>CM053791.1:487156249-488356249 GCA_028749045.1 Cupressus sempervirens | reverse complement strand
TCCAACGCTTCATATTGTCAACACAAATCTATCATCCAAACTACTTAAGATATCATATAAAAATTGTGAGTCTGCTACAACTCTTTTAGTTATCAACCAATATTTTCAAAGATCATTTGTGCCTAGTCAAAAATGGTAGTAGATTCAATAATGTTGAGATTAGATAATACATCCTTGGGGAATATTCTTTCACATTTAATTCCATAAATATGTGACATAAAATAATGATGATCCCTTGGATGGGTAATATGACTTTTTTCCTAGAGATAGTGGGTGAGGAGGATTATCCACTATGTGTTCACTTATCACTTGCATTCATGCTCCATGGATTGATACTCCCTAAGGGTAAAGACCTTATTGTTCAAAGTCATGTACTTTCTTCTAGGAATCCAGAAGACTATGGTTGTGTTGATAGAATCAAAGGCAACAATGATAGTATTGTCTAGTAGGGAAGGAAATCATGTAGCTAGTGAGTAATTATTGTCCAAGGTGTTTCTGATTTTTGGACAGTGAATGGATGTAGGAAAGAAGCATTTCTAAACTATCTTAGACTAAGAAGGTTGGTATATTATTCCTATTGAGAAACATTTCCTTTGTGTATATCTTCCTTGATTTCCTCTTAAGTTGAATTCTTTGATGTCTATGTCCATTAGAAACCAAACCAAGTTCTCTATCTTCAACACTTGGAGCACATCATCCTTCATATATTTCATTGTTAGCACTACCTTTTCAAACTCTTTGGTCAACTTTTCTCTTCTTTCCCATGGGTTTGATGATACTTGTGTCAGGTTTCCACTGGTGTGGATGATGAGGAAGCTATGCTCTTGACTCTATCTTTTCCTACAAGATAATATTTTATTAGTATACAAAGCCAACACAATCTCAGTAAAAACCAAATTGAATTATTACTTGTGTCCAAGCCTTGGGGTTTCTAATTACTCATTCACAAGTTACTTAATGAGGATTAAGGAAACTTGAAGCTTTGATAGTGAAATCCATAATATGTTCTTAGGTAATTGATGTTGGAGTAGGATTAAAGAGGAAAATATTCCCCCAAAAGATAATCACTTGATGAACATTATAACAAGGGCTTGGGTATGCAAAATAATTTCTTTAATACAACTTGTGAGAAAAATAGTAAGTGGTAGAATGAGATCCTAGAACCTAATGATCTAATGTCTAGTTTTGAATAAAGGGTGTCAAACCAAAACTAACAAGGGTACTTCTAATGTGCGACCTATTATTGGGCCAATGTTAAAGAGGGTTTCAAGGGAAACCCTCTTTTCAACTATAATTTTGGACAATGCACTTAGGGGGGGGGAGTACTTCAAACACCAAGGCAAGTATCATGGAAGGCCAAATTAGGGCATCAAAAGATAAGCTCCAAGGGAAATTCCTTCTACACATTTTTGACACAAAAAACGGTAACCTTTCAAAAACCCTTTCAAAGATATGCCCCAAAGGTGTCTTAGATCCAAGAGGAAGAAGCCCAAAAATAAGACCAAATTTAGGCAAGGTAGAACACTCAACAACCTATGGCTAGGATACACACCAAAGGAAAGTTGCCTATGAGTGAGGAAATGGGAGGACATTTTCACCTTGTAAAAAAGGTGTTCTGTTCAATGCAGTTCTGCAAGCCTTAGACATCTACGGAGCAATCTTCAGGGGGTTTGTGTGTTGAAACAAAAATGTGAAGCATCTCCTTCAACTCACCCTCTATAAATGGGCAGTATGGTGTGAGATTGACAAGAGTAGGGGATGCAAATGACATTTTGTGATAGTAAAATGTGCAACGTAATTCAGTCTAATGACATTAAACCAATGGCATTATTGGTGGAAGGCTTTAGGTTTTAAATAAACCTCATGAAAGAAGAGCATGCCATATTTAGTGTAAGCACCTAAGCATGAGACAACTCAAACCACTAGAAGAAATGAAATAATCAACCAAACGTATGAAAACATAAAAAATGTATGAGGTAAATACTAGTTTAAGTGCAAAAAGTGTTGGATTCAGAGCCAGATGTTAGAGATGGAGTCTAGTGTTCTAGATGAGGAGCCAGTGGTGGTAAAGCAAGCAGCACTGGCATGGGTCAACCCTACTTCATGTGCTCAATGTCAAAGAAATTGAAAACAAATTTGCATGTTAAAGTTAAGCCCGTGTTGGTCAAAATTTTGACCAACACAGGTTTAGAGTTTTAAAAATTGAAATTTTTCCTTCTACAATCTGACCAATCAAAACCTTATTAATTGATGGTCAAAATTTTTGGTCAAAAAATGACCTCAAATGCACTAGTGACACCACCCTAACTTGGCTAGAGTCACAACAAGTCTTAAAGTAATAGAAACACAAACAAAGCCAAACCAAGGGTTGTTAGGTGCCTTGCACCAAGATAATGATAGATAAAAGATATCCAAGAAAAAATCCAACAATTATACCTATAAGAATCATAAGAAGAGCATATATAATGTATTTCCATGAATGAAGCTCTCAAAGAGATGGATAAGAAAGAAATATTGGTATCAAATTCCATGAATAAATTAAAAACTTTATTTTAGGTCTTCTCATGTTCTGAAGATAAAGCATATATGAACTCTTGATATGTTTATGATGACACCGAGATTCAAGCTTAGACTTTTACATCCAGCCAACTCAAGAGTCAAACTTCAATGCTAATTGTACAATAGTAATAAGAATTCAAGTTTCACTATTCTCATCCCAACAAAAACTCAAAATAAGTTACTCATAATCAAAAGTACACATAAATTTTATAATCTAAGTACAAATTAATACAATAGCCTTGTTCACATGTCAAAAGATACTATCAAAACTTATTATAATGAGTCCTACCCTTATTTTGGATGCAAATTACATCAAAATGAAATACATGAAATACTTAAAAAGTAAACAAAAAAAAAGATATATATTATGATAACCAATTTGTCATACATCAATTATAAAATGTCATATATATATATAAAATATGTCCACTAACATAAAATCCAAGATATATGTCTACTAATGCCTATACATGTATCCATCCCTCTATCTTCTCCTTCCCACAAGAGGAAGGAAACAAATCCCTAGAGGTATTTGGTCATTGTGTGGAGGGAGATGATGAGGATGATGGGGTCTTCCTCACACACTCACTCATCCTCTTGTTTAGGCTCCTCTCTAACTAGAGTTGATACAAAAAAAGTATATCTGAATCAATAATTATTATACATTAAAATCAAATATATGTACACACAAAATTAATTATTTTCTTACCACCATCAAATAGTCACTCTATACATCCACCTCAAAGGCTTTTAGATGATTGGGAGTAACAAGGTCCTACAACAATTCAATCAATATAATCACTCAATCATACTTATAAATACCATTTGAAATTTCAATACTAACTATTATAAATAATAACTAAAACTATGAAAACTCTTTCATACCTCAACCAATGGCCCTAAACTAGCCATCGCGATAGTAACTCCATGATCGATACACTTGTGAAGATAAAGAGTCTACATCAACAAATACAAATCATATAATACAATTTAAAGATTTTTTAATATAATTTAATATAATCAAATGAATTAAATTAACATGAAACAAATGTACCTCTATGAAGCTCATATCATGCCTAGGCTCAAAGTCCCTTGTGAATGTTGATGGTCCAGTAGAGAACTAATGAACATGGATAATTTTTTGTATCAATCCTTCATATGATTACCTAATAAATATATGTATTAATTTAAATGATTAAATCAATACATACCCATTGACTTGTCAATGAGACATAAAATGGGGCTAGAGAATCTGTACTAGAGCCATCAACACTTTACCCTAAATTTTGAACAATGTTAAGACATGCTAATTTATTAGTCATTCATTGTACATAAGAAATGTGATCAAAATAGTTTATTATAATTGTAATTTACATGTGTGTCAATGCCAAATGTCTCACTCAGGATGTCATCACTCACTAGCCCATCATCCATAGTGTCTCCAACGTGATAGGAAAATGTACATAAGGATCCACATGATGTGCACATGTGACCATAGTGCAAAGAAGGTTCCTCCTTAACTAATGGTCTGACACAATGAATGAGGGTCTTTGTCAAAGCATTGATAGTCCCTAGAGTACTAGTTACTACATGTTCCTTCACAACTAAAGGAATAATGACATGCTCACCCTATGGCTTGACAATAGGTGCCCTAACTGCATTAGGGTCACAATGTGCCCCGACCTCTCAAATGATGACCCCCCACCTCTACCGTAAGGATCTAAAATATAAAAATAATTGGGGATCTCTTTGAAGACAAATTCACAATACAATTTATTTAAGAAATATATTGGAACCTCATGATTATTGTAGGGAGGGGTATCAAAGACCATTCACCAACTATCCCAAAAGTTATTTCTAATATCATCATGTATGCACTAGTGGATGGGAAACCTTTTAGTTATAGTTTTAATAGTGTCTTGTTCTCCTAGATTTTTAAACAATGCACATATATTAGCTTTCATTATTTCCTTTTTTTATATCTTTATAGGATAATTTGTTTGCATAATATCTTCTTTATTAGATTCTCTCTTAACACAACAAATATCCAACTGACCACTAATAGAAGCTACATGCTCATAATAGACTCAAGGGAGGATGTCAATTGTGTTCTCATAGGATTAGTTTTCCTTCAAGCTTTTAACCTACCAATGATTGCTTCTAATTCATTTTTCTCTCTTTCTATTTTATTCATTATATTGTCTTGCATGCTAGGAGGTCTTTCAATTAGTGGAGGTTGTGGAGGTTCTTGCTCTTCCTCATGAGGGTTTTCACTTTGATTTTGTTGATCAGGCTAGGGATTTGGTGGTTGATTATTCACATTTCTTGGTAAGAAACCAATTGCATTTTAAATAAATAAACTTGAAGAAAACCAAAAAAAAATGCAAAATAATGCAAAAAAGAGAGTATAAAACATACTTCATGATCCTGATCTTGATCTCTAGTGATGAGGAGGCATTTTGAGGAGAAGAGTGAGAAAATATTTTACTTTCTACAAAATGCATTTGTTATTGGGGGAAGAGATTGAAACCAAAGAAAGGAAACAAAAAAATGAGATGGGTCACGGGTTGTAGCTCATAAATATGTGTTTGAAAAAGCATGCACACACTATGTCTTGGGCTCCAAAGCCTAAGCCATAGCATGCACAGTATTACGCGTGTGCATTATTACAAATTTGAAATAAAAAAGATGTGTGCTATCTTTTTGGAACCACAACTTGGTGCATTCATCTTGATAGAATTACTATGAATGAGCTTTCTAATGACTATGAATTTGAAACATTTTGAATTTTTTAGGTATACATTTTTTACGTGAATTGAATAGAGGTTCATTATTAAAAAAAAACTCTATATTGGACACTTATAGAAAAATAATAACTAAGAGAATAATTTTTTGTTAATATCTAAAATCTTTGTATTTGAGTCTTCTTTCAATCAAAAAAATAAAATTTTAAATTGGATAAATATATAATTATTTACATGTGTCAAAAGGCACATATGTCCAAATTAGTGTTATGCCAACTTTAAACTCTGATAAAATATGAAATACTAAGGATAACTACATCAGACCACATCCATGGTTTTGGCATGAATGTTATAAAACTATATTCAAAAGAATCTTATTGATATCTATTTTAGAAAAAATGTTATATGTGTCAAAAGTAGTGTCACTCTTTCAAAATAAGGTTTTTGATAACATACCAATTTTTGTGGAAGAAAAAATAATTCAATAAAATCAATTCAAAAATTTTTTAAAAATATATTTAGAATCTAGATAGGAAATCCTAAAATGATCTAATTTACTTCATCTTCAAATTCTTAATTGTTTAAATGAAAATTTGCATTTGAAAGTGAAACTTTTCTTAAAAATTCATAGTTCAATGTCAGTTTAGGCAAAAAAGTGTAAAACATTATTATGGGTCCACCCAATATGCTAATGTGTTTCTAGATGAGATACTTGGTATATCACTACATTATGACATTGATTTACATATTGATCTCATATTTCTTAGGAGTCTTAGCACATGACTACTTAGGATTTGAGTGAGATTCAATATAGTTAGATAAGTTGTTGGACAAGTGAATATTTATCCTATTGTATCCACATGAGATGCACCTATTATCTTCATTAAAATAAAGGTTGGATCATTTTATTCATGCATTAGCTAACAACAATTGAATAAAGTGAAAATAAAGAACTAATTCCCTTTTCCAAGAACAGATGACTTGTTTGATCAAATGAGGCAAGAAAGAGTGTTCTCAAAGATATATATGAAGTCGGGATACTACCAAATTTGTATCTAGGAGACTAGTATTCATCAAAAAACTATTTTTACATGTTAAGGGAATCATGATTATATAGTTATACCTTATGGGTTGACCAATGCACCATCAATGTTCGTCAGTTTGATGAAAGGGGTGTTCCACACATACCTTGATCAATTTTTTATTATTGTGCCTTGATGACATACTAATCTATTATGAGACTATGAAGGATCATAAGGTCCACTTGAGTTGGGCATTGTAGTGATTACAAGACCATGTAAATCATTTGATAACTTGGATAAGTATGAGTTCTTCTAGATCATAATGAAGCATTTGAGGCACAATGTTATGGGTAATGGTATTGTAGTGGATCTTGCTAAGATTCAACATATCATAGATTGACCAACACTCACTAGTGTTTCAAAGGGGTGTAGTTTCATGGGATTGATGATTTACTATCATCAATTCATAAGGGATTCAGCTTGTGTGGCTTATCCCATTACTTTTCTTCAAAGGAAAGGGAAGATATACCTTTGGATGGAGAAATGGGAGACATCATTTGAGACTCCTAAGAGTGATTAACTAGTGCATCTATCCTTGTAGTGCCTATTCCTTAGGTTACTTTATTGTGTGCATAGATGTGTCATTAGATCATATGAGGGGAATGTTGTTGCAAGATGGAAGTGTGATTGCATATGAGTGTCAAAAGATCAATGAACATGAGATAAACTAACCCACACATAATTTAGAGTTAGTAATGGTTGTGCATGCACTTGCACATTGGAGACATTTTTATTTGGGTCACAGGTTCGAGCTACATAGAAATCATCATAACTTGTAGTATATCTTTATTCAACCACACCCACATGGAAAATATCATTGTTGGATGGAAAAATTGTGTGAGTAAAATTTTGATGCACATTACATCAAGGGGGAAGAGGTTGTCACTGACTCCTTGAGTAGGAGAAGGAATGGGATATTATTTTTGTCATTAGGAGTGGATTTTTGTAGCTATATCTTAAATTTTTTCATAGTGACACCTAATATTAGGAATTTAGAGTGGAGATTTAGTCTTGACATGAGGGGCATTGAATAGGTTATTCTTTGGAGCTTGATGGACTATTTCAACACTTAGAACACATTTATGTGTCATTTATAGGAGGTCTTCTTTCTTTGGAGTTTTCAAAAGAACACTATGCATTATATTTTCACATCTCAACATTAAGAAGATGCATTCCAACCTTAGAAAGTTATACTTTTTGGAAATGATGAGGCATGACATTTATTATCCTATTTCTTCAAGCATCAAGTTCTAGAGAGTGAAGGCAAAGCATTAATAGCTTGTGAGTCTTTTTTAGCCATATTCCGTTCCCAAGTGGAAGTGGGATATTATATCTCTTTATTATATCACATGGTTTCCTATGTCATTGCATCATCACAATGCTATTATGGTGACTATGGATAAGTTTTCCAAGGTAGCTCAGTTTCACCCATGAGAGCATCATATATTATTCCTTTGTTAGATCATACATTCTTGGAGGATATTGTTCAACTCTATGGGATTTATCATAGGATCATTTTATATAGAAATGAAATGTTTAATTTAACATTGTGGACATATCTTTATGCTTCTACAGGTGTACAAATCAATTATTACCCATAAATAGATGTATAGATAGAGTGGTTGAATCAAGTTCTTGAGGAAATTATTCACATGTACATTATGTATCAACAAGTAAAGTAAGATGACTATGTGTACTTGGCTAAGTTTTCATATAATAATCGATATCATAGTTTTCTTGGTATGCCAAGTTTTTAGACCTTGTATGGTAGACCTTTTCATACTCCTTTTAGTTGGGATTAATTAGAGGACCAACTAGTTTTGGGTCCTAAGATATTTCATGATATGTAGCAGTAGGTTGTTCATATTAAAGAAAATTTGGCTACTACCCATTATCAACAAAAGAAGTATGTAGATATCAATAGGCTAGATCACCACTTTTCTATTCATTTGAGAGTTCATTAGTAGAAGAGCCCCATCCATTATGGAAAATTCATTGAGTTAGCATCACATTTTGTTGGACTTTTGAGATCCTACATAGGATTCATTATTTTTCTTATCACTTGGTGTTTCAACCTAGCTTATCACACATCCATGATGTTTTCCATGTTTCTAAATTTTGAGACACTATGTTCCTGATGCGACCAATATACTTGATTGGGATTGATGAGGCTAATTATTGCCTCTATTTCATGATAGTTTTAAAGCACTTTGTTAATACTCTCTTTCATTTTCATCAAGAAATTTGTGGATCTATGTTTACCTAAACCAATGATTAACCTATGGGTAGATAGTATGTCATCTTTTTCCAATGTCATATATATGATGTAATATTTCATATAATTATCAAAATGTGTGTTCTTATTTTTGAATTTAATTTGAAAATGCTTATTTGCAATTATCTTTGCATTATAACTAACCTGTTAGCAATGAAGCTAAAGATGATTGGAAGAATTCAAAGATGAGCGTGAAGACAGCCAATAGCATTCAAGGAGAAAAGAATGTTGAGGTGTAGCCATGGTGGAGGAAAGTCATAACGGTTCCAAAGGATACGATAATGAGTATGAATGAGCTATGAAGACTTACTACATTCTCTGCATTTAATTCTTATGGTAAGTAGATGTTTAGACTTTATTATTCCTGCCTTAAGCTGTTATCTCTTCTTCCCACCTTGAGTTGTTATTTTCCTTCTTTCTCTCCTATAGATTTATAGATAGGTTGTTTACTTTCTATTTTAGAATAAGCATTGATCTCGTATATATAGGAATAATATCAAGTATGTTGGTTTAGTTAGAAGGAAAAAGTTTATGGGAATAGATTGTTAACTTTTACAGTGACTTGTGTTTTTATAGTTCTATGTGTTGTTTCCATGTAATGAATTTCTAAAATGTAATGAAATAGTTTTTTGGCTTCTATCCTATGTTAGTAGTTTAGTTGAAGCTGACCAATGGGCCCCACTTGGAAGGTGGATTAGATTAGGATAGTATAGATTTATTTCCAAGCATTTTTAGTATTGTAAGTAGAAGTTGTAAGTTCCTTCTTGTAGCATCACACTTCGTGAATGTTCTTGTAGCATATGTGAGAATAGTTATAGTGGATGAAGTGAGTTGGAATATTTTTCAACCTTTCATTGTATTTCTAGTATTCATAGAGTTAAGTGTGTAAGTTTCCTGCAACAATAGTGTATGTTTTTTTCCTTGCATTTCAAGTATACGTCCCTGGGTTGACAAGATTAAATGCACCTCATAGTGGGAAAAATAGTCCTTAGATTAAATACATTATTCCTAAGCATGGCCTAGAGCATGACTATGATACACCTAGTGTGATGTGGACCATTTTTGGTGCCATTGCCAGGGATGGTGTCAAGCTAGGAGCATTTTTTTGAGTCATAGTTCTTAGATAATTTTTTAATAGAAATTTCTAGTTTTGAAGCTTCCTTCACCAGTGTGAAGAGTTTAATTGCATGCATCAAAGAGGAAGACGATGAGATGAATATGGTAGATTTCCTCCATAGGAGTCTATTAATTTGAATGAAGATATTGAAGAAGAATAAGTTGAGTTTCCTTTTGAAGATGCAAGCCTTGTTTTTCCTACAACATCATCTTCAAGAGCAGAACCAATAGATACAAGTGGTTTTCAACATTTTACTAAAGTTTTATCTAGTTTTCTTGATAATACTATTTTGAATCCACCAGTTGTTAATCATCTGGTACCCAATATCCTTTTTCTACAAAAACCTCATAATCTAATACCTCTAGTAATGGCACAACCTACTTTTCCATTTCCTCTCCCAAGCCTTATAAATACTGATAATCTCAAGAGTATACCTACAGTTGCCCTTCCAAAGTTTTATGGCCTTGCAACCGAAGACCTTGATACTTTATTTTTTGAATTTGACATACTTTTTCATAGTTTTGACTACAACACTGATGCACATAAGCTCAAATTGTTTTCAGCAACATTAAGAGAATCAACTCTATGATGGTTCATGGGCTTAGGAGCCAATGCAATAGGAACTTGGGATGAAATGTAAACTTTGTTTTTGGATAAGTGCAAAGAGTATTGCAAAGCATCTAGTTCAAGAGGAGATGATGTCTTTAGGATATCATAGAAGGAGGAAGAAACATTGGAAGACTATGTTTCACATTTCTTATATACACTACAGAAGAACCCTCAGCATGTGTTGTTTGAGGATTCACAAAAGATAGTCTTTCTAAGAGGTGTAAATGATAACTATCTAGAAGCACTAGACCTGATGGCTGGTGATGATGTATGTCAAGCTTCCTAGAAAGACCTCAAGAAGATTTGTCAGAACTATTCAAGGTCAACCATGAAGAAAGGTCAAGGACCTCATTCCACAATCACTAAAGGAATCAGTCAAGGTATTTCAAAGCTTGAGATATCTAACCTATTGTCAAATTTCAAAGAGGACATCATCAATGATGTCACTACACATCTTGACACAATGACTGCAAAGAAGAAGTATGTAGAAGCTGAGTCATAGCTAGCTAAATATTGCCCTCATTGCTAGAAGCAAAAGAAGGACTGCCAATGTAAACTAGTTACAAGCATGGAGAACCAACATCTTCCAACTGAGTACCTCAAGATAGATGGAGATGATGAGCAAGTATTTTTATTTCTCAATGTCGACCATGGGCCCAACATTAAGTTATACCTTAGGACCCTTTGCAAAATTCAAATTCATATGGTAATCAATGACAAAATTGTAATCCCCAAGGTCCTCCACAATATCAACCTAATTGGAATAATGCTGGGAAAAACAACCCGCAACAATCCCAATGGCCTTAGAATTCCCAACCACCCTAGTCTAGCCAATAGAGTAACTAATGGCAGAACTAATAGAACTACTAGAAAAACTAGAAAAACCAATGGCAACAACCCCAAGGGAATTGACAATCTATGAACCAATGGAGGGGATCTCAATAGTGTTCTAACTAAAATACTAGTACTACACAATTACCACCTCCAATTCAACAACCTGCTCTAATGCCACCACCTACAAATCCTGGACCTCAAAAGTAGGCACAATTACCTGCACAACATTAGTCGAACCCAAATAGCCAATAGCCACAATAGCCCATGTATAATATTGATGCTCAACAATATCCTACTTATGCTCTGAGTGTTGTAGATATACATCTGATATCTTGTACAACTTTACCAACACCTAAAAAATAGATCCTCCTGCTGCATCAGAACCCTTAGTTGCTAAAATGATTGACCTAACCAATGTCACCATGTCAACCCAAGCTAAACTAGGAGACCTTTTTGAGAAAATTTTATACAAAGAAAACCTATACTAGCAAAGGAAAAGCCTTTTGATATTGTTGATCAATTGAAAAACATACATGTTCAAATACTCCTATTCGAAGCCATTAAAGATGTTCCAATCTATGGAAAAGTCATTAGAGATGCTTTCCTAAAGAAGCCTAGAAGGAAGAAAAAGGACCCCACCACAATCCATGTTGTGGGACAATTGGTTGACATTATGTTAGGAAAATTGATCACACTAAAATATTTTGATCCAGGAAGTCTAGTAATGAATGTCAATATAAATGATCAGTTTGTTAAAAATGTTTTAATAGATCTTGGTGCTGCTATAAATGTCATGACCAAGGACACTATAAAGAAGTTGAAAATAGAAGGACTAAGGACTACTCCAACAATTTTGCAACTTGCAGATAGTTCTACTACCACCCCTGATGGGATGATATAAAACATAGTGGTAACCTTAGATTTTTTAGAGTATCCTACAAACTTCATTATTTTTTCCCCCAAATTTAATCTATCTAGTTATCCCATCATCCTAAGTCAACCATGGTTAGCCACAGTTGATGCAAATATAAGTTGCAGATTAGCGAATATGACCATATCAAATGGCCAAGCAACAAAGAAATTTGATTTATATCCTCGAACACAACCATTACTAGATTTGAGCACATCTGTTTGGCCAAATTTAGGGGATAAAGAAGAAGAGCTAAATTCTACAGTACAACTCATGATGTTGCATAGAAAATCCTTTCTAAAGCTACAAGAGGAAGATTTAGTACTTTAGAGTATCCTTACTAATAGTTGTGTGTTAGAAAAAGATGTATCTGAAAGTTCTGTGTTGGAATTAATTACATATGAAGAATGTGATAAGAATTGTACTTTGCTCAAAGAACCTACCATTCTTCATCCACTCTTACCATGTGAATTAAAAGCAATTCCAATCTCTAAAGTTGCTATGATAGAGTCCACTACTAGTGTTGAACTGACTAAAGGTCATAATCTCCATGTTAATCCCAAATTAACACCAACATAGATGGAAAAATTAAAAGAGTTGCTTCAAAGGCATGAAAAGGCCTTTGCATGGGACTATAGTGATATGAAAGGGTTGAGTCCTACATTGTGCACCCATAGGATATACATTAATGAAATCTGTCTACCACTCCGTCAACCCTAGAGAAGGATAAATCCAAGCCTTAGAGAGATAGTTAAAACTGAATTACAAAATTTGCTTGATGCTAGTTTTATTTATCCTATATCTAATAGTAGAAGGGTGGCACCCCTGGTCATAGTTCTTAAAAAGGGAAGAAAATGGAGAATTTGTGTAGATTATAGAGAATTGAACAAGGCCACCAAAAAGGATCACTTTCCTTTACCATTTATAGACCAAGTTCTAGAAACTCTAGTTGGAAAGAAGTATTTCTCTTTTCTAGATGGGTATAGTGGTTATAATCAAATTAGTATTGCTCCTAAAGATCAAGAAAAAACCACATTTACATGCCTATGGATTACTTTTGCATACTTTATTTTACCATTTGGTCTATGTAATGCTCCTACAATGTTCCAACAAGCTGCTATTAGCATCTTTGCTGATATATCACATGATTGTATGGAAATATATATGGATGGCTTCATAACATTTGGAGTCACTTTTGAGGATGAAATGATGGATCTTGAAAAGGTTTTGGTAAGGTGTCAAGAACATAATTTGGCATTTAATAGTGAAAAATGTTTCATGCTCATGTAGGAAGGTGTGGTACTTGGTCATTTCATATTAGTCATAGGAATACAAGTGGATCCAGCTAAGATAGAGGTAATTCAAACATTGCCCATACCTACAAAATCAAAAGATGTAAGATCTTTTCTAGATCATGCTAGATATTATAGACATTTTATAAGAGATTTTAGAAAAATAGCTAGTCCCTTATATAAGTTACTCACAAAAGAAGTTGAATTTAGTTGGACATCCGAATGTGATGAAGCCTTCCTGTAGCTTAAGAAACTTCTGACTATAGCCCTAGTTTTACAAGGCCCTAATTGGAATTTACCTTTTCATATATATATAAATATTTTTGATTATTCCATAGGTGCAGTTCTAGCACAGCAATCCCAAAATCTTGAAAATGCAATCTATTATATTAGCAAGAGCCTTCATGGACCAGAATTAAACTACATAGTGATAAAAAAATATTTACTAGCAATAGTTTATGCCTTGGACAAATTTTGGCATTACATAACTAGCTATTCCATATTTGTTCAAACTGATCATGCAACAATTAAATATCTCATGAATAAACCTGCTATAACTAGTAGGTTAGCAAGATGGTTACTATTGTTGCAAGAATTTGATATAACTATTGTTGATAAGCCTTTAAAAGCCAATGTTGTAGCTGATTATTTATCAAGAATCCATCATGATGATACTAACACTACTTTGGTAGATGATGCATTTCCAGATGAACATTTATTTCATATTGCTATTCAAACTCAATGGTATGTATGCATTGCTAATTACATTGTAGTTAATAAAATAACATGACATTTTTCTTACAAGGAAAAGAAGCTGCTTGTAGAGAAAATTTTCTATTTCTCTTGGATAGATAATCTCTTGTTTTACACTGGACTTGATCAAGTTATGAGAAGATGTGTGAGAAAGGATGAGACATATGAAATTCTACATGCATGTCATAATGAACCATGTGAAGGACACTTTACAGCAAAAAGAACAACTTTGAAAATCTTGACAACTGCTTATTATTGGCCTACACCTCACAAAGATGCATCCAACTATATACAGAAGTGTGATAAGTGTCATAGGATGGGCCAACCAACAAGAACAGATGAAATTCCTCTTAACCCTTAGATGGTGTTAACACTATTTGAAAAATGAAGCGTGGACTTCATTGGTCCAATTAATCCTCTATCTAATGGGAAATCCTATATTCTTGTGTGGACTAATTACCTAACAAAATGGGTTGAAATCAAAGCCATGAAGCATGCTCATGATGATAAAGTTACAAAATTTTTTTATGAAGAAATTTTTACTTGCTATAGTGTACCCAAAGAGCTAGTCACTAACCAAGGTGCAAAATTTACATCTAATCTAATCTTAGAATTGATGAAATAGTATAACATCAGGCACTAGACATCCAGTCCTTATCACCCTCAAGCTAATGGACAAGAAGAAGTCACAAACCATGAGCTGGAGAACATCTTAACAAAAATGGTTCATCTACATCATAGGGATTGGGCCAATAGATTACAAGAAGTTATTTGGGCTTACAGAACAACATGGAAGACTACTACAAGATTCACACCATTTGAGCTCTTTAATGGAAAGGTAGTAATGCTCCCCATTGAATTTGAACATAAAACTTTGAGAACTACATTGGAGCTAGACATTGAACTTCCTATAGCACAAAGAGAACATCTTCTGCATCTTAACTCTTTGGATGAAATGTGCAAAGATACTTTGGAAGATACCAAAATTATACGCAAACAAAGGAAACAATGACACAACTCTCATATTATTAGTAAACAATTTCAAGTTGGTGACTAGGCACTACTATACAATTCCATATTTAAAGATATGCCAGGAAAGTTGTAAACAAGATGGGTAGGTCCATATGAAATTAGTCATATCTTTGATAATGGAACTATTTAATTAACTACCATTGATCCAGGACCTTTCAAATTATTAGTCAATGGTCATAGACTTAAGTTATATAAACAACCCCAAACAAAAGAGGACTTCTTGCAGCAGTTCCAATGGCCAAATTCAAATACAAATAAGGTAACTCTTCCTATAGTTGAAGGTGTCAACCTTCTACCTACCACTCTTCAACGCTAATTTCTTTGTGTATGCTCATAATAAAAACTTTATGCCCACATAAAGTTCCAAATTTCTCCATTCACTTTCTCATTCCATCTCATCTTTTTACCTTCCATCCATCCACCTCATCTCATTTCTTTACCTTCCATCCACCCACTTTCCACATTATTAATTTCTAATGCTTTCAATAAACCCTGCAAGATGCTGATGGATGTTGTCACTACTAATATCACTTCCACCACCTTGTAGTATGTGTGATGATCAATTAATAGGTATAACGTTTTCAAATTATAATTCATTTATAGTCCACAGATTTTGTCAGTTATATTTAATACTGCATTCTTTATATTATGGCGGCATTATATCAGTTTTCTACCCCATACTAAGTCTGACAAGTGTGGACACTTGTCCTTATTTCATAGGGGGTAGAGCAAGTTACTAAAACCCAATGACTGCATTTATTCATAAAGATTTTTTCAAATTTTCATATTTCCTTAAGTACACAAGTGGCTAGGTGTCGTACCCCTTATTTTTGAATGATTTTATTGTCAGGCTGTGATGTGACTTGTGTTTAAAATTTAAGTGATCTGAACCCCATTTTTGGACAATTTTCACACACTTCCATGATTTACTCTCATTAAAGCCATATTATTACTCATAATGAATCATTATGACATTAATTACCCATCAAATGAAATGTGAAATGGTTTGTAAAACAACAAAAGAAGCTTAAATTTATAAGGGGGAAATAGTGAAGTAGTGTAGATAATGAAAGTCTTAAAGAAGAATGGGTGGACAATTGCAAAGGTGAGAAGCAGTGGAGCATACTATTTTTCTCTCTGATGTAGAAGCTGTGAGGAGGTTTAATGCATGCAACTAGTTAGGGTACTTTTTAAGTTTGACTGCATATGATCAAGAAATAGCCATAGAATTCACAAGGACATTTGATGATGGGGAAGCTTTTGTATGTGGCTTAATAGTGGTTGCTATAGAGGAACATATAGTAGAAGTTACTAATTAACCAATGATAGGAGAACATTATCCCAACACTCATGATGCAAGATCAACCGGAGCTCAATTTGTCATACCAACTGACACTTAGATGGACATTACCAAGCAAGGTTGTAAAATAATGTCACTTCTTCTGCCATACAATGAACTAGCCATGCACATTATAAGGTACTATTGGGTGTTCATTTTGCATGAGGTCAAATGCAGGAATTCATTGTGTAATTCCTCTCTTGAAAAGAAAATCCTTTTAAGGATCCACTCCAAGGTTCAGTATTTATCTTGTGATGTACCAAAATCCACTTAGTAGAAGATAAATGTGAGTGTTCACAAGGAGGCCTTTGCTGGTTCTAAAAACTCTTTTATCTTGGAATTGAAGTAAAATCTGTTCACTGTCTCAAAATATCACACCAAAAGAACAATGTTTTTGTATTTTTCTATTTTTCAATGTATGCAACTTTAACAATGCAGCTAGTATGAGGTCCTACTCTAACAAGAGGTTAGCAAAGCAAATAAAAAAACTAAAAGAAAATAACATGAAATCAAATGACTTTGAAATTGAAATTCCTAAATAGACATAAGCTATAGGACACAACACACTGTGAGTTCAACCTTCGAAGAAATCGATAGGAAACAAATGAAAATAGGAGCAACACTTCCTAGAATCCACCGATGCAATTGTCAATGAGAATCTTTAACAAATCGAATGATGTTTCACTCTTCATCAAATCACAAGGCCACAAAAAGTGCGCTCATGCGAGACAAAAAGCTATGTAGACACAATTGGGTGATCTCTTCTCAAGCTCGTTACATCAACAAAATTCATATATCTGTAGCAAACACCAGAACTAAAAGATCACACATCCAAAAAAATAATAATAAACCTTTGGCTCAGTCACAATATCATGAATAAAATCCACAAAACAATGACACATTTAGGCAAGAATAACTACACTCTGAATGCTAGCACCAAAAGCATAACTTTATTGCATAATAATGGCGGCTCTTCTTACATTTTACAATGGGGTATTTATAAGAAATCTTCTCTTCAATTTGTGTTGAGAGTGAGAGATATCCTCATGCAATAAAATGCTTTTAAAATATTAAAACAAACTAAATATATACAAATTGACAATCTAATTGGTGCTTAGAGAGATTCCATCCATATTTTATTCATTAATTGGATGCATGAGCCCTTTACATGTCAAAAACAAAGAAAGCATGAGAGAGAAAGTAGGAGGAAGCCATCAGTCAAGGTGGAAGTGCATGGAGACACCAAAAGTAGAAGTTGCCCCTTCACTAGGCATGTGGCAGAGTTAAACTGTTGTTAGAATGCGCTCCCGATGCATGGAAAGTGTTATTTTTGGAACTGGCAGTTAATTATCAGTGCACCTCTGAATTGAAAAATTGCAAAGCTACAGACCTACGTACCTACGAGGCTACAGACCTATAGACCTACGGACCTTGACTGGGTCAATATCTCAAAATTTTACTAAGTGTCAAAATTGAAATTCTGGCATCTGTGTTTTGTTCATCTTTATCCCAAAGTTATGTTTGGATGTTTGCCCTTGAATTTCTCTATAATCTTAGTAATCTTAGCAGCATCCAAAAGATCCAAAGCCTCATACTTGTCTTTTACCTTCTATCTGTAGTTGTCTACCTCAATTCAAGTCTCTACGAAATCTCTGAGTTTGGTATCCAAGTCTAACAGTGCTTCCTCTATCCTGAAGGCTTGTCTGATGTCTTCATCACTGGATGCTTTCTCTAAAGTCTTTCTAAAATTTTCCACAACTACCTCAACTGGAAAAAGCTTCTCTCATTCTTCATCTTCAAAAATGTCCAAGCATGCATCACTATACAACTTTTTTGCTTCCAAAATTTGCTCTCGGGCTTGGTCCTTGAGCCTATGTATCTCATCATGCAATGTTTCCATCACTTTATTTACATTTGCAATCTTTTCTATCTAATAATATATCATGTCTAACTCCTCTTCGGTATATACATCAATTAGAATTTGGTACCTTTGCCATTTTATGGCTTGTAGAGTTTGTAAATCCTTACTCCATGCCCGTACCTCATCCATGATACTAAAGTCCTGCTTAAAAATTTCCACGATCTTATCAACATTCTCTTGTGTAGCATGAAATAACTTCAGACTTCCTATGATTATAGTGACACCCTTATGCTCAAGGATATCTCGCCAATCTTGACAAGCTCTCAAAAATGGACTGAGTCATACACCTTCCCCTTCTCTAAGAATGGTATTCAAAGTCTCCTCAAGACATTCAGAATCAAGAGGAACAATAACTTTAGCTAGATATCCCTTTAAGAGTTCAACTTGCCTTCAAAGTGTTCTGATTTCAATCTCATCCTATTCCATGTGGGTGAGAACCTCCTTGACTCCCATAGTCATCATCTATCGGGATGTATCCTGTGTAAGCTTTCCTAACATGATATCTTTCACTTCATAGTCTTGAAGGCTAATAACTTCTTCACTTGTACTTCCAAAGGGTGAGCCACTTGTGCAAATAAGTTCTAGCTCCATGTAGTAGTAATGAATGCAAATGGTGTTGCATCATGTAATGGAGAGTTAGGCTTGTTCAAAATCTCTGCAATGTCACAAATATCATCCTTTGAAGCATGTAATTGATGCTTGGAACTTCTCATTATCTCCTTCTGAAACCATCTTGGGATATGTCTTTCTATAACCTTGGCTCCAGATGATGAAGGGATGTGTTCAACTACCTCCTTCCCTCGATCACTCTTTCTTGGAGTCTCTTGTTGTAAGGATTCTTCTTTTGTAGTCTTAGTTTCTATAGATCTTGTAGTTTGATCCTCAACTTCCTGAGAAAGTTGTATACATTCTACTATCTGTGCCTCTTTTGATGGCTCATCAGTAACCCTTGGTTCTAGTTGACCCTGTAATGGCAGTTCCTTCTAAACATGTTCTTCTAAACTCAAAGGTGGAGGTGTTACTAAAACCTTATCTACCATCATAACCTAAGGTGAAGATGGAGGAGTGAGATAAGGAACTTGTGTCTTGGGTGACATCTACATCCAATCTTGCTATTGAAGTTCTCCTGTAGGGGTATCTTTGATCTTATCTCCAACTAATTTTGTACCCACTGGAATGAAATCAAAATCTAGGATGGAGAGAACATAATCACCTAGCTCCTTTTTCTCATTCACTCATCATTGTACTTTGTCTTTTGAAGAAGAGAGTTCTACCATTTCAGCTAGGGTGGGTGGTGGGATATTTGTGACACTCTTCATTCTTTCCAATTCTGTGGCTTTGGCTAGCCGAGTTCTCCTTTGTAGAGGCACTTGCTCCTGCTCTTAATCTGACTTTGTTTCCCCCTCATCTAATTCTTCCTCAAGAATGGTTTTAGGAATAGATGGATTAGGCACAAATCTTTTACAAACTCTTTGCCTCTTTTTCATTCTAACCTTGATCCTCTTTTGTTTCTATGGAACCATAGGAGAAGCGGGCTCTTCATGCACCAAATGAATGGATGTCTCTAGAATTTCTCCCTCTTCTCGTTGACTTGACAAAATAGGAGGCAATGGAAATTCAACCTAAATATGAGAAGCTCCACCATCTTGGGGCTCTGGAGGACTGGATTCCTATCACTGGGAAGGGGCCTATTCTTCAACATGCTCTTCTTGAAACCTTTGAGGAGAGGCTCTCTTCCTCTTTCCCTTCTTCTCTGGAGGGTGGTAGTATCCCACTGGATGATCTAGCTGGTAGACTATTTCTGGCCTGATAGGAGACTGGAACACAAAGATAGGAACTATGACTTTCTTTCCCTTTCCCCTTTCTAGGTGAGCATGTGCATGGAATATCATTGTATCCTAAATTGGATGAAGTGGAAAGGGTTTCTTGATCTAACTCTTTGTCATTCTAATGACATGTCTTTCTTGATGATTAATATCATCTCCTTCCTCTCTATCAATTTCTGCATTCAGAATGGGCCTCTCGCCAACTTTATCTGTATTGAATAGGGGATCCAGTAGCTCCTACGAGTCTTGTAGCCTCATCTCACCTGGGATGGTCAAATGGAGAGCCTTCTCTGCTAAATACAAAATCATTCTATAATAGTCTCTGATATGAACATCATAGTCATTTGTGGCATTCATCCAATGATCTTCAATTGCATCCTCATGGTATAACTCTTTTCCTGCCAAGTTTTCCACTTTACCAATATTGTCGAAGAATGGTCAGGGAGAGTTATATTCTTCAAGAAGATAATTCTCCCATTCCCACTCGAAAGTTAGGATATCCTACTTTCTCTTTACCTAGTATGCTCCTATTACAAAAAGCCAATCCCAACAAGGCCTTTGTTGTCTTTTGATCCTCACATACACTAACTCAATTTGCCGAGATATTTCTATCAAAACCAACTTGTCACTTGGGTACCTTGGAAGTTTCTTTGGATTGATGGATGCACCACCAACCCAAATGTATGTGAATGTCCAAAACTAGATGAAATATGCACCAAGAGCTATGATCTAGGTCTTGGCTTCATCAGACAACCTCTTCCCATAATCCTCTTCAATGAATTGAATGACGAAAAAGATGAAGGCATTGTTCACAATTTTGTACTCCTTGATCTACGGTGAGAGTTATTCTTTACTAGCTAAGGATAGACTATATATGGCCATGCATTAGGGTCCTACATACTGCCCTTATTGTACAACCCAGGATAGTCAATTTTAGTTGTTGCAAGTAGATACACCACATAAGAAGTCATATAGAACTTCTTCTTGTCCTTTACTATCCACAAATATTCACAAAAGTTCTCACTAAGTGTGGTGGTCCAATCCAGTGGCATCTTTACGTGTCTGATGGTCTCAATGAATTTGGCCATGAATGGAGCAAGATGATCCGCTGCAGGCAATCCCATAACTCTACTTAGGAGAATGATTGAATATTCGATGTCATCCTTCATGTATCCTTGAGTCATATCCATTTTTCTGATTATCTTCCCCTGAGGTGGCTTATCAATGAAGTATGAGGAATATATGATGTTGATGGCCTCCTGGTAATGCTCTTTATGCCACCTCTTAGCTGCTTCATATGAAAGTCTGATGAACTGATTGACTCTGGGTAGATGAAAAACTTTCTCAATATTATCAAGTCATAGATACAAGACCACTTCCCTAGTGACACTCTTTACCACCCTTTCATCAGGAATGAAATGCCAAGATAGGGTCATATTCAATTCAACTGACTGCACAGTGCCGAGATGTGATGTTGCATTTACTAATCCAGAATGGATTAGGGAGGATCTCAAGGATGACCTTTCAGTTGGACTCTTACAAACTCTCAAGAACTCTCTCAAGTCCATGTGTCCAAGATCTGTGTCTTTGATCTCAAATTACTTATCGTGTAACTGTGATTTCAGGGTTACACCTTGGAACTTGTAAACAACTGGCTTTGCTATTGATTTGGATGTGGATGCCATTTGATTATAATACCTATGCATTACAAGAAAAAATGAAAACATGATTAATCATTGGACATCAAAGAAGAAAAACATAAAAAAAGAAAAAAAAAGTCCCCCTTAAGGACTTTTTTTTTTAAATTAAAAAAAATATTTAATAGAGCAGGCATGGGTGCAAGGGTTTGTGCGAGGGTGCAAGCATTGCATGTGCATGCGTAGCTAGGTGTGCCATGCACGAGCCCAAAAGGGCACGCAACATGCATGTGCACATCGCTCATGCGGTGGCACGGGTGCTGCACGTGCGCCCCAAAAGGGGCATGGTTGGGCGTTGCCGTGTAGGCACCACGCATACACCCAAAAGGGGGTACAGGTGCAAGTGCCATGCAAGCATCACTCACACACCAAAAAAGGTTGTGCAACATGCTGTGCAAGTATCGCAAGCAACCAGAAGGGTATTGCTTGTGGTGTCGCAGTGGCACGACACTCAAATGCAATGCGCATGAGCGCTCCCATGAGGGCGCGCAACTTAGCTAAAAAAAAGGGGGGGAAACAGGTGTATCCATACCTCTCCCTCCTTGCTCTTGTGTAAAAGAGAAAAACAAGAAGGGGAGGGAGGGTTTATAACCCTCTCTCTCTTGTGTAAAGCGCTTAGATTTTTTATTTTTTTAAAATTTTTTTTGGGTTTTGAAAATTTTTGACTCTAAGACTCCTAGTTATAATTAGATTTCTTCTCTCAACTCTCGAACTATGAGTCTGGAAATCAAAAAAAGTAGGGGGTCCCCATTCCTATTAAGGAATGGGGTGTGTGCTATGGACACCACAATAGGTACCTTGCATGTGAAGGAAGATTTTCATATTTACATGCACATCATTTTAAATTGCTCAGTTGTATAAGGCATAATCATCTAGTTAATGTTCCCAATTTCTTGTACAATATGTTGTGTATTAGTGTGGAAGAAACTCAAAAAGGAAAAGACAATTTCATCACCCATCATGCTCTAATTAAATTACTCATAGAAAGGTCACTTAGGGATGTTTCTCCCCTGTCATGGGTAGAATTTGTCCAAGTCAAAACCTTACAACCCAGGCTGCCCTTTATGAATAGCCTAGTGAGGAGAATGTAGTTCTCACTAATGAACCTACTAAACAACACACCCAAGAGGTTGAAGTCAAAAATGTGCAAAGAAATGTACAAGAAAATATGCAAGAAAATATGTAAGAGACTATGCCTTCACTTGTTCAAGAAACCTAGAAACCTACCTCTAGCTGAACAAAGAGAAAACAAAAATTGCAAGAAGAAATCTCTATTCTAGTAAAATAAGAGCCAAACCCTACAGTGTGAGGAAAAAGAGAACTAAAAAGGGTCCTACAGTAGTTACTCCTATAGTAGAGACACTAAAAGAAAGAGGTAGGAAAAAATATATGATATGAGAAGAAAACCCTATAAGAAGAAGTCCTAGAATGAGAGGACAAATTTCCAAGGAATCCCCCTCATCTGAGCTATCTACTAAAGAATCCCTTGTATAGATTGTTCTTGATCACTCTCCTCCTCACCGTGAAATTGAAAACATTCTTGAAAACCCTAACAAGGAATGTAGGGTTGAGGTTAATAAAAATCCAAATGATACCCCAGAAGGCCAACTAGGTACTTTGAGTTGTAGGGATGAAATAGTTCCTGAGTAAGTTTATCCAAACACTGCCCTAGTTCCCTATAAATCAATGTGGTTTATTGATATTGTAGAACAATTATGGATGGAATAGAGAAAGAGGAAAAGAAACCATGAGGAAGACAGTAGTTCCATTACCTTGCAGAAACTCCTTTTTCAGTTGTTTGGACAACATATGTTTGCTAAGGCCTTATGGGAAGAGGAAAGGAAAATAATGAAGAAAGACATAGTGTCTCTGAATGTAGAAATTATAGATTTGAAAGGGTAATTGGAAAATCAAAAACAAAGGATTGATCATGCCCTCAAATTGGCTAATCAAGTACTTGTTTGTAGACTACCACCACAAATTTATGCTCTTTGTTTAAAAGAACAATTTCTCTTATTCCAACTCATGCTAACCCTTAAGAATATAAATGCAAAGTTTAAATCAGCCCAGGAATTTTATGGTTTATATCAGACTCTACCATTCTAGTAGTAGAATTTTCTTTGTGAATTATATATGCATAATTTTGTTATCCCTTCAGAAACCCAATGGAACCCTTTACTTTATATAGGGGATATACATTTAAGAGCTTTGATGTCTTGGATGTCTAATAAAGCAAACTATGACAAGCAACTAAATAATTATAGAGCTGAGGAAAGGACATAACCCTTGCCATTAAGTGTCAAAAGTAGCAAACCAGAAGAAGTTATTAGGGACTGGTTCAGGTTAACTTATGGGGATAAGAACAAGGGAGTAAGGGATAGAATCTTTGCTACCAAAGCCAAGGTTTATGCTGATTATGAGAACTTGCCCTACTTTGCTTTCCAAAGAGCTATGGTTGGTGCTAGAAGTAGATGGGCCAGATTACCTGAGTCACTTAAAAGGATAGAGCCACATAGTCCCATCAACCTGGAAGCTACCCTTCAATGAGTTCCAAAGTATCTAGAGCTAGGAAAATAGGCTAGACCCAAATTATGGTGCCATGCAACCTCCAATGCTCATGTGGCCTTTATGTGACATTAATGCTGAAAAACTTGACAAGCTGTTGGAGGACAACAAAAGAAAAGTTTGGAAAAGAACATGAGGACTCTATTACACCTTCAAGAGCAGCAGGAAAGGAAGGGCAAAAGTGGGGGAATTCAGGTTACTGACTAGGAAATGCCATGCTTGAGGACAAGCATTAGTTTACATTAGGGTAGATGATGAGGCTAATTATTGCATCTATTTCATGATAGTTTTTAAACACTTTGTTAATACTCTATTTCATTTTCATCAAGACATTTGTGGATCTATGTTTACCTAAACTAATGATTAACCTATGCGTAGATAGTATGTCATTTTTTTCTAATATCATATATATGATGTAGTATTTCATATAATTATCAAAATGTGTGTTCTTATATTTGAATTTAATTTGAAAATGCTTATTTGTAATTGTCTCTACATTATAACTAACCTATTAGCAATGAAGCTGAAGATGATTGGAAGAATTAAAAGATGAGCATGAAGATAGCCAACAACATTCAAGGAGAAAAGAATGCTGAGGTGTAGCCATGGTGGAGAAAATTCATAATGGTTCCAAAGGACACAACAACAAGTATGGAGGAGCTATGAAGACTTATTGCATTCTCTACATTTAATTCTTATGGCAAGTGGATGTTTAGACTTTATTATTCCTGCCTTAAGCCGTTATCTCTTCTTCCCATGATGAGCTGTTATTTTCCTTCTTTCTCTCCTATGGATTTATAGCTAGGTTATTTACTTTGTTGTTTTGGAATAAGTTTCAATCTCCTATATATAGGAATCAAACCAAGTATGTTAGTTTAGTTAGAAGGAAAAAGTTTATGGGAACAGATTGTTAACTTTTATAGTAAGTTGTGTTCTTATAGTTCTATGTGTTGTTTCCATGTAATGAATTTCTGGAATGTAATGAAATAGTTTTTTGGCTTCTATTGTGTGTTAGTAGTTTAGTTGAAGTTGACCAAGGGTGCCCACTTGGAAGGTGGATTAGATTAGGATAGTATAGATTTATTTCTAAGCATTTTCAATATTGTAAGTAGAAGTTGCAAGTTCCTTCCTATAGCATCACACTTCATGAATGTTCCTATAGTATATGTGAGAACAATTATAGTGGATGAACTAAGTTGGAATATTTGTTAAATTTTCATTTTATTTCTAGTATTTATAGAGTTAAGTGTGTTAGTTTCTTGCAAAAATAGTGTAAGTTCTTTTCTTTGCATTTTACTTTTCTATAGCATAAGCATAGTGACTCATTAAGAGACCTAGTGCACGTACTGTGCTGACCATTTCAAGTATACGACCCCGGGTTGACAAGATTAAATGCACCTCATAGTGGGAAAAATAGTCCTTAGATTGAATACATTATTCCTAATCATGGCCCAGAGCATTACTATGATACACCTATTGTGAGGTAGACTAGGGATTTCTTACATGTAGAGGATGAGAAACTTTCTTTGGATCCCATCCCCATTTTTCATCTTTGAAGGATGACCATTAGAGGTAGGGATATAGAGAATGTAAGGTTCTAATGTGATCTAAATTATGGGACTTCAATTACTTGGGAGAATGTTGCATGGTTCAAAGATTGTACCCTTATCTTTTTACAAGCTTCTATGAGTAAATCTATGCCTAGTGGGAGAGGATATATTTTCTCCCATGTTTGAATCCTTTTTTATGGTTATTTTGTCCAAGAATATACTTTTTATGGGTGGTACATGTTTATATTCATATTGAGATACTTTGATGGATATAAATTATTTTGATTACAATTATCATAGCTTCTAGATGCTAGATATGTCATTATTCAGTTTATGAGCATGACAGTGCTACTGTCATTACCTGATGTATTATAATAATATCTAGTTTATTTTGTATTCAAACATGGATTACAATTTAAGTTTTATCAAATGGATTTTATTGGATTCAATTTTGGTGTACTTTTACCTTTTGAATATCTATCTTTAACGTTCAGTAAATCTATGCTAAAATGATAAATAATAATTATTTAAATGATTTAATTTAAGCTATTTATCATGTGTTTATATGTTATGTTGTACTATATTGTTTCTATGAATGGAATGACTATTAATTCTAGTATAAATTTGAAATGAAGTGATATATAGTTACTTTCTTGCAAGATCCACATGGTGTCTTATTCTTCTTTATGTGACTATGTGTCTCTATGTGCTTCAACTATTTATATATTAAACATATGAACTTGAATTTTTTTATTTACTAAACAAGTACTATCCTAAATTTAGGTTCCAAGTGTGTACAGATATCCCTAGAAGTGGCATCAGGAGGTAATTATGTTGAACATTCATGTTGAGCCAATGTCATCCCTGCCTGGGTGATGTATCTATATTTTTTTTATTAACCCTTTGGTAAATGGTAGATCTATAATCATAATGACTATGTGGTTCAAGCCATGAATGTTCTTGTGCATTTAGGGATTCACATTTGTCACAGAAAATGTTAATTAAAATGTTGATCTAAATGATTTTGGGGATTTTTTAATTTAATTTAATTTATTATAATTACTGGAAAAAAAATCATAGTTAAATTCCAATTTCTCATAATTGTTTTATTTACTTGGGAAATGGGGCCAGTTAGATTATTAAGTTATTTCATAACATTTGGGTTTTTTTATAATAAAAAAATTGGTTGCATTATAAAAACTTGGTGATCATGAAGGAAATATAGTACATTAGCTTACTAGCTAGAAACTTTATAAAATAACTATATAGGGAATCTAGTAGAGAGTAATTGTTTATCTTGCACTAACCTAAGTTGTCCATGGGTATGATCTCTTAGGAGACAATATACCATATCCTTATGAAAAATTCTACAGGAAGGTTGGCACTCATACAAACAATGTATCCTTGAATCAACCTAGGTATGAGAATGACTACTGTACATATGTAAAACCCTCATGTTGGCTCCCTCGAGACACTTAAGACTAACACATGTTTTCTTATCTTTTCATTAAATTTTATTATTCCATGTTTATTATGTATTTATAACTTGTTTAGAACCTCTTTATATTACCTTGTCAACCAAATTTAGATTAGGGTTAACAAGAGAAGCCACACTAAATGTCTACCTACATACCCATGCTCATCACACAACTAGTACGTGTGGGTAGCATAAATTCCCAACCCAGCCCCAAATGAACAAACACTCAATCAAACTAAACCCAAGATTTTGTATCCCACATGATGCTTCTATACACATATATTTTCTCCTCGGTGGGCATAACCAACACTACAAAATAGTCAAGATAAAACCAATGCCAAATTGGATTTGAGAAATGCAATAAAATATACAAGTACAAATAATTCACCTAGCTAGGAATCTTTTCAAGAGTGCGGATTCAATATGATTCCCAATGTCCATAAAATAAAACTATAAAAAGGTCAAAAACATAGAATATAATTAATTTTTAAAACCCAAACATACAACATAAAATTTCCAAAAAATATGAGTGAAACACAACATAAAGCAACGACAAAAATGCTCAAAAAAATAAAACATCTTGGAATTCAATGAAATTAAAGTTCCACTTCTAAAAAGAGGTTAAACTTACAAAAACAAATAAAACTTAAGATACAAGATTACATGCAAAATTTGTTAGCATATCTCTACCAAAACTTTCAAATTAAAACCCACAAACCATTACAACTTTATTCTTTTCCAACTAACTCAAATTAAAGTATGGAAATAAAGGGGAACACTAGTTCTCATCCTACAACCAATTAGTAATCAAAAGTAACTAATTAAATAGGTCAAATTTATAGAAATGAGAAGGCCCTACCTCTCACAAAGTTCTTGAAATTAGGATATTGGCATGTGTGTAAGCCTTAGATGCTTTTGTCTTATATATCTATGATCAATTTATAGTCCTCATGATCAAATTAGTGTGGTCCTATGCGTTTGATGTGGTTGGGAGGTGTTTCTACCTATACTACTACTAGGAATCACTCTATAGGTAAGTTCTTCCTACAAAACTCAAACATTAGAGCTTGATGCTCATCTATTTTTTTGACCTTCTTTCAAGTATGTTTACTTGTTTATATAGTTACTTGATGCATATATGATGTAATTTATGTTTTATAATCATAGAAATTGGTTAGAATTTATATCTAAGAGGGTAATATGCTAGATGATATTATTGAGTATATTTGATCTATTCATGCTATTGAATGTCAATCTCCTTGAGATGCATGTTTTTGACACTCCCTAATATGGAAATTTTATTTATGATATGATTTCTCTTAATTCCTTATCCCTGAGTAGGGTACTTAATTGTACCCTTTAAAGTATCATATCATATGCAACCATAAAACACTATATTGTGGTTCATTGTACATAGTTAAAAGATGTATTAAAAAATAGTTCAAGCTCATATTGTGCAATGTAGGACTTCACCACACCCCTTTCAAAGATGTATCATGTGATAGAAAATGAAGTACCACTTGTCATTCACCTGTTTATCTTAGGCCTTCTAGAGTTGTATCATACGACTCAATAATAGATTCATCATGCCTTAAACAATGAGTATTTCTCTACTTTTGGGAGAATATGAGTTGTTGTTTAAAATACTCTTTTGGGTGTTGGATAACCCTAATTTGGAACAAATTATCTATCAAACATTAGTGGATTTGATTCTTATGTCATCTCATTATTTCATATTTTAGATTGGTAAATGAACTTATATGTTTTAACCATGTGGGAATTTATGTTTGGTCTTTAAAATGAACATGATATCTAAAGTTAATATGATTATTATAATAAAAATTGATTGGTTAATGACCTAGATAGAAAGTACACATTGGTAAGTAGTGAATGCTTGGGGATCTTTGGTTGGCTAGTTATGAATTATATTGCGATCTTTATGATTATTTTATGCATGTATTTATAAACCCAAAAATATTTTATTATATGTTTTATCCTTTTTCATAAGGATCTTTTGGTGATGCATTATGCATTTAATGGCACTTATTTTCCATTAAAAAAAGGGATGTGAACATGGAAATCTAAAGAAAGAGTATCATTTTGTGGGGAGTTCATATAATATCTATTCACTAATGAAATCAAATTTATTTTTCACTCTCTTCACAAAAGAGGATATCTTCTTTTTACCACCCACCAAATGAGGAAAGGGTTCAGTGTTAGAAATAGGAAATACTAATAGGGGGAGGGGAATTAGTATTTCACAAACTTTTTCCCAATTATGGATATCATTAACAATCTTACAACTTGCAAAAATTAATAAACTGATTAAGTTGAATATTCAACACAACCATAAAGAAATACACCACTTAACATCATATTATATTAACTAGGGAAACTGTATCCACTAGAAAACCTTGGTGGGGATGGTACCTAATGGTCCACTAATCAAAAGTATATTATGAAAGATATTGACCATGTTAGGAGTCTATTACATCTATATAGTTTCTCAGTCCTTGTTAGAAGTCTCAAAATTGTTAATTTTTTTATACAATTAGAGAATGTATGCAAGTTGGGCCCACTACCCAAACATGCAATATACAATGATATTTAGTATACAAAAGAATAGGTACACAAATCTCTCTTCAACTGTTGATATACTCAATATATGATATGACCTTTGTAGCCCACTATATCAATTCCCCATGTAAGAGTTTGGTATAGCTTTAATACCATGTAAGAATTTGCCTAAGGTAATAATTCAACACTAAGATCAAGAAGCTCAATAGATAGCACAAGAGAGACTAATGATGATCAAATGAAAATATCAATAATGATCAAGATAATAATGGATATTAGATAATTGGATGAATAAACACTAGAAGTGCCTTGTATATAAAGGTAACTAGAATGACTAGGAGTCAACAAAGAGATAAACATCACAACTAAGCACATGTCCACCAAGAGTGGATTATCCTCCATTAAGCACAGGAGTTTGTGTGATGATGAGAGGATAAGTTTACATAGATGTATCACATAAAGAGATGTTGTAGACACCATGTGCTCAAATAAGTTGCTAACTCCTATGTTGTCAACAAGACAACTCATATGTCTATTCATATTTCTAAGTAAACTTAAGTAAACTGTAATAATAATTAATTATTTACACTAACACCACATACTCTAACTTAACAATTATTTTTCATCAAGCTCACATCACAAAAAAATTGCATACTTATCCTTAATTATGACACATTGCTTCACATAACCTTGCATTTCAAAATCTTTCCTTTATACCATAACTTTTCATAATATTTTATATTATTGGCCATCATACTTCGACATGTCTACCAAAATGCAAACCTATTCCTTTCCCACTTATGGTTAACATCTAAGATTTCATCCCTAATTATTAAATTAATTTTTTGGATAAATAAAATAACTCCTTAACATAAAATACTTGGTTCCTTATCTTTCTCTTGTTTAGTCGGCTCATTACTATGACTGGAAAAATTGTAATAACTCTATCTATATTTCCTCACATACATAGTTGTGATATCCTCACATACTTTACTTTCTATAGCTAAGAGTGCATGTGCCATTATTGCATTTGTGAACAATGGTAAACAAAACTCTTAATTGTAATACCACATAAACTCTATGATACTTAGACAATTTTCCAAGTCTAACTACCAAAGCTATATTTACATACTTTTCTCACTTCATACTGAGTATATGTTTCCATAAATTAAAACCTCACACTATATACCCTAGCCAAATTATCAAAACTATACTCCTTTGGAATTAATGGTAACATATGGGAAAATAGGCAAGGTCTCAAAAATCAAAATTGCAAAACTTGTGAAAATCTTCACATGGCCATTACAAAATTTCAAAATGTTAAAAATTTGGATCATTTCTATTTATACCATCTTAATTCCTTATATCTTCTATTTACATACTATAATCCTCCTTATACATACAAATTTCCTTACTATGCTCCCCCTTTGACATTAATGACAAAGGTGTCTTAAAACTCTATATACAAGTCAAAATTTGAAGTTCTTGGTGTAGTAGCACCTAGGTAGGCTAGTGTGAAACCTAGGATTTCTTTTTTTGGCTTTTAGTGATCATAGCTACATAACTAGTCTAGTAAGAGGTCCTATTTGGTCCTTAGAGACCCAAAATGGCCAAGTTGCTAGAAGTTGGGAAATGTTGTCAATTAGGGGACTTAGGTCATAGGATGGGAAAAATGTTCAAATAAGGATTATATGGCCTTAGACATGTTATTTTAGGTCATTTAATTCATATTGCATGTCCAATTGGTTTTAGGAGCAAGTTTGGAGGTCTAACTCCAATTTGGGCAAAAGTTACTAAAATGTTGTCATGTTGTCATGACAACATTTTCTTGCTCAGAAAACTTTTCCAAATTTGAGTTTGAAAGACTCCAACTATTTATAATAATTATGAAACTGATGGAGTAACCTTTAAAATTAGGAGAACAACCTTTTTAATGGGTTGGTCAAGTTGGGAAAAAGTACAATATTGACTATACACAACGTTTTGGATTACTAGTTTTATGTTTTTGGAGGAAATTGAACAATATTGGATTCGATGGTGTGAATTAAGTGTTGGAAAGGTTTTTTCATTTTTTATTTTCATTTTTGTGTGGTTTTTTTTGTTCATTGCAATTAGTTTGTGGTAGGTTAGAAATTCTTTTTGCTTTTGCCAAACTAGTGGTTTGAACAGGGTTGTATTGCAAACATGGGATCTTAGGGTCACTTCCCACCATTGGTTTCCTCTAGTCTTTGGAAAATTTAAATTAAGGTATATGTAAAATATGTACCAATAATTAGGACCCTTGGAAGTGTTAGCAAACCTTTGCAAAGTGATGCCCTAGACAAGCAAATACAACTTGGCTAGGAATCATAGTTTAGAGATCAAGTAATGGAGGGGATTGAGAGTGTAGATACCTCAAACCAAGCATGTAATAAGTAAGGAGGAGGTCTAACCTAGACCCATTCCAAACAAGGTGTCTTGGAAATATTTTTAAGGAGTTTTTTGAAGTCAACAACCACCAAACCCTTGAAACAATCATTTCAAGCCTAAAATAGTGCTTTGGTTGTATGGATAGGTTGGTGGTTGGAGAATCACAAAATCTATAAGTAGACTGAAAATGGTATCCATAATGCCAATTTTTTTAGAGGTTTGTTAAGGATATTTGCATGATATCACATTTTTGAGTCACTTGGAGGGCTAATCGTAGTAGCCCATTTTGTAACATTTTGCTCTTTGATCATCTATGGAGAGAAAGTGCCCATGATCTCAGCATTGATTAGGGTCTTAGATATTACAAGGGATCCAATGAGACCTTTGATGATTAGATGACAACCTTGGGGATCATAGATGTACTTGAAGGTTTGGTGTGGAATGGAGCAGGCTAGTAAGCAAGGTGTTGGTATTTTGTTGATGCAACCTAACTGAAGGATTAGGATCTTTTGAGCAAAGTCCTAGGAAGCATAGGGTAAGAAGATCCACTAGTTGGTCAAGAAAATTACCTAAGAAAGCCTTGAGAGTACTTGGCTAAAGAGAGCAAGGTTGGGTGTTACATTAGTTTTACCTTTATGTCTATTGACTTATATCAGTAAGATGCAATTTACAATTTTTTTCCTCAAAATAGTGAACTCCATGTCCTATTTGTCCTTATATTCATCTAATACACTTATTAATACACATAATATATATGGTACAATTTTTATTTCATTCAAATCTATGTATGAAAATTTGTCATATGATTCCTTGGTTGAAAGACATTCATCCAATTGCCTCTATACATGATCAATCTGTAAGTAAAGTGTTCTCTCAATAATTAATTTTTTTTCAATATCCTTTCTTTCTTCATATATAATAGTCCAATGTCATCATGGAATTTTCTAATTCTAGTTTCTAAATCAATACTCTATACATTAGGACTTTGAATCTCATTGACAAGAGTCTTTAGCTCTTTGACGCTTGTATCAAGGCTTTCCAGGTCTTCGCCAATGTTCACACAAAATTTTTAGAATAGTTTGACATCATGAAGAGTCTCTTCCTTTGTAGATGAAATTTTTGATAGCTAAGTGAACTCTTTTGGAAGCATGAATGTTGGTGATATTCCTATGGGGGATATTGTAGATATGTTACTATGATGATATGTTACATTCATGACTGAGTTTTTCATTGATGTCATCATAGCAGTCTTTTGTGGTATTTGACAGAAGAACAAAAAAAAGATCAAATTGGTACAGATAGATAGGTAAGTATCTTACTATCCAAGATTGTGAGAGATATGTCAAAGTATCTAGTATATGTAGTTAACATTATATGAAGAAATGATAAGTCTGGAAGAAGTTATGTAAGTTTTGGTGATGTTTGTTCTGAGATAGAGTTTATAGAGGCATGGTTTGGTAAACTTTTTATATCTCTTAGAAAAAAAATTATTCTAAGAATTGAGGTTGAGGACATGAAGAAGACATGTTGGTGATGACATGGCTAAGTTTTCTCATCATAATATTACTTGTACAAAAATATATTCAAGTTGGAAGGTGAAAGATTAATGTTATCGCTAAGTGTAATGTGTTCTTAATCTAGTCCTATAATGATTAATTGAGAAGGTATAATAGCTAACTTAGGGAATTATTTTATGGACTCGGTACAAAGGAAGAACATTTTCCTTTATCATGATATGTGTGTGTATGAGATGAGAAGTGAATTGTAAGCAATAGAGTGAGAAGAATGTGAAGTTGAGCAAAGTAGAGTGGAAGTGAAGGAAACTTCATTACTAAGGTTTTTTTTGAGTGATCCAAGGTTTGATATTTGGATCTGAGGTTCATGACCTATTGTACAAGGTTTGATAGTGATTGGTTTGATTGATAGAACAAAGGAAAGAAGGGCATAATAGTAAATTGCATGTTTGAATAGTGAGCTCTTCTTGTAGTTGAAATTGCATGTTTGGGTAGTGGGCTCTTCTTGCATACATTGTACTACAACTCCTAATGGGGTTGGCACAACTCCTAATAGGATTGGAATCTCCTAATAGGGATTAAAAGTCTCCTAATGAGGACTATATATACTAAATTTTGTAATTATCTCCTAACAAGGTCCATCCTCTAACAAGAAATATTTATATTAATACATCATCCTGTGGGCATCATTCCCATCGGGGTTTTCCCTCTGACCAAGGGTTTCCCTAGTTAACATATCTAGTGTAATTTTCTATGTGCATCTTATTATGGTTTTTTTTTACTTTGGTTTAATGTTTAAGTTTTTTTTAAGAAGATAAATGTTTTAATTGTTGATAAATGGTTCAACCCACCTCTCAATTATCTTGGTGAACTATTATTTCTAACAATTGGTGTCAAAGCATTAGGTCCTTGAAGATAAATTTTAACAACTTTGGGAGATCCATGGACAGCATGTTTAGGAAAGATAGTCTGAAGTTTGATGGAAAAAATTATGATAGGTTGAAGGAAATGATGAAGACATGTCTATTGTCTATGGGTCTAGGATATTGGATCTTAACAAAATCAGTGAAGACAATCATTGCTAAGAAGGATTTGGAAAATTATACTAAGGATGAAAGAGATCCTTTTATGTGTGACATGAGAGCTAGACAAGCACTATTGATTTCACTTCTTGAAATTGAATACAATCAAGTAAAATCACTCACTACTTCACATTTGATTTGGAAAGATTTAGAAACTATTTTTGAAGGTGATGCATATTCTAACAAGTTGAGGCTACAAAGTTGGATTTTTGCATTTCAAGATGCTAAAATGATGGAAGATGAATTTGTAAGAACATTAGTAGGTAGGTTATCAAAAATTACTATAGGTATTAAATATCAAGGAGGAACAAAAGAGGATGATGAGGTTATATGGAAGATATTGAAGACTTCAACACCACGATTTAAGCCAACAGTTCAAATGATACAGTTGTTGGTCTCATGTACCAAATATTTCACAAAGGAGACATTACTTGGAAGACTTGAAGTAGTTGAGAATGAGCTTAGATAGTCTGGAGAATTGACCAGAATAGAGAAAACTTTCAGTACCTTGAATATTCGACCTAGTTTATCAAGAAGCACAAGTGCTAGAGGAGATTTTTTTGGTAGTAGAAGATTTGATGAGGATAGAAAGATTGAAGAAGGAGTAGCCCTTCTAGTAAGAAGAGAAAAATATGTTAAGAAAATCTTTAAATGTTGGACTTGTAATGAATATGGTCATTATGCATCTAAGTGTCCTAAAACAGAGAAAATTTATAAAAGAAATTACAAACCTAGAAGAGATAGAGAGTGTTTGTATGCAAATGAAGAAAATGATTCTAATGAACAAACAATAAGTGCTAGTGATGATGATATAGGATTTGTGGAAATTAAATAAGAAAGTCTAGAGAAATTAGCTTTGGTATCATAGGTTGAAAATAAATCTGATTGGATAATTGACAATAGTTGTTCACATCATATGGTTGGTGATAATAACAAGTTTTTTGACTTCAAAAGTCAGGGTAGAGGCATTGTCGAAGTTGGAAACAATGTAACATGTCAAGCTAAAGGTATTAGATCTATAACTCTTGATGGTGAAACTAATGCTAAGGATGTATATTTTGTTGATTGTTTGAAGCACAATCTTTTGAGTGTTGGACAACAAGTGGACAAAGATTATCAATTGCAGTTCATAGAAAAGACATGCATGATTAAAAACAATGATGGAAAGCTAACTGGAACTAAAACTATATTTAGAGGTAATGTATTTAAGTTGAATCCTACTAAAATGACATGTTTGGTTGCAAAGGTAGATGATAGTTGGTTATGGCATAAGAGATTTTGCCATATAAACTTTGAGAGTATTGTAAAGACTACTAATATGTTTGTAGTTAGAGATTTTCCTAAGATTATAAAACCTACTGACGCAATTTTCAAGGAATGTGTTTTGGTAAATCATAATAGAACTTCTTTTCCTAGCAAGAAGTTTACTACTATAACAAAATTGGAGATTGTACACACAAATCTCAACGGTCCTACGAAGACTAAAGGATTCTATGGTGAAAGGTATTTTATGATTCTAGTTGATGAATTTTCTAGAATGATGTGGGTTCCATTTCTTAAAGAGAAATATGAGGCATTTGATAAGTTCAAGATATTCAAGAGTAGATTTGAGAATGAATCTGGTAAGAAGGTTAAACATTTAAGATCAAATAGAGGAGGAGAATTTACTTCAAATGAGTTTAACATATTTTGTGAATAAAATGGAATCAAAAGACAATTATCAACTCTGAGAACCCCTGAATAGAATGGCATTGTAGAGAGAAGGAATAGGTTAGTTATAGAAGTAGCAAAAACCATGTTAGCTGAGAATTATGTATCCAAGATGTTTGGAGAGAAGCTATGAATACAACCATATAAACTCTGAATAGAGTGCAAGTCAGGAAAGACACAAACAAGACCCGTTATGAATTATGGTTTGGACACTCACCTATAGTTAAGTATTTCAGAATTTTTGGCAGTAAGTGTTATATCAAAAGGGATTCAATATTTGTAAGTTTGATGCTAGAAGTGATGAAGGTATCATGTTTCTTGGTTATTAATTGAAAATAAAGGCTTATAGATGTTATAATCAACGAACTGAGACTATTATGGAAAGTGTAAATGTGAGAAATGATGAGAAATTTAGAATACAAGAGAGAATAGCTTATTTTAGTTCAGATGATGATGTTGTTACATCTAAACCAAGGAATGATGAAGTATTTCTTGAGACTAACAATGATTTGTAGAATGAAGGAGATTCAAGGTAGGAACAAAGCTTGGAACCTTTAGTAGAGCCAAGAGTTGATATAGAAACTCCTACTTTAGGAAAGAATATGATAAAGAATCACACATCTAAGTAGATCATTGGAAGAAAAGATAAATATGTGATGACAAGAAGTAGAGTGAATGAAGAACTATGTTTAATATCTTAAATTGAAGGTAAGAATGCAGATGAAGATGTAAAGATGATTATTGGAAAAAATCTATGAAAGAGGAATTGGATCATATGGTAAAGAATGAGACATGGGAATTGATCCCCAGACCAGCAGACAAGAATGTGATAGGAACTAAATGGGTATTCAAGAACAAGATGAATGAACAAGGAGAAGTTGTAGGGACAAGGAAATATTGGTATGTAATGATTACTCACAACAAGAAGGAATAGACTATGATGAGACCTATGCTCTAGTGGCTAGAATAGAAGCAAAAAGATTATTCTTAGCCTATGCAACACAAAAGAAATTCAAAGTATATCAGATGGATGTAAAGTCAACATTTGTGAATGGAGAATGTGAAGAAGAGGTATACATTGAACAACCTAAAGGTTGTCCTTTGAATAATGATAAGGACATAGTATGTAGATTGAAGAAAGCATTGTATGGCTTGAAGCAAGAACATAGAACCTAGTATGTAAGGTTGGACAAGCATTTGACAAAGCTTGGATATAGAAAAGGTATGGAAAATAGTAATCTCTATTGGAAAGAAATTGATGATGGTTTGATGATTTTAGTAATATTTTTTGATGATATCATATTTGGAGGAAATGATGAGGAAAGTGAAAAGTTTTTAGAAGAGATGAAGAAGAATTTGAGATAAGTATGATAAGGGAAATGAAATGTTTTCTAGGATTGTAGATTGTACAGAATAAAGAAGGAATCTTTATTTCTCATACTAAGTACTTGAAGGATTTACTGAAAATGTTTTGTTTGGAAATATGCAAACCCATTGGAACACTATGATAGCTAGACACACGTTATCTACAAAGGATGAGACACCTACTATTGAGTAGAAGAAGTACAGATGTATGACTGGAGGTTTGCAATATCTGACTCACATAAGGATAGATATAGAAAATGTAGTTGGAATTGTTGCAAGACTCCAAGTTGATCCTAGAGAAACACATTATGCAGTAGTCAAAAGGATATTTAAATATTTGAAAGGAACATTAGAGTTCAGATTGTGGTATGATAGATCTAATGATTTTACTCTAAGTGCTTATATTGATGCTAATTGGGTAGGCAGTATGGATGATAGAAAGAACACCAGTGGTGGAGCCTTCTTTCTTGGAGGAAGATTGGTTTCATGGCTAAGCAAGAAGAAAGATTGTATATCAGAAAGTATGGTAGAAGAAGAATATATTGTAGCAACAAACAATTGTAATCAAGTTGTTTAGATGAAGTAGATTCTAAAGGTTATAAGGATAGAATTTAGTAAGCCTATTGTCATACATTGTGACAACACAAGCACGGTAAATATGTCTAAGAATCTAGTGGTGCATTTGAGGACTAAGCACATTTCTATTAATTATCACATGTCGAGAGAGAAAGTTGTTGAAAAAGAAATTATATTGGAGTATGTGAGCACTAAAGAGAAGATTGCAAATATATTCACTAGGCCCCTTCCCAAAGAGACTTTTGATTATTTCTGAGGTATGCTAGGGGTTATGCCCCTTCCTACATCAAAGTAGAAGATGCAAGAGTGCATCTGTCTTGTGTAATAGAGCACCATTGTTGTCTAGACTAAATGTTGATGCTTCTTGTATGGGGGAGTATCTATGATGGATAGAGTCATCTAAGATTTTTATTGGATGTTGTTTTGAATAGTGTTTTTAGACACTTGAGCTAGTAAGAATTAGTTGTTGCCGAGTTTGATGGTTGCTAAAACCTTTGACATTGATGTTAATGGGGGAGAAGTATGACACTAAAAACATCATATGAGAGAAACACGAAGATCATGAAGAAGAAGTATAGTATGGAATGATAGTTTGATAGAAATCAAATTGAGGTATATCAATGGGGGAGAATGATTGATGAAGAGGATTTGAAAAGAAAGATTAACAATGTTTTGCTAGTATTCTTGGAACTAGATATTTTTCATCTATTTTACCATCAATGCCAAATGGGGAGATTGTTGGAAGCATGAATGGTGATGATATTCCTATGAGAGATTATTGAAGATATGTTACTATGATGATATGTTACATTCATGACTAAATTTTTCATTGATGTCAACATAGTAGTCTTTTGTGGTATTTGAGAGAAGAACAATAGAAAGATCAAGTTGGTATGGATGGCTAGTTGAGTATTCTCACTATTTGAGGTTATGAGAGATACGTATGAGTATCTAGTATATGCAGTTAACATCAGTGAAGAAATGATGAGTCTGGAAGAAGTTATGTAAGTTTTGGTGATATCTATTTTGAGATAGAGTTTACAGAGGCATGTTTTGGTAAACTTACTATATCTCTTCGTGGAATTATTATTATGAGAATCAAAGCTGAGGACATGAAAAATAAATTTTGGGGATTATGTGGCTAAGTTTTCTCATCATAATATAATGTGTATGGAAAGATATTCAAGTTGCAAGGCAGAAGATTAATGTTATCGCTAAGTGTAACATGTTTTTAATGTGGTCCTATAATGATTAATTGAGAAGGTCTAATAGATGACTCAAGGAATTGTTTTATGGACTTGATATAAAGGAAGGACATTTTCCTTTATCATGATATGTGTGTGGATGAGATGAGAAGTTAATTGTAAGTAGAAAAGTGAGTCAAATGTGAAGTTGAGCAGAGTAGAGTGGAAGTGAAGGAATATTCATCACCAAGGTTTTACTGAGTGATTCAAGATTTGATATTTGGATCCAAGATTCATGACCTAGTCTACAAGGTCTAATAGTGATTGGTTTAGTTGATAGAACAAAGGAAAGAAGGACATAATAGTAAATTGAATGTTTGAATAGTGAGCTCTTCTTGTAGTTGAAATCTCATGTTTGGGGAGTGGACTCTTCTTGCATACATTGTACTATAACTTCGAACAAGGTTGGCACAACTCCTAAAAGGGTTGGAATCTCCTAACAAGGATTCAAAGTCTCCTAATAGGGACTCTATGTACTAAATGTTGTAATAGACTCCTAACAGGGTCCATCCTCTAATAAGGAATATTTACATTAGTACATCATATTGTGGGCATCCTTCCCTTTGATCAAGGGTTTCCTTAGTTAACATATATGGTGTAATTGTCTATGTGCATCTTATTATGGTTGTTTTTTACTTTGGTCGAATGATTAAGTTGTTTAAAGAAGATAAATGTTTTAATTGTTGGATAACTAATTCATACCCCCCTCTCAATTATCTTGGTGGACTATTGTTTCTAACAAACTCATTATCAAATTCCTTCATTACTTCTTTTATTTCTAATTGTGGGTCTTCTTCTATGATTTTTGTTGATATATCACTTTCCAACTTTTCTATCACTTCCACTAATGTGCCCTATAAAATTTTCACTCTTTTATTCTTTAAAAAAAAATGCTCAAAGATGATATCAAGACATCTTGATCATCATCATCATCTCTAGATAATGTTGCCAAAACTAATTCCAATGGTGATTTTGAAGAACTTGGTGTTTCTGCATTTCTAACAAGCATGACCAATAAACTATCATCCTCATCATGCTAGAAAAAAACTTAAATATCAACCTCACTCTCTATGTGTTCCGACTGGGGTACAACCAAATATATTTCATGTGTAATCACCTTCTAATTTCCTTGCAATTTCTTATCAATATTTTGAAGATCATTTACTAAAGTAGACAGATCATCATTCTTTTTTTCCTCTTCCTTCTTTTCTTCTTCCTTTTTCTTCTCTTCATCTTCATCCTTCTTCTTTCAATATTTTGAACTTGCATAACCTACCAAAATTATCAATGTTGAGGCTAAAATCCTTGAAAGGATCTTATGTTTTATCAACTAATATGCTTTTGGTGTCAATATCATGGTATATGTACCAACTATGATGAGGGCCTCTGATGTTGGTGCTTCTTCTGCTCTATTTTCTACTACCTCCTTCATTGCAATATCCATTGCTATTGATGTAACTGTTGCTATTGCTGGTGGTATTTATGTTGTGATTGATGCTAATGTTGTTACATAAGTAGGAGGTGCTCTCCCTAAATCCATACTTCTCTCTATAGATGGTGTTCTCTAAGGACTTCATGTCTTAAGTTAATCCATCATCTTCACTATAGATTCCTCTATTTATTTATTTACTTCCTTATAATTCCCTCCCATAATAAATATAGCTCTTGTCTTGTTCCTTAAGTAAGGTTCAAGAGTTTTCATCAACCTATATAGGTGCTCTTCATTGCTTACTTCATATAATTTCTTTATGATGTTTTAACCGATTTTCTTATCTTCTTCTTGCACACTCATCTTTGTGTTCACAAATCTTTCTTACAAATCTTTGGGAATATCTACTTGTATCTTAGTGAACTTATTGTTATTCAAGATCATATGCCTTATTACTACATTTTCTAACTCAAATTTCTCAAAATTGTTGTACTAATCATAATATTTGTTTAATTACACAAAATTGGTATCATTAATGATTGCACAATTTGGCTTTTTAACTTAGTCTTTCATTGCCTTCTTCCCTTGCACACACTCCCTATTTTTCTCTTTTATTTTTGTTCTTGTCTTGTGACCTTAGGGATATCAATTTCTCCTCTCATTGTATGTTTCACTTCAAATGACATCAAGACCTTTTGTCTCTTACCAAGCTTAATCCTTCTATTTGGGAGCCTTTGGTGGTTCTTGTTTCACCTTTACTAACCTTGCAAACTTTATCTTTACCTCTACTATGTTGATTTCCTCTTCTTATTTTGACTAAATAGGTGGAATAGGTGGTGTCACCTATGGTTGCATTGGTGCAACTACTTCATATGGAATGGTAGATGTCTTAGCTACTAGTTCAACTACTTTAATTACTTAGACTAATGGTATAACTAATGGTGAGGGTCTTGTTGGTGTCAAATGGTGACACACACATAATGTTCTCCTAACCAATTTTATTCATTCTTGCCACTATCTACTTTATTGCACTAGATTATTTAGGAGTCATTTGTACTTGCTCCATGATATTCTTCTTCATGTTTTCCACCACCTTCTTAGCAAACTTCTTAAGTTTCGCTTGATAAGTCATGTGCATGATTTCTTCATATGTGTCAAATTTGTCAAATTATTCATCTTTCTTTGACTTAAGAATTTTCTTCACATATCCTTCAATTTCATCTTCAATAGTCTTATATCCAAGGGGATCAATATATAACATCATGGGTTCAATTGCTTCAACATATGTGAAATCTGTATAAACCATAAAACAAATATCATCCTTGTATTTTCTTACAATAGATGGTGAAAATGTGAATCTCTACTTCATCTTACTCTAGAATGTCTTGATACTTAGGTCTACATTTTTCACAATTTTATCAATGGTTTGTCTCTTGTATAAATCAGTTATATTTTCCTTTGTGTATCTATCACTTTTTATTATCTCAAAATTTGGCATAAATGGAAATCTTCTTAATGAGTGGAAAAACATTTCTAGGTAATTAGGGATTGAAACTAGAATTGACCATTTCTTACTCTCTTTATCCTTTCCAATTTGTCTATCAACTATGCTCTTAATATCTCATGCAAGTTGACCTTCATTTTCTCAATACACATTAAGTAAGTTGTATGAATAAATCTTACTATCATGTCCTCTTCTATAGAACTAGAGCATATCTTTGTAGCCATAATTCTGTTGTCAAACCTCACATCATCTTTCTTAATTTTTCTGAAAATAATTCCTCTACCATTGTAGATTGACTGAGTATTTTCTATCACTATTTTCCTCACATTCTTATCATTTAATGGGATGACACCTTCATTACTTAAACTAGTGACTTCATGAATTATGTTAGGTGATATTTCAAATATATTGTCACTCATCTAGAATTTTCCATCATGAATCCTACTCAAAATGATCTTAGTCCACTCCTCCTTGTCAAAATCGTGTTGAAATAGGTATCTAACTAGGTCATTATGTCATTGGTGTTCATAAAATTCCTTAAATGAAATGTCTTTTTCATACACATGATCAAATTCTTTTGAAATTTTATTTTCACCTACCATCTCAAACTTTCTTTTGGTATAACTAATGTTGTGTCTAGATATAAGATGTCATTTGGGGTTTGCAAAAATGTGGTTAAAAAATTATCTTCCAAAGGTTGAATGGGGATTATCTTCATATTAGGTTTAGGAATTTATTCTACATTGTGAATCATATACATATCCATCTCAAACGATATTGTATTGAACACAATTCTACAAATTTAAACCTTCACAAAATCATAAAATACCTCAAATGTCATAGAAGTAGGGTTTTTGTTGCACAAACTTCAAATTCACTTCAAAATACTTTAACTCATTCTTTATTTTTCCTTAACTCTTCACATGATGAAATGCTACATACAAATTCAATTTTGATCCTTAAATCCTTTATAATTGACTTGTGCATTAATTGCACAAGTATGTAGTCTCAAGAATTTGTTTATATTTTCTAGAGAACTTCTTTCTCTTTGTGCACTCACATATGAGCTCCAAAAATTATGTACACTTATTCATTGATTCCTTACATTACTCTATACCTCCTATTAACTGTAGAACTTCTAATTCTATCTTTAAATATTTGTATATTATTCTAATGCTAATTCTCTTATAATAATTAATAAAATGAACTGTTCAATCATATTGAGATTGGTTGGTAACTATCACAAACTTCAGTCCATAACCCATGATACAATTCCTTACAATATTGGTTCCTCCAATAGGTATAATATGTAGAGGGTAAGTACCTCTAAACATTCTATTGGAACAATTATAACTTTATGACCAAAACCATGACAATTATAATAATAGCTAGAAACAAGTTTTAAATGCTTACTTATACAGTCCTTCACGTGACCAAATTCATTGCATGCATAACATCTTCCTCTAAATTGGTTCCTTACTTCTTTAGGTTATTCTATTAGAAATGTAAGAGTGTAACTAAGAGGGGAGGGGTGTGATGGCCTGAATTTTTACCCAGTAAAATCTTTTGTGAAATCCTATAAAAATCAAGAAGAAGTTGTGTTTCAATTGCTCAGGGTTTCTGAAAATTTGTTTTCCCTCATGAAAAAACCCTAGGGCAATAGTCATGTCTTATGTTTTGTTGAAATTTGTTCAAAATTGACATGCAAGGATAAATAGGGATATATGCAAAATATTTCTTATATGTTCATATACCTAAGTCATTTGACTATTTTCATATATTATGAGTCGAGTCTCTAAAAGTTTTTAAGTTGTAATGTTGTGAAAATGTTTCAATTGCAACATTGCTCCTTTGTGATTGCTAATTATTGCAAGGGATGTGAAGATGCTAAACTATCAAGATAACAGTCATCATGGCATCACAAATGTTAGTGTTAATTGTTAAGTTAGGGTTGTGAAGGAGCAATTCATTGAAGAGACAATGATCACAGCTTGTTCCTAGATTAGAATCTCTAAGTTGCAAAGGTGTGAAAGTTAACAGTAGTCATTAAGTCAAACTTATTTCTCTTTCAGAAGTGGTTAATAGTAACCCAAGCTTAAGATGGTGAAGCATCGAAAGTATGCAATCACAGCTTTGTAGGGTTAAAAGATGAGTTAAGATTTCAAGTTGCGATGTTGTGATGGAATGAAACACTTAACTCCAAATGGTTATCACAATGTCATATGTTAAAAAGTATTAAAGACATTTCAAGTTGTGAAGCAGTGATAAAGAGCCAAAATAGTCAAGTTAACAAATCGCCGCATCACACGTTTAAGCCATAAGAAAATATTTTGAGTCACGAAATTAAGAACAAAATTTGACATTTAAAGAAATAAGGTATCACACCATTGTAGGAGTTTGAGTTGAAAAGATGTGAAATGTAATCACAATTGTTAGAGTGAAAGGCTAGTGCAACTTCATAGGTGGAAACATAGTTAAGATATTCTAGGTTGCAAAGACATGACAAAGAACCATGTAGTTAAAGTTTGAACCATCACATCTTCACAAGAAGTTACGATTGGCCTGAGGTATAAGTCACGGAGTGGTGAAAGCTTATAATTGCACTTTTTTTAGGATTCAAGTGCAAAGTAAGATTTGAAGTTGTTAAGCCCTAAAAGCTAACAACAAAATTTAAAATAAAGGGTAGCGCAATATAGCATAGTTAAAACAAGCTTTGTGTTTGGCAATTACAAAGAGGTGAAAAGGTAAATATTTGAGTCATCACTATTTTGCAAGTAAATGAAATGTTAAGTCTTAGACCATTGTGATGATGCAAGGTAGTCAATTTGATCATCATCACTAGATTGCATGGGTTAGTAACTTGAAGTGATAAACAATTGCGAAGTGGTGATTAAAGGGAAGCATAATGTCACAAGCTTGACATAGTAGTTAGAGACTTAAGTGACAAAGTTGTGAAACAACTTAAGATATCCCTCTTCACATGGTTGTCGCTAGGGATAAAGAAAGAAAGAAAACCATGGTGAAGCAGTGACAAAGAGGTCATCACATAATCACAACTCTCAGTTTTAAAGGCATAAAAAATATTTTTAAATGACCATATCTGAGATGGAAGAAGAAATATGATCTGGAAGCATGGATAATAAAAATATGAAGATGTTGCCAACTTTTCAAGGATTTCAAGCATGTGGGTTTTGTAAAAGACATTACTACCATGCTTCCTTTTGTAGAGATAAATAAATTCTAAGAACAAGAACAATTTTCATTACTAGTTGCACAAGTGTTTGAGTTTTTAGAGTAGAGTTAGAGTTGCAGAGTGAACTTAAGAAAATTTCTAGCATCCATTAGTCAAAATTATTGAGATTATTTTTTAGAGATGGCATAGAAAGAAGGTGAACTAACAACATAAGCTATAATTGAAGAATCCACTTCAAAAGGGAAAATCCCTAGCCCATTCATAGATGAATGGATGTAGATTATACATGGTTCTTATAATCCATGGTCTACAAATGACCATGCTTTCAAGGATCCCTATGCATTATTTAGAGATGTAGAGGTGCCTGATAGGAATGGTAGTGAATTATTATGGTATTTTTACAAGAATAGGATAGATAAATTCCCAATTTTCAACCCTTGGACTAGAAACTAGGCAAAGTTGATTATGCCAAAGGTCTTTGTGGATGTTGACCTAGTGAAGGCATTAATAAAATCTTACAATCCAATCAACAATTCTTTCCATAGGAAAGATAGAAGAATTTTCTTGGCACAAGATAAGGAGATTTTTATAGAAGCATTCAATTTGGGATGCCCTATGTCATTTCAAATTGACATAAAAAAACTTAATGAAAATTTTTAAAGCCATAAGAATTTCTACATCGGCAGGGTTATGACTAGGCACATCCCTATGCTAAGAAAAGAGAAGGGGGAAATACCAAAGAAAAAGGAAGTGGATGAATCCATGCCTCTTGAGTTCTTTCAGAGGTATATGAAGATCACTATTTTTTCTTTGAACAAAACCCTAGATTCAGATGGAACCATGTATGCTACTAGTGTACACTACATCATGGCATTAAACATTTAGGATCCAAACACAAATTTAGGATAGGATTTTGTTGAGTACATCATCACCAAGATCCATGATCAAATTGTTGTTTCACAGGAAGGAAGATTGGAAAATTTCAGGTTCTATCATTACTCCTTGCTTATGCATTTGATCCTATTCAGAAATGTAGATTTCTTTGATCAAAGCTTCTATGAGTATACAAAGGAATGGGGAGAGAGATTACCTGTGGAAAGATGGACAAGGATATGGCAAAGAATCTACCCATACTCTAATTCTATTTTTTTTATAATGACTTTGTACACCCTGTGTTAAAAATGTTAGGAGTTGTTAATGAAAGAATACTAGATAATGTGAAGAAGGTAGTTAAACCAAATTTATGCTCGAATGAGGGAAAATAGATAGGAAATAATTGGGGTAGTGTTTCTCTTTTTGAATACTATACTTTTATTAGGGTTTTTGGATTCTCTAAGCCACACCCCCCCCCATCCATCTTCTTCCAACCTTTGTGCTAGAGAGGTTAGGAATTGTAGAGACATTTCAACAATTAATTTCATTGAGCACTTTCCTTTTTAGGTGTACCAAAGTAGGAGATTTTGAGATAGGGACAAATGCAATTGAGGAAAATGATGCTTTCCTTAGAGACTAAAAATTGCCAATTACCCTTGCTAGAATCTTTCACCCTTGCAATGTAGCAAGTGAATGAATGACAACCTATCAAGTACTATGTCATCTCATCTACTTTCATACCAAGCATTAATGACAATTTTTTTAAAAAAAAAGGCAGAATTTGATTTCATTCTTCACTATAATTTCAGAGCTAAGAGATTTTCAGGTGCACTCAAGCAAATTTCAAGTGATTTCAGGCGATTCTCTAGTGAAGGATTTGTTCTAAAAGAAATCTATCTTTTATCGAGCATCAATGGCATCCGGGAGTAGTAGCAGCACCAAGGCAAAAAGAGGTTCATAAATGCTAGTTAAAGGTGTGGAGTGGAAGGCACCAAATTTCAAGCTAGTTCCAGCAATTGCAGAATCACTTGACCCCAATGGAGCTCAATTGCAAACTCCACCAAAGGTACTTCTTATCAATGATATTCGTACTCATTTCAGATGTTCTATTCAAGAGATTGTAAACCTAGAAATGGAAAATTCCCTAGGAGAAATGAGTGTTGATGGCTCTTTGAAACCCAAGCATAAGCATCTAGAGACCAAAGGATTAACCCATATCTCGCATTTGCCAAGAAGTTTCCAGATTAAGTGGATTAGGTACATCCTCAGTCATGTGCACAATGGTGAACTATGGTTAGAGTAGCCAATATTAATCACCAAGAAGATGACTCATAGGATTATTGGTCTCCCCATGCTAAGTAAAGAAAAAACTACCAAAACCCTGGTTCGAGATGAACTTTAGAAGAAAACTGTAGTTGAATGGGATGGTAGAAGTTTGAAGGTTAGCACTGTTTCTGATGTTGAATTAAGATTTGGCATTCATGTCACTACTCACTACATTTATAGCTTGAGTCATTTGAACAATGTGCCTTGTGAGGCCATGGATTTGGCATTCAAGGTTGTGAAGAAAAATCTAGAATTTGATCTATTAGAATTATTGTTAATACAACTGAACAAGAATATGGATAGCATTAGGACTTTAAAGAACAACTCTTGAAAATTTGGTTCCTTGTTGACATGTCTTTTCTTCTATGTACAAAAATTCTTTCCATCCAAAGGAACTATTATGTGGAGAAAAGATATTCCTATTCTATATCAGATAAATGAGTTTGTAGCAGAAATGGGTGTAAACTTTGCTAGCATCATGGATAATTATTTTGAAGATTTCAAGGAAAGGATGAATAATAGGTTTTGAATTCCACCCAAATTGGTTGAATACTACAAAGATGATGTATGTTTTATGGTTGATTGTGATAAAGTATACATTCAGGAAGTCAGGCCTCGAGTTGCATGGGTTAAACCTCTTCCTCATGAGGTGAATATTGATAAAACTAGGAATATTATTGAAGCACTAGTGAATGAGCTAGTAGATCCAAAGAAACCAATTTTTGGAACATATGATGAGTCAAAGGGCATAATTGAACTTGAAATCAAACTTCCTCAAGCAATTAATAAAGGCAAGAGAAAGGTTGCCAAGTTAAAAATTGTTACCGAGCCCCTAATGATTACTGAAGGAAAAGGTGAGGATGAAGAAGAGGAGTAGGAATCAAAAGATATAGAGGAAGAATTAGGGAAGGAGGCAGAGCCAGTCAAAAAGAAGGGCAAGGTAATCATTACCAAGCCACCTAAAGCCTCCACAACTATTTTCACAAGGCGAGAAAAAGGTAAGAACAAAGGTGAAGTAGTATTTAGAAAGCCCCAAATAACCTTCCAAGAAAGATTGAAACAATTGGAAGAGGGAGTTGGCATCACAAATTTCAAGGCATTGAAATTTGAAACAAGGATTGATGCAGAGAAATTATAGATTGAGGAACTGGTACTTAATAAGATGGGAAAATGGAAATGCTCCCCAAACTAGCTTGCCCCTCAAATCTCCAAAGAGTTGTTGGTGAGATTGCAACCAAGGTGGGAGTTAGCCACCCAAATGGCCGAGGACATATATGAGCAATCCTTGAAGAATCTTCTACCGAGTCTTACTAAAGTAGAAATAAAGGCAGCAATGAAGAATAATGAAGGTAAAATGATGATTAGATTTCACACATGTTTGATTTTAATTAAGGATATTGAGCATGTTGTAAGAGATGCAACAAACATGTGGAAGAACATCTATCATCTGCAAAAGCCCAGTAATGATCCTATAGAAATCAAAGATGATAATGATGACAGTGACAATGATGAAGGATATAATGCTCCATGTGCCACTTTTGATGTTGAGGACTATCAGGCACTAAAGGATGATGATGAAGCTAAAGAGGAAGACAAGAATGAAGAAGATCTAGTAAAAATTGCAGCAGAAGTTATTGCATCCCTTCCTCACTCTCCACCAAAGACTATTACATCTACTATGGAGATAGCTTCTACAAGTGAGACTGTGAGCACAATTTCCACACCAATAACTCAATAATCATTTGTCATCTCCTAGCTACAAGTATCTTCAATGGAAGTATCAAGCACTTCATCTACCGAGCTGCAGCCCTCTTTATCAGCCCCCTTTATCAGCCCCTGAGTCATCTATTGTAGCTTGTACAATAAGTTTGCCAGTTTGTTCTACAATTTTGTCATCCATAGCTTCAACTGCATCAATTTTTGTTCTGGTTAGTACGTCAGTTTTAAATATTCTAGTTGGTACATTACATATTGATACTTCATTTTTAAGAAGCACATCAATTTTGGATACATTTAGCACCTCTCTCAGTTTTCTTCCAGTTAGCTCAATTCAAGTTTTTTCTGCTAGTCCAACTTCATCAAGTATTGTAAGCACTAAAGTAAAACCAAAGACTCCACTAAAACTTTTGCTCACTGGCAAGGTAATTGATGAGGATATAGACTTGGACAAGGAAATGATTATACCTAAGATAGATTTGGATACTACCATAGTTGATGAAATGAGACTAGTTAGTCAGCATTTAGAGCAAAGAGCAAGGTAGAAACAACTCAGAGATGAGAGAGATAAAGAATTCACTATAATTATAAGTGCTAAAAATATAATTACTAAGGCAATAGGTGTTGATGTGGATTCATCTCAACACATTTTGTTACAATTAGAAGAGGCCAGACAAAAGTTCAACGAGGACACTTCTGGTAAAGAGAAGGTTATAGAAAAGGTAGAGAAGAAATTTGATAATAAAGTGGTTGAGCACATTGCTCAGCACATTGCAATAAAGCAGGTTGAACTATCTTCAATTTTGAGCAATCTTGAAAATTATTTTACAAATGTAATATCCCTTTTTGCCAAGCTATGTGATGTTACCAAGTACACAAAAGAAATAAAGGTAAAATTGAATAAAATTGATGAAGATCTGAAGGTCAGTGCTCAAAAGTTGCAGCTTGACCCCAGTTCAAGCTCCACACATCACATAAAGATCAGATTCCTGTCAGACATGTAGGCAGAACTATTAAGAGAGGAAGCAAGGATCCAATCTACACTATTAGACATCCAGAACATGATCCTTCCTATCATGGACATAATGTAGAAGCACATTGCTTATTCAAAAACATTGATCCATGATAACAATTTTTCTATAGCAGATCATATGATTGAACTTTTTGCAGAAGTTCAAGTGGCTCTCTCCACCTACAAAATTTTGTAAGAGAACTGGGATAAGACATTGGCTCTTATTCTTAAGGTACATTCTAAGTTTATCTCACATTTTGGTGTCTCTGTATAATTATGATTACCTTTGGCATTATTGTCAAAAAGGGGGAGATTATTGTGAGTAAGCGATAGTAAAAGTCAAAGAGGGAGTAAGAGACAATGGATAAAATAAGAGAGAATATATTGATATATTTACAATGATAAGCTATGTATATACCATGCCATATATATGGGAGAGATATGTAAACACATGTAAGACATGTATATACAACAAGTTTACAAAGATCAATTTTGAAAAATCAAATCCACTATGTCAGTGTACACAATGTTTGGCTCATAAATTTTTTTGTCACTAATGCCAAAGGGGAAGATTGTTGGCATTATATTTCATTTTTCATTAGTGACAACACTTATTTGATTGTGAATTATTATCAAGTTCATCACTCAGTCTACAGTGTATATCGAGCATTTAGTGGTTACCTTGTAGGTTCATCACTCTAGTAGTTCATACTGAGCATTCCTGAAGCTACCGAGTGAGTGTGCAGCCTAGCAATATCTTTCAATCCTATAGTGTTCACCAAGCTTCACAATGTCTACCAAGTCATCATTTTGTGTGATGGAAGCCGGTGTTTATCGAGTGATGGAAGTATACTGTTTACCAAGGGAGAACAAGGTAAACGAAGGATTCCATTTTTACCGAGTGATACTATATCTACCGAGTCTCCAATGGTTACTGAGTTCCAAGCTACATTGTGTGATTAGTATGGATTGAGATTATACTTCTACCAAGTGCATAATGATGTTGAGTAATGCAGTGGATGTTGAGTATCAGAAGGTTAACAAGTTAGCTTGAAGAACCCAAGTTTTCTACTGTTTGGCTAACTCAGTAATATTTTGTTCACTTGTGTTTTGGCCAACCTTGCAATTGTAATTATTGGAATGGTATATATGTAATGTATTATATCATTTGTAATGTATGAGTATGAAAATGAAAGGACATGTAATACTTTAAGAAGGATAAAAAGTGAATCAGTAGTAGAGCAGAGTATTTAGCAAGGTCTGCAAGGAGTAGTAAAGATTCATCAGTCACAAGAGGTGATATGTACTTCAAGGATCTAATCAAAAATAAAGTTGTAAGTAGATCCACTATTTCATCCTAACAGGTGAATTAGTTTTGTAAATCCTTTAACAAGGTAGACTTAACAGTCTTTGTATAAATCTCCTAACATAGTGCATACTTCATTGTATGTTTGTAAATCCTCTAACAAGGTGGATCTAGTAGTCCAAATTGCTCTGAATAAGGCATATCATCAAAAGTGATCAATGTAAGCCCTAATAAGCTAACTTCATACTGCAATAATGAAGTTTTGTGGGTATCATCCCCACCCCAATTTTACTTTCTATTTGGAAGGTTTTTGGGTCACCAAAATTTTGTGTTCATGTGTTGTAAATGTTTATCTTTCTCATGCATACAATAGATTAGATGAATGAATGATGTATGGATCAAGTATTGAATTGATTTAAAGTTTTTGAGGTTACTGATTCACCCCTCCCCTCTCAAAAACCTAGCTAGTTTTGATTATTTCTAACACTATTAACCACTTCAGTTTGACCATCAATTTGGGGATGGTAAGATGAACCAAATGACATGTTTATGCAAAGCTTTTTTGACAAGGTTTTCAAAAAATTGCTCATAAATTTAACATTCCTATTTGGTACAATTCTTAATGGGAGTCCATAAATTTGTACAATCTCCTTAAAAAATAGATGGGCAATATGACTTGCATCATTAGTTTTCCTACATGGAATGAAATGCCCTATTTTGCTGAATCTATCAACAACAACATAGATGTTATCATATCCTTTCTTAGTTTTTGACAAACGAACAATAAAATCCATACTTACGCAATCCCATGGCATGTTTGGAATTGGTTAAGGCTGATATAGACCTGCATTGCTCATTCCTCCTTTGGATTTCATCCACACCATTCATTGCTCCACATACTTGGTCACATCCCTTGCTAACTTTGGTCAACAATAGAACATTTGCACTAGTTCTATGGTTTTTTTTACACCAAAATGACCACTTAGGCTAACATTATACTTATCATATATTAGATTCTCTCTCATAGAACCCCTCGGTACACACAATTGGTTACCTTTGAATAGCAACCCATTTTGCAAGGTATATTCTGAAAAATTTCTAGAAAAGTGATTCTCAAAATCCATGCATACCTTGTTAGCTTTAGAAAATTCCTCATCTTCTTTGTAAAGATTATGAAAACTCTCTATTCCAATGGTTTGGGGGTAAAAGTACAAATCCATGTTACCTTTTAGGCTGACTTATCAAAATGACCAAATTTGAGTATTTATATACAAAAATCATTTTCATTCAAACATATGATCCAAATAAATTCATTCTAGCTAAGTTTTATATGGTCTCACACTTTTCCAATTGGAAATGTCTACTAAATGCATGTTTAATACTAGTTTGTATCCAGTTACTAAAGAAAAAATATATTTTAGAAAATTGAAAATTCAATAAATCTTACTATTTTTTATGAAATTTTTTTAGTAACATATAAACACCATTTTATAGAGCTCAAAGTCAAGAATATTCTCAAACATAATTTATAGTGTTCTAATTGGATAGAATATACTATAATTAAAAAATTCTAGAAGCACATATTTTAACACTCAAAAAGATGTTGATTTTGAGAAAGAAAAATATATAAAATCATATCAAAAAAAATTAAAATGTATATGATGTTCTAGAGGAGAGAGTCCTCTTCTAGAATATATAAATTTTCTTTTGGTTAGAATAGATTTGTTTTAAAAAATGTGGTGGGAGATGAAAACTATTGATTTCAGGTTAGTTGAAATTTGAATCATTATAAAAGAAAAAATATAGGTATAAAGTCCCTTTTAATTTTTGACTTTTCTAGCAATATATGTTATCTATGACATAGTCTAAGTTCAAATGGAAATAATTTCATTTCCATATAGTTTTGTGGTGGGAACTAAACCCCTAATTTTCAACATTTTTTAGCAACTACAAAATTGTGTATAAAAATTAGAAAAATATATCAATTCTTATTCCAAATAATTATTAAAATTTATAATCCTAAACTTCATCCATTTCTACACATTTCATTAGTTTACTTCATTTTCAAATTCTAATTAACAATACCAGTTTTATGTCATTAAAGGTGAACAATTATACTTTTGTTAGCCTTTTCCTTTACAAAAGGGTGACACAGGTTTGTGCTTTTACCCTTGGAGCTAAATCTTTTGGATTTTCATGACCCTTCTACTTAGTGCATCTGTTACTTTTTTCAATTGTACCTTCTTATGGTTGATTGTGAAGCTAAAGGCTTGCAAGTACTCCATCCACTTCAAGTGTCTATTGCTCAACTTCTCTTTAGTGTTGATGTAGCTAAGATCTTGATTATCTATAAACACAATAAATACTTTGGGAAAAAAATAATGTCTCCACATCCTCAGACACTAAACTAAGGTATAGAGCTCTAATTCATAGGATGAATACTTCTTCTTGGCCTCATTAGGCTTCTCACTATAAAAGGTTACTGGCCTGCTTTCTTGAATTAAAACAACAACTACTACTATGCCACTTACACCACATTCTAAGGTGAACAATTTCTCAAAACTAGGAAATTGTAGGATAGGTTGAGTAGCTACTTGTTTCTTCAACATTTCAAATGAATTTTTAGCTTCTAAGGTCCACTTAAACTTAGACTTGTCTCCACCCTTTATAGTATCCAACAAAGGTACACAAATACCACTAAAATTCTTAATGAAGTTCCTATAGAATTGAGACAAACCATGGAAGATTATTACCTCGGTAGATGTTGTAGGTGTTGGCCATTCTAGTATAGCAACAACCTTCTTCTTTTCCATCTTAAATGTGCCTTGAGATACCACAAAGCCTAGGTACACAAGTTTGTCCTTGAAGAAATCACACTTCTCAAGATTGATGGCTAGCTTCTCTCCATGAAATCTTTTCAAAACTACCTCAACATGCTTGATATTATCTTCTCTATTTTTTTTGAAGATAACTATATCATCTTGATATAAAACTAAAATTTTTATAGTGAAGTCCCTAAGAAATTCATTCATGAGCCTCATGAATGTGCTAGGGGCATTGGAAAGACCAAATGACATCACAAGCCATTCATAAAGACCATCAATGGTCTTAAATGTTTTCCATTCATCTCCCTCCTTTATCCTTATTCGGTGATAACCACTCTTCAAGTCCAACTGCATGAAACATTTAGCTCCTCCAAGGCAATCCATGAGATCCTCAATCCTAGGTATGGGAAACTTGTACCTAGTTTTGATCCTATTTATGGCTCTTGAGTTTGTAGATAATCTCCATTTTCCCCCTTTCTTAAATGCCAACACAACAAGAACTACACATGGGCTTATGCTCTTTTGTCTCAGACCTTGATCTATTAATTCTTGGGCTTTTCTTGCCACTTCTAGGTTCTAATTTGGAGTTAACTTGTATGCTTCTTTATTTGGCAAGAAAGTACTTGGAAAAAAGTCTATTTGATGACTTATGTCTCTCCTAGGAGGTAGGGTAGTTAGAGTACCATCACTCACTATGTCCTTGTACTTTCAAGCAAAGTTTGAACCTCAACTAGTAAGGGTTCCTTGGTTGCATTTTCCTTTGCTTCAAACTTCAACACTACTACAAAACTTTGACGTTCCTCATCCTTGAGATCTTTCACAAGCTCTTTTCGACTACAAAACAATACACTAGGTACTTTGGCCTGAGATTCTTCCCCTTCTACTAATTACTAAATTTTGAAGGTCTTACCTCCCTTCTTAAAAGTTATGGCATTAGCTCTACCATAAAATTTACCTATCAAATTTCCAAGGCCTACCTAGAAACAATGAAAAACATCCATAGGAAAAACATCACACAACAATTTGTCTTTGTATCCTGCTATGGAAAAATCCACCCAAGCTTTCTCATTCACCAAGATGCTCTATCCCTCATTTATCCAAGTAACCTTGTAAGTGTTGTTATGAGGTTTCTTCTACAATTTTATTTTAGTAACAACCTCCTCTGATATTACATTATCAGTAGAACCTAAATCCAACACTACTTTGCATACTTTTCCTAGGATTTTGGATTTTATACTAAACAATGCCCTTCTATGTTTAGGTTCATTAGGAGCTAGTTATTTGATCAAAACTCTCCTAAAAATGAGGTTCTTTCCTTTTTCAGACTCAATGTGGTCCACATTAGATTCTTTTCTATAATTGTCTTCCACATATGCCATTATTTTTTCTTGGTTTGAGGAAGAAGGCTTGTCTGGGCATCTACAGGCTAGATGACCCAGCTAGCCATAGTTATAACATTTCATACTTGCAAAGTATGAGTTAGCTCTACTTGATCCTCTTCTTCTATTTCATCCTCCTCGATTGCCTCTTCCTCTATTGTAACCACCTTTTGAAGAGTTGTCACTAGTTTTCTCTGTGAGCTTGCTCTCACCTTGATTCTTTTGCTCACTACCTCTACCCTGGTAGCCTCACCTCTGTCCTCTTTGATTTTTTCCCTTACCTCTATTATAATATCCTTTCCTTCTATTATTTTCTTCAACCTTTAGAGCTAGCTGATGGAATCTTTGAACTATGGCAAGTTCCCATAAATTGATCTCTTCTTAGATATTCCACTTCAAGCCACCTAGATATCTTGCCACTTTGATTGGCTCATCTTCTTGTTGTTTGGATCTCAGACATAACCTCTAAAATTTCTCAATATAAGAGGTTACATCTAGGTTATTTTTCTTTAGTCCTTGCCTTCTCTTGTGGAGCTAGATCTCAAAGTCTTCAAGTAGGAAGTTCTCATTCACTTTAGTGACCATGACCTTCCAATTTTCTATAGGAGTCTTGCCCATGTTTATTCTTTCATCTTGTAGATATTTCCACCATGTCAAAGTTGAACCTTTGATCCTTGACTTATCCACCTTATCCATTTTTTCCTCTAATACCACCTCACACTTAAAATGGCTCTCCATGCCATCTATCTAGACCATGACTGCATCTATGTCCATCTTTCCACCAAAAAGTGGTGCACCTTCCAAAGATTTTCCTCCTAGAGATTTGATAGACTTCAAGAAGGGATATTCATTTAATACAGGGTCAATTTTAGGGACTACATCCTTCTCTACTACCTCTTTACCCTTCTTGAACTCCTCTTCTTTATTCCTCCTAGTTGCATCAACAAATGCATCCAATTTCACCTTCATCTCTGCTAGGGATTCTTCAAGAACTTTTTTCTTCTCCCTTTGTTCATCAACTTCCTTGGCTAGTTCTACATTAGTCACCATGTTGGTTTCACCTACTAACTCTCTAGTAGCTACAAACATCCACCACCTATTCCCAAATCTTTAACTAGGCTCCGATACCACTCTGATGTGAAAACCAATCTTGCTCTCAAACCCTAAGCTCTCTAGGGCCTTCTTAGGTCTTTCATCTGACCAAATAGGGTTTTTATCACACCCTATACTCCTAAGGATTCTATCAAAGATATCCTACTTCTTCAATTGGTGCACATCAACTAGTTAGGAAAAAATTGCTCATAACTTCACAAACAACAAACATAATCCCAATATTGAATCAATCTCCCACATGATGAAATGGATACCTAGGCATTACTTAGGTCACTCATTGACATACCAAACATAAAAAAAGTACAAAACCTTTTTCAATTTGCAATCCACAAGTCAATTTGTACTAAGATGCTTGGAAAAAGGCTACAAGAATTAGCCATCAAAATGCACTAAATTTGAGATATTTTGAAAAATCCCTTAAAAAAGACCAAAAATTATCACCTTTCTAGATACCCTTTTCAGAGTACTTAAAGATTTTTGAATTCTTAAGCCCTTACCTTATCCTTACAACACAAGCCCATTTTTAGGCTTAATTTGAGGGTTTCAAGGGTCTTGGTGTTGTTTGGCTTAAAAACCCCTTTATAAACCTCACCAAGACTTCTCCTACATATTGGGATTAGTCTATACCTTCCTCATATGCACCACATGCCTAGATTGATGTGTATGTACTCTCAATCCACTCAAATGTTCTTTTCAGCTCTGTGATCCCTAACCAAACATAGTTTGCTTGCCTAGGGAATAACAAAAAAAATACTTTCTATACTTTCCATGGGCTCTCCTTCTCTATACATAATGTAAAAGGAGTCTAGTTCCAAATCCAAAGGGTCCATACCATGCATATGGTGGGAATTGGCCCTAAGACTCCATTTTCTACATAATGCTCTATTAAAAACAACAGATTGCTAATTCACAAAAAAAATTACTTAACCAAAAAAAGCTTGTTAAAAAGGAAAAAAAAAAAAAGTAAAAAACCTTAAAAATAACCAGCCTAACTATTACAACACAAAAATTTGTAGAGTCAATCCACTTTCATGCTATGAACAACGAAAAAATAAAACTACCTTTTACTTGTTCTCACGATCAGTACAATGCATTAACTTACTTCTACAACCCCTTGGAAAGGTTGAGAATGATCTTAAATAGGATGGATAAGAAGGATTCCAACTACCTTAAGTGATTGAAGAAATCTAATGAAGAAGTTTCTCTTTTTGCATAAAAGTTGCAAAAGTTGTAAATGACTATGCAAGAAATGAGCAATTTTTGCAATTTTGCAAATTGTTTGCCCAAAATTGCTCCACTTCCTACCAAACTTTCCAAAATACTTAAGATGGGTTCAAAAAAATGAATAAAGACCTTAAAACACTTTTTATCCCTATTTAGCCCTCAAAACCCAAAATTGCCCTATTGAGCCAGATGAGCACTTTTTGAGAAAATAGGAGCAATATTGTATTATCGAGCTTTTCTAACCTATCTAACCTCACTTTAGGACCAAGTTGATCCTCTTATTACTTTAGTAATGTGGCTCATATCACTAGAAGATAAAATTATCAAGAAGCCCTAGGTCTATCCTTAGCCTACCTAGGTGCTCCTGCACCACTCTAGTTTGAAAATGAAATAGTGGTTTTAGAGAGCACTACTAGATCAACAACTAAAATTCAAGACTATGGTATACAAGTGTTAGGATAAAACATGGACAGAAATAAAAACTACATGCAAATATAACCAATAATAGAAAAATAATAGATCACACAAAAATGAACACAAGGCACCAAGATTTAACGTGGTTCACCCAATCCCTAGGCTACATCCACCAAACAAAAAGTTTGATCTTATTATAATCCAATGATTACAACCTAATTATAGTCTGTAATCCCTTATAGCTCAATAACACCACAAGAAGAAATTTTGCATCACCACATAATGAAAATACCTAACCCTAAACCCTTTTATACAAGTATTCTATGTTGTTTTAGGGTTACAACATGTCAGCCATATGTCGGCCACGACCTCGAACCCCACTAATTATGAAGTATGTACATTACTTTCCTGATCAGTCACCATAATCTAACAATCTCCCACTTGGGGACTGATTTGGCTCCACACTAAACAACAATCTCCCACTTGGAGACTGATCCTGTAGCAATACCACTACCACATGGGGTTCCCATTGGATCAAACCACCCTGGACTCTGTTGTTCTTTGATTAATGTTTAGTCTAAAAGACCAAACGAAGCTGAAGAGGAGTTTAGCTTCTCCCTTATTACAACCTTTGTCAACATATCTACTAGATTTTCATTTGTATGGATCTTCTCCAATTTTAGATGTCCATCCTCCAAAATTGATCGAATGAAATGGTACCGCAACTGTATGTGTTTGGTCTTAGAATGCAGAGCTGAATTCTATGCAAGATGAATGACACTTTGACTATTTGTGAACAAATAATTATCCTGCGGAGGATGTCCCAATTCTTCCAAGAAGAACTAATGCCATATCATCTCCTTGGCTACCTCTATAGCAGCAACATACTCTGCCTCTATAGTGGATAAAGCATTAATCTTCTGTAACCTAGAAACCTAGCTCACAACAACCCCACCAATAGTAAAGAAATAACCTGTAGTACTCTGCTTGGTATCAATATCCCCTACCAAATCTGAGTCAACATAGCCTTGTAAATCAGTAGTAGAGCCCCCAAAGTGTAAACACTTATTGGATGTTCCTCTCAAATATCTGAGAAACCACTTCATAGCATTCCTATGCTCAAATCCTCGATGACTCATATACCTGCTAATGACTCCCACTGCATGTGCAATATCTAGCCTAGTACATACCATAGCATACATCAAACTTCCTACAGCTGAAGCATAGGGTACCTTGGACATCTTATCCTCCTCTTCTTGTGTCTTAGGATACATCTCCTTAGTCAACTTCAAATGACCAGGTAAAGGTGTGCTAACAGCTTTAGCATTCTCCATAGAGAAACGTTGCAACACCTTCTCAACATAATCACCTTGAGATAGTGTTAATGTTCTATTCTTCCTATCTCTACAAATCTTCATACCAAGGATTTGTTTTGCTACCCTCAAATCCTTCATAGAAAATGCATGTGCTAACTGGCATTTTAGCCCCTTAATATGATCCATGTTAGACCTAGCTACAAGCATATCATTAACATATAAATATAAAATAATGTAGCTATCATCATACAACCTCTTAAAATAAACACAATAATCTGAATGACACTTGTTATAGCCATGCTCATGCATAAACCTGTCAAATTTTAGATACCATTGTTGAGGTGCTTGCTTCAAGCCATATAAACTTTTCTTCAATTTGTACACTAAGTTCTCCTTACCTTTGACCTCAAAACCCTGTGGCTGAGCCATATATATTTCTTCATCCAAATCAACATGAAGAAAGGATATTTTAACATCCAACTACTCTAAATGCAAATCTTCAGTAGCCACAAGACTTAAAACAGTATGAATAGAAATCATTTTAACAACAGGAGAAAATATCTCATCAAAATCAATTCCCTTTTTCTGTGCAAATCCTTTTACAGCTAACCTAGCCTTAAATCTTTTCTAACCTCCTTCCTCTTCTTTCAACCTATAAACCCACTTATTCTGTAAAGCCTTTTTACCTACAGGTAACTTGCATAGATCCCATGTCTTATTCTTCAGCAAAGAGTCCATTTCATCTTTCATTGCAGACTCCCACTAAATCTTAGTATTCACCTACATAGCTTCATCATAACTTTTTGGTTCACCAGCATCATTAAGTAAAATAGAATACAAAGAGGGAGAAAATCTTTGTGGAGGTCTAATTTGCCTTGTTGACCGTCTAACATTCAATGGTGTGTGTGGTATTTTTTGTTGCAGTTGTTGCACATCATGAGGAATGGCTAGAACATCAGCTTTTGGAGTATCATCCAACACTACATAATCATCTTCTTTCTTCTCATGTTGTTGCAACAGATCTTTGTACAACACTTTCTCATTGAATATGACATCTCAACTTCTAACAATTTTATGATTTTCAAAATCCCAAAGCCTATAACCAAATTCATTAATACCATATCCATAAAAGACACATTTCTTTGATTTAGCTTCTAGCTTGGTTCTATTTTCAGAGTCTATATGAGCAAAAGCTTCACAACCGAAGGTCTTGAGAAAAGAATAACTCACCTTCTTACCAGTCCATGCCTCCTCTGGAATACTACAGCTCAGAGGAGTAGAGGGACCTCTATTAATCAAATATACTATAGTATTGACAACCTCTTCCCACATGTGTAAGGGCAACCCAACATGCAACCTCATGCTCCTTGTGTGCTCCATTATAGTCCAGTTCATGCGTTTAGCCACTCCATTTTCCTGTGGAGTCCTTGGAACAGTTTTCTATCTATGAATACCATTAGTGGAGCAATAATCTTCAAATTCATGATTGCAATACTCACCACCATTATCAGATCTAAGAAATTTTAATTTCTTACCAGTCTCATTTTCAACCAAGCATTTCCATTTCTTAAAAGTTTGAAATACATTAGATTTTTGTCTAAGGAAATAAACCCATACTTTTCTAGTTGCATCATCAATAAATGTAACATAATAATGAAAGCCACCAAGGGAAGATACCTGAGCTGGTCCCCATACATCTGTATGCACAAGCTCTAATTTCTCCTTTTTGTTTTCCTTCCTAGTCTTTACAAAACTCACTCTCTTTTGTTTTCCATACACAAAACTTTCATAGAAATCCATATTAACACATTTTAGACCTGGTAAAACTTTCTTTGAATGAAGTAATTTCATACCTTTCTCACTCATGTGCCCAAGTCTGTTGTGCCACAATGCTGTATTAGAATCTACAATAGCTATTTGTTCTCCCTGGTCAACTACAACAATTGTTCCTGAACATTCATTTTTCTTTGAAACAATCAAAGTAGAAGGAACAATATGACCTATACAAAGATATAAGGTGCCTAATTTCACACCTTTTGCTACTACAAGGGAACCTTTTGAAACCTTCCAATTTTTATCATTAAAAGTAACTACACAACCCTCATCACCAAGTTGCCCCACTGAAATTAAATTCCTACTCAACCTCGAAACATGTCTTACCTCATGTAGTAGCCAATGATTCTCATTTTGCAACTTAATCTTAATTTTTCCCTTCCCAAAAATTTGACAAGGTTCATTATCCCCCAAATAAACAAGCCCAAAATCCCCTTGGACATAATCAATGAAATAACCTCTATGAGGTGTAGCATGAAATGAAGCACCAGAATCTAAAACCCATGAATCATCAACACTCTCTAAAGATAGAAGCAAAGCATCCTCTTTAGATTTGTTACTTACCACATTTGCCTCCTTGTCTCCATCCGATTTATCTCCTTCATTTTTCTTTCGATTCGAGCAATCTTTCTTTTTGTGCCTTGTTTTCCCTTAGTACCAGCAATCGTTTGGTCCTCTCGATTGAGACCTCTTCCCCTTTGACTTTCCTCTTGATTTCCCACGATTTCTAAAGTTACTTCCTCTCTTAGTCATTTTGCCCTTTCTTTGTGCATTCAAAGCACTTCTTGATGTAGATCCACCTAAGGATTTCCTACGAGTTTCCTCTATCAAAATAACATCGATCACATCATCATATTTTAGGGCACTAGATCTAGGAACAGAATTACTCACCGCCATTACCAAGCCATTCCAGCTTTCAGGAAAAGAACACAAAATCAAGAGAGCCCTAATTTCTTCATCAAAATTGATACCCACAGAAGATAACTGACTAATAATTTTATTAAAATCATTTAAATGATCTACAATAGATCCACCTTCTGCCATTTTCATATTAAATAAATGCTTCATGAGAAATACCTTGTTTGAAGTGGAGGACTTTTCATACAGTATCGCTAGGGTTTTCATCAACTCTTCTATCATCTTTACTTTTGTAATATTAAATGCCACTGATGGTGCCAAGCATAATCGAATGCTTTTGAGTGCCTTTCTATCCAAAAGATCCCATTCAACATCTGACATAGATCCCTGATTCTTGGCTTTGCCTTCCAACGGCTTCCATAAATCCTTCCAATACATATAGTCTTCCATTTGCATCTTCCATAACTAAAAATTCTGCCCATTAAACCTATCAACCCTTAGCTTACCCTCATCTTCCATTGCTCTCACTCAACTGTGAGACTCCCACTCAATTGTGAAACTTTCCTACAGAGGATAACTGAAAAACAACTAGGCTCTAATACCACTTGTTAGGATAAACCATGGACATAAATAAAAACTACATGCAAATATAACCAATAATAGAAAAATAATAGATCACACAGAAATGAACACAAGGCACCAAGATTTAACGTGGTTCACCCAATCCTTAGGCTAAGTCCACTAAATAGCAAGTCCAATCTTATTACAATCCAGTGATTATAACCTGATTACAGTCTGTAATCCCTTACAACTCAATACCACCACAAGAAGCAATTTCTCATCACCACAAAATGAAAATACCTAACCCTAAACCCTTTTATACAAGTATTCTATGTCATTTTAGGGTTACAACATATTGGCCATATGTCGGCCCAAACCCCACTAATTATGAAGTATGTACAATACTTTCCTAATTAGTCACCATAATCTAACAACAAGTAGAAGGATATGAACTAGAAGTAGAAGAGGTCACATGCCAAGCTATGGTAGTTGATGAAGAAGAATCGGAGTCTAGCAAGGAGATTGAAATTAGAACTATCAAGAACTTGTTGATTCAGAAGATAAATGCATTAAAACTTGTTTCACAAAATGTGTATAGTAATTATCTTGTTTTCTAGGGGTTTGAATACAAATGTTCTGAGGAAATTTCTCTGTTGTCTCCCCTTTTTACTATGTGGGGTCCTTATGCCCAATTTTTGGATAATCTTGTACCTATGTTGGCATAAAAGAAAGATTTTCCAAACGTAATTGTTGGTGTACATAAGTATTCACTTATTACACTTTACATAAGTTTACTTAGGTCAATGTGTTATTTTATTATTTATTAGTTTGACACCTAGGATTTTGCATACTCTTATGATTTTTCATGTTGACAACACATGAGTAAGCAACTCTAATTTAGCATATGGTGTCTATAACACTAGAGTTTGCATAATTAACTGAGTTGTCATGTAGAAAACATAGTTATTCACACTCTTATTTAAGTACATGGTGTCTACAACATAATTTTAAATGTTATACCTTTGTAGGCTTATGCTCTCATCATCACACTAACTCATGTGCTTAATGGAGGATAATCCACTCTTGGTGAACATGTGCCTAGTTGTAAGACTTATCAATGTGTTGACTCCTAGACATTTTAGAAGCATTCCAAAGGCCTTTATATTCACACACTCCTAGCATGTATGTACACAGAACATTGAATAACAATAAATCAATTTTGGATATTGTTATTCTGATCATACATTGCTGGTCTACTATTGTGCTTGTTCTTGAGTTCTTTGATCTTGGGTGAATTTTCCCTAAGGAAAATTCTTACATGGTATTAGAGCTATACCAAATTCTTACATGGTATTAGAGCTGAGGGAATTTCTCTTCACATAGTTGTTCGAGACCATTTTCTTGCTTTACCTCCTGGAGGACCTTGACCTAGATCCAAAGTATCATAGAGATTGGGAGCGACTAAAAACAAGGGGGTTGGCCCTTAACAGTCAAAAGGCTAGTAACCAGCACATGACCTAGAGCCAAAATGTTGATTTGGTGAAATCTGACAATAAATTCACCTACCCTAGGCTATAGTTGAATCTTGAGGCAATTTTTTTTGCAAACTGGCACCTAAAGGCCTGATTTGTAGAATCGGTATGATAATTTTAGATCTCTAAATTTAATTTCCAAATCTACATATTCTATTATTTTAGTCTCTGCAATTTCTTTGCATTATTTTTCAAATCTACATATTTTGTTCAAAATTTTTCTTGGTCATAAAGCTTGTAGAGGAGAGATTTTTTGCAAGACAAGATTGGTGCTTTTTGGTGCAAATTAGATATTAGCATCATATTCAGAAGGTCAACAAACCCCCAAATTGACTTTTGATTCATCAAAATCAAACATCTGAGGTGAAATCTAGAGTCAATTAATTTTTTAAGGCATGATGACAGTGATTTAGAAAAAATAACTACACAGGTGATTTTCAAACAATGATATCTTCCTCATACAGACTCTTTTTTGCGAGCAATTTTTTTTGGTTTAGGGGTAGAATTTCATGATCTACACATTGGTGTAGGATGTTTAAGCTCTCTATTCATGAATTTTTTTGCAAATCACAAATCCCAATTTTTGCAACCTCAAATGCTTTGTATAGGCTCCTTTGGACACATAATTAGGTTCCATTTTTTTTGAAAGTGCTTAATTTTTTGTCCACTTTCTAAATCTACAATTAGATTATATGGTTGTATGGATAGAAATATCACTTTCAAACTTAGGGCCTTTTCTACATTGCATTGCTTTGATTACTTTTCAATAAATTTTGTACATCTAAGATACAATGTTTAGTGATAGATTTGAGTCTCAAAAGCTAGTTGTAACTAGGAAAATTAAAAGTCCACTTTATACATTTTGACAAGTAGCCTATTCTACATGCACTACCTATAAAGTGACCAAATCATACATTAGGGGTGTTGATTGTATTTTTTCCATTTTGGGGGGTACAATGATTATTACATCATGGATGGAGAAGATTTAATTACCTTAACATCACAAAACTACCAACAATGGAGTGAATTGGTTGTCACTTATCTTAGTCAGCATAATGCATTGCCATATGCAAAAGGACTTTCATACAATGGTGACACTAGTTCCATCATTTGTTGTGCCCTCTTTCTACATATGGATATGAAGCTTATGGATTCACTTCATGACATGAATTCAACTAGTTTATATGATATTTGTATCTATCTTTGGGTGACGTATGGAAATCTAAACATTGCTCCATTCCCAAAATATCTTTTACCTCTAGCTATAGCTACATCCTCTCCATATGAGATCACACTTTCTAATGATCCTATTGCTACTACTAATCTAGTTCCAACCACATATAATTTTGATTTAGTGTAGCAGGAATCCCCATGTCTTCCTACTTCAACTTCATGGGATGACTTCCTTCTAGACATTGCAAAGTTGTTTTTGGAGTCTCACATTGAAGATTTGGGAGACAACATTGATGATCTATATGTTCTCTTTGATGAAGCATAATCTTCTTCAGATATCATGAGGGCTCACTTTGACCCTCTTGTCTATTCTTTACATGATCAGTCTTCACAGGTTGATATGATTGTGGATCCTTATGTATAGCCATTGCAGGAGGTCTCTTTATCATTTTAGAAGATAGTTTGTTCTTTGGGACATGTTCTACATCCATCCTTTCTAGAACTGCACTCACTCTTTTTAGCAGTATTTGAGTGAGTGACCATTAGCATTGACACAAGGACAGTTGAGTAGGTTTTAGAGGCACCATTCATCTTTGGGATTCTTTCTACACATAGGGGAAGCAGCTCACCTATACCTCTACCATTGTTTCTTCCAAAGAGGAGGAACATTATTCAGTATTCATGGATCAACTTCTATATTGGAGCAACTATCACTGATCTACACTCTACATTTAGGGGGGGACTACCATGTCTCATTCTTCTTCTCTTTTATGGGAGGGACTTTTTCCTCTTATGGGGTTTTGTCCTTCTACTTCTCTTTTGTATATACTTGATGTATATCATATTGTTGGGGGGGGGGGGGGGGGGGGGGAGGGGTCTTTATTACTCCATCCATCCATGCATCTTGTCTTTTCATCTTTCTTTTGAGGGAGGGTTTTTCCCATGAGGTTTTCCCTCTCTCTCTGCTTTATGAGAGATTGCATTGTACTTTGTACATGGGTACCTAACATGGCCTAGTAGCCAGGACCCATTCTGCATTTCATCCTAGCTTTTGTAAGCTTAAGTGCATTCTCCTAAGTTGCACTTAAGGGGAGGTGTTGGTGTAAATAAGTATTCACTTATTACACTTTACTTAAGTTTACTTAGGTCAATTCATTATTTTATTATTTATTAGTTTGACACCTAGGAGTTTTTGTACTCTTATGAGTTGTCATGTTGACAACATAGGAGTAAGAAAATCTAATTTAGCACATGGTGTCTACAATACTGGAGTTTGAATAATTAACTGAGTTGTCATGTAGACAACATAGTTATTCACACTCTTATTTAAGCACATGGTGTCTATACCATAATTTTACATGCTACACCTTTGTAGGCTTATCCACTCATCATTGCACTAACTCCTGTGCTTAATGGCAGATAATCTACTCCTAGTGGACATGTGCCTATTGTAAGACTTATCACTGTGTTGACTCCTAGACATTCTAGAAGCATTCTAGAGGCCTTTATATTTAGGCACTCCTAGTGTGTATGTACATAGAACATTGAATGACAATAAATCAATTTTAGATATTGTTATTTTGATCATACCTTGTTGGTCTATTGTTCTGCTTCTACTTGAGTTCCTTGATCTTGGGTGATTTTCCCCTAAGGAAAATTCTTACATGGTATTACAGCTATACCAAATTCTTATAGTAATGATTATCAATGTCAGAAAAATGATAAATAAGGTAAAAGATTTGAATGCTTTCTCTGCTTGCAAGTTGTGATAAATTCAAAATAAATTAATAGAAATTGCCACAAGAAAACCTAATTTTGTGCCCACCATTTTGGACAATGATGGAGGAGTTAAGGATTAGATGGAATGGTCATCTTCTTTTGAATTTTTTTTGAATCATTCCATATTTTTAGCCTACTGCAATGGTGAAGCAAATGTTGTGGTAGTCTATAATTTGATAGATGTTATATAAGTAAGAAGTTGAGATGTCAAAGATAACTACAAAGGCTAAGGCTATAATAGATGCAAAGTGGAACAAACATGTTGTAGAATTAAGTGGAGTTAGGGATGCCACCTAGCCTAACGTGGACACCAATATTGCAATTTAGGAAGTTATAGCAAATATAAAGGCCCTACCATTTGGGGAAAGTGATTAAGCAGTTCAAAGTTCCAATTAAAGGCAGAAGAGACAAAATGATAAAGAAAAGGAAATGAAAGTGATAGGATATCAGAGTACAAACAAATTCAAGTTAAAGATACCTAAAGAAAGTACCACCTACCAATTTTACAGCTGCATTCCCAACTTTGATCAAAGTACAAAGAATTTTTGAAAAATAACAATATAAAATATCTTTTTATTTTCTTTCCAATAGATTGTTAACATCTGTCCTCCCATCCAAAGCTTTCTACAATCCTTCTATAAAAAGATTTCCATGATGTCAAGTGGTGGTCCAAACATTATAGAATTTTAATGCTTATGTTATTTGCAGTCAACCTAGTTTTTGTGTCAATTGTATGATATATTTAGTTTTGAATATCTAAGAATGCAATCAATCTTCAATGATAGGTTTTTCCATGTCTTCAATTATTTTTGAGTTTCATACCAATAATGTATTTTTTTCAATGAGAATTAACACAAAGGAAAGTTCTACATATACGTGTCTCTGATTTTTGTCTCCATTTTCATGTATCCGCTATTTTGAGATTGAAATGAGAAAAGTTCTTTCAATTTAATGCAGCTTGGATGGGTTGTATGCATTTTCATTGATTTCTTTTAATTGAAGGAGTTAAGTAAATGCTTTCATGAACTTATAGGGTTTCTAGGTATATGGGAGGGATATCATAAGAATGAAATTTAGGGTTAACAACTAATAAGTTTAATTGCAAGTGAATTAAATAGGTCTAAGGTTACTGGTTTAACTCTATTTAATAATGGACAAGGCATTGGTCATTAATTCAGATGCAAATTGATGTAATCATGTGGTTGTACAATACACATATAAAATCAAAATAAATTTTCTATTTTTGCAAGGAAGAACTAAATTGTTGATGATTACTTATTTGTAATAGCTTTCCTCTGAGTTATAGTTAGCTATTGTAATCAAGGAGTTGATTACAAGTCCAAGAAGATTACTGACCATTTCTTTCTATAGGGGATAGAATCTAAGAAGAAGAATATTACTGAGAAAATATTTGAAGAATAATAGAAAAGAACAAATCATTTAAATCCCTAATATTCACCTATCTTGGCCCTTCAAAGCCTAAAAGGTGGAGAGTCTTTGTGCTCTATTGAAAATGGTCTAGATCTGAGATCAATTTAGTTGAATATGAGAATTAGCTAATCCATAGATTGAGTTTTATCTTCAGCATCCTGGTATAGGGTTTATACAACCTGTATTTTTTTTAAAACACCAACAAAATGGTGACTCTTCTAGGGAGCCTTTCAAATAAATTAACTATAAAGTGCTAAGATCTCTTCTATAAGTCACATATCTACAGTCATATACCTATTATCTTGTAAATGTGTATTTTGGTATTGGTTTTTTTGAGTAACAAATCTTGAGAATCTACAAAATTCTCAATATCGCAAAAGCTATGTGACGTAGAGTGGGCTTGCATAGTGCATTATTTACCATATAGAGTTTGCATTCCAAAAGTATACAATATTAAAATCATCTGGGTTTGGTCCCTCTATCAAATCTTTTTTAGAAAAATATTTTCATTAAGTTTCTTGTCTTTTAGTCATTATAAAAAGTTTTTTCCCTAGTGGGTGGTGACTCAATATTAGATTTTATTAACTAGTGCCCATATTAAAGTAAACAATGGATGATAAAGGAAAGAATACACGAGATATGTAAGGGGAAACCTAGATATCCCTTTGTATATATAGTTACCAAAAGGTGGTAAGAAGAATTGGCCTAATAAGAAAGGAGAAAGCAGTCATGCATGGAAACCCAGAGATAATTTTTAGTTCCATCCTAGAGTTGAGAAATAAGTCTTATCCCATAGCTAAAAATCTGAGAGTACTAGGCTTCTAGGTAATCTTTTTGTTATACCTTTCCATGAAGAGCATCTCTACCAAGACAAAATGGTATCATCCATTAGGGATAATACTTTTAGATCTAGTGATTTAGGAGGAATAAGTCAACATCCTAGACCTATAAGTGTTCAATCAAGTAGATCTCACCCTTGTCATGTTCCTTTCATTGAATGAAACCTTATTGATCTTAGTGACCCTATAATCAAAAGAAACAACCACAGATCCTAATGATTTTCTTAATGAATTAGAAGTTCTTAGAAAAAAGGTTGCTGAAGAAGAGGCCAAATACATATGTTTGGAGAAGGAGAAGGAACAAATTACTATGAATACTCTTATTGAGAGAGACAACCTTCCTAGGAGAATGGTTTCCTTGAAAGAACAAAATAAGAAGTTGGAAGAGAGGTCTTCTAAGCTACATTTAGATGTATTTAGGGATGTTGAAGATTTGAGATCCAAAGTCCAAGAACATGAACATCTTTTAAAGGGGAAGGAAGGACCTAGCATTTCAGAAGTCCAACCTTATAAGCCTATTGAACCTAAAGTCATAGATCTAACTATGAAAAACACTGATAAAGGAAAGAAGAAGGTTGTAGGGATACATATAAGTAAGCCTCAAGTTCTTCCTAACAAATCTAAAAGTCTTCTCATGTCCAAACTAGATTTAGATTTAGATAAACCCAAGAAGGAAAGAGAAGAGTTTGCCAAAGAACTTGAGAAATTTGAAAATGAGGCCTAGACAGCTAAGACTAGAATAAAAATATAGTTTATCAAATCCAATTTTGCCTTAGCATCTTGGCCAAATCTAATCTCACAATCCATGCCCTCTATTCCAACTTGTGGACCAATAGTGACTAAATAAAATACATCTCAGTCAACACCTACTTCCTCCTCAATAACTACCACAAGCCAAATATCTATTGTTCAGAAACCTCAAATCTATATACAAACTCAAGGGGTTTGACCAAGTACGTCAAATGTTGCCAGTTTTCAGAGAAGACCCATCTATATGGAAAAATATAATCAAATTTCATTTGTGGGCATTCCTGGCTTTCCCTATCCTATTTTGAATGATCTGAGAGATAAGGTCATAAATGTTTTAGGCAACAATGCCATAACTAGTGAAGAGCACTTTAGAAAGTCCATTGACATGCTTAATGATTATGAGGTAGAGCATGAGGATGTAGGAATGAAGTTGTTTGTACACTCATTAACTAAGGATGCTAGGGACTAGTTTAGGAGACTTCCTAACGACAATGTTGGCTCATGGAATGATTTGGAGAAGCTATTCAAAGAGTAGTATGGTGACAAACCAATGATAGTTTTATGTTGAATGAATTCAACAACATAAAAATGAACCCAAATGACTACATCTTTGACTTCAATATGAGATTTTAGAAAGGGATGTATAAATTGTTCCAAGTGATGAGGCTTGGTGAAGATGTATGTCTTACTGCTTAATACAATGCCTTTGACAACAAGATGGCATATATATTGAGAGATAAGGATCCTAGGACCTTGAGGGATGCTTATAAGATTAATGCCAATATAGAGAATAATAGAAAAGTATCTAGCAAGATTGGGAGAAGAGATGACACAAAAACATTTAATCCTAATGGTAATAAAAAAGAAGGTGATAAACTTGCTCAAAGAAAGAAGCCTGAGGATGACAAGGTACACCAGATGTTAAAAATACTAAAGAACATGAATCCTTAGATGGGAAATTCCCACAAAGGAAATGATGGAGATAAATCATAGTCCAAAAATTTTAGTAGGCATAATAGACTACAAAATTTCCCTTATACAACCTAATGGAAGGATGTGAAGCCTATTGTTCCTCCTGCTAAAAATACTAATGAAAAGAGTACACTTGATCCCTTACAAAAAAATCAATCAATATGGTTGATGACGCACTATGGTGTATGATTTGTTAATTGCCTCATGCATTAGAATATTGTGTTGTTGCATTGTCCTTTGTTGTTGATCAAGAAAAAAATGAAGAGCAACCTGGTCATGAGGATGGTGTTGAAGATGTTGGATGTAATATGGTTGAGTCATATTATGATGATGATTCTGAATGTGATGATAATAATAGTGATGTTCATGAAAAAGGAAAATTCCATATACAACACATCAAAAAATCTTCTTAGATGAGGAGGATAAGGATGACACAACTTGTAATATGGTGTCATCAAAAAATGAAGTGACCTTGAGAATTTCTACTAAAGAAGAAATTGATTAGATCACTACAAACATTGCTGCTCAATTTTAGACCATAAGTATGTTACAAAACAATGAAGCAAACAAGGTGTCTGGTGTTTTTATCAAGCATATTGATCCAAAGAAAATAGAGATAAGTGAGCCAAAGGATAAAATTAATATCAAGGTTAAGATTGTTAATAAAAAATGGGAAGCCAAGAAAGGAGACATTGCAAATGGTCTTGAAGTTCAGACTAGTGACATCAAAAAAGAAAAGGGATCATTAGTGATCACCACTATGAGTGAGAAACAAAAAAATTAGAATACTCCAAGTTCATCTAATAAGAAAAAGGAAATAAAAGTTATGTCAATTGATAATTCTATTGTTACTCCTATTGATATGTTGTCATTTTTGTCACAAATCATAGTAAAAGTTCCTCAAACAGAGTTGTTAAGAATCCCTAAGCATAAGAGAAAAGCCATAGCATGGGATAAGGGTGTAGATAATTAGGTCACTCATGATTGCAATACTAATCAAATCCCTGATGAACCCAAGAAGAAATTAAAAATTGAGGTTATTGTGTCTCAAATTCCACCTACATATTTAGATGTTTCTATAAATCAATATTTAGGAAGTGTGGATCCTTTCTTCCTAAGTATTATCGTCAATGAAAAAACTTTGAAGAATTGTATGATTGACTCTAGAGCATCTAATATAGTAATGACTTTTGAAGTAATGAAGAAATTAGGACTAAAAGTGGATACTCCTCAAGGTAGATGTTGTGCTATGGACAAAAGGGAAGTTACTGTCATAAGGACAATAAATACAATGCCTTACAAATTAATTTCTTATCCTGAAAAGGAAAAAACCATGAGTGTGATGGTTGTAGATATCCCACCCAAGTATGGCATGTTACTATCTAGAAAATGGAGTGCAACAATTGGGGGAAGCCTACAATGTGATCTATCATATGCCACTTTTCAAATTGATGACAAGTTGGTGAAAGTGAATAGAGAGCCCAAGAGTGTCTACATGAATGAATAAGAAGTGGAAAATTATATGACACATTTTGTAGATACTGATGTAAATGCTTTTAGTGTTGAAGAGTTGGTACTAAATAAAGATAAAATCAAGTCACCCATTGCAAAGGAAGCTAAGTTAGAATTATAAAAGGGTGACCTATGGATGATGTATTTTGATGGAGCCTACTACAAAGAAGGATCAGGAGAAAGTATTCTTTTGACTTCTTCTAATGGCCATAATTATAAGTTTTCATTTACTTTGAACTTTCCATGTACAAATAATATAGAAGAATATGAGGCCTTAATATTAGGATTGAGGGTAGCTCATAAGAATAGTATAAGATGTTTTCCTATCATAGGAGATTTAGAATTGATTGTTTCCCAAGTAAGTGAAGTGTATGTTTCTAAGAATAAAAGGATAAAGCAATATATAAATGTTATTTGGGACATTAGAGATTTTTTTTGCCTTTGGAAACACATGGAAGAATAGAAATAATAATAATATGGGAGATCTTTTGGAAAATATTTCTATCAAGCTTTGATGATATGCCATTGTTGGTCTATCAAAAGTGGAGGTACAAACTAGACCCTCAATCCTTGACAATATCCAAAATTGGCAAGTCTTTGAAGAAGACAGAGATATAATAAGATTTCTAAATTGTGAAGACCAATTTTGGGGGCATGAGATTGATTGTGTAGCTCTTGTAGAAATGATAGATGGTAAGGATACTATTTTTGGTGAGGAATTTGTTCAATTGAAAGAAAATAAAATTCCTAAGGGTTTGGTTGTGTTGGAGATTCTTTTTTATAATCATGATAGATTCAAGACAAGTGAAAAAGAGCATGATGCAAAGGAGTTAGAGGAGGTAAACCTTGGAACCATAGAAGCACCTTAGAAGCTGTATATAGGGAAGAAATCATCTCCTAAAATCAAGCAAAATTTGATTGAATTATTAAGAAAATATAGACATATGTTTGTTTGGTCCTATGATGATTTGAAGGCTTATAGAGAAGATATTTTCTAGCATGAGGTTCCATTGAAGGAAGGAGCTAAGCCTTTTAGAAAAAACCAAAGACCTATTGATCCAACATTAACTCCAAAAATGCAAGAAGAATTGGTAAAGCTAAGTGATGCTAGAATTGTTAAGCCAATTATGCATTCTTCTTGGGTGTCAAATTTAGTTCCTATTAGAAAGAAGAATGGTGATATTAGACTATGTGTTGATTTAAAGAATTTTAACATATCATCATTAAAGAATAATTATGGGTTGCCAAATATGGAGGCCATGTTGAAAAGAGTTACTATATCATAACTGATGTCTATGATGGATGGTTTCTCTGGCCATAACCAAGTAGTTGTAAAGGAATGAGAACAATAAAAAACAACATTTACAACACCTTGGGGGACTTATGTTTATAGAATAATATCTTTTGGTGTAACTAATGATGGTGCTACTTTTCAGAGAGCCATGGATGTGGCTTTTGATGATATTATTGATAAATTCTTAGTGGTGTATCAGAATGAAAACATATTCAAAAGATGAAAGTGATCATTGTATGCACCTTGAAAAGTTATTCATCAGAGCTTCAAAATTGTGTATCTCTTTGAATCTTAGGAATTGTTCATTTGCTATTACTAAGGGTAAATTATTAGACCACTTTTTTGGAAAGGAAGGAGTTAGAACAGATCTTGAAAGAGTTGAAGCTATAGACAAGATTCAAAAGCCTAAGAATGTAAAGGGGATTTAGTCATTCTTTGGGTAGATCAATTTTCTTAGAAGATTTGTCACAAATTTTGCTGATATAAGTAGATCCATTTCTAAAATGTTGAAGAAAGGCTTCAAGGCCAGATGGGATGAAGAACCAAGCATGGATTTTCATAAGATAAAGAAAGCAATCAAAGATGCTCCTATTTTGAGAGCCCCTAATTATTCCAAGCCCATGCACATATTCTCCTTTGCATCATTCCATACTATTGTGCCGATATTTTATTGCAAAAGAATGAGGATTGGTATGAATGGCCCATAACATTTTTCAATAAGTCTTTGCAAGATGAAGAATTAAAATATGATATAAATGAGAAGCAAGCTTATGCATTGGTCAAGGTAGTCAAGGCATTTAGGTGCTACTTGATGGGAATTACTGTAATTGCATTTGTTCCAACTGTTGTAGTAAAAGACATCTTCTCACAACAAGAAGTTTCAAGCAGAAGATGTAGGTGGATCAGTAAGATCTAGGAGTTCAATATAGATATTTAGATCACTAAGCTAGTGAGAGGTCAAGGACTTGCCAAGATGATGGCAGAAGCCAACCTTGAAGAAAATTAGATAAATCAACTTGATGTTGATGGTACAAATGGGCTATGTGATATAGATACCTGTGATTGGTATCAAGATGCATTTTTCTACTTGCAATACATGAAAGCTCCATTAGGCTTGAACGATAATCTGAAAAGAACTTTAAAGTTATAGGCTATTAAATATGTCATTGTGAGTGGTTAGTTATGTTGGAGAAGTATTGAACGCATATTACTCAAATGTGTTGATAAAGATCATTTAGTCACAATCCTAAATGAAATGCATAGTGGAGTGTGTGGGGGCCACTATATGGCTAAAACAACAACTCACAAAATAGTTAGAGCAAGATTTTGATGGCCCACTCTCTTTAGAGATGCATACAAACTAGTAACAAGATGTAATGCTTGCCAAAGTTTTAGTGGAAAATCAAAATTTTCTAGATTAATGCCTTCGAAATTAGTAGAGGTTCAAGAACCCTTTCAACAATGGGGAATATATTTCATAGGTGAAATATCCACTAAGTCTAGCACTAGTTATTCTTGGATATTAGTGGCAAAAAATTATTTTACAAAGTGGATAGATGTTATTCCTACCAGAAATGCCACTAGTAAAGTAGTGAACAATATCTTGTTAAATAATATCATAACCAGGTTTGGATGCCCTAAGAAGATTGTAACTAATAATTCCATGTGCTTTAGATCTAAAGAGTTTATGAAATTTTGTGATAAGTATGGTGTTACCAGATCAATGTCTTCCCCATATCATCCCTAAGGAAATGGGCAAGAAAAATCAAGTAAAAAGAGTCTACTAAAGATCATCAAGAGAATCCTAGATGAATAAAAGGGCATGGAATTCCAAATTTCCACTGGCACTTTGGGCTAATAGAGTAACAATAAAGAAAGCCATAAGTTGTGCACCATTTGATTTGGTGTATGGAATACAAGATAGATTTCCTTAGAACAATTTAATAGGTATGCACAACTTTGTTTAGCATTAAGATAATCATCTCATTAATGAGATGCAGATCAAAATGGATGACATTATGCAGTTAGATGAGACAAGAAGAGATGCTTTAGCCATAAATGCAAACTTGCAAATCTAAGTTAAAGACCTATTTGATAAGAAGGCAATACCAAGGAAGTTTTAGCTTGAAGATATGGTACTATTATGGAATGTTAGATTAGAAGACAAGAGAAAACATGTAAAGTTTGACCCCATTTGGTTAGGTCGATATCTAGCTCATGAAAATTGGGGAAAGGATTCTTATTTCATAAAAGGAACTATTAGGAAACATTCTTGAAGAAAATACTTCTATTGAAGGTATTTTATTTCCATGAACATTAGTTAGGTCTATGTATTCTATAAATTCTTGTACATATATGTGCCCCTCTATATATATTTGTTGTTTCAGTTGTGTGTGCATTGCTTTCTTAGATTTTTCAATGTTACTATCATGTATGTGGTCTACTCTAACTAGAAATTTTGAACTCTTGGATGGATACAAGTTATCCATCATCCCCAGACATAGCTACACATGGCCTAATTTCACCTAGGAATTTTTTTTGTGAAATCCTGTGAAAATGAAGAAGTTGTGTTTCAATTTCTCAAGGTTTCTAAAATTTTTTTCCCTCATGAAAAAACACTAGGGAAATAGTCACATCTTATGTTTTGTTGAAACTTTTTCAAAATTTTCACATAATTATAAATAGGGATATATGAAATTTTTTGCTTATATATTAATATCCCTAATGTCTCTAAAAATTTTTAAGTTGCAATGTTGTGAAAGTGTTTTAATAGAAACATCACTCCTTTGTGATCACTAACTATTGTAAGAGATGTGAGAAGGCTAATCATTCAAGATAGTAGTCATCATGGCATCACAAATGTTAGTTTTAACTATCAAGTTAGGGTTGCAAAGGAGTGATTCAATGAATATTGCATGATCATAACTTGTTCCTAGCTTAGAATCTCTAAAGTGCAAAAGTTAACAACATGAATTAAGTCAAAGTTATCACTCTATCACAAGTAGTTAAGAGTAACCCAAGGTTAAGGTGGTGAAGCTGCAAAAGCATGTAATCGTGACTTTGTAGGTTTAAAAGATGAGTTAAGATTTCAAGTTGAGAGGTTGCAATGGAATGCAATAGTTAACTCCAAATGGTTATCACAATGTTGCAGGTTAAAAAGCATTAAAGACATTTCAAGTTGTGAAGCAACAATAAAGAGCTAAAATAGTCAAGTTGATAGATCACAACATCACATGGTTAAGCCATAAGAAAATATTTTGAGTCATGAAACTATGAAGAGTATTTGACAGTTAAAGAAATAAGGTATCACATCGTCACATGAGTCTAAGTTGCAATGGAAGTTTGAGTTGTGAAGCCACAAAATTTAATCTAAATAGTTAGAGTTAAATGCTAGAGAAACTTTGTAGGTGGAAACACAATTAAGATATTCTAGGTTGCCAATAAGCAACAAAGAAACATGCAGTTAAATTTTGAGCCATCACATCTTCACAAAAAGTCATGATGGATTTGAGGTCAATGTAGCAAAGTGGCAAGATATTATAATCACTTTCAAAGGATTAAAGTGCAACTTAAGATTTACAATTATGAAGCCATAGAAGATAACAACAATAGTGAAAATAAAGGCTAGCGTAACATAGCACAATTAAAACAAGCTTTTTGTCTAGCAATTACAAAGAGGTGACAAGGTAACTATTTAAGTCATCGCTATTTTGTAAGTAAAAGAAATATTAAGTCTTGGACCATAGTGAGGATGCGAGGTAGTCAGTTTGATCATCATTGCTACATCACATGGGTTAGTAACTTGAACTAATAAAAAATTACAAAGTGACGATTAAAGGGAAGCATAATGTCACAAGCTTGACATACAAGTTAGAGATTTAAGTGAAAAAGTTGTGAAAAATCTTAAGATAGCCCTCTTCATATGGTCATAGCAAGGGATAAAGAAAGAAAGAAAATCATGACAAAGCAACGAAAAAGAGGTCATCGCTAAATCTTAGTTTTAAAGGGATCAAATAGATTTTTAAATGGCCATATCTGAGCTGGAAGAAGAAATATGTGTTGGAAGCATGATAATGAAATAGTGAAAACACCACTAGCTTTTCAAGGATTACAAGCATGTGGTTTTTTAAAAGTCATTAATGCAACACTCCCTTTTGTAGAGATAGATAAATTCTAAGAGTAATGAAGATTTATATTACTAATTGTGCAAGTGTTTGAGTTTTTAGAGTAGAGTTAGAGTTGTAGAGTGAAGTTAAGAAAATTTTTGGCATCCAATAGTCAAAATTGTTGAGATTATTTTTTAGAGATGGTGCATAAAGAAGGTGAACTAATAGCACAAGCTATAATTGAAGAGTCCACTTCAAAAGGAAAAATCCCTAACCCATTTGTAGATGAATGGATGAAAATTCTACCTAGTTCTTCTAATGCACAATCTGAAAATGACCATGATTTAAGGGACACCTACACATTCTACATAGATGTAGAGGTGTCTAATAGGAATGGAAATGAACTATTATGGTATTTTGACAAGAATAGGATAGAGAAAGTCCCAATTTGTAACCCTTGGACTAGAAACTTGGGGAAGTTGATTATGCCAGAGGTCTTTGTGGATGTTGACCTAGTGAAAACATTAATAAAATCTTACAATCTAGTTAGCTAGTCTTTCCATAGGAAAGATAGAAGCATTTTCTTGGCATTGGATATAGAGACTTTTATAGAAGCATTCAATTTGGGAGGCCCTTTGTCATTCCAATTGACATAGAAAAACTTAATGAAAATTTCAAAAGCCATAAGAATTTCTACATGGGCAGGGTTATGACTAGGCGCATCCCTATGGCAAGAAAAGAGAATGGGGAAATACCAAATAAAAAGGAAGTGGATGAATCCATGCCTCTTGAGTCGTTTCAGAGGTATATGAAGAACACTATTTTTTCTTTGAACAAAACCCTAGGTTCAGATGGAACCATGTATGCTAATAGTGCACACTACATCATGTCATTAAACATTTAGGATTCCAACACAAATGTGGGATATCATTTTGTTGAGTACATCATCACCAAGATCCATGATAAAAAATTTGTTGCACATAAGGGAAGATTGGAAAATTTTAGGTTCTATCATTACTCCTTGCTCATGCATTTGATCTTATTCAGAAATGTAGATTTCTTTGATCAGAGCTTCCTCAAGTGTACAGAGGAATGGGGAGAGAGATTATTTATGCAAAGATGGACAAGGTTATGACCACGATTCTACCCATACTCTAATGCTATTTTTTTATAATGATTTTATACACATGTTAAAAATAATAGGAACTATTAATGAAAGAATACCACATTATTTGAAGAAGGTAGTTAAGCCCAATTTATACTATAATTAGGGAAAATAGATAGGACATAATTGGGGTAGTGTTTTTCTTTTTGAAGACTATAATGTTATTATGGTTTTTGGATGCTCTCAACCCCCCCATCTTCTTCTAAAGTTTTTTCCAGAGAGGTTAGGAATTGTAGAGATATTCTGGCAATTAATTTCATTGAATAGAGAATGCTTAGGTAAATATGTCAAGAAGGGAACTTTCCTATGTATGTGTACCAAAGTAGGAGATTTTGAGAAAGAGAAGAATGCAATTAAGGAAAATAATGTTTTCCTTAGAGACTAAAAATTTCCAATGGCCCCTGCTAGAATCTTTGACCACTATAATGTAATCAGGAATGCCTTAAAGAATATGAGGGGATATACCTCACCTCCAAAAAAATGTCTATGGGAGGAGGATGTCATTGCTGACAAATTGAATGAAAATGTATGTAGAGAAAGAATGATAAAATTCAAGGATGTAGTAAGTTTTGAGTAAGAGATAAAGAAGGTTGATCCATATTTTAAGGGGTTTTATCTTGAGATGGAGTACTAGGCTAGATTGGATAAATGCATTGAAAATTTTGATGAAATCTCATCTCATGTTCCACACATGATCAGAAAGAGAGTATATCCTAAGTATTCTAATCAGGAAATTATTGTGGAGGTCAATGATGATGACAAAGACCAAGAAAAAATTTCTAGTTGCGCCCAACAAAGGAACAAGAAACATAAAAAGGTGGAGATTCCTCAAAAAGGCTACACAAAAAGCCTTGCAAATCCATCCAAGAGGCAGTCTGTATTTTGATATTGTAAGAAGAAATTTTTCGATCACCCAGGCTACTAAGGATGGGAAAAGGGCCAAAAAGTTGGAGCTTCAAGCTCAAATGCTTGATGATAGGATTATTGAGGCTAATGAATTCATGAGTGATGATAGTTTCATCAAAATAGAGGAATTCAAGAGCTTTCTATTCAAATTGAAGTAGAATGAATTATCCCTATAGATGAAACTAGGTGACTCAGATGAAGTAGTTGCTGAGATGGCTGAGAAATTACAAGAGTATGACCTTGCCAAAGAAACCCTCACTATGGAAGAGGCCAAAGAACTGGTAAAGAGGAGTGGGATCATGGTCTTCGTAGGATGGGATATTAGTTCTTCATTTTTATTATATCAAATGAGAAGACAAGAAATGATAATATCATTTGAGGATGAAAATTAGATGGGAGAGTTGAGAGGGTTTGGGTATAACATTGATGCCCAAACTATATCAATATGCAGTTTAGCTCCATAAAACTAGAAGCCTACTCACATGGAAATTAAAGAGTCTACTAGGGGGAATGTTATATTTTAGAATGTGAACTCTACTTCTAGTAGACAAATTTATGGATTGTAAAATTTAGCAGCAATGTTGGGAAAAAATAGGATTGATGTGTTGGAGGAACAACTAGAAGGAGCCTATGAGTAGTACATTAAAACTAGGATACATTATGAAGAGGAAATGAAAAAGACCTATATATTAGAACAAAGAAACCTCTAGTTGGAAAATGAAATAGTTTTTTTAAAGAGCACTACCAGATCCACTATTGAAATTCAAGACCAGGGTATACAAACAGAAGGATATGCACCTGAAGCAAAAGAGGTCACATGCCAAGCTATGATAGTTGATGAAGAATAATTGGAGTCCAACAAGGATATTTAAACTAGAACTATCATGAACTTGTTGATTCATAAGATAAATGCATTAAAACTTATTTTTAAAAATGTTCATAGTAATTATCTTGTTTTGTAGGGGGCTGAATACAAATGTTTTGAGGTAGTTGCTCTATTGTCTCCCCTTTTTACTACATTGGGTCCTTACACCCAATTTTTTGATAATCTTGTACCTATGCTAACACAAAATATTTTTTTTGCAAAGATAATGATTATCAATGTCAGAAAAATGATAAATAAGGTAAAAGATTTAAATGGTTTCTTTGCTAGCAAGTTGCAATTAATTCAAAATAAAATGAAAGCAATTGCCATAGGAACACCTAAGTTTTTTCCCACCATTTTGGACAATGATGGAGGAGTTAAGGATTGGATGGAATGGTCATCTTCTTTTGACAACATTTTCAATTGTTCTAGAGTTTTAGCCTTCTGTGATGGTGAGGTTGATGTTGTGGTAGTATATGATTTGATAGACATGTTATATAAGTCAGAAGTTGAGATGTCAAAGGTAACTATAGAGGTTAAGACCATAATAGATGCAAAGTGGAACAAACTATTAGAATTCTTTAGAATAACTGAGAGGGGGGGGGGGGGGTGAATTAGTTATTCAAGGTCCAAATGCCCTAATAACACTTTCTCTCTACTTTTAATGAATCCATACACTTTTCATCCATCCAATACTTAAATCAACCATATTAGCAAGTTATAGTAAATCAACATGCAAAGATAAAACATGAAAGATCAACACATGACACAATGATTTACGTGGAAACCCAATTTGGAAAAAACCACCAGTAACATGCTACTTGATTTTCACTCTTCTAAAGTGATGTCCTATTAAAAGCTTGCCTTGTTAAAGGCTTACAACACACTGTTAAATGTAACCTTGTTAGAGGATTTCACCAAACTATTAGGAATGGGCCTGGTTAAAGGACTTTTGAACATTAACTTGGAATGTCACCCTGTTAAAGGATTTACCTCATGGTTATTAAACCAACCTAAGTCCATAGGATTTAAACTATCTATTACAATTGCTAGAGAGTAACAATAATGGCTTTTTTATCTGATATAACTTACAACATACTTTGCAGATTTCAGATCACACTTCAGTTCTATCCTTTCACTTGGCTTTAATCACTTTAGCTCTAACTGCTTGTCTTCTTCTCAAGCTTCATCTCCTTGAGTCTTCCTACTCATCATACCAATGCATCCATATATGGGGTCTTCTTATTGAAACATAGTAACTATGCTCTCTTTCTTCCTTAGCACCTCCTTCAGCATTTTATGCTTTCATGCTTGACCACCTCTCTCTCTCTCTATTTTCTTCATGAACTTATGTCTCCTTAAATAGAAATATTATTTTCCTTTTTTTCTCAATTCTCCCTCTCTAATTTTAGGGTTTCAAATGGATTAGGTAGGATACAATGTATCTATCCCATATCTTGTTCTTATTAAAAACTTCATCAGTTGTATCTTTTAAAAATGTTCTACATGGTGTTCTGTGCCACCAACTCATCATTCTTATCTTCCATTTAATTTACAAACTTCTAGATAACAACCTTGTCAGCTTAGATCTGGCAAATCTTTGATTTTCAAAATAATGCAGCAACTCGGCATTATTGATTTATTGGTGCTTGGCACCTCTATGTTACTCAGCACTATTGGTTTTTTGATGCTTGGCATCTATTTTCTAGATAGCTCGGCACCTGAATTTCACTTGGCACTTGATAAATTTTGTATCACTTGGCATCTGAATTTTACTCGACACTTGTATCACTTGGCATCTAAAGTTTACTCGACACTTGTATCACTCGGCATCTGAAGTTTACTTGGCACTCGTATCACTCGGCACCTACTAGCTTTCTCGGCTCCCTCTCTCTAATGAACTTTAGTTAGGCTTTACAGATGTCTTAGCTAAAAACCTTTCATCTCTGATATGTTTCAGTGTGCCCATTCTTTGTGTCTTATAGTATGTCATCAACACACTTTTTTATTCATGGCTTAGCTGATCTTTGTACTTCATTACAACATCATAACTTCAACCTTTCTCTTGGTGTACTAGTTACATCTTATTGATTGCCTCCTTCTTGTCAATCAACTAACTGATAGTATTTGGATCATTAAAGCAATTGTCATTCCTGCAAGTAGCAAGTTTGACATCAATGACAAAACAATGATTGAGAACATTCTTTACCAGTTCCATATGATCATCCTAACAACTTTCCTCATGATCTTTTCAATCATTTCCAACAATCTCCCTCTTTGGCATTGATAGCAAAACCAAACTAATCAATTGTTCAACTTAGTTACAATCTCCATCTTTCATATATATCTCCCTCTTTCTTTGTATTGATCAAGTTTCTACACATTTCTCCCTCTTTGACATAAATGCCAAAGATGTAGCATCTTTATCATGCAAAATATAAGCTTTGGTTTCTTGTTGTTTTTCTCCCTCTGTCACCATGCTTGTGACTGATTTGGAGTTTTTGCTCCTGCTATCATCCTTTGCATCATTCTTCTGATATTTCAATGATTTATTGCTGGTGATGCAGGGCAGCTTTCTTGTTGCTTTAGACTGCTTGAGTTAGGGGTATTACCCCCAACTTGCCTCTAAGATATTCATAACCATCCTTTGGCAATGGTTTGGTGAAGATATCTCCAGTTTGTTCTTTTGTGTGAATGTATTCCAACTTTACTTGTTTGTCTTCGACCAGTTCTCTGACATAATGATACTTGATTGCGATGTGCTTGGTTTTTGCATGCATTAGTGGATGTTTGGATATGTTTATAGCACTTGTGTTATCACAATACAATATCACAGGTTTTGTTACCTCTTCTTTCATTCCTTCCAATAGATGTGTGAGCCACACAATGTTTGTGTAATTGACTGCTACTACCACATATTCTAATTCTGCAGTGGACTAAGATGTGCATGTTTGTTTGTTTCTAGTCAAAGTAACTAGCCTTTTGCCTAGAAATAATGCACCTCCATTTGTGCTTTTTCTATCATCAATGTTGCCTTCCCAATCTGCATCTGTATATGCATTGAGCTCAAATTTTCCATTCTTCTTATAGTATAGACCAAAGTTATCAGTTCCTTTAAGATTTCTCATTATTCTTTTTACTACTATGAGATGATTTTCTTTGGGATTAGCAGAGAATCTAGCCACTATTCCAACTGCTAATGCTATGTCTGGTCTACTATGTACAACATATTGTAGTTTTCCAATCATGGATCTATACATTGTTTGATTGACTTCAGCTGATTCATCATTTTTGGATAGCTTATTCCTTGTTGCCATTGGTGTGCTGACTAGTTTGGACTCCTCCAATCCAAACGTTTTAATAATCTCTTTGATGTACTTTGATTGTGTCACAAATATACCATGTTTTAGTTGATGTACTTGTAATCCAACAAAAAATTTGATTTCTCCAAACATAGACATTTCAAATTCATGTTTCATTTTGTCAGCAAAGCCTTTGCAAAGCACTTCCTTGCCATCAAACACTATGTCATCCACAAAGATTTTAGATACAATAATATCCTTACCTTCTTCTGCTTTGATGTACATGTTGTTGTTATCATCAGTTCTTTCAAATCCTATTTGCACTAGATACTTGTGAAGTCTCTCATACCATGCTCTAGGTGCTTGTTTCAAACCATAGAGTGCTTTATGTAGCTTACAAACCATATCCCTGTTGTTCTCATCAACAAATCCTTTCGGTTGTTCAATGTAGACTTCTTCTTCTAGTATACCATTTAAAAAAGTAGACTTTACATCCATCTGATAGACTTTAAAATCTTTATATGCATCATATGCAAGTAAAGTCCTTACTCCTTCCATTCTAGGAACATGGGCGAATGTTTCCCCATAGTCTAGTCCTTCTTCTTGAGCATAACCCTTGCATACTAGTCTAGCTTTGTTTTTGGTAATCTCACCATTCTCATCTAGCTTGTTTTTTAATACCCATTTGGTGCAAATCACATTCTTGTCAACTGGTCTAGGAACCAAACTCCAAGTTTTCTTCTTCTTTATTTGATCAATCTCTTCTTCCATAGCTTCATACTAGTCATCATCTTGTAATGCACCATATACTATCTTAGGTTTAGATTTGCTAATCAGACATGATTCATGTCTTAGTCTATTCCTTGTCATTGGTCTTGCATCTTTGTCACCAATTATCTGTTCACCAGGGTGATGTCTTTTTACATATTTGGATAATCTTGGTTCTATCCTTGTTTTCATGTTTGATATTTCTAATTTAGGGTCACTATGTACTAAGTTTTCAGGTTGTTCTTCATCTCTTTCATATGTACTAACTTCAAAATTAAATTGTGCATTTCCTTCATTCTGCAACTCAGCTTCTGAATGCAACTTGACATTCACTGGTTGTGAGTCGGCTGAAACTAAAACTTGCTGTTGAGTTTCAATTTGATTGACATCATCCTCATCAGTCATTCCTTCATAAGAATACACAAAGGTTCTATATTCATCCATTCTTTTTGGTTAGTTAGCTTGGACTTTTGTATGTTCAACAAAGTTTACATTTGCACTTTCCACAATTTTATTAGCATTAGTATTCAAACACTTGTATGCCTTACTTCTGGTGGAATAACCAAGGAATATGCCTTCATCACTTTTTGCATCAAATTTTCCATTTATAGCATTTTTAAGGATAAAAAATTTGCAACCAAATACTTTGAAATGTTTTACATTGGGTGAGTGACCATACCATAATTCAAAAGGTGTTGTATTTGTACCTTTCTTGACTTGTACTCGGTTTAGTGTATGAACAGCTACAGTTACAAATTCTCTCCAGTAATTTAGAGCAACAGTCTATTCCATCATTAATGTTCTAGCATACTCAATCACAGATCTATTTCTTCTTTCAACAATTCCATTCTGTGGGGGAGTTCTAGGAGCTGATGTTTGTCTTTTGATTCCTTTATCATTACAAAATATCTCAAATTCATTTGATGTGAATTCACCACCTCTGTCTGATCTTAGGCATTTCGAGCTCTTTCATGTTTCCTTTTCAACTCTAGCCACATACCACTTAAAAATTTGAAAAGCATCAAATTTTTGCTTTAAGAACATAATAGTCATCATCTTGGAATAGTCATCAACAAACAACATTATGTACTTATCTCCTTTATAGCTTTGGACTTCCATTGGACCACATAAGTCAGTATGAACTAGTTCAAGTACTTCTTTGGATGTATAGTTTTTTCTTTTGAAACTTGACTTTATCATCTTTCCTAGCTGACATTGTTTGCACATGATATTATCAGGCTTCTTCAATTTTTGTAAACCTCTGACTTTCTTCATTTTACTGATCTTGACCAGATTTTCAAAGTTGACATGACATAGCCTTCTATGCCATAACCATTCATCATCAAATTTTGCAATAAAACAAGAAACATCATCCATATCAAGGTAAAATAGATTACTCCTTGTTTGATCTCCTTTTCCTATCAGTTTACCATCAGTATCATAGATTTTTGCAATTTTGTTTCCAAATTCTACTTTGCATCCTATATTGCCTAATTGTGAGACACTCAGCAAATTATAGTTTAATCCTTCAACATAGTATGCATTATCACATGAAATTTTCTCTGTGAGCTTAATGGAACATTTTCCTTTGATTTGACATGGAGCATAATTACCAAATCTAACACTATTTCCATCATACTGAGTAAAGTTAACAAACTTACTTGTGTCTCCTGTCATGTGATGTGAGCATCCATTATCTATCATCCACGTGTAATTATTGTTCATACATGTTACCAGTGTTGTGGGCTCTTCTTCATCAGATTGGTCCTTCATGGTTACATAAACAACTTCATCATCATTATCATCAGAATTTTCTTCAACAATAGAACACTTCTTACCTTTGTCTTTGTAATCTCTCCTATCATCATCTCTTCTGAATTTTTTTTTGTTGCCTTCCTTGTAATCCTTTTTTTGTGTACATCTGGTAGCAATATGACCTACTTCATTGCAATTGAAACAAATGATAGGCATTTTACCTTTGAATTTTCCTTTGCCTCTGTGAAATATTCTAGCAAGCAATGATTCCAATTGTTCCACATCTTCCTCATCAGTGCTACTGTCACTGGATACATATTTCATTTTTCTTCCTTTCTTTGATTTCACTTGTTCAGCATCTTTCAGTGATAGCTTGGCCTTAAATGCAGATTCAACATTCTCAGGTCTGTAGTTGTCAAAGTTAGATAACTCAAATGCAGTGAGTCTACCTATTATACCTTAAAAACTTAGATTGTTCCCTAGTACACATCTTAGTTCTTGTATTGCTGATACTCTAATAGCATAGATAGGGAGCAAGGTTCTTAAGAACTTACTGTTAATAGTATCTTCATCCAATTGACCATTCAAGCATCTTATTGCACTTATCACTTCCTTTATTCTTGCGCCATACTGAGCAGCATTCTCATTTTCCTACATTTTCATATCATCAAACTTTCCTCTGAGACTTTCTCTTTTTGCTCTCTATACATTCTAATCTCCTCCATAGATGTTTGATAGGGCTTTCCACATTTTGAATGTAGTGTCACATCCTTTGATATCATCAAATTCAGCATAGTTGAGTGCAGAGGCAATCTCCAGCATTGTTTGATTGTGTTCCTACTTGTTTTTCATGTCTTCTACGGTAAGAGTACCATTTGGATCTACATGTTCAGTGACAATTGAATTTTGGGCATAATCTCCTATGGATCCAAGATGTAGCTTCATCAAACTTTTCCATGCAACAAAGTTGTCTTTGTTGAGCTTGGGAACTTCTCTCTTAGGCATTTTGATCTTTTCTACTTATAGTCCCTTTAAACTGAATCAACAGTGATGCTCTGATACCAATTGTTAGAATTCTTTAGAATAACTGAGAGGGGGGGGGGGGGGGGGGTGAATTAGTTATTCAAGGTCCAAATGCCCTAATAACATTTTTTCTCTTCTTTTAATAAATCCATACACTTTTCATCCATCCAATACTTAAATCAACCATATTAGCAAGTTACAGTAAATCAACATGCAGAGATAAAACATGAAAGATCAACACATGACACAATGATTTACGTGGAAACCCAATTTGGGAAAAACCACCAGTAACATGCTACTTGATTTTCACTCTTCTAAAGTGATGCCCTATTAAAAGCCTACCTTGTTAAAGGCTTACAACACACTGTTAAATGCAACCTTGTTAGAGGATTTCACCAAACTATTAGGAATGGGCTTGGTTAAAGGACTTTTGAACATTCACTTGGAATGTCACCCTGTTAAAGGATTTACCTCATGGTTATTAAACCAACCTAAGTCCATAGGATTTAAACTATTTGTTACAATTGTTAGAGAGTAACAATAATGGCTTTTTGATCTAATATAACTTACAACATACTTTGTAGATTTCAGATCACACTTCAGTTCTATCCTTTCACTTGGCTTTAATCACTTCAACTCTAACTGCTTGTCTTCTTCTCAAGCTTCGTCTCCTTGGGTCTTCCTACACATCATACCAATGCACCCATATCTGGGGTCTTCTTATTGAAATAGAGTAACTATGCTCTCTTTCTTCCTTAGCACCTCTTTCAACATTTTATGCTTTCATGCTTGACCGCCTCTCTCTCTCTCTCTCTCTCTCTCTCTCTCTCTCTCTCTCTCTCTCTCTCTCTCTCTCTCTCTCTCTCTATTTTCTTCATGAACTTATGTCTCCTTAAATAGAAATCCAATTTTCCTTTTTTGCTCAATTCTCCCTCTCCAATTTTAGGGTTTCAAATGGATTAGGTAGGATACAATTTATCTATCCCATATCTTGTTCTTATTAAAAACTTCGTCAGTTGTATCTTTTAAAAACATTCTACATGGTGTTCTGTGCCACCAGCTCATCATTCTTATCTTCCATTTAATTTAAAAACTTCTAGATAATAAACTTGTCGGCTTAGATCTGGCAAATCTTTGATTTTCAAAATAATGCAGCAACTCAACATTATTGATTTACTGGTGCTCGACACCTCTGTGTTACTCGGCACTATTGGTTTTCTGATGCTTGGCATTTGTTTCCTGGACAGCTTGGCACCTAAATTTCACTCAGCACTTGATATATTCTATATCACTCGACATCTGAAGTTTACTGGACACTTGTATCACTCGGCATCTGAAGTTTACTCGTAACTTGTATCACTCAGCATTTGAAGTTTACTCGGCACTTGTATCACTTGGCATCTGAAGTTTAGTCGGCACTTGTATCACTCGGCATCAACTAGGAATCTGTTCGGCACCTACTAGCTTTCTCGGCTCCCTCTCTCTAATGAAATTTAGTTAGGCTTTATAGATGTCTTAGCTAAAAACCTTTCATCTCTGATATGTTTTAGGGTGCCCATTCTCTGTGTCTTATAGTATGTCACCAACACACTTTTCCATCAATGGCTTAGTTGATCCTTGTACTTCATTACAACATCATAACTTCAACCTTTCTCTTGGTGTACTAGTTACATCTTATTGATTACCTCCTTCTTGTCAATAAACTAACTGATAGTATTTGGATCACTAAAGCAATTGTCATTCCTGCAAGTAGCAAGTTTGACATCAATGACAAAACAATGATTGAGAACATTCTTTACCAGTTCCATATGATCATCCTAACAACATTCCTCATGATCTTTTCAATCATTTCCAACACAAACACCTTGAAGAATTAAAAGGAGTTAGGAATGCGACCTAGCCCGATGTGGATACTGATATTACTATCTAGGAAGTTATAGAATATATAAAGGCCCTACCATCTGAGGAAATTGATTAGGCAATTTAGAGATGCAATTAAAGGCAGAGAGACAAAAAGATAAAGAAAAGGCAAGGAGAGTGACAAGCTATCATAGTACAAACAAATTCAAGATAAAGATACTTAAGGAAAGTGTTACCTTCCAATTATGCAACTGCATTCCCAATTTTGATCGAAGTACAAAGAACATTTGAAAAATAACAATATAAAATATCTTTGTATTTTCTTTCTAGTAGATTTTTAACATCTCTCCTACCATCTAAAGCTTGTTGGAGTCCTTCTATAAAAGGATTTCCAAGATGTGGAGTTGCAGTCCAAATTTTGTAGAATTTTAGTGCTTAGTTATTTACAATTGGTCCACTGTTTGTTCAATTGTATGATGTATTTAGTTTTGCAAATCTAAGAATTCAATGAATCTTGAATGACAAGTTTTGTCACTTCTTGAGTTATTTTTATATTTCATACCTGTAATGTATTGTTTTTAAGGAGAATTAATACAAAGGAAAATTTTGCATATCCGTGTCTTTGATTTTTGCCTCTATTTTCATGTATCAGTTATTTTGAGATTGAAATGAGAAAAGTTCTTTCAATTTAATGCATCTTGGATGGGTTGTATGTATTTTCATTGACTTTTTTTAACTCAAAGTGTTAAGTAAATTCTTTCATGATTTGATAGGGTTTCTAGGTATATGGGAGGGATATCATAAGAATAAAATTCAGGGTTAACAACTGATAAGTTTAATTGCAAGCCAATTAAATAAGTCTAATGTTACTGGTTTGAAGAGCTATGAAATAATGGACAAGGCACTGGTCATTAATTCATATGCAAGTTGATGTAATCATGTGGTTGCACAATACACATATAAAATCAAAATTGATTTTCCATTTCTACAAGGAAGAACTAAATTGCTAGTCGTTACTTATTTGTAATAACTTTCCTATGAGTTATAGTTAGCCACTTTAATGAAGGAGTTAATTACAAGTCCAAGAAGATTATTGACCATTTTTTGCTATAGGGGATAGAATTTTAGAAGAAGAATTTTAATTAGCAAATATTTAAAGAAGAATATCAAAGAATAAATCATTTAAATCCCTAAGGTGCATCTGCCTTGGCCTTGCAGAGCCTAGAGTCTTTGTGCTTTGTTGAAGTTGGTCTAGATCTAAGATAAATTTAGTTGAATATGGAAATTAATTTTATCCTCACTAGCCTGGTACATGGTTTATGCAACTTGAAGTTTATTTTAAAACACCAACAAGGTGAATTAGTAACAACAAAAGAAAATCCTTGTCCCTTATATGTCTCTACAAATTTTCACATATCATGCAATACTGAATAGTTTGGTTAACACTAGAATATTTCTATCACTCAATTAACAAAGAAATCTTAGCATTTATTAATTTGTTTATCCTTTAGTAGCTTAGTTGTAGAAATATAAAGAATAAGAAAATAATCATGAACATAGATGACACCAAGATTTAATGTGGAAACCCAATTTGGGAAAAACCACCTTGCAACTAGTCACAACAATTTTCACTCTTCTAAATTGAGCCCTATTAGGAGACAACCCTATTCAAGGTTACAAAATAAACTATTAAGTATGACCCTATTAGAGGATTTAGATCACACTGTTAGGAGTGGCCTGGTTAGAGGTCTTCAAACACTTCAATCTTGAAATATCACCTTGTTAGAGGATTTACATAATGACTATTAAGTAAACTTTGCTAAGAGATTTCTTTATTGCTATAATAGTTAGAAAGAAATAACAATTTGACCTAATTTACGAAGAAAATATCTTTGCAGATTTAGATCTTTGTTATGGGTTGACCTTTGGATCCTTTATGATAAGATGTTTGTTTGCAACTTATCTTTCACACTTTCATGCTCTACCCTTTTGCCTTCACTCACATATTGATCTTTTTCATGTTCCACTTACTTACTATTGTCTTCTCAACTTGACCTTTCTTATATATCATAAGTTAGGAAAAGTCAACTTGAATATCCTTTTAAAACATCAATAAGCTTCCAAACAGATGGTCTCAATTATTAAAATATTTGACAATTTCTTTTTGATGTCACTTGGTCAACACAAGGATGAAAACTTGGTTGACACTATGACTTCTTCATTCAACCACTCAGTCAATATTGATCTCCTTTGATGTGTGACCACTTGGTCAATACTAGTACAAGAATGAATCCTTTCATGAACCAACTGCTCAGTTAATATTGGAATGCCTTCATTACCCAACTACTCAGTTAATACTAAGCCATACAAGGTTCATACTACAAACTCTACATTTCTTGGTCAATACTAACATTTGTGTCAACATTCAATGAAAATATACAATTGAAGAATTATTTCCAACATATTCAACTTGTTCAGGTTTCTTAGGTACATCTTCAGATTGATTTGACTCAAACTTGTTCAGATCTTCCTTTTCATTTTCAGGTTGTTGGATCACAATATCTAATTCTTTTGTAACCTCATATTTCTTGGATGATTCTCCTTCAAAGTATCCAAGGCCAACCTTATCATACGAAGGTCTCTGTATATATATCTCATCATCATGTTTCTCACTACTAGAATATAAGTTCTCAAGATGTAGCTTAGACTATGTTAGTTCTCCTTTCACAATGACATTATACATCTCAATTTTTTCATATTATAACTTCAATTATTCAAGTTTAGATGTCATCTTCACAAGATTTGATTTAAAATCTGCATTCTTTGACCTTAGATCTAATTCAATTTTCTTGTCATCATCCTTCAAACTCAACTTCAAATTCACAATCTTTAGTTCATGCTTCAAGATCTCATTTTCTTTTTTAAGTGTTGAAACTTCATTGTAGTCCTTGATCTAATCTTTAGACTTTTTCTTAGATATGATATGTTCTATCTTTTCCTTTATCTTTTCAATACAATCTTTAGCATCTAAGTCATACTTATCCTTTAGAGCATCTCTTTCTTTTGTAAGTACATCAAGTTGTTCAAGATCCTCTTCTAGGTTCTTCTGTAATTGATCCATATGGACATATAGATTTTACTCAAGCTATTAGGACTTTTTTGAGTAACAATGCTATGATACTAATTGTTAGAAATAAGAAATACTAAGAGGGGGTGGGGTGAATCAGTATTTTAGATTTTTTTTTCCCAATTATGGATATCATTAATAATCTTACAACTTGCATAAGTGAATAAACTGATTAAGTTGAATAGTAAACACAACAACCATAAACCATTGCAACACATAAAACCATATTTTGTTAACTAGGGAAACCCTGACCAAGGTAAAACCCCAATTGGGATGGCACCCACAAAATGATCCACTAATCAAAAGTATCTTGTACACAAGATACTAACCCTGTTAGTAGTCTATTGCATTCTATATAGTGTTTAGGTCCTTGTTAGAGGACTGGGCCTTGTTAGAAGCCTCAATCATGTTAAGAGTAGTTCATACAATTATAAAATATATGCAAGTTAAGCCCACTTCCCAAACATGCAATATATAATGATATTCAATATACAGAAGAATAAATGAAAAAACATCTCTTCAATTGTTGATATCTTCAATATCAAATGTGATCTTTGTAGCCCACTATACCAATTTCACATACTCTTCCATAACACTACTTTTTCATCAAGTTTGTAGAAAAAAAAATTGCGTACTTATCATAAATTACCAAACATTGTTTTACATAACTTCACATTTCAAAATATTTCTTCTATACCTAAATTTTTCATAATATTATATGCTTTCGACCTTCATACTTCAACACATTTTCCAAAATGCAAAACTATACCTTGCCCACTTAGGGTTAATATCTAGGATATCATCCCTAATTAGTCAAGAAATTCTTTTGATAAATGGAACAATTCATTAACATAAAATACTCAAATCATTATCTTTATCCTCTTTAGTTGGTTCATTACTACAACTAGAAAAATTGAAATAACTCTATTTGTACTGCCTCATGCACATAGCTACAATATCCTAACATAATGCACTTTGTGTAGCTAAGGGAGAACATGCCAATAATGCCTCTGTGAAGTGCCTCTGTGAAGTGCACCAATCAAAAGTCTTAACTATACCATTAGATAAACTTGGTGATACTTAGATAATTTTGCAAGTCTACCTACCAAAACTATATTTCCATACTTTTCTCACTTCATACTAAGTATATGATACCATAAATGACAACCTCATGCTAGATCTACCCTAGCTAAATTGTCAACATTGAAGTTCATTCTTTTCCCTAACCAATAATTTTGAATATCTACCCACTAAACTTTTACCTTTAACATAAAAATTGGAGTTATAATAATCTTGGAAAAACCAATTAGAATGGACATAATTTGAGTCCTTGTCATTAGAGTCATCAATACTATGTGAGGTTAGGATGTGCCTTTTGTGGTGTTTTCTCTTACATAGATGGAAATAGGCTCTATGATCATAAAGTTCATCCTTATGTCTATAGAATAATCCTTGCAATAGTAATATAAATTCTTCTTGAGCTTTATGTATAATGTCAATATTATTTATTTATTCCATCTTTCTAAAACATCAAGGCCATTCCTATAAAGAGTATCTTTCCTCTATTCACCATTATTAAGGAAGGATATATCTTCATGCCACTTTGTAGAAATTTGATTTGCAAAGTCATCATTCCAAAAATGTTCTTTAAGTAACATATATTTATGATCATTTTGAATAAAAAATTTAGTATCTTGGGGCATAACATCATTATTCCCCACCATAAAAAATTGGGTTTCATCACCCCTAGGTTGAAAAACCTATTGGAAACCATATTTCCTTCTTAAAACAAATAAACAATTTTAGAATCTTCAAAGGAATTGAACTTACTAATTCTTCTAGAATCAAACTCTTTATAGTCTAGATTAGGGTTTATATCACTTTATATGATAATTAGTGATGTTCAACAAATCACATTCAAGACAAAACTTCACGAAATCATTCGAGAACAATATCTAAAGGACAATGTAGGTTGCGTAAGCTTCAACATGTTAATGACTCTAGTGTTGACCACAATTATAATGTTAAATATGTTGGATAAAAAAGATTAATTGTGTGTTGTCTTTGATGTTACACAAATGTCATATCAATTGACAATCAGTGCATGATGAGTTCACTTGGTTAGTGTAGATAGTTTTCCTTGTTTATTGAGCATTCCTAAGTTTGCCTAGCATAGAAGATAGTGTCTACTGAGTTCACTTGGGCATCAAATAAATTTATGTAGGAAAAGAGTGTTAACTAAGCTCACTCAGTTAATGAAGGAAAGTTGAACAGAGTTAGTGTTAACCAAGTTCACTCAGTTACCAATGGATTTTTGCAAGTTCACCGTGTTAACCAAGCCTCTATTGGTTAACACAGGAAATCACTTCAGAGTTCGTTTCTACTAAGCTAGGTTGGTTAAAAAATGATTTTCTCATTTTGACATGTGAAGCTTAATTCATTTATCTATTGGTTCTAGCCGACTATGATGATAAATATTAGTTATTCTAATTTGTATTTGAGCCGACTTGAAAATCTAAAAGATATAAGTAAATGGTCAAGTTTTGATTGCAAAGTGTGCAAGTATGAGTGCAAGATAATGTGTGAATTATAGTGATGTGATTGAAGATCTATTAGTAAGCAGAAGAAGCAAATTTGAAGGATAAACAGAATATCCTTATGATGCAAAAAAGTCATATTTGATTAGGAAGGATCAAGTACAAGCTAAAAAAGAGATCCAAAATCAGCCATTTAGTTGCATCTCAATTAGGTCATTTCATTTTTACTCTCTAACCATTATAGTAGTGATCTAAAATATCTTAACATAGTTGGTTTAATAGCCATTTGCAAATCCTCTAACAAGGTGTCAATTTTATTGAATTGTTCTCAAGACCTAGATAACTAGGCCACTCCTAATAGGGTGATTAAATCCTTTAATAGGGTCACGCCTAAGAGTGTGTTTTGTAACCTTTAATAGGGTTGGTTCCTAATAGGGCTTACTTCAGAAGAGTGAAAATCAGTAACTAGTACAAATTGGTGGTTTTTCCCATATCGAGTTTCCATGTTAAATCTTAGTGTTATATGTGTTCATGTTATTTCTTTCATGCTTGCAATTAAGATTAAGTAATCACTGATAATATCTTAAGTTTTGCAAAGTTAACATTTTCTACATTTACCGAGCTATAGTATTTTATGTATGTTTACCGAGCATCAACAAAATTTAGTTATCAGATTATATTTTGTATTGACATCTAAGGGATCTGAGATTTATTTTAGTAGTAACTGATTACCCCTCCCCTCTTAGTTACTCCTCTTATATTTCCAACAATTGGTATCAGAGCTTTTGGTGCTTGTAGAGAAGGTTTCAAGGATCTAAGCTAAAGATCAGGATGTCTTACAAAAGAGAGATTCCAAAGCTGAATAGAGACAACTTTACATCATGGCAAGGACTTATGAGGCTTCATCTAGCTACCATCAGTGATCCAAGTTGCAAATATCTTGGTGAAGAATACAAAACTCCCACTAGAATATTATCAATTGAAGATATTGCTAAGAAAAAGAACCATAAAATCATGATGATTGATATTGCATCTGCCCTCAGTTATTCTAAATTTACTGAGGTCAAAGACTATAAAACTGCTTATGATATGTGGAACAAACTAAAAGAAATCTATGGAGGAGATGAAAATGTAAGAAGTTCCAAATCAGAAAGTCGTAGAGGACAATTTGATCAAATGAGAATGAGAGAAGATGAAAATGTTGCAAAATATGTGGAAAGAATCAAGGCTAGTGTAAGTGCAATCAGAGCATCTAGAGGAGACATCAAAGAGGAAAATGTTGTAAGTAAAATACTCAGAACTCTTCTTCCCATATATGCAATCAGAGTGTCTACTATTCAAGAAAAGAGATGTGATCTAAATAACAAGATAGGTTTGGATGCTCTAGTAGGAAAACTGACAGCTTTTGAACTAGCCAATTTTGACAACTATGTTCTTGCTTCCAAGGACATTGAGTTTGCATTTGAAGCCAAACTCTCTCTCAAAGGAAAGGGAAATAAAGTAAAAGACCATCAATCAGGAAGTGAGGAAGAAACTAAAGAAAGTTCTGACAATGATCTCAAAATTGTTGAAGCTCTACTTGCAAAGAAATATTCTAGGAGCAAAGGGAAGTATAAAGGTAAAATCTCTCTAATTTGTTTTTCTTGTGAAGAAATTGGTCATATTGCTGCTAGGTGTCCAAAAAAAGAAAGTAAGGATGAGAAGAAAATCCACAAGTACAAAGGCAAGAAGGAATTCAAAAGTCACAAATCCTACAAATACAAAGGTAGGAAAACTTGTTTTATGGCTAAAGATTCTGATCATAGTGAAGATGAAATAGTGTATAATTTCTATAACAGATGAATCTGGTGATGAAGGAGATAAGATGTCACTTATCTCTCATGTTAGTAAAAATGATACATGGATCATAGATATTGCATGTTCACACAATATGACTAGAGATAAAACACAGTTTGAGCATTTTGAATACTATAATGGAGGCAGTGTAAGCTTTGGAAACAATGAACCTTGTTGCATAAAGGGAAAATGTCATATCTCATTAACCAATGCACTTGTATGTGATAATGCCTATTGGGTTGAAGGACTAAAGCATAATCTATTGAGTGTGGCACAAGTGAACAACATTTGATTCAAGGTTGAATTCATGAATGACAAGGCAAAGCTGCTGGATGACAAAGGAAATCTGATTGGATCAGGCAACCAAACAAAAGGTAACCTATTTTATCTTGATCTTGGTGATTTTTCATGTTTTATTTCTTAAGTAGAAGAAAGTTGGTTATGGCACAAAAGACTATGTCATGTAAACTTTGATAATATGGTCAAGATAAGTAAACTTAAAAGAGTGAGAGGTATCCCTAGTTTGAAGAAACTTGATGTTGGATTGTGCAAAAATTGTCAAATTGGCAAAATGGGAAAGATTTTTTTTAAGAGAAAAAACCATTAGTCAAAAGATGTCTTGGAAATTGTGCATACTGATTTATGTGGAGCCATTGGAATAGAAAGTTATAGTGGATAATTTTTTTTAATTCTTTTTGTTGATTAGTATTCTAGAATGATGATTGTAATGTATTCAAAAGAAGAATTAGAAGCTTTTGAGAAATTCAAATGGTATCTAGCAAGAGTAGATAAAGAAACTAGAAAGAGATTGAAATGCATAAGATCAGACAGAGGTGGTGAATTCATCTCAAATGAATTCAATAATTTCTACATTGAAAGAGGAATCAAAAGACAAGTATCAACCCTTGGTACACCTGAGCAGAATGGGATACCTGAAAGAAGAAACAGATCCATCATGGATTGTGCAAGGACACTAATGATTGAAAAAAATGTTGCTATCAAATACTAGAAGGAAGCTATCAAAACTGTAATTCATACTTTGATATGAGTTCAGTTGAAGAAGGACTCAAACAAAACTCCCTATGAACTATGGTATGGCTACAAACCTAATGTAAGTTACTTGAAAGTATTTGGCAGCAAGTGTTATATCTTGAAAGAATCTAGAAAAGGAAAATTTGATGTAAAAGGTGATGAAGGTATATTTCTAGGATACTCCTACAGAAGTAAAGCATACAAATGTTTGAATTTGTCTACTCACAAGATCATAGAAAGTGCACATGTAAGAATTGATGAGTTTGCAGAAAAGATTGAAGAAGAAAGCAAAAGGGAGGTAGAGGATTATGGAAGATTTGTTTACTATGAACCTGATACATTGCCAAACATATTTGACAGAAATGAGACTTCATCTCCCGAGCTCCCTAAATCTCCAATGGTTACCAAGTTGCAAGGAGTGCAAACTGTGTCGTAGGGTCCTAAGTCACATTCAGAGGCTATCGAGCTAGTTCAAATTGAGTCTAAAGAACCTGAGCCATAGATAGAAGGACTCGAGCTTGAAGTTGAGGTGCAAAATGAAGATAGTGGAATTAATTTAAAAGCCAAAGAACCTATATGGCTAAATATGTCAGAAGGCATCATGCACCTGATCAAATCATTGGAGACAAATCGGATGGAACAATGACAAGAAGCAAATTAAAAGGTACATATTTGCTTACTAAATTTGAACCTAGAACTATTAAGGATGCTTTGGAAAATGAAAGTTGGATTGAAGAAATTAATGAAGAGATAGAATGTAGATAGAAAAGAACAAAAAATGGACTCTTGTTCCTAGGCCTAAGGATACAAATGTGATTGGTACAAAATGGATATTCAGAAATAAACTGAATGAAGATGGGAAAGTGTCAAGAAACAAAGCAAGATTGGTCTATAAAGGCTACTCTAAAGAAGAAGGTATTGATTATGGTGAGAATTTTTCCCCTGTTGCAAGATTAGAAGTTGTTAGGACTCTACTTGCATATGCAACTCACAGAGCATTCAAATTATATCAGATGGATGTTGAATCTACATTCTTGATGAGGAAGTCTACATTGAACAACCAAAAGGTTTTGTATATCCTAACAAAAGAGACATGGTTTGTAAATTACACAAAGCACTATATGGTCTCAAATAAGCTCCTAGAGCCTGGTATGAAAACTGCATAACTATTTGATTCAGTTTGGTTTTCAAAGAACAAATAATAATAGTAGTTTGTATATCAAGGAAGGACTAGATAAGAAGATTGTGTTGGTAGAGATATTTGTTGATGATACCCTATTTACAGGAAATGATGACTTATGCAAAGCATTTTCAAAAGAAATGAGTAAAGAATTTGAGATGTCCATGTTTGGTGAGATACAATTCTTTGTTGGATTGTAGATACAATAGAACAAAAATGGTATCTATATCACTCAATCTAAGTATATCAAGGAGATACTAAATAGGTTTGGAATGGAAGATTCAAAACTAGTTGGAACTCTCATGTGCATTGGACAAAAGCTTACCAAAGATGATGACTCCAAAGAAGTAGAGCAGACCTTATATAGATAAATGATTGGGAAATTACAATATATAGTACACAGAAGGCCTAGAATTACCCTAGCAGTTAGAATAGTTGCAAGATTTTCAGCAAAACTCAGAGAAAACCACATGATGGAAATCAAAAGAATCATGAGATATCTGAAAGGCACTAAAGATTATGGCTTATGGTACAAACTTGGAGGCAATCTGGACTTTAAAGGTGCTTACTGATGCTAATTGGGCAAGAAATCTTGATGACAAAAAAAGCACAAGTGGTGGAATTCTTTCTTGGTAAAAGGCTAGTATCTTGGACAAGCAAGAAGCAAAACTGCACATCTCAATCCATAGTAGAAGCAGAATATGTGGCAGTAGTAGTAAATTGCTCTAACATTGTTTGGTTCAAACAACTGTTGGAAGGAATTAAGGTTGAAATCAAAGAGCTAGTAGTCATATATTTTGATAACACTAGTGCAATCAACATATGAAAGAATCCAGTGATGCATTCCAAAACAAAGCACATTGCTATAAAATATCACTTTGTAAGAGTATTAGTGAAAGATAAAGAAGTCAGATTGGAATATGTGAATACAAAAGAACAAATTATAGATATATTCATCAAGCCATTACCTAAGGATGCATTTTTGTATCTAAGAGGTAAGCTAGGGGTCATTGCCCTATCTAAAGCTCACTAAATAGAATTGAGTGATGCATCAATAGGAGCTAAGTTGAACATCATTTAGTTGATGTAGTATTGACAAGGACATATTGTAGATGAATCAGTACTCAAGGTACATTGATACTAATCAAAATTGTCTTTGGCATGTGTTGTCAAAGAGGGAGAAGTTTACTATCATATCTTTCTGAAATTTTGTCATTCCAAGGGGAATAAGTTAAGTAGTTCCTTCATAGATAGAAAAAAATTTAAAGGTCACACTGATAGAAGGAGTCTTATCTTCAAAATTTCATTGTGCTATGACATGTTGTGTTGCCATTAATGCTAAAGAGGGAAATTGTTGGATACAATTGATTAATTGTGTGTTGTCATTGATGTTACACAAATGTCATATCAATTGATAATCAGTGCATGCTGAGCTCACTTGGTTAGTGAAAATAGTTTTCCTTGTCTACTGAGCATTTCAAAGTTTTCCCAACACAGAAGACAATGTCTATCGAGTTCACTCAGGCATCAAAGAAATTTATGCAAGGAAAGAGTGTTAACCGAGCTCACTCAATTAATGAAGGAAAGTTGAACAAAGTTAGTGTTAACTGAGTTCACTCGGTTACCAATGGATTTTTGCAAGTTTGCAGTGTTAACCGAGTCTCTGTTGGTTAACATAGAAAATTGCTTCAGAGTTAGTTTCTACCGAGTTGGGTTGGCTAAAAAAGGAATTTCTCATTTTGGCATGTGAAGCTTAATTGTTTTATCTATTAGGTCTAGCTGACTATAATGATGAGTATTAGTTACTCTAATTTGTATTTGAGCCAACTTGCCAATCTAGAAGATATAAGTAAATGGTCAAGTTGTGATTGCAAAGTGTGCAAGTATGAGTGCAAGAGAATGTGTGAATTATGGTGATGTGATTGAAGATCCATTAGTAAATAGAAGAAGTGAATTTGAAGGATAAGAAGAATATCTTTGTGGTGCAAAAAAGTCATATTCAATCAGGAAGGATCAAGTACAAGCCAAAATAGAGATTTGAAATCAGTAATTTAGTTGCATCTCAATCAGGTCATTTCATTGTTACTCTCTAACCATTGTAGCAATGATGTAAAATCTCTTAATAGAGTTGGTTTAACAACCATTTGTAAATCCTCTAACAAGGTGGCAATTCCATTGAATTGTTCTCAAGACCTCTAACTAGGCCACTCCTAAAAGGGTGATTAAATCCTTTGATAGGGTCACACCTAATAGTGTGTTTTATAACCTTTAACAAGGCTAGCTCCTATAGGGCTCCCTTTAGATGAGTGAAAATTAGTAACTAGTTACAATTGGTGGTTTTTCCCATATCGGGTTTCCACGTTAAATCCTGGTGTTATATGTGTTCATGTTATTTCTTTCATACTTGCAATTAAGATTAAGTAATCACTAATAATACCTTAAGTTTGCAAAGTTAACATTTTATGCATTTATCGAGCTATAGTATTTTATGTATGTTTACAGAGCATAAGTAGAATTTAGTTACCAGATTATATTTTGTATTGACATCTAAGGGATCTGTGATTTATTTTAGTAGTAACTGATTCACCCCTCCCCTCTTAATTACTCCTCTTGTATTTCCAACAAAATATTGGAGTCCACATTGTCTTCTACTTTATCTTCAAAACTTATTGAACTCCTATACAATAATTTGGGTTGACTATTGTATTTGTTTTTCACTTGGATTTTATGCTTTTCTACTTTAATGACTTCTTTTATTAGTTGGAGGTGGTTGGTATGTGGAGAAATTCCTTAAAGTTTTATCCTTCATAATCTAGTGGCAACAATTTATATTTAGAAATCCATTTATCTTTTTTTTCATACTTAATTGGTATAATTCATAAACACTTTTGCAACTACAAAAATATTGCATTTTGAATGCATATTTGATCCTAAAACAAGATAAAAGAAAATAGAATACTTTTGGATTTTTCACCCATCCTCATTAGAATGATATTGCATTTTGAATGCATATTTGATCCTAAAACAAGATAAAAGAAAATAGAATACTTTTGGATTTTTCACCCATCCTCATTAGAATGAGTTTTCACTCATATGGATAAGAGTGGAGAATTTTTGCTACATCATAATTGTAATAAAATAATAAACTTGAAATGTTAATCCTTCTTCATACAAACTTCTTTTTTTGCATACGATAAATATAGATAGATTTATTGCTATTTAGTCTATATAGTAAAAATATATATTTGAAAGCCTCATCGATCCTCACATGGACACCTTTTCACAACATGTATAAAAATAGAGAAACTCCTCATTATCTCACATTTCTATTCAAACAAAGTAAACAAAATTCTTGCCACAAAGTTAGACTTGAAATTCCTATTTCTCCTCATGGAAACCTCTCTTTTTCCATATGGATAAAAACATAGATATTTCTTGCTACCACATCTTTCTATTCAAAATAAAACTTTAAATTTTCAACCATCATTATGGCAACCTCAATTAACCCTGAGTTAACTTAGGTGTATAAAGACAAATGTTAGTTTCTTGTCACGTCGTCTTTCTATTTAAAAGTAAAAAGAATATTCTCATCCATCCTCATAGTGACTTCTTTCCACCCTAACAAATAAAAATAAGAAGCTTCTTGCTACCAAATCTTTCTATTAACAACAAAATGTAATATTCTTATTCATCCTAATGGGGACCTCTTTTCACCCAAGACAAAAAGAACGAAATTTATTATGACCTCATGTTTGTATTAAAAATTAAAAATAATATTTTTATACATCCTCATGTGGACTTCTTTTTCACCCACACAAATCAAAACAAAACAAAAATCTTTTCACCAATTCTTTGTTTTTAAAAAAAATTAAACTTTAAATTCTCATCTACCCCTTTTTCATCTCAAAGATAGAAATACCATCGTATAGGGGAAAGATCTCATTATCAATCCCATATTTTTTTTGTCATAGATGCCTCTCAATTACAACCCCAAAAATGAACACATGTGTACTAGCCCATCACACATGTACTAGTAGTTGATTCATTTTGTGCACCACTATTGGGACATTTTATAAAGACTATTGCTACATTTAGCCATTTGTTAGTGAGCGACTATCAATGCATAACATAATAGATATTAGGTGAGCATTTTTAAATGACACTTGTGAACCACTTTACACTCCAAATTTCCTAAGAGATCTACAATTTAGAAATTCTAGATACCGAAAATTAACGTAATGTTTTCCCTTACTTCTATTCAAAACCAAAAGTCTAATTGTCATCCATCCTGAAAGAAATTTCTTCTCACTTCATCTTTCTATTCAAAATCAAAAGTCTAATTGTCATCCATGCTCAAAGAAATTTCTTCTCACTTCATCTTTCTATTTCAAATTGAACTGCAATCCTCATCCATCCTCAAAAAGATCACTTTTCATCCACCCTCACCAACGAAAAAAGTCCATGCCAACTCATCTTTCTAACAGAATCACAATTCAAAATCTCGATCCATCCTCGTGAAGACCCTTTTTAAACCAACATGAACAAAACCATGAAAATGCTAGGTACTTCCTATTCAAGATCTCATTCCACTTTTTAATTCTAGACTCTAGGAACAGCTCAGCCAGCCTGTGAAGTGCGAGCTACTTGAGAGTACTTGAATATAAACATTTAGACACACAATGTCATTCAGTCTCCAATAATGTCTGTTGTATGCTCCCAAAAAGGAGGCACTCATTCCAAAGTACTTCACAAATATTAAAGAAATCTAAATACCCAACTTGCCAACCGAGAGGCCATGTCTTTGAGCTAACATGATGCTGTCAAATTTTGATCAAGATGAAGGCCCATGCCTGGTAAAATGGAATTCGAAGTGCTATGGCAGACGATGGGAGGTGTAAGACATAATAATAAGAGTAAAATATTTCCACAATGGAATTAAAAAGGGAGAGTAGCAATATTTTCTTTTCTTTTATATAACAGCCTTGAAGTTGTTAGACTCGTGATTTGGTACGGATGTGAATAGTTTATTTTCTTTAATAATTTCAAATGTCTTATAGAGTGAAGGATAAAGTTACATTGATAGGATTGATTGATTAGACGGTGTGAGAAGAAAATGAGTATGGGCTCACCTGCATAATCAGTCGGCTTTTTGCTTGACAAGACACTGTGCCAGTGCAACGAGAATCTCACACATTATGATGTTCCTCCTCCTCTCCCATTCACAGTATACTTTTCCCCTCTATTTAAGTCATCTAAGATCTCTTAATCTACCACACTCCTCAATGCCAATAGTAGTCGGTATTGAAATTGATCGGCTCCTTTTAGGTTGTTTCTGGTTTTGGGTTGATTCTTTTTTGTTTAGATAGATAGTATTGAGAAGGATTGTTTTGATTTGGTTTTCATTCCATTATGAACAGTGAAATATTGCTTTCACTCGATTTTGATTATCAGTTTCTTCATTACTAGGGTTCATAATTTGGTCGAAACTTCTGAAATATATTTAGGTTTGGAGAAGGGTTTGGTTTAATATAATTTGGGTTCTCTGTATTATTTGTTAAGATTGTTTTTTATTTTTGTTATGATTGTAATTGGATGTAGAATGAATATTTTGATTCTTTGTGTATAGGGTTCTAACTACGCATAAGGATCATTTATAACTATTTGTAGATGATTGTTCTCTTATCTCTTCTGACTGAAGATCTTCAGTAAAGTACGGTAGTGGATCATTGTATTTAGTGGTGTCAATATGTCTCTTGAAGAACCGATTTGAATTGTTTGTAAGATCTTTTGCCAAGATGGATGAAGGGTTGCTTTAATGAATGTTTGGGACAGTTCTCAGGGATCAGAAGGAAGGTTAATATGATTTTTTTCTTTCATGAATGTTCGGGACAGTTTTTAAGGAATTAGAAATAAATTTAATAGGATTGATTTTGATAGTTATCTCTGTTCAGAAGGGTGTTCTAGGTTTTTACTATAGATAATTATCAGTATATTCAGGAGACTTGTCACTGCTTGTAGAAGATATTATATGTTTTTATTGTTTATTAGATAGTTTAGCGGCCAGTGATTTAATTTAGTTTTTGAAAATAGATATGGAGGAATACTGTTCTATTTGATTCTAGTGGCATATACAAGTTGGTTTTTTAATGTTTTCTAATACATATGGTGAACCGCCTAATACATGGTTCTTAATATTGACAAGGATTACCATCAGTTTCACTTCAGTCGGATGTAAGTTTGGAGATAGATCGGTTGAGATTGATTTTAGTTAGTCTTATAATTTTCACAGTTTGAAATGTTAGTACTTTGTGTAATCCCATTCATGTTGAAGATTCTAGATCATACTATATTTTTTTTTTCTCTTTTTTTCTTTTTTTTTCTATGAAGAGGTTTATCTTGTTAGTAGTGCGGAGAAGGGAGTTCTCTTCAGTCCACTCAAAGATGGTGTTTGGCTTGAAGCAGCTGCCGACTTATTCATTCACCTGCTACATCTCATATCAATGGGAGGATCAGCATGGAGGAGTAGAGAACAAGACGAGATGTTGTAGATGTGTGAATGATGTGGGAGCTGATATCAGCCGGAGACTGCCACTGCTTGGACTGAAGGGAGCTCCCTTCACAATTCTCTTTCACTTTTCCTACGAAAATTACCAAGAAAAATGTATTTTCAACCTCCTCTAATGTAACTGTAATGGTTTTTCTTGTGTAGAGGTTGAATATGTGGAAAGCATTCTATGACTTGGCTAACATTAGAACAATTTCTCTCTCACGAGTTGCTTATGCACCGCCTTAGGTTCTTCAAGGATTTATGAAATTTCAGTAAATGAAGATTCTAAATGCATTTTGATTGCAATGTCAGGTTTCCTATCCTCTTTTTGGAGTTCTTGGAAGTCTCCTGAGCGGAATATATTGTTTGTAAGGAGCATACGAATTTTGAAGGATTCCCCATGATTTGGTAATGATTTGTACACATTCCTGCTTCATTTCGTTTGTAGCATAAACTGAATCTAGCTCTGAAAAGGAATTGCTACATATTCTTTTTTCCATTATATTTGTAACCTAAAGTGAAATTGACATCAAGGCAATAAAACCTATCTTCATGGCTATGTTTGAACTTAATGTTTTGTTTACTTTATTGGCAAGTTACAAATTCCAACATTTATTTTTGCAAGTAAACTAGATCATCCTTAGTGGATACCACTCCATGTATCATTTATTCCGTTAAATAAGCAGATTTGATTCTAGCAGGGAACGGTCATGATAGTATTATTTCTGTTCCTAATTTTTTCACTGGCAACTATAATGATCGTACTGAGCAACAACCCAAATTTGTCATAGTCTACAATGGTTTTGAGTATGGTTTTGATCATCTAGTACATCAGAGATAGTGAATTCAAGCGTTTTCCTTTCTACCTTACATTACCACCAATGTTTTTCTATAAATGTTTTTTTTTCAGGATTCATACTGAGGAAGACCAAAAACAATTTTTTTTTGAGATCATCCCGTTCCTTCACCTCTGGAAAGAAGAATAATGATTGCTTTATGCCCTGAACAAAACGTTGCAGAGCAGAACTGTGCATTGCAATTCTTTTGATGGTAAACATGAATTCCTCGGGATGCCTAACTGATTATAGTAAAAAGCAAATGTAGTGCTGCTTTTAGGGCAAATATTTTAATTCTCGGACATGCTGAAATAGTTATGGCGAAAAGTGATCCCACTTTGATGCTGCAATGTACGAGTATCAGAGTGCTTTCTGTTGCATTGTACTTGTGAAGAAGTATATGAAGACATAAAGGGTGATTCCGGTTTTTTAAGTGACAAAATAAGGTTGTCCATAAATAATATCTGTAAAAGTTTTTTCTGTAACCATAATCAGACGAACTGTCCTCTAACGTGTAGTAAACACTAAAGAATATTTTTCCAATGAATGCTACAACATATCAATCTTGTCATATAATTTGGAGGATAGATGATTTCTCTTCATTTCAATTGTGGGAAAAGGAAATTGGCAATAAGATTTGTAAGAAATGAGTCCTAGTGATTAATCTGTTCAGGCATGGATCTTATCCTGATGCAGGCTAGAAATTTATTTTGTTATTACATTGTTTTCACAAATGATCTATTTTAATATTGTATGGTTGTAAAGGTAATTTATTATGTATCTTATGGTTTTGTCATTAATAATGTAGAGAGATAGTCTTTACAGTTTACGATATTGTTAGAAATAGTTGTAGATATATAGTCTTCACAGCATATGATGTTGTTTACAATAGTAAATTTTATTCGTGTAAAGTTGATATTTTCATTTATATTCATAGAAAAAGTTTTCTCTTAGAATATTTGTCTTATTCTGAAACTCCTCAATTTAAATCTTGAAAAATCTGAATTCGAAGACTTGTGATATATGATCCAAAACATAATAACAGTCAGTTAAAATAAATGAAGAAACAAAGCATGTTAACAATAATAGATCTTAAGGAATTGTTAACTCTCTTTTGGTTAAGTTCAAGGAACTGAGCACGTAGGTGTGCCGCACTATGGTTGTTGGGTTGGATGCTTGTTTTGGTTGCTGGTTTTGTGGTTCTTTTTGATAGCTGATTTAATTATTTTTCATTTATTCTTTTTTTGTTCCTTTTTTTGGATTTCACTCCTTGTGAAATTCTGTCTTTCTATCTGTTGATATGGTGCAATTTTTGCTGTCTAAAAGAACCTATCCTACTTTATCTAATTAGAACAATAATAGATCTCAAGAAAAGAATTTAATAATACAAGAAACCTAATAATTTTGTGTGTTATCTTTTGAGATATAAAGGTGCAAGCCATTTCACAATTTTTACTCTTTATTTACGTTTTATTTGTTTACAATTTAGAATGTAGTGTGCATTGTTGATTTTTATTGAACATTTTTAAATAGGCTCTTCAGCTGTCCTGGCTAGTTTCCCATGGTGGAATGGATTCTTTTGTTCATTGTTATTTTATGTATTGAGAGATGTTCATGTAGAAACCAACTTTATTTAACAGAGTAATATAACTCCATTTTTTGAAGAAGTTAATTTATGGTGTGTTTTTCTATAGGTATATTTAAATTGGCTCTCATGTAACATTGTAGTATTATTTATTTATTTCAAGTGTTTATTTGCTATTAAAATATGCTATATTTTGTTTAGTTAGATTATTTCTTTACCAATTTAGATTTATCATAACTAGTACATTAAAATTAACACATCAATGATAATAAATTACTTTAAGAAAATTGAAGAGTGAATTTATGGGGGCATGTAGAAGGAGGATATGAAGAGTGAGTTTATGGGCATATAAAAGGAGGATATAAAGAGTGAGTTTATGGGCACGTACTTATGCTAAAGATAAAACAACAAATAAGGCTAAGCAAAAGAATGCATGGGTTTGTTACACATTTGAATTACTTTTGATAAAAGTTATTTTAGTAGAGAATACATATGCAAATGTAGCTAAAGATATTCTAAAGGAAGTTTACCAAGGTAGAAAATAGATTAAGGTGGTCAAGCTACAAAGGTTAAAAAGAGAATGTGAGGGCTTAAGAGTGGAGGAAACCATTAATGTAAGTGATTTTCATATGAGTGTGAAAGTTGTGGTTAGTTTAATGACTACTTTAGACTAAAAAAAAATTAGTTAGCAAGTTATGAATTTAAAAAGAATCAATCTATATTTAACAACAAAATGAAACAATGTTACAATTATTATTCAAAGGAGGAAAGATTAAAATGTGAGTGCTTATTCTATAAGAGTAAAAGATATTGTTAATTAGATAATTACTTTGGGATAAAACACCAATGAGTATGCTATGAATTTAAAAAGTATTTACATATCTAACAACACAATGGAATGATTTTCCCATTATCATTCAAGAGAGGAAATATTTGTGTAGCCTTGAGTATGATCACCTTATTATATGCATTATGTCACATAAGGAAATATCGAAAGATTTATCAAGAGATGTTAATAATTAAGCATTTTCCTAAGTTGTAAATTTTAAAGATTAAAAGTGCAACTAGTAGCTTCAAAATAATTCTAATGGTAAGGAAGAGGTTGAAATCAAATTTCATTTTGAGAAGAAATAAGGGGACATGGAGTTTTTAATGAGGAAGAGGTAGAGGTTGAATTGATGAAAGAAATACTCTTGACATTGTACTAGGTATGATTATTTTAAAAGAGGTCATAGATTGAAATTAGGAAGTCATAATAGAAATGGCAATTATATTCTAGAGGGAAAAGATGGAAAAACTAAAAAATGAGGGCTTGTACTTGAGACCCAAGAACTAGAAGAGGGACTATTTGGTGGATATGTAGCACCTGAAATCAAAGTATTTATTGCATGTCCATGATCACTATCAACAAGAATATCACAATCCATAAAAGATTTTGACTTCTCAACATGGTCTTTTTGATGATCATAAACTCCCCCTTCATAAAAAATAACATTACTTGAGAGACAAAAAACAAAAAAAAAAAGCTATTAATGAAAGGGTTATATAACTTATAAACCTTACTATGATCACTATTAATATTACATATTTTGCACAACATGCTTCATAAAGAATCATTGAACATTTTATATTCCTTAGTAGGAATCCATTTAATAATTCACACTATTATTTACTTGTTTCATTTGTTACACATCCCAAGTACTATTTCCATTACTATTTTTTTTTCCTTAGCTATCGATTCTATTGCTCTAGTGTAAGGAGTGGAAAGTTGTCTTTCAATTCAAGGGGTTTGATTCTATTAAATATATGAAAATATTTATCCTTTGAATTGAAAATACAAACCCAACAATGACATGATTAATCATCAATTAAAGTAATAAAGTATGATGACTTACAAAATGCTTCATTGCATAATACAACAAATGGAGAATAAGTAAATTAAAGGGGTAATAGATCCTCCATGATTTTCATTTACAAAATAACTATCCTATATGTTTTCTCTTAGCACATGGCTCACTAGGATTTTTATGTTCTTGAGCCTTGGGCAACCCAAAATCAATTCTAATAACATGATTAATAATCAATTAAAGCAATCAAGTGTGTTGACTTCACCAAACTCTTTGCCAACAAAATACAAAAAATATATATTGAGTCAATTAAATGGGTGATAAATCCTCCATGCTTTTATTTTAGAGGGTGATTAGCTTGTTTGTTTTCTTTAGCACATGCTTCACAACCTACTTCTTTATACTCAACCTCATGTGCATCCCAATCCTAGAAACCTTTTGTGTAGAATTCCAACATCTGCATCTAACACCAACATAGTGATCAATGTTACTAACAAGCCTATTCATACACTCCACAAAGGTTGACATAATGCTTCAGAAGTTGTTGATAACTACCCTATAGGAAATCTTGATTTTATCCATTCTCCCCTTTAACTCCCCAACCTTTCTCTCTATATCTTCCACATGCCTGAAAATTACCTTATTATTACTCTCTAGAAGGACCTCTTGAATCTCCTCAAATTTTAAGAGCCCTGTACTTCAAGTTAATGGTTTTAATGGTATTGAAAATTCACTTCTCCATATGAAAATACTATAAAGACATAGCCTTGCTAATCTAGAGCATACCAAAGGGAAGTTTCACTTTAATGTGTTTGAAATCTCCTCCAACATCCTCATGTTGACTTCCTCAGGATCAATCATCCTAAGAATGGGGAAACATTTGTCATTCTTATTATTCTCCTTCTCCTCAAGCTTATATTCATCATCTTCCAAAGTATTGTTCTACTCAACACTATCGACTTAATTTTAAGGGGAACAGGGGTATCATGCTCTATAGAGTCAGTGTAATCAACTCAAATAGGCACTTCCTTCTCCTCCTCCTCAACAACTTCAACATCAATCCTTTTCTTCTTTACACCAATTTTCATAGGAGAATGGATTTTTTCCTCTTGCACAAGATATGGAGAGGGAGACTTAGGGACAAAAGGATTAGGAAAAAACATTCGTTCCACCAACTAGTGGGATCATGGAAACTTTAATTTTTAATAGTACATTGTAAAAATATATTATGTATTCAATGTTTCCTACTAAATTATTACATATAAAAATATTTTGATATTTATTTTCATGTGTACATTTTTCATCTTTCCAATAAGCTTTGGGAAGTTTGTGCATCATCCTATGAATACTTTCCATGTATATTCATTCAATGTATGAAACAAGAGATTGGTGAATTTCATGGGTGTTCAATTGATGTAGGGATGTGTAGCGATACATTTCTAATACATTTCAAACTTCTATTAGCACTCAAAATCATCATCATTAAGATTTATTCATAGTTCTTAGTCTTTGCATGGACTAATTTTGTAAGCTTCAAGAGATGATACCATAGAATATGTAGCCACAATACAAATATTCAAGTAGCAATTAGTTGAAATTAGTGCATAAGAAAGAGCCTAAGATGGATTACAAGATCACTTGACTACATTCTGATTATTATAATTTATCAAAGTGGCTGTGGATTTCAAAGAAAAAGAAACATAAAGAGTGGTACAATGTTTATCAATGAAAGTGGATTATATTTTAATACTATATTTAATGTAGATAATAATTGTACATTTAATCAAATAATCAAATATACTTAATGACATATATCATCTAGGAAAGATTAAAACTAAAGTGATACAATTAATTATGAAAAGAAACAAGGTATGAATATTAACACTGATATATGAATTAGAATAACACAACATTATCATAATTCTTGAATGTGATAAGCATTACAAAACACAATTATAGTTTGAAATTTGAAATTTGAAATGATTATTGTCAAAAACAAATTGAACAAAACAAAGGACATGATACACTCACTTAAAATTTTACACAAGAATTATCATTTTCTCTTCTAAGATTTAATTATGGATAGTGGGACCACTATTGTTAAGATGTGCATTGTCCAAAATGATTCAAAGAAAAAATTAAGATTCAAAGTTTGTAAAATACATTGTAGGTTGAATATATAATTGACAATAGAGGTGCAAAGTTTGTTTCCCATGATAGGGACTATTTTGATAAAAGAAAACTCCTCCTGATCAATGTATATGGCCCTTCAACAACATTGGATAAGTAGAGAGATTGGATGGAATTGACTCACACAATTCAATCTCACTATGATCAACATATAATAATAGGGGTGATTTTAATGCTATCCTAAAATTGTCGGAAAAGAGTGGTTGCATTAGCCCACTACTAAAAACCATTCAAGATTTCTCTAAATTTGAAGTATACATTAACCTTATGGACATAGAGACAAGTAGTGGTTCATACACTTGGACCAATAAAAGAGTTCATTTTTCCTAGATAGCTATTAGGTTAGACCGCTTCTTAATTTTTATCAGATATCATGCCAAAACTAGGATCAAATCATTTTTTTATCAGCATTCAAGTGAGTTTCAAGTCAATGAATTAGCTAGCTCAGCATAAGCCATCATTCAAATTTGAGAGAGTGTGGTTGAGACATCCAACTTTACTACCCTCAGTAAGACAATGGTGGACTATTGCCTCCCCCAATGATGAAACCAAAATGTATCAGTTCACAACCAAATTTAAATTTATCAAAGTTCAAATAAAGAAGTGGTCTTTAAAAATATTTTCAAAGAAAAGGAGATTGTCAAGAAGTAGCTAGAAAGCATTCTTGAGATGATCACCAATGAAGGTATGGACAATGACTCTTTTGCCACATAGAAAAAGCTATCACTTCAATGGGAAGAATTGTGTAGTGTAGAAGAGGTTTATTGGAGACAAAAATCATGGGAACTTTGGTTGAAGGAGGGAGATAAAAAAAAAAAAAAGAAAGTACTTTCATGCTTCAACCAAGCAAAAAATATTTACTACTTGAGGCCATCCCAATGATTGTGTGACTAGAATTAGATAATTTGAGGCTAATGGTGTCATTTACAATCCAAGAACTCAAAAAGGTTGTCTTCTCACTTCCTCCAAATTTTAGCGCCGAGTGCAAATGGATTTACTTCTCTATTCTTTCAAGCATCCTAGGATCTGGTTGGATGGGAACTCCTTGGTGGGAACTCTATTCTTTCAAGCATATTGAAGAGTCCAGCTCTAGCAAATCCATGCTAAAATACTTTAAGACTACTAACATAGCTATCATTCCCAAAGTTAAAACACCTAAAACCTTTGTTGAATTTAGGCCTATTTCATTCTGCAATACAATCTCTAAAATCATCACAAAGGCCATATATTTAAGAATGCAATATTTGGTACCAAGCATTGTATCTTAGACACACAGTAGGTTTGTTTTGGGCATGGAAACAATGGAAGGAGCATTAGTAGCTCATGAAACACTCCACTCCATAAATGCTAGCAAATCTTCAAACTTTGTCATCAAGTTGGATATGATAAAGGCGTATGACAAAGTTCATTCAAAATTCTTGTTTACGGTTTTGCGCACCAATTTGGATTTGGGAAAAATTGGTGCAAATGGGTGAGGGCTTGTATTTTTGGTGCTTGGTTCTTAGTTTTGATTAATGGGGTGTCAGCGGATTATTTTGCTTCCACATGAGGATTTTTGAAGAGTGATCCTTTATCTCTAGTCCTCTTCATTCTGATGGCAGAATCCTTCAATAGACATATTCAGAAACAATAAGCTTTAGGCAGCTAGAAAGGCACCCAAATAAGTGAGACAAGTATTTCAATAATACACACCTTATTTGTAGATGATACACTACTTTTTGGAGCCTTCACAAATTTGGAAGCAAGATAGATTAAACCATCTTTGGACTTGTATACCTCATCCTCAAATCAAAAAGTTAATTCACAAAATCAAAGATATACATGTCAAATACCAATTAGATAATATCAACACAAGACTATCAAGATCTTAGGATTCACAATAGATTTCCTACCTTCTGTCTATCTAGGTATTCCTTTTCTTGTTGGAGCAAATAGAACAAGTTACTAGATGCCCACAATTGATAGAATTAAGTCAAGAGTAGTTTCTTGGAAAGAAAGATGGCTTTCACTTTTAGGCAGAGTCCTTATTAAAATGGTGCTTTCAACAGTACCAAACTACTACTTATCAGTTCTCAAATTGCCTGCTTCAATTATTCATGTCATTCAATTTTCTTTTAGAGAGTTCTTATGGACAATAAATATGAATGGGGATAATAAAATCCCACTCGTGTCAATTAATAACATGTCACAAACAAAACAACTAGGTGGTACAAGGATTCATGACTTGCAAAAATAGAACAAAGCTTTTGGAGGTAAGCTAGTATGGAAAATGTATACTAATCTGCATAATGTTTGGTGTCAAATTATGCAACATAAATATCTAGATAATGATAATCCAATGAGAATCCTCACCATTCTTGATCCTCCTAAAGGGTTAGCAGCATGGGACTTCATGATGTCTTCAAGAGAGTTAGTAACCAATTACATTTCTTGGGAAGTCCATAGTGGCTCAGAAGTCAAATTATGGTGTGACTCATGGAATGAGGAACCTCCCCTTGCCAATCTTGAAGGAATTGAGGATATTGTTTTAGCTTCAAAAAATGTTTGGGGAACTCACTTAATAAATTTCTTGTCAGTAGTATGTATGTTCTCAAGAAGAGTTATATGGAAAGATCCAATAGAATTTCCCCTTCCACCCATGGATTGTAAGCATCTAGAAATAATTCTCTCAGAAAGAGTGATCTATTTGTTAGCCTTCAAAGACAAGGTGATTTGAGTTTCTAGTGAAGAGTGTAACTTCAATATCAAAGATGGATATAATCTTATTCAACAACAAGAAATTAATAATCATCCCTCTCATGCTTTTACATTTTGGTGGAGTCACTTCACACTACCCAAAACTGGTTTCTTTTTGTGGTTAGCTTTAAAAAATAGGGCATTAACTAGTGACCAACTCCATAAATTAAAGATTGCACAACCTTTCAACTACATTATGTGTGATTGTGAAAAGGAAAATGTGGATCATTTTTTTTTAAACTGCCCTTTTTCCCAACAATGTTGGACATTTGTTTTGCAAAAATTGTAGTACTCTATACCTCTACCAAACAAATTATGGGCCCTGTTTCAGTCATGGCCAAAATTATTCTCAAATTCCCTCTTCTTTGCTCTACGGATATGTATTCCAGCTTTGGTTGTTTGGACGATTTGGCAGGAGTACATCAAAATATTTTTTCATAAAGTAATCACTCCAATTCAAGTGGTTGTCCCAAATTTGGAAAAGTCAATCTCTAAGGTTGTAAATGCCAGTCATTCAAATCTTAAATGTAATATTTGTATGACATAATGAGATAGTTGTGTTACATGAGAATGAAAGCATATTCATGTTCCAACTAGTTGGTGTCACCAATCACTTTCTTCAAAGACTTGGGACCATCATCCAATTTGTTGGATTCCTCCTATTTAGGGGATTGTTAAAATAAATTTTGATGGCTCTTCGAGAGGTAACCTAGGGATGTCAGGGGCAAGTATGTGCATTCGAGACCACCAAGGTTCTATTTTGGCATTGAAATATTGCCCACTCCCCTAAGGTACAAACAATGTGGTTGAGGCTCAAGGTTTACTATCCAGTCTAACTCTTGCAAGAGTAAGAGGATTTCAATGTGCTCAAATAGAAGGTGATTCATTGTTAATAATAGATGCTTGCATTAAGAGGGAAACACATAATTGGTAGCTCACATACATTCTTCAGCAAGTCTAGCTTCTTCTTGTTTCATTTCAATAAATATAATTATCTCATACTCTCCATGAAGGTAATACAATAGCTAATCACCTTGCCAATAATGTTTGTGATGGTCATGAAGTGACAACATTTTCCCCTGAAGAAGTTTGTAGGCATGATACTAAACTTCATGAGCTAATTGTATAGGATGTAAATGGTCTAGGTAATTGTATGAATAACTAAAGCATTTAGTAGATTGCTAGCTAATTTCTACTATGGTCAACAAAGAAATAAGTGCTTTTGGTGGTGCTCATGTTGACTTCTCTATCATTGGTATAAATGGTGTGTGGGTAGATCATTATTCTCATGTCATAGTACTAGAAGAGTGTGGTTACAATGTCCTTACACAAGTGATAATGATAGCTAAGATTTGGGGGAATTTGAATTAATTGAGAGTGTACCTTTGGTGACATGCCTGCTAAAAATATCTAGCTCCTTCTCAACTCATGTCATTCTATGTATGCTTTCTAAATTCAATTATGGAGTCAAGGGAACTTCTAATCTTGAAATGTAGACAATATGGAAGATACCATTTTGAAGTCCTATTGAGAAACTTTAGAATTTGGTTGCAACATAATATCTTGGAGGAATTTGTGCCCTTTTTTGTACTTTTTGTTGTTCTTGATGTTAAATCAGTGTTTTATTGATAAATTATGTATTTGGCATCTTGACTACTCTTGGATATTTTGTTTAGGTTTAGATTAGGGACAAGATGACCCTCATATATAGCTCTTAGTAGTTTTATGTTTTTCACTTGGAAAATCAAATGTAATCATTAACTTAAAATATCATGCATGTATATGACAATGATTCTAGGGTTTCTTCTTGATTCTTCCATAGATGAGTCTTTGAATCAATTTATTAATTAATATTATTATGGTGGCTAGTCCACTTTGGCTTAAAAATAAATAAATAATGCTAATCATTTTTAAGTATTTACCACCACACATAGAATGTTTTATTAATGAAAGAATCTCAAAACTCATGTAATGGGATTACATTCAAAATAGTGCCAAGCTTTTTTGAGTAAGTCTACAGGATTCATGGCTTGAAAAGTAATGCAATATTCACCACCACATACAGAATGTTTAACTAATGAAAGAGTCTAAAAACTCTTGTAATGGCATTACGTTCAAAACAATGCCAAACATTTTGGAGTAAGTCTACAAGATTCATGGCCTAAAAATTAGTGCAATATTTTGAGTCAATCATATTATTATGACTAACAAAATAAGAGCAGATTATACACAAATACATGTACAATCAAAATAGCTTCAACCTAATCTAAACTGAAAATGTAGATTTATTAATTTTGAATTAGGTTTTGTGGGATAAATGTTTGTACAATCAAAATAGCTTCAACCTGGTCTAGACTCAAAATGTACTTATTAATTTTGAATTAGGTTTTGTGGGAGCAATGTTTGAAAACTTTTGAAATGTCAATTGATGAAATTTTTTAAATTATATTTCTCGAATGCTTGTAGAGGAAATTTCATGAAGAAGGTCTGCAAACATGTTACAGGTTTGATGAGTTCTTTGCATTTACAATTAGGAACTTTTAACAATATTATACAATCTACTTATAATTTAGAATATGACGATAATTTCTAAAACATAATTGGTTATTTTGAAGACTCCTAGTTTTGGAAGAAAACTAAAAGAAAATATAGACAATCACCCAAGTTTCCAAATGGAATGTAAATATGTTATTTAGCCATTCAAGATGATCTTACCAAAATAATTAATACTATTGAGGGATGGAACAAAAAATTTATAAAATTGCTTTAAGCATTTAACATCTCAATGAGGGAAATTATTAAGGCAATGGAAAAAGAACAAAGTTTCCAAGAGAATGAAATATAGGAATATATGGCTAAATATTCTAAGAAACCAAGAAAGAAAAAATAATGACAACTCAAAAAAATACTAAAAAGGTTTTTTCTGAATGATTATTACACTCATATAATTTTAGATGGTTTTAGAGATGTTTCTCATTATTTGGAATTGTAGTTGAGAATTTAAATAATATATTTTAAAAAACATGTAGTTTATAAATTGAGTTTCATTTTTTGTCTATAGTCTTATAAGGATGTTTTATACATTGTTATATTTTCCTTTTTTTTCTTGTCTTGGGTCATTATAACCCTAGGATATTTTGTGATTGGATTATTAAGGGTGGTTATTGTGTCGATGGTTATTTTGGATGGGTTATTATGTCTTATAACTTGATTTCATTACCTATGGTTGGATAGAATATATTTTCACATATTATTTTGCATTCTCACTTGTATATTTTTTTGGGATGTTTGTAAATCTATAGGTCCAAAATCACCATAGTCATTAAAATTGCATTTCTTTACATCTAAGATCATGTTTTTACTTTGTGGTTGACTATGTCTGAAAATTTTACATTTTTGCATTTTCTTTAGGAATCCTACACTTTTCCATAATGTTCATCTAATTTTTAATATTCATTTTTTCTACTAAGATCCTCCATTTTACACCAATATCCTATACTTTTCTCATTAACTACCATTTTTGTATGGTTTCACTAGACATGGATACATGTTTCATTAGTTTTTTATTTATATGACATATACCTTCATTTTAATATTTATTTCTATGTTTTTCTTTTACAAAATAAAATAGGTTTTTATTTGGTTTTTATTTTTGATCTAACCCTAATGGACTAACTATTATGTAATTTCTCTACATCAATTCAAGGCTTGATTTGATACTATGAGCACCCTATAGTTACTTAATTGACCTTGGATTTTAAATAGAATAAATAATATTTATATTCCATGCTTCAAAATAGAACCCACTTAATAATGTTAGATTAGATAACTTTTGAATTTCATACTTAAAAGGAAAGAAAATGTTTGGAATGTTTAATTCATTTGGATTCATTTTTCCTTTTTGTTTAATCGATGTTGAGGTAGAGAAAAAGTATCGTCTCCCCTTTCCATTGAATAGATCTTGGGTGTAATAGAAAGGTCATTTACTTTAGTGAAATTATAGAACACAATTACCATCTCATTTCATTCTAGAAATTCTTGTGTGTATGATAAATTCTATCTATCTTGATGAAAAACTAAAACATAGTATCCTCTACCATTTCCTTCCAATAGGTCTTCAGTCTAGGAAAAACTTGATCTATCTTTTCGTCTAGATGGGCCTTCCTTGGAAGGAAAAGAGACACTCACCCCAAGGGAATGATCTCAAGACATGCTTCAAGTTGGTTCACTATACAAATGTATGGAGAAAAGCATAGCTTGACTAGTATTATTGTATACCTTAGAATGGTAGATTGAAAGGAAGTGTACCTTGTGTATTTTATACTTTGAGAATAATTGGTTGAATTCCTAAGTGGCATGCTAGATTTGTGTGCCATAGAAAGAGAATCTAATAACACTAGACAAATCAGATATGAATTTGGGGATCTTTATTATCTTTGGTGTGATGGTTACTATGCAATAGGATTGTGTCATCCCTCAAAATCACTCACCATATGTATTTCCTTCAAGAATTCATGGATATTCCTAAATTTGCATCAACTATTCATTGCATTACAATAAGTAGGTAATTTCAACCTAAAAAATGGTAGAGTTGATTACCAAGATCCTAAATATCTATTGAATTAATATAATTTCTTTTATTCTCCATAGGGGAATACCTCTTTCATTAAGAGGGACATACATATGAGGATCGAAAATATCAATTTATGGGCCTACTTCAAGTTCCATTGTGATCAAAATTAATGAAAGGTAGATATATATATTTTTTCGATTATTTTTGAATTGTGCTAATACATTGGGCAATCAAGCTATTTAAAAAATTCAAAAGGATGTTTAGATAAAGTAATCTCATTACTAAGATAAGGTAGTTATTTTGGAAAGTTCAAGGAAAATAAATAAGGAAGGAGTCAACATTGTTGTGGATAATAGTCCAACTATTACAATTATATAGGATTTCTTCAATTATTGCAAGAATAATTATCTACTTTTTTACATGCCACATCTGATAGTAGAGAAAATCTAGGGGAAGTTATAATGTAGAGAAACATTGAAGAAAAATCCTACACTATTTATCTCTTCTCATTCATAGTCTCATGCTTTTAATAGAGTCCCTCTTACTATTAAATAAAATAAATGGGGGGGGGGATTGGGCCAAATGAGCTTGCACCTTCACGTTGTTGGCACTGGTAAGTAGAGAATTTATCAAGTTCTATTCTCAAAACCAAGTGAAGCTCACCATTAACCTATGATTGCATGATAATTAACTGTGTGAATCTATTAGTGAAAATGATGTGACAGAAAAAAGACATACACCAAAAGATGGGAAAATGATGTCACTTTTGCAGGTCTAAAATGTATTTTTGTTATATATTTTCACACGTATAGACATGAATGTGAATATTTTATCACATTTATCATTTAAGAACATTGTTTTCTTCATATTTTAGGTCGAAATAGGTGTAATTTTTTAATTGATAATCTTGTAGTCCCTAGATAGCTGAGATAGCCCACTTCACGAAAGGACATGTATTACAAGGTACATGTTCCAGAGTATTATTTTTTCATGGATGATGTAGTAATTTTAAGATATGTATGCTCTAGAAGAACCAACTTAACAATGTTGTATTGGGTGAATGCACAAAGTTGGGTTGCAATTTCATAGAAGTCAATTCCTTAGAATGAACCTCTTCAAAAGTAGGTACCTAATTTGCCATTATGGTTCAAGTGCCCGATCCACATTAAAAAAAATGGGTACCCTATTTTTGAATATGGATACCCATTTTTTTAAATATGGATTGTGTACCCAAAGCACGATTTAAAATTGGGTACCCAATTTCTAAAAATTATAAAACCTCCTTTTCATGGGGTTTTAACTCATTTTCATTACCATCATAAGTAAGAGCCTAATTTAAGCTTAGAAACAAGAGCCCATTTTTGGATTTCTACTAACCCTTGCTATTGTTTTTTAGTGTACCAGGTATTTTACTCTATTTTCTAGTATTTTATTTCCTTGTTTGAATAGTTTTATGCTTTATAATTTCATCAATTATTACCTTTTTTCACATTTAATAGTTTTTAATATGTAAAATTGTAAATTTCCATTGTTAATAGTTTTCTATTATATTATTGTATCTGTTAATTTAAATAGTTTTGTATTTGTTCATTTTAATTTTTGTTTACTAGATGTTCATTTAAAAAATATTATTTTAGATGTTTCAATGTATTAAATAAAAGTTTTAGTGATGAGTGATTAGATAGATGTAAATTAGATTGTTTAAACATGTAATTAAATTGATATTTTAGATTTATTTCAACTAAATATTAATTAATTGTAAATTAGTTTGTAAACCATATAAAAAAAAAGTAAAAATAACTATATTCCTAAGTCTAACCTAAACCTAACCATAACTTTACAATAATTTAATCCAAACCCTAAACATAAAACTAAGTATTTAATGTACCCCCTTACCTTAAAACCATAATTTTGTCTCTAAACCCTAGATTCATGTAACTCTAATTGTAAGCCCAACTCTTTAATCCTAAAAAATCATGTAACCAAATCCTTAACACAACCTTAGCCCTAATTATGACATAAATGTAGACTCTCCTAAATTCTATTTATGATTTTCAATAAGTAATGTTTCCCTTCCAAATAAAATATAATTTTAAATCCCATACTCCAAATTATGTGTCATCATATCCATTTATCATTTCATTTTTTAGTTAGATAAATTTTATAACAATACTTTCAATAATTTAGTTACCATATATTTTTATAAAACTACACGTTAACCCTAAGCATAGTATTAACCTTGATGTAAAATCTTACTCTCACCATAATTCTAAGCCTAACCCTAACACTAATTTTTTTTAACCATGATATAATTAAAAATGAGGAACCTAACCCTAATCATTAATTCAAAACCCTAATAGAAGTGTCCTAATCCATTTCTTAAATAATAAACTTATCCTAAATGTTAAACCTAATTCTTATTGTAGCTCCAAATCTTAAATCTAACACTTGATCCCTAGCCAGGTAACCATAACAATAACCATAATGGAAAGTAATCTTAATCCTAACCATATAATTAAAATTGTAATCCTTGAACCTAGCACATGATCCTAAAATGTAAACACTAATTCTAATCCTAATTTTTGAACACTAATTCAAAGTGCTAAACTATAATCTTAAATTAGATCATCCATCAATCCTAAAACATTTTTTTTAAAAGAAAGGGGTAAAAATTTATTCAATCAAATCCAGATTACAAAGCAAAGGCCAGAGGCCCACAACAACACTACATATCCCTATCTTTCATTAATAGTTGATCAACAATCTCATGATATTCCCAAGGTAACTCATCCCTTCCATTAATATCCCAGCTATCCACATTCTCTGAAGCCCACTTCACCAAACAATCCACAACTCTATTCCATTCATGAGGGATATGACGAAAGGAGATAGAATCTAGGGAACTACATAAATTTAGAATTTGTCTAGCCAAAGAGACTAATGTCTAATTAACATTCTCTAAGCTCTAGTTATTTAGCATATCAATAACAATCTAAGAGTCAAACTCACATATGATCTTTTTCCAGCCTAAAGAGCATCCTCTCTCCACAACAATCTTAATAGCAAGGGCCTCCATTAGATTATTAGAGTGTTGACCCTTATAAATAGACAACATAAAAATTGCACCACCATCATTACCTCTACCTATAGCTCCAATACTAGCATGACCAGGATTTCCGCGAGAAAACCCATCTATATTAATCTTCAAGATCCCAGTTGTGGGATGGATTCATCACCCATCCCTACAAACATGTTTCTTGCCATGGCATGACCTTTTCCCAAGAGTGCATCCTCGATTGTTTCCATCCAGGTTCAAATTCCTCACAATAGTTTGTTCCCCAAGATCTATACTTTCAAATATGTCACACTTAGCAAAAATAGTCTCCTATAGCCTACTAAGAATCTTCCTCCACAATTGAAGGCTATCCAAATTAGAGTCACAAAAAATCTTGCGATTCCTCTCCAACCAAAGGTTCCAGAGAATAAAAGTTGGCCCAACCATCCAGGCAATCTATAAGAAAGAAGTCTTTGCTGGAGTTTTGCCAAAAATTTCCCAAAAGTCAATGAGAGAAGTGGCATGAATATAGCCATGACTCCAATCCTCACACCATCTATGCCATATTTCCTTCAAAAAGGGGCAAAAAAAAAACAAGTGAGAGATACACTTCTCATTATGTGAACATAAGAAACAAATAGAAGGTCCCTGAAAGCCTCTTTTGCAAAATCCATCATTCCTAAATCTAAACTAAACCATAATTCTAAATTCTAATGCCTAATCTTAAATGATAAGACTTGAAATAGTAGGCTCTATAATCCTAAATCTTATATTTGTGCCCCAATCATAATGTTAATTAGTCTACCCTAGTTCTAAATGGATAACCCTAAATCCTAACCCAAACCACAATCTTATTTATGTTAAATCCTAATCCTAGCTTATTTATTAATAGTCTTTTGGAGTATTATTTTATGATTAGGCTTAAATTTGGTATAATGTTCAAGTAGCCTTAACATTAAAGTTTACTTATTTATGTTCAACTAGCCTTAGCCTTAACTTTAAAGATCTACATTTATATAATTCATATTTTAGATTTATTTTATTAAATAGTAATTTTGTAATTTTTTATGTTGTTTAAACATATATGCAGATTATATTTGATGGACCCACCCTGACCCCCACCCCCGCCCCCTCCATCTCCACCTAGAGCCCCACCTTCACGACCACCTAGTCCTCCTCCAACACCTACCATAAAGGATTTGAGGGAGAGCATGAGGTGCAACCTTTGTGACCTCATGTGTGATATTCATACCATTATGTGTGAGCCCCCTCCCCCTTGCCTACCTACTTTGCCTTGAGCCACTGATATTATGCAAGGTATTATACACTCTATCGAGCATTTGGATAGTGACATCAATAGCTTTAGATTATGGAGGAAAAACATGTGTGCCTTCTATTTCTATGACCTATCCCATAGAGAGGTCCATTAGCTTAAATTAAATAAAAGATATTTTAAAAGATATTTTGTAAACCCTAAGACAAGTCTTGAGAGTAGTGATAAGAAGCCTAACATTTCTACTAGATGGTGCATGCATCTACATATATCAGCACACTTTTGGGAGTGGTGGTGGATGGTATTTGACCATCCACCATAGGAAAATCATGAGGTGCCTAGCTACTTTCTTAAGAAGCTTTGGGCTAAGTTTGAATTGGGTTTGAAACCCAATTTATTTGATATTAGATCATTTCAGGGGGTTTGTGGAGGGATGCCTCAGAATAGGCCTAGGGTAAAGCTGAGTGATAATATAAGGAATTGCATACATCCTTAGCCTCTTGTACCTCTTCCTGTACTAGTTGTCCTAGTGCCTCATCATCATCAAGCAATGTCATCTACTCTTACTTCATTCAGTTCCCTTTTAGGAAATTTAGTAGAGCAATCGATGTAGGTGACAAATATTCATCCACTTGGATACATTTGTACCAATTGTGGAGGTATATGCAGAGGTCCCCATAGCAATGTTAATATGACACAGGATAGCCATGATGATGAGGGTAGTGATTTTGATGATGACACATACACTGCTCATGGTAATGGTAGTGATGATATTGATGTGTCATCATTTGTTGACCTTCTACATGGAGAGGGATATGTAGTCAATAGCAACAGGTAAAAATTTAATTAAAATTTATTAAGTACATAATTATTTACTTTCTACATATATATGCATAATTGTATTAACTATATTAATGTATGTTGATTTTCAAATAATAGAAGATGGATGATATTGTTCCTTTTAGGAGGTAGTATAGTCTTTTTTTGAAACCTATAGATGTTGACATCCCTCATATGGTATGCACTTTGAATTACACTATAAATAATGTACATTCAAAATCAAATTTAATAACATGTGCTCATATGTTATTTTTATCTAATTTTGTAGGGATTGTTATCTATTACACTTTTTGATGTTCATACACATTGTTATAATTAACTTATCTTCAACTTTTATTCATGTATAATTTTATGTATTTTGGTTTTACAAATAGGAGATGGACCATACTTATCCATATAGGCCTCAATATAGTTTATTTTGGACTCCATGTTTTGACCATTTGAGACATGGTAGCATATCTATAGACACATCTATGACATTGGCTACTACTAAGGTAGGTAGGTAGGTGTGTGTGTGTGTGTGTGTGTGTGTGTGTGTGTGTGTGTGTGTGTGTGTGTGTGTGTGTGTTTTATTTCAAAAAAGGGTAGTGTAAATTATGTACCTTTTATTTAATGCATCTATAATTTTGACTCAAGGTTTATGTATCCATAATTTTAGGACTATGTTACCATGAGTATGCTAAGACTATAGGACTAAGCCAGATGGAGGTACAGACATCACCCTTTGAGATCAGTATTGAAATTTATGTACATACATGGTTCATTTTTGATCTTTATCAAATTTTAAAAAATTATGTATTGTAAATTATAGGACCTCACCACTACCACATTTGGTAGCTTTCATAGTGCACCACCTCCTATTATATAGGGACACCCATTTCACATGGTATTATTTTTATTATGTACTAAATATTTAATTTATTTGCAAGCTAGATTTTGAAACCCATTTGAATTAAGCATGTACACATTGTCTTCTTAGGATGTGACAAATGATGCCTTGTAGGGTGTCCCACATGATGAGACACTTCATGTTACATAGGACAATCCATCTGAGTCCTCTTTGTGTGGAGTAAAGAGGACTATAGATTAGATAGATTAGGTCTTTTGACACCTTTTTTTTTTTATGACACATATTGTTTATTTTGATACTCTTTGTATTAGGAAAATTAACTATATTATATGTATTTTTTGGCTTCATAGATCATGTTATGACATGTTAGACCATGTACTATATTTTTACGACTTCTTATCATGCTAGTGTATGCAGTATAGATTATTATGTTATCATGTTGTTAGTATGAACCATTTTCTTTATTGTGACATATTTTATTCATGTTATGACACATTTTGTAAGTATATCGTACATGAACAATAAATTTAATAATTTTAATTATTTATATAGAAATATTAATTTAAACATGTTTGATTGTAAAAATAATGGAAAAAATGGGAGGTCATTACTTGAATTAACAATTAATTTTAAATATCAAGTGCACACCTTTGACTTTCAAATAGAAGTGAACTCTTATTTTAATATGTTTACAACATGTTTCACAATATATGTAAGACAATGTGAATGACATAAATAGAAGTGAACTCAAAATATTAAATTGGTTCAACACATTTCTTCAAATGAGGTCCTGCAAAATAAAATTGTAAAACAAAAACATGTGTTAATAGAAGCATAAATTAATATGAGCTATCTAAATTATGTATATATGTGTAATGTATGTACTCACTATGTGTAATTGCTCAAGATGTTGATGTTTGATCCACCTTAAACATTAAAATTTGTATAAATTTTAATTGAGACTTGAATAAGAGGTATATATAAGTTCTCTTATTTGCTATTGACAATGCATACATACATTTAATTTAATTATATAAGTGCACATATATAAAAATAACACAATAAAAAAATTTTTTTACATGTGTTTGATTTAAATGTAGTCATCCAATTGTACCATCTGCATCTTCTCTCTTTTGCAATGCATCTATGATTGTCTCATGCTCATCCATTGAAATTGTTCATAATACCTTATTGGTAGCTCTCCCTTTGTATATTTCTAATTTTATATTAGTTGCTACAACCAAATTATAATAGTGTAAAATCTTCTTTTCAAAATGGTGGTCTTCAAATGCTGGTAAACCATTTATTCTTGTTAGGTATGTACTTAGCCATGTGCTAGCTACAATGATAGATCCAACTGGATACTCAAAACCATCATCATCTACTTGATGACATATCATTTTTTTCTTATGTTCCACACATCTAGCTAGCCAATATTGAGTCTATTCATTGTTATCATTAGGTGCAATAATAACATAAACATGTCCTACAAGATAAGATAAAGTATATAAACACTTTAATCACATGTGATATTAATGGCATGTACTTGAATTATATTATTAACATGTACATAAATAAATAATATAAATTGAAGCATGATCACAACAAAATTTAATTAAAATGTGTGTTAGTAGGTGCTAATGATTTTTGTTGCCAAACTTCAAACCATTATGTATTCTCGCATTCTTCCCATTGACTTGCAAGAAAAAATTGACAAAAACAAGCAAGCTCCCTAGTGCATATAGTCCAAGTGTTCGAATCTAAACTCCTAAATGAATGCCATTTAGCTGACCCACTAATTGCATCACAGTCATATGTTGAAAGGATATTCTTCTCTTCAACTAGGTAGAAGAAGCATCTAATTGTAGAGTTCTAACTTGATCCTCTGTATAAATATTTCTTACACCATTCCGCAATCTCATGTGCATTTTTGAATCTAGATATTTCCTCAAATTTTAATTGCTCTCTATTAAAGGCTCTCTTCACACATGCACCAACACCATCATGTTCTCCTTTACCATGTCCAGCCTCAAAAAAACTCCACACATGTTGGATATTAGTTTTCCTATGTGTGTTACTCAACCAATAGAACATTCTAGCATTCTTGAATTGTCCTATACAATTATCTGACCATATCCAATGTTGTATCATTTGAATTTGTCTCTCTTTCAAATTATCATAAAAAAACTTGAAACAATATTGGACAAACTCAGATGAATGAAGTTTATTATCACTCATATAGAAATGGTACTCTCTCAATATTATTCAATTCTCCTTTGTACTATCAAGTGCATGCCTATAAAATATATGAATTTAAATTATTACTTGCACTGAATTGTAATATTATGGTTGTACCTCATCTTGCGGTGTAAGTGTGTAGTTCTCTCCAAAGTCAACAACTAAAAGTATAGAATCAATTGGAAATGCATTCTTACAAATGCAAAATTTTCCATCAAGCCATCTAGCATATCGAGAGGTTTTAACATATTTTGGTACGATCACACTCTTAAACTCATCCATAAATGCATGACAACTAACTTTATCTATAACTAGATCACACCTTCTTCTAATATTCCCATCCTTCAATGGATACTCAATAGTTTTGAATCTTTTTACATCAACTAACTGTTGTCCAAAAGTAGTCAAAAAAATTTCATGCAAACATTCATCTGAAAAAGAAAGATTGCCACACATATCACATGTACTAGAAAGACATGCATTGAAAAGAAAGTATTTGTCATTAGATGGCTTATAGAACAATCCTAATACAAAATCCTTTATAGTTTGAGGTGGTATTTTTATACCACATTCCTACAACATTTCTTTACTATCCATGGTATCATGTATAGATAAAAATACATCATAATGGTACTAAAATTAAAACATAAGTTTTACAAGAACATATGATTCTTTCCTTGTTAATCCTTACATACCATGGTTTACACTTTTCAAAAGATCTTTGACTATTGGTAATAGTTAACACCTTACCATCTACAATTTTTTGAACAATTCAGTTTGAGTCATGTCCAAAAGGTGTTTAGGATGTGGATCATGTATTTTTGAGCCAATTCTCAATTTAAGAACATCTCTTGAATTAGGTGATACTCTTGTATTATCATGCCAAAAAAATTCAACCAAACTTTTGACTTCATTAGTAAGTTTTATATCAAATCTCAGGAGTTACCACTAGAAGTCTAGAAACTATTTGTTGGATCACATTCAAAGCCAACCCTTCTCTTTGCAACTCTTTCCAAAGTCTTATGATTCACATTAAGATATCCACTTATGTTACTAATCAATCTTTTTTTAGTAGTTAATTTGTTAACTAAAGCTATTGTTATTGCTCGTTGTGTTGCATTCTTATGTTTAGAGTGACTTCTCTTTTTGATAACATCAAAGGCACTAGCAACAATGGATACAAGTTGTTTTAAAGACTTATTTTTATTCTTGGGTTTTTTTATACATTTCTAACCTTTTCATTACTTTTAGACATTTTAATTAGTTGCAACATCAACTAACATTGAAACCCAAATTTTTTATTATAAAAAAATGTTTATATAATCTATTAGCATGTTTCCTAATTTGTCTCTATGAAACCAACCCATGAAGATTATCTACCATATAATTAGAAAAATGAAAATTTTGTTTATGCACTTCAATATCATTCATGCATGTTTGTTCAATACTTGGTGTTTCTATGTTTACATTCATACCATTGTTATTTTCAATTGGCATTTCATTTTCCATGTTATTTGGAATTTGAATCTCATTTTCATTTTTCCTTGGTATTTCTTTCAGGGCATGCATTTTCATTGGATTTTTTTGTACATGATCATTTGACAATCTATTTTCATGAAGAAAATCTAAATCATTTTAATTCTAATGTGCTTCTAAAAAGTCACCAATTTCATTATGAGAAAAAAATCGAGGGTTTGGAGACACACCTGTATTGAATGTTTGATTAGAATGTACACCTAAATCTCCTTGTATACGATTCCCTTCTTTAGCCTCTTCATCTATCGTGGAATGCTCAATGCCTTTCTCCTTTGAAACATTGCTCAACTTTCTAATTCTTTGTCTTCTCTCTTGTTGACATCGTGCTTCATTCTCTTTCCTTGTTGCAATCTCCTCATTTGTTAGAACTTTTATTTTCTTCTTTCTTCATTGTTTTGATCCCATTTGTGCACTAGTTTTGAATTTGAATCAATAGCTTGCAAATTGTAGAAGATGACAAGAAAACAAAATAATTATGATAGAAATTCATAGTTGTAGTTTGAAACTATCATTCAATCATTGCAATCATTGAAAAATGCTTTGTGGGGCATCTTTTGGGGCCCAATAATTACATCAAAATTTGGTATCCAATTTTAAATCAAGTACCTAATTTTAAATTGGGTACTTAATTTTAAGTCAGGTACTCAATTTTGTGTATGACTAAATTCAAATTGGGCACCCAATTTTTAAATTGCAAATCGGATCCCTAATTCTAGTGCCATGGGTGGGAATTCCCATTAGGTTTTTCCTTAGGGAAAGGCATGGCATAGGCTGGGTGGGACCAAGACTATACCTTTATGAACCAAATTTTGAATAAGGCATTTAGTCGACAATTTTTTGGATTGCTGTAATTTTTATATGGTTGTCCCCATTGAATTTTTTGACAAAATGAAAACCCATTATAAGTCTTACTATTCTGATTTCAAAAATGTAAATAATATAGTGTTATGAGTTCATTTTCTATTTTTCCATTATTTATTAATCAAAAGTATCTCTTAAATATAAACTAGTGAGATTCACTAGAACTTTAATAACTTTTTTAATTTTTCATATTTTTAAAATTAATTTACATGTCATCAATCTTCACACAATTATTTTGAGGTTTAAAAAAAATCTATTCCAAAAAATTTAAATTATGGCATCTGTACACAAGAGGTTTTAGAAATTAGCTGAATCATCAATTACAATTTTTTTTCTTTTTAAAAAAATCATTAAAAAAATCATTAAATGCAATAAAATTATTCCCATCAATGTTTAGTGTATAAGGTGACTTTGTTTAAAAGGATTCACAAAAAATCATTTAGTTGTGTCTAATTATGGTGTCCATACACGAGCATGGTATGGTCCTAAAACAAGCATCTTGAAAAAGTTATTTTTAAAGATCCATACCAAAAACATAATCTATCATATGGGTATACAAATAAATTACATATTGAAAATGGAGATTCCAAACACTATAATTCTTATTTTTAAAGTTTTTTTAATATTTAATCTCTAAATGCCTCAAATTTTGGCATCAATTGACAATATATTTCAAAAATAGGAAAAACACTTTCACTTTTTGGCCAAAAGTGAGACCCAACTTCTTACATTAACCCTATTATTTGGTTTCTTTTTTCGTGTATAATTTCATCATTTGATGTGAAATGGGAAAGAAAAACAATCTATAGATACACATCATTTATTAAATTATTACTTTTAAAAAATTTAAAATTTAGAATTTTTATTTTGATGATGAATTATAGGATTCCAAATCTAGACTAGATTTGAGTCACTACTATATATAGCTAGGTTTCAACTTTCAAACAAACCTCTATATTCCTCTTGTAAAATGAAATAACCAAGAGATTTCTAATTTGCATTCACAATCTAGTATAAGAATAAAGTTGAAGTAGTCCTGCTCTTTAAGATCAAAGACATAGCTTCCATGGCTTTTCTATTCGTGAGTCCAAAACTTATCCTCATTATTTATAGGGCACTATAATGAAGCCCACTATTTTTGTAGCTCATCCTCTAAATCTTCTACCTAAAAATAAGTTGCATTTTCAATGACTTCACTCTATTAAAAATACTTTTCCAAATTAATAACAAATATCAATTGTCATAGGAGATCAAAATTAAAAAGATTAAAAACATAGAGGATTAATAACTCTTTAAGTGGAAAACCAATCTTGCATAAACCAACCTTTGAAGAATGGTGCAAGTCAACAACCTAGATGAATGGTAGAGAATACAAAAGATGTTAAATAAGAGAAATTAGAATAAGGGCAAGAGTTAATGTATCAAGCTTTATCAACAAAGTTTTGGTTTTTTAAATAAATTCCTTTTTTGTATAGTATAACTAATTTTTGTAGGACATAATTGAATGTAAGGAATTGTTTGGGTGCATTTTTTGTCTTTAGGGTTTAATGAAGGTCCATATGTGCTAACTTTTTTTTTTTTTTTTTCATTTAACTTCATATAGTTTTTAAAGAAAGCATTCAATTTTTTGTTTAAACGGTTAATCCCTCCTTATGGTAATTAGTAATCTCATAAAAAGAAGAACCCTTTTTTTATGTGTGTAAAATCCCTATATTGGTGAAAAGAGGGGAAAATGTCTATGATATGCCTTCACATAATGTATAGGAAACCATGTTAAGGAAATAACATGTTCTTGATACAAGAAATTTCTTCTAAACCATCTTAGACTAAGACATATGGGTCATAGGAATGAATCTAATTGTAAGATTAATTGGAGGAAGTAGTCTATAGTGTATAATGGAAGTGTTAAAGTGTTAAGGGATTCTAATAGTTTTCATGTGTTTTTTCAGGAAAAGGGGCATTGTGGTTGAGCTTAGGTTGTGACTATCTTAGCAAACAAAGGTATGACAATCAAAATGTATAGAGGTTGATTTGGTGCATTGCTAAAGGTGTAATGGGGAGATTGGTTAGGTGTGTTAGATATTAAAGAAGGTACAATAAGATTATTTTATGGTTGTGGTAAGGTAGGGCTTTAAGGTACAAGATTTAGTAATAAGTGCAGTAGTCATAGTTCAAATTCACTAATTTAGAAATTGTGTTGAGTTATTAGTTGGAGCAGGTTTGAATCCTTAAGGATATAAATGTTTTGTTATGAGGTGATCTAAAATTGCATCATCGATAAACTCTAGTCATTGATAGCAAGAGACTCTTGATGAGGGTCTTGAGGCATGTTTAATTGCTTCAACAAACAAGCTTCTCTCATTGAACTTACAATTTAATACACCTTCTAACATATCAAAATTAGTACTCCTTGCCACAGGTTCTGATACCTTGCATCTTTTCCTAGAAAGTTCACCTTTTTCAACATCAAATTCTATAGGAATGCCTATCTAGTTGATCAAATGAATAGTTTCTTTCTTTCCTCCTTCCACATAATAGACTCCAATGAAAGCTTCCACAACATCTGCTAATGTATTTCTTGAAAGAAAATGATAACAACTTGAATTTCCTTCAATTTCACCCTCCTCCATAGAATCTTCATCACTATCTTTAAGATGCATATTTTTATGTGTCATAAGTTCTTTTGGTGTGCTGAGATCCACATCTCTAAGAAAATCTGCATTATATCATCTTCATTGGTATCCTCATCAAAGACTAGGATCACACCAAGAGAAGCCCATCTACATGGATCGAAGTGATCAGCCTAAATATAGGATTGTAGTCCTTTACTTAGTGCATATTGATAGAGTACAACATTGCTTAGAGTTTGATATCTGATGAATGTAAGTTGCCCCTCATGTTTCTAAGGGTATTTGAGGAATAAACACCTAGTGACAACCCATTTAATATATACATTCGCTAACATTTCTTCTCTCTCATAGCATAATGACTCTTGGCATGATGCAATAGTCAATCCTTCCAAGATCTGTCAGGGATATTTTAAAATTTGATAACACAATCAATGAAACATCTTTTAACATAAAATAGAAAAAAAATCATTTTGAGAATGGCTTTTCTTGTGTAGTACTAGTATTTCTATGAAGTTGGTTTATGATTGAGAAGATTGCAAAATCAATAATTGACTAGTAATAATGGCCGCTAATGTCACAACAACAAACATTGCCAAATACACTCCATTATTTTTTGGTAATGAGTTGTAGAATGTATCTCCTATGTCCTCTTTATGCTTAATTAAGTAAGATACTTGTCCTAAGTATGTCAGGATCAAGGAAGGGTAGACAAGAAAAGAGAGAATTCTGCAATGTAAAATCCCAATTCTTTCATCAAAATGCAAACCAAATAAGAAAATGAAACCGTAATCATTTAATCTTTTAAAAATAGTTGAACTTGGATGCAACCCTTGTTGAAATAACCCAAGTTTGTAAGAATAGCCTTATAACATAGTTTAAATATAGATATGAGAAGCTTCTTTTAGTCTCCTTTTGTGATTCTATGAAATATATGAAATATGAGGTAGTAAAAAATTCTTAGAAGTTTTATTAAATCTTTCTTTAGTACTCATTTCATGTTCCTCAGACCTATTTTTATTTTATAAACCTATACTTAAGAGAAAAATTCTCCTTCTTATATGTATCGCTCTTTTTTACCTATTTTAAATTTCCCAATATGAACGCACTTAGTATGAACATACTCAGTATTTCTACAAAACTTGATACAAAACTTCTACGATATGCTTGAGCCAAATTTCTACAATATATTTTCAATAAATGGATATCTTTTACAAACCTATTAGAGAAAAGATTGTTCCTCCAAGAAACATCCATCTATGCTTCCCATTATTTTGAAAGAAAAGGATAATGTAGTAAGGGCCTTAAATACTCCTGGGTAGCATTTAATAACATTATATACTCCTATAATGGCATTGGTAATGAACCATTTTGTCCTATATGAACATGTTGACATAACATTGAATATACAAAAAATGTTCCTCCTAAACAAAATAAAGTAAATTACGAAAGAAATCATTATAAAAAGAGATAAATTATATTTTTAGTGGATACCAACTTATAGAAGATATCAATATGTTCAACAATATATTGCTTGCCATCTCCATGATCATTTTATCTAATAACAATGAAGATATAGTTCATGAGAATGAGTGTTAATTATTAGTATATGATGCTCAGGTATCCTAAAGACTTGACTTCATCTAGACTTATGATATGAAGAGCACTGAAGGTACAAAGGGGAAATGTCCCAACATATCCATAGATAACTTGAAGTGTTTGATAGGCTGGCCAAAAGGTCCCCCACTTTACAACATCTTGTATTCACCCAAAACAAAACAAGAACATCACATCACCTATATAAGAGAAGTTTGTGATCAATTTGCAATGGTTTTCTAGGAATCATTTCCCAATACAAGAAATTGAAAAGAAAAGGTAAAAGATTGGAGGTTTTTCCTATTTTCACTAAACAAAGAGAATCAATGATTTCACATTGCATAATATGTTGCTTAGTTTCTAACTTATCCTTGGTGAAATCTTCCTTTTAAAGCTGTTACCGGTTCTTACATTGGGTGTTTTTTGAATCCTTCTTTCTGATTGATGAACCATATCTATCTTGCAACTCATTTAGATTTTCCTTTATAGAAGCCTACCCTCACATATTTGTAGAATTTAATTTGGGGCTCACCAAAGCTTTCTTTTTTAATATATTTGGTCTTTTTTTGTGGAGCTAGTGACAATCCTTTTAAAGAAACTTCTAGTTGAAGGAGTAGCTATGGGTGAATTATGTTTCGTTGAGTTTGTTAGAATATTCTTGGTAATGAGAACAATTTTCTTAGCCAATGAACTAAATCCTTTTTGAGTTGTATTGATTATAGTATGATAATCAATATTCTCCTCCTCGTTAGGATAACATCTAGTACACTCTTGAATTTTCTTTGCAAATAAGTTATAGTTTTTGTCTAGGAAATTTATGATAGTTCTATCAAATAATATTCTCTCTGTAGGGGTTAATGGATTTGAATAATCAATCTCTGATTGATATTCCTTCCCCCGACATTTGATGGAGTTTTTTAAGTGATCACTAAACTTTGAGGAAAGATAAGCCAATCACGCATTTGATGGTGTGTAATTTCTACACTTCAACATTTTATTTACTAGAGTGAATGAGCTTAGAGCATTGTGAAAATTTGTAGCTTCCTTCTCTCAAACTAGGCTATTGTGCAAATCGATTTGAATGCTTCTTATTAATTTTAACTGACTGACTTAAACCATGTTGACACATTTTTGTAACCACATTTCTTTTCATTGAAGGTGTCCTTTCAATGTAACATTTTTCCATGCCATTGATTCCCTTTTGGAGAGAGAACTCTAAGAGATGCCTTAAAAACAATATTTCTTTTTAATAATTCGACTAGCCATCACAATTGCGACAACTAGTTCTGATGGCTAGCCATCACTTGCACAGTAAAGATGTTAGAACAACATCATAACTATGATGTAAAGAAATGATGGAGAAATGCTGATTGTATAGCATAGCTATCACATCGATATTGCACTTGTGACCACTAACTAGAAGCTTAAACTGTCATAATTTTGATTAAGTACTGTCACAATTGCGACATCGTGAACATGAATTCTTGTTCCTTCCTTCTTCCAATTTATGATAGTTTCAGCTATCACCATCATTATGGATCTCCTCTCCATCACAATTTATGACAAAAAAAAGTTTGACACCCGTCCGATAGGAGCCAATTCATGGTTTTGTCATTAGGGTGATGGCTAGACGTTGTAATTACAATGGCCTTCCATTGTAATTTGGATCCAAATGTAGTAGTGTCAAGTCATAGTGTTTGTAGATACATCAAAGGCATTAATATTAATCACTTCCACATACTTTACATCTAGTGTGATAGAAATATATTAGCATATTGGGAAAGGAGTAGCCTTAGTTCTTGCATTACTAGCCACATTTATCTTAGCATAGAAAGTAATATTGGAATGGCTATACATAGTTGCTACACTCTAAACTTTAGGGTGGCCAAATATTGTAACAATAGTAGCACTTTTCTTCAAACTATGATACCTATCCACCTTCTCATCATTAGTAAACAAGGGAGATCATGTAACAAGCACATTAGATTTTCTCATTGTAGACATAGTTTGATCGATATCAACCTTTCTAGTTTATTCAATAGAAGCTACATTAAAATAGACAACAACCACAATAAACCTAGGTGCAGAAGAAACTATACTAGGAACATGATTAGCAATGATTAAGCCCCTAACACCAACAATTAGAATGAAAAAACTAGCATCTAACAAAAGTACATTTGTACATGCAAGACCTACAAGGCCATCAAACATAACTCTACCACTAGTAGATGTAGTAAAATAATAGAAAAATGTAGTACTTTCACCAATGGAGGAAGAGGGAATAGAACCCCTAGACAAAGCATTACCACCATCACCAATGATGCAAGTGATGGAATTTTTAAAAAAATGGGTGAGAAAATATAATGAGTGAGAGAAACATCTTCCAAATGTTAAAAATTGATTTAAATATATTTTTAAAACCTTATAATATTCCATGTATTCTTCCTAGGATAAATAATTCTTACTAAACCTCACACACCTTCTATATATGCTTTTCTCCTACCTCCTATTTCTTATGCACATTTTTCCTCAAGTCATCTCTCAATCTAGAGTAGTTCATTATGTTTTTTTTCATAAAGAAGAAAAGGACCTAATGAATGTTTCTTTCCCACATCAAATTTCTAGAAAAAATGCATCAATCATTTTCATTCTCATGATGAAAAGCATCATGCTAGAGTTGGGCATCAATGACTTACTCAAAATATTTTTTTACCTTATATATCTACTCATGTTTTTCTTCCTTTGACCAACACATGCTTAAGCCAACAAAGGAAGTGTCTTTTTATTATTATAAAAAGTACAGACATGGAAATGTTACTCACATGTCTTAGATTTAATTTCAATAAATTTTGATGAAAAATATGATCTTGATGATAGTGGTCTTGTTGCTAAGAAGGATATTCATTTTAGTGATATTGATCATGATTAACAATACTTTCACAATATCTATCAATCAATCCTAGTGAAAAACATAATGACCTATGTTTGCATCATGTTACTCATTTATAAATATTTATTGTTCCAAATATCATGGTGGATGTTTCACCTCTTGTGAGTTTCTCACCTTCCCTAAATAATTTACAAACCAAAATGGGGAGTCAACAATTTGTTAGACTAGATCCTCTTGTAAGTTGTATTTTATGTGTTTTTCTATTATAATGTGCTTCTCTCATGATGCACTCTATAGTATATATATTTTACATTATTTTAAGCAAACCTTATTGCTCCATTGGTGTAAGGAATAAAAGAATCACATGTTCTAAATTTATTCCATTTGTATCTCTCTTCTTCTATATTTTGTTACATGATATGTTGTACATGTACCACAATTTGTAAATGTGCCTTTGTTTTGTTTGACAGGGAGGATGCAAATGGTAGCCACCCATTATTATTTAGTCTTTATGGTGCTATATAGAAAATAATCTTTTTCATTACTCTTGGGTGTTTTTCTTTTATTCTACGTGTAGTTCCTTTAATTATATTTACACAATCCATTTGAATGTATCTATAAGCTTCTAGATTTTATTGTGTTATAGTTTATAGCATTAAGTTTGAGATCAAACTCTGTAATCCATCATCAAGATGAAAGAGAGTGTCAAAGATTAAAATGTGATCTTGATGACGGACCACAAAGTGTAATCTATAACTTGATGCTAAAAACTCTAACACAATAAAATTTAGAAGCTTACAGATACTTGTAGTTCTACTAACTTCAAGGGATAATGACATTTAAAATTGATATAATGTCTCACAAATTATCATATAATCATACCAACCCCAAATTTATTAGACCTGTTCATGCTCTTTTTTTCATGTACTCATTCCCTTGATATTTCCTTTGTAGGGGGCATGTCATAGTGGAAACATTTCCTATTGATCTATGTAAGATCCATTAAATAAAATGCTCTCATTAATTATTTTCCAATATAATTGACATGAGACCTACACTCTACATTTTTATTAAAAAAATTGCATCTCCTCCCCTACAAGCACATGCATGCACATAAATGTGTACATGCACACAAAAAAGAAAAATCTTAATGCTACTTTTCAATGCATCATTAAATCAGTACTTCTTTGTATTTGGTTAGGTTTGATTGATAGCCTTTTGGATCCCTTGTTACTTTTCTTAAGGACATTTCCTTCACTTTTTATTCCCTAAGGAAGCTTACCTTCCCTTCATAAATATTTTTCTTTGTCGCAACAACATCACTAGAGAAAAAGTCATTCTTAGTCATTATGACAAGTTATCCTCTCCTTTCTTCCATTTCATCATTCATTCCTCCAATTTAACCTAGATGGAACTAATACATAAGCTGGTCTTTTCGAACATCACTTTGTTTTAGTTTCTAAACTCAATAAGTCAATTCATTAATTGGAGGTTCTTTTTCTTCATGTTAGATGGAGCATTTATCATTTCCATATTTTCTCATTCGAGAGAACCTGATTCCTCAACTAAATAATTTGCTCCTCAATAATCTCCTCATTATTTAATTTCTATTAGAAATTATCAACAACCTACTAAAGAACCCCATCTCCTTTCCCCTTAGTCCAATCCTTAGCCTTTCTTTCATCTTATATCATAGCTTATAACATATTAATTTTTCTCCTAGTGCTCTAAAGTTGGAGATTTTTTTATTTTCTTAGAATCCTTTTTCTATTGAGGAAAACACATTACTTAGCTCCATTACAATCCATGGGATCTAAATAATATTAAAAAGGCATATATTTTTTATAACTTGGAGGGGAAAAAACTTTTTGGTACATTAGAGTAACCAAGAAAGCTAATCTAGAATTTAGGAAAAGGGGAAAAATGAAGAGAGAGAGAGTTAGTGGTGGAGTAATTTATGGCCCACATAGACCTAGTGGACCAATTAAAGGCCAACAAGTTAGATAGGTCTACTAGATCTTCATTAGGTTGTTCAAGTCCCAAGCTCTATGCTTAGCTTTGTAGAAAAAATTGATGCAACTTATAGAGATTATAGAGTGAGTAATAGCTTGAGCTTTCGTTTGAGGTCAAATATGGTTAATAGGGGGATCATTTAACTCATTACAAAGATAAGGAAAAGGGATAACCTAATGCATATGGCTGAGATAAAAATGATATAATCACAAGATCAAGCCCTCACAGAGATGAACCCCACCACCTTATCCATAAAAACGATATTTCTACATGTCATGTTAGAAAAATGTTTTAGAAACATTCCTTTATATTTATTGTTTAAGTACTATTAATTTTACTTCTTTGCAAGTTTTTTATGATGATTGATTGATTCAAAAAATATAAGACTTAAATACTGAATTAATATTAGATAAGATTTTCTCTACTTAGTTTAATTTCTAGCATATTAAAGTTTGGCATCTTTAGATGCAATCTATTTTAACTATAAGGATGCACCTTTGAGTCAATATATGTGTATGTATATTATAGATATAAAATATATGTATATTATAAATTTAAAATAAGTAAAACTAAACTCAATATGTTCTTCTTATATTAGGTGAAAGGAAGATAATTTAATCAATGTAATATGACAAATTGTAGACTTGAAATAGCTCTCTCACATGCAATAGCTTGGTAGGGGCCTTTTGGGGTGGCTATCTTTTGGAGGGGTGAAAAGGAAATTTTAAATATAAATGTAGTTGGTTAAGTTGTGATTACCATCTATTACATTTATTACTTTCATTATTATTAAAAAAAGAAGCTCAATCTTTGAGGAAAACTTTGATGTGATTGTGCCAAAAAATAAAGGATGGGCTCTCTTAATTAGAATGATCCACCAATTTTTGAAGCAAGTGGGATTCATTTTCCTTCTATGGAACCATACCAATAGGAGATATTACTCCTTGTTGATTGTTCTCTTCGCTTGTGCAATTGATACTTGTGATCTTCACTTCCTTTCCTCAGCTTTTAAGTTTCCAAGGACTTGTTTTATTTGTGAGAATCATAAAAAAACTTCTTTATCCAGTGTTGGGTGGTTTTAGTTGGAAAAGGAAAGGTTATGAAAAATTCCTCTAGGGAACTAGTTGTGGATTTAGGTGAAATTGTTGATATGGGTCAGAATATTATTCTAATTGAGCCAAGTGAGATCAAGGAGAGTATAAAAAATACTAAAGTGGCTTTGATTTATCTACATGAAGGGGATTGGTGTCATTCATGAAATCAATTGGGGGGCATGACGAGAATTTCTCCATGTAGTTTGTTAATTCATAGAATGACTGATATGTTACTGTGAATGTGATTTGATACAAAATTAATGAATATGTCATTTCTAGAGCAAGTGGGATCTCCTTGGAAAGGTAGGAAATTTCACAAGAAAACTTGGGTTGTGGATAAAGCTAGCCTGAATAAGTTTTTTTTCTCTTGGTGAAGAGGCACTTCGATTACATGGTGGGTTTGAATTTGAAGCCCTTCCACCACCACGGGATGGGGTTTTTTTATCCTATCATGTGTTACATTATGCTAGAAGGCCACTTCCCTATTTTTATTTTTCTACCATCTTGCCATCCTAGATCACTTTAGGAATAAGAAACTTATATCCTTCTCCTTCCTTCTATGACATTCTATAGAGCATTATATTATGAAAGTTATAAAGAAAAGAGAGGAGGGAAAACCATATATGATACTACATCAAGTCTTCATGTTCCTCCTTTATAATTTCTATAGGGCTCTATGTCCCCCTATACCAATTAATGTTTGGGTCCTTTAACCCAACCAATAGCCTTAAAGTTCCACTCCTCAAATTTAGGTTTAGGTTTAGGCTAGCTCCATTGTTGATAATAAATGCACAATTTTTTTCCCCAACTACATGCTTCAATAGCTTAAAATGAAAAAAAATGTTAGTGTTGATCCTAATGTTGACCGTGAAGTGGGTAGGAGAAGATCATCGAGTTCTAGAAAGAAGCCAAAGTAGGGAAACCCTAAGGAGAAGAAGGAATACAGTATTAGCTCATACTCTACGAGTAGTGGATAAAGTAAAAAACCCACCAAGAGGTAGAAATGTAAGGTGGACTATGGTAAGTATATTGAGGATGATAAGGATGACACTACCAATGGAGGTCCTTGGACGAGTGGTGAGTTATCCCTATGGATAGCCAATTGAGCCTCTTGTCCTCTTGTGTTTTTGACGCTCTCAAAGTAGATACCCACACTACTTAGGCAGATGTTACTAGAGGTGTCCATAGATTCTAAGATACTATTACTTCCCCTGCCCAGCATAGTGATAAAAGAAAAAAACAAAATTTAAGGTGAAGGGAGTAACACAAAGGTTCTCTAGGGATAGCTACTCATGGGTATGTTGAGGATAGGGTTATACTAGAGGAAACTATCAAGGAAACTTATGGACCAATTTCAAGGTCAAGGTGATGTACTTGACAACTACCACCCTTCACTTCCTATATGCTCAAAAGGATGGTCTTGGTCCCTCTGCTAGAGTTGGTACCATGACCTCCCTACACTAGTTCTTGGTGGATAACTGGCTCCATATGTTGCTAGAGAAACAAGATAGAGAGAAGAGAGAGAGCTAGCTCTCTTGGGTTTACTTGTTGTTGGATTTTATTAAGTGCTTTGCCCAATTGGGCTTTTGTTTTAGTTTATAACTAGACTCACATTGTTTATAAGTATGATCATTACTATGATTATGTATATTTTATATTTCAAGATTGTTAGTTAGCCTATAGGCTGTAGTAGTTATAGAATGTGGGGTACATTAATGTGGAGGTTTTTCATATTAAGAAAGGTGGTAGGATGAAAATGTGATGTAAGTGACTTTCTACTATCTTTTCAACTTGTTTCTAGGTTAGTGCCCATTTAGACTATTTTTTAATATCAAAAACAAATTTATAAATAAAACATGACATTTACAAGATATTTCAAATATTCTATAAATCAAACTTTTATAAATTAATCAAAACAACTTCTATATATTACTCTAATATATATATATATATATAATTTTAACATTAAATGTTTCTATACAAAACTTGCAATATATACATATCTACATTAATAACATATAAGAACACAAGAAAATAAAAACATAACTTCAAAGATTTTTTATGAAAAGTAAAATAAGTTTTTTATTAACATGTATACCATGAATAAAACAAGCGGAATTTCCATTTATATAGCATTCTCTGAGTGTAAACATTAAAATGTTAATACTTTCATTGCCTCTTAATCGATTTGTTATAGCCATGTGATATATCATATTGGAGTTTCCTATTGGAAGTTCTTTTCAATTCGGTGGAATACACTCATTATTATAGTGTTTGTATTGTCTATTTTAATGTTTAATCTTGAGCCAATTTATATTAAATTTCTTCTTTTCTAGTGGAGCCAAGTAAAGCAGCATAATCTATTGTTAGTTTTATTCAGAGACGTTCAAAAGAAGAATATGACTTTTTTCAATATTCTAAGGTGCTGGCAATTCGAACATATTCTACTGGTAAAGTAGGGTTATTTCTTTCTGTTATAAATGAGTAGAATTTAAGCTAAAATCAAAGTCAATTTTCTTTAAAACTTTTCATTTGTTGACTTTGATTTTTTTCTTTTGACCGAATTAGAGTGGAGGGCAAAAGAACAGGTGGGCTAGTTTTATGGTTTCTTTTCGCAGTTTTAAAAAGTAACATAATCGGTTTTGAAATTTGTCGGCGCTGACTGATCCTTTAAAATTGTTAGAGGCGTAGTTATGCATTTAAAATTTAAAGTTTCAGACATGTCCCGATTTTGTTTGACGATACCATTTACTCACATGTGTTTGACAATCTAAAAGCAGCCTTGAAGAATACAATGTATAAATCTAGAGGTGTTTCAAAGTTTTTTACACAAAATAAGTGGTGTCACATAGTAGTATGTATTTTTTTATAATTTAAAATTATAATTTAATCTTAAATATCTTTACTTATAATTAGTATTGTGAAAACAAATTATATACACTTATTTCAAATATGTTCTTTAAAATTATATTAAAAAGTTAATATAGTACTAGATATATATTATATAGTTAGATATTGGAATTTAATATTACTATTTACACTTATAATTAGTCTTTTAAATGCATTCAGTATAATTAAATTTTTTTTAATGAATATTCTATAATGTCACCATAATTATATCTCTCAAGTGTGAGACTCTCTCTCTCTCTCTCTCTCTCTCTATATATATATATATATATATATATATATATACATATAAAGCATTTTGAATTGTCACATTTTATTATTTTATATATAATAACTTTAATATAAGAAATACTTTAGAATGCATAATAGTAATATACTATGTTATTGTTAAATAATATATTATTGAATTCTCATAATATAGAATTAATTATTATATATTATTATATATAAATTATTTTTGAATATAAAAAGTATCAAGAGAGTGCTACTAGTGCTACAAATAATAGACACTAGACAATATACAAGCCATATAAATAATTTTCACTCACTCACACACACACACACACACACACACACACACACACACACACACACACACACACACACACACACACACACACGTATACATACATATATATATGTATAGATATGTATAGATATATATATATATATATACACACACACACACATACATATATACATATACATATATATATATATATATATATATATATATATATATATATATATATATATGTATACATACATACATACATACATATATGTATACATATATATAAATATATGTGTGTGTATATATGTTTATATATATCTATACATGTATATATGTATAATATATATATATATATATATATATATATAATTTTATGAAAGGTAGTTATATCTTTTAATAAAAAATATTGTATGTACAAATTGTATATTGAATTTTACATTATTGTTCAAGTATAAAGTAATATATTATTTGTAGCATATATAGAAATATGATGGGACAAGATGGCTACCTCCTTCAACATCCTTTAAGAGAAATCGTGATTAAGGAAATCATAAAGAAAGGAAGTAAAAATGAATGTAGTCTCTTTTCACATGGTCAAAGAGGGTCTTTTTACTTGGAGATTCGTTTAATGCTTCTGCAAAAGATTATTTTTTATGGTTCTTTTTAGTGTATTGTCTTTCTAGTTGCTGGATGAATTCACTCCTTATAAAAACTTGGTGTTATGAGTTATGTTTGTTTCCCAATTAACTTATTTAGAACAAATCAAAGACTTGAATAATATTTTTTTAAAGTCATAACCTTTTGAAACCGATCAAATACATAGTCTCAATACAAAATAATTAATAAAATATATTTTTAAAAATAATGCTTCCATCTATTTTTTCATATAATCTAAAAGTTAAATTACAAATAAATGATTGTAAAATGTATGCATACATACATACATACATACATACATACATACATACATACATACATATATATATATATACACAAACTAAATAGGTAATTCATTATTTCATGTATTATATAAACTTAATATATTCACATTTAAAAAAAAAAAAGAATTGATAATATATCTAAGTATATTTAAAATATCTATAGTATTTTGAAAACAATTGGTGACCATCAACTTTAAAGAATGTAAAAATGATAAACAATATTCTAATGAAAATGTTAATACTTCCTTTAGCAAAGGACTACGAGCATCCATAAGTTAAACAAGTGCCACTTAGTTAGACGTACTTGCCATTAGAATATATTGTCATAGAAAAATCTATTTTTAGATAAAAAGATAGTTGTAAAGTCAAATTATTACTTCTATATCACATAATATAAAATGTATTATGAAATAATATAATATAAGCTAATATTAATTTTAATTTTAATAAAAATAAATTGAAAGTTAATGAAAAAAATTAAATAGTAATGTCAAATTTTAAATTAAGGGTGTTTTTTTTTTTTTTTACTTTAAGTAAATGATTTTTGTGAAAAATATGGGTTGATGAGATAATTTTTTGTATGTGATGTATTTTGTTGCTTGCAAATTTTTCTTTTGTATTCTGTTAAGTACTGAATGCTTGATAATCTTAGATATTTAGTTTAGGTAACAAATTTTTACAAGAATTCATAGAACAAAAATTTCAAAAATAATGTCATTTTAGAGTTTTATTTTTATGATTCATAAAATTAATTGTATAAGAAGATATTGATAAACCAAAATAAATTGAAAGTTATTGAAAATTTAAAAAATATAAAAAAGTTTTGAAAAGATAAAAATTAGAGGTTAAAGAAAAACAAATAAATTAGTTTGTTTATGCTAGTTTCAAATGTTTAATTATTTAGATAAGGCAATAATGTTTAATTATGGTACGTGTATATATCTATTTTTATCATTAAATTTTGAAAATGTTGCAGTTAAAAATGCAATATCACTTCGTAAAAAAGCTCCTATAATAACTCAAGTACAATTGATAGACATGTTCAAAACTAATTCACTAAATTTTAAGAAACTTTTGTTCCCTTCCAATTTATTTTCATGACGTGTGTTTAAAGAGAATATACTGTTTTCCATGTAATGTTGGTTAAAGCTAAACATTTGCTGTCATTTACGGTACGCCAATAACTTAAAAATTAATGCAATAATACTACACAGTTCGACCGATTAAGAGGGAAATAAAGTGGTTTTCACATTCTGTATTAATGTATTAAATGATTGTTTACGTGGGTTTAGTATTGTGCTAATCTGTATCTCGCTAATTACTTTTGGGTCCGAATTGAAAGATGCCAAAGCAATTTACTTGATAGAGCTTAAAAAAAATTCTAATCGACATTCAAAATGAATTATATTGCATAAATTGGTATAAATACTGGTTGTCATATCTTTTCAATATTATTTTAAGTAATAATATAATTATCTAGACAGTTCTAGAATAAATTATAAAATTTGAACAGTAAGAGGAGGAAGATTTATATGAAAACAAAGTATACAAAGAAGTAAACATTGATATCAGAAATACCTCCTAATAAACAAGCAACAAACTGGCTATGAAGAACATTCAGACCCAAAATAATGGAAAATTGAATCTAAACTTCCCAAAAAACAATTGATGAGAAATATGCGTTTATATAACTCTGCTATGAATGGGAGTAAAATCAGATCCGGAAGGGAATTCTCTGCCTTCCTTTTGAGATTGCCCTAGTCCACTTACCGGATCCAAAAGCTTGTAAACTGATATTTAAATGTTTATGCAGACAGTTAAAAAGGATTTCAAATATGATCAACTAGAATTTTTTTGATAATCTTTTGAATATACAAAAGATTGTTTAATTTATAATAAAAAAATTAAATATATATAATATTTTCAATGTCAGTTTTTGTATCATGTTTAGAGATATTTGGCAATCCTCCATCTAACTCTTGACCAATTTTTAAAAAATTAAAAATATTATGGATTTTTCTATCTGCATCAAAAACAACAAGAATCTGGAAAAAAAAAAAGTTTGACTTCATTTTATTTTTAATGCATTTTGAATGGAAATTAGCCTGTCCAAAAAAAATTACTGTATATATATAAAGTTCTCACTTTCCTCTTTAAATAGATATGATACAAAATATAAATTAAAAATTAAAACAATTATGAATAAAAGAATCTCTTAAACTCTCTTTACTTATGATACAACCTTACATCTTACATCTGTACTTTAGTGTAAACCGATGCTACTTTTATTCTGATTCCAAAATGGATCAGAAATTAAATTAAAAATGTCTGCGTCTCAGATTTCTTCATCTGTTTACATTATTGCTTGGTGATGTGGGCATGGTATTTCGTACAATGGTAGAATACGATATTCTAATAACTATAGGATATTTGTTTTCAACCAAGCAATGAGAATATGTGTAAATATATAGGCTTTGAAGTGTGGGCAAGTGACAAGTTTAACTGGTTTTTATTTGTCCATTGGAAAGCTGTTTCAGCCGTGCTGTCAAAGTGGGCAACCATTGCCTCTTAAAAAGGGAACACTGTCGAAAGTGTGGTGGAACGATACGTAAAGAGTTCCAGTAATATTTTCAACTACTTGTGAAAGTTTTTTCAAATTGGATGGTTAGATAATTGTATGATATAGTAAACCGAAGTGGCATATGAACGATTCATTTCATACAAATCTATATTGCCTCCAATATATGTGTAGGGTAAGATGCTTAGATCCACCATAATGTTTGAGGCTCTAGAATTTACAAAAAGCATCTCTTATGCAAAGGGAGAATGATTTTTTTTTTTTTCTACTATTAAAAAAATATATATATATATATATTAACGAAAAATTAGGCAATATATCTATCTGTATTTTGTTTAGTTGTAAATTGAAAGGTTTTTAAAGAGTTCTTTAGGGATCCTATGAGTGTGTGGCTTTGATATTTGTGTCAGATAGCTACAAATATTTCATGGAGGACCTCCCTTAATATTTTTTTTTAAAATCATGTGATATGAATGTTTAACATTAGGATTGCAAATCTCAATTGGTTCCTAACATGATGAGAAAAGTGCAATTTTATCAATCAAGTGAATTTATTTCTAGTAGATAGGTTTGAATTTTGAATTTGTGGGAAAAGCATTTGTGACCATTAAATAGTCAAATGAAAGAATGCTTTCATTCTTTATTAATGAGTAATGACACAAAAAGTCCCCAATGCTTCCCTTGTTTTGCCCAACTCTATGCCTATTTTGGACCCCTTGGTTGGGGTTGCCTCCCTTCCCTCCCCTCACTCTCTTCCACCTATTCCTCCCCCCCAACCCCTCCCCCCTGCTTTGCTCCCACCCCAGCTATTCCTCCTCTCCCCTTGAGTCCCATTGTCTTGCAAGACAGTCCCTCCCCTCAAGTTGTTGGTAATGGAAACATTTTAGTTGCTATTATAGAATCTTTAGTTGCCTCCCATAGAGTCAGGGAGTCGTTTGTTGGAAAGGCGATAGGAGTGAGAGTTCCCCCAAGCCTCCTTTGGCACTCTATAGATCCTACTTGATGAAGGTGGTGTGGTGCTTCCTCCTCTACATGCCATTTATTGAGATGCCAAGAAAGTGGACTTAATCAACATGGTCTGTAAAAGGTAGTGTTAAGATTAGTGCTCTCATAGATGGTACATGTTTGTGTTCTCCTTCTACCACTTAGAAGATATTACTTTCATTCTTAGAAATGGACCTTGGTCCCTTGGAATGAATGCAAAAAACTCTCTTGCAGTTTGCAAATGGAAACCTATACTAGACCTTGCACTTGACCTTGGTGTTGAATTTCCTACTTGGGTTTGTCTAATTGGACTCTTATTGGATTTTTGGAACTTTGAAGTTTTTAAAGGTATTGGAAAATCCTTTGGATCCTTCCTCTCAGTTATCAGAATCACTTAATAGAAATCGAGGTTTTTGTATGGAAGGATTTGTGTGAGTGTCAAAGTTAGCAAAGTTTTGCCTTCCTCCATCTCCCTACAATTGAACTTGGAACCTTTGTTCAAACCCTAGAGTACGAGAAATGTGAAATTTACCATACCCAATGCAAAAGGTTTGGGCACTTGTGCATCTCCTTCCCTTCTTCCTAGGTCTTGTTTGCCAAAGCCCCTCCCCCACAAATTCCTTCCCCCCCTATGGGCCCTTCTTGTGTGACTCCTTCAGGCTTGGTGGCAAGCACGTTGATGGTTTAAATGTTGTTGCTTCTCTCTACCTCCTTTTTGAACCCTTGACAATATAATTTCCTAGATGAGGCAGCTAAGAAAGCCCCAATTAATTAGCTTTCCTCTATACTAGACTCTCATTCCTTAGGTGTCATCCAAACTCTAGCCACTCTTTTGAATCTCTTCGTGGTCCTGACACCGCTGTCCTCCCTTGCTGGCCTAGAAGATGTTGTTACTTTAAGATCTAGGGAGAATATTAATGCCCTAAAAATTCTTTCTGCCCCTTTGTGTGTAAAAGAGCTAAATGACAATGAAGAACTTTTCAAGGAATGCAACAGGAATATTATGGATAGAAAAAATAATAATAATAAATTGAACCTCCAAAGATGCCTACAAGTTACTAAAGGCCCTTCTGTTTCTTCCTCCTCCCACAAAGGTAACAATAATGAAAGGAAAGACAAAAAGCACAAAAAGGGTCCCACAAACTCAAAGGTGGAATGAGAGGTCAGGAAAGTTCTGCTTACTTTCCTACATCATTATTGGCACTAATTTTATTCTTTTTATCTATGGTTCCTAGAATATGAGATCCCTCAATAGCACTATGAAGAATCATATTTTAAAGTATGCTCTTCAAGAAACCAATGTAGATATGATTTTAATTCAAGAAACCAAGATGCAATAGGAAGGTTTTGCTTGAATGGTTGGTTAGGTTTGGCCTATGGTGGAGTGGATCTCTATAGATTCTCAAGGAGCTTGAGGAGGTTTAGCAATAATTTGGAACAAAAAAAAGATCTTGTTAGCAATAATTTGGAACAAAAAAAAGATCTTGGGTACTTTAATCTACTCTTGTCCTAATTCCATTATTTTAAACTATCATGATATTTTATCTCTTGAGGTCATGGAATCTAGTCAATATTTATGCACCAAAAATAAAGGCCAAAGGAAATAGTTATGCTCTTGTTTGGTGAATTAGATATAGAAATAATGAAAAATGGATAGTTTCTTGAGATTTTAACTCTCCCCTCTACACCTTAGAAAAGCTAGGGGGAATGCAGACTTCTTAGATAGTATGATAGATCTAGGGGAGTTTCTACTACATGAAGGTCTTATTGACTTAGATATGTTAGGTAATAAAATTTACCTGGACAAATGGGAGGCATGGTAATAGGCTGATACAAGTCAAATTAGAAAAATTCACCTTTTCCTCTAACTAAAACAACCTAGAAAAGTTTCTTCTCAAAGCTCAAACTAGAACTGGTTTAGATCACAATGCCTTGTGGCTAGAGTGGAAAATAGGAAAAAGAGTTGTTGCCCCCTTAAGATTTGAAAATATGTGGTTCTCCCACCCTAATCTGAAAGATTATATCCATGAATGGTGGAACTCAAAAGCTACTAGCTCCCCTATGATCAATCTCTACCATAAACTAAGCAAGATAAAAGTTCATGTCAAAAGATGGAACACAAACTCTTTTGGCAATCTATTTGAAAGAAAAAATGCCTTATAGGAAAAATAAAACTAGTTCAAAATCAGATGGAAATAGACCATGAAATTGAAGAACAAGCTAGAATAGAAATAAATCTAAGGGAATAGTGTTTAAGAATACCCAAATAAGAAGAGGTGATCTAGAAGCAAAAGTCGAGGATTCAATGGCTAACTGGAGGAGATAAGGATACTAGATTTTTTCATCAATCCACTCTACATGTAGATGTAGGAATAGAATAAGATCTCTAAAAAAATAAGATGGTACCATAGTTATAGAGGAAGATGACTTAAATATGGAGGCAATCAATTCCTTTGTGAAAAAGGGATTTGATATTTCCCTAGAATACCCTTGTGACCTCATGAGTTGTATCCCAAAGCTAGTTTCAGAAGCGAATAACCAAAGTATTATGAAAAGAGTTACTATAGAGGAAGTTAATATGGATTCCTTTTCTTTTTAGGCATTCAAATCCCTTGGTCTCAATAGGTTCCCTCGTGTGTTCTTCCAAGAATATAGAGATATTTTGGTAGAGGTGGTCTTCAAGGTTGCATGTCATTCTTTAGAACTGGTCAATTGGCTAAGGAAATTAATAATACCTACACCTCCCTTATCCCTAAGATAGAGAACCCTTCCTCTCTCTTTAATTTTAGGCCTATTAGCCTCTATAATATTGCTTATAAGATTTCTTCTAAAGTTATGGTTAATGGACTCAAACATATTCTTGATAAACTAGTTTCTAAAGAACAAAAAGGCTTTGCGGTAGGAACGAAGATAATGGATGTCATGATCAATACAGATGAATTGGTTCATACTATGGGATATAATGGATTTCCTTTAATGTCTCTCAAGCTAGATATTTCAAATTCCTATGATAGAGTTAGTTGGATCTCTCTTGGGGTAGTTTTGAATAGATTAAGATTCAAAGGGAAGTTCCTTAATATGATAATGAATTGTGTCAAAACTATGAAGTATGTTGTTCTCGTAAATAGTGTCCCTATAATTTTATTCTTTGTGATAATAGGCCTAAGGAAAGGTGATCATTTATGCCCATATCTTTTTATTTTGGTGGTTGAGGTCCTTGGTAGGAATCTCTCAATTATTAATAATAGTGATTTCCTATAAGGGATCAAATTTTCTCCTTCTCTGCCCTCCTTGACACACCAACAATTTGTAGATGATACAATACTTCTTAGGGTTACTCAGAAGAGGGAGGCCGAAAGGTGGAAGACTTTTCTAAATGATTATGCTAATATTTTAGGACAACATATTAACCTCTAAAAAACCAAGTTATTCTTCTATAATACAAATTGTGCTATTCAAGATGAAATCTCTAACATCCTTAACTATGCAATTTTCTCTCTTGAGATATCTACCATGGTCTCCCTATTTCCCCTAAATAACTAGCTTTATCCTTTTGGGACAAATTAGTTGAAAGATTCTAGATAAAACTTGCTAGGTGGAAAGGAAAACTCCTAAGTCAAGGGGGAAAATTACAACTTATAAAGACTGGGCTCCAAAGTATCCATGTTTACTTTATGGCTATGGTGGTCATGCCTAATAGAATTATTGAAAGATTAGAGAAAATTTAAAAATATTTTTTTGTTGGTTGACAATGAAGATAAAAGAAAAATATCCCTAGTAAAATGGGACAAGGTTCGCAAACCCCTTTCTAATGATGGTCTAGGGATAAGGAAATTTAAATAGATGAACAATGCCCTTATCTCTAAGATGAGCTAGAAACACATGGAAGGAAAAGAAGGAGTGGACCAACATCCTATAGGTTAAGTACTTACCTTGCTCTCATAGTGGAACTATGCTAGTTATGCATAATGTGATATGTTGTTGCTTCATTTGGAAATCAATTAATAGAACTAAATGCATTCTAAGGAAGGGAAGTAGTAAAATGATAGAAAATGGGGCTAAATCCTTTTTCTTAGCTCAACTATGAAAAAATGAAAGACAACTTAATAATGTCTTCCTAAAAAAACTGATGCAAGATTGGTTAAAGAAAGCTCTAGGAGAGAAAGTTGAAGACTATACGTGTTGGGAAGAAGGAAGGGAAAGATGGGTGGATCTAATAAGTTTTTGGGAAAAAAGTAAGGAGATGATGGGAATATCTAATGTTATTAAAAGGGATGTGGAGGAATTGACTAATATACTCCTGAATCTCTAGCTTTACAATGCCAACATTGAGGATAGGTGGATTTGGAGATATGCCAACAATGGTTCCTTCTCTATCAAAATGACCTACGTTAATGAAATCCATCTTGATGACATGGACCTAAAGTGAAAGTTCATATGGAATATTAAGCTTCCCCTTAAAATTAATTGTTTTTGGTGGGTGACGACTCACAACAAAATTTAATCCTGAACAATTTCTCTAAAAAGATATTAGATACCTAAGCAATAGATGCATCTTATGTGAAAAGGAAGAAGAATCCATAGAACACTTGTTCTTGACTCACTCCTTCTCTAATGACCTATGGAGTTTAATGTTTTCCTCTCTCCAAATCCTTTAGGTGATGCCTAAAACATTCACAAACTTTCTTACAACTTGGAATTATTCCCCCTTTTCCCACCCCGTGTTATATAATCTTTGGAAAAAAAAGCTCTCCTGACTATTGCATGGAACTTATAGAAAGAAATAAATAATAGAATCTTTAGGGAGGAGAGAAAAAATTCCATTGAGTTGTTTCATATTGTTAAGAGAGAAGTCAAGGAGAATGTCAATGTTTCTACCTTCCCTAAGTGCTCTACCTTCCCTACACTATGTGAAACTGGAATCAAGTAAACCTGGCATATTAATCAAAGCTTCACCAACTTGAATTGGTTAAATCTATGACATACGAAGGAGACTAAATGGATCTTTCGAAACAAAATTTGATTGAAGTTCAATATAGATGGTTTCTCTAAAGGTAATCTATGAGATTTTAGAATTGGATGTTTGATAAAAAATAATAGGGGTGACCTAATCCATAGTTTTTCAAAAGATATAGGAATCAATTCTAATAACATGGATGAAGGGCTTGCGATGTGGTAGGGAATTAAAGCATTGCAAGATCAAGGAGAAGGTAAATTTATTCTAGAGGTGGATTCAAAACTTATAGTGGATATCATTATGGGAATCACTAGGAACCCTTGTACAATTCTTAGCCTGATGAAGGACTGTAAACATAGAATTGCTTTGTTTAGGGAAGTCAGGGTTAGACATTTGTTAAGAGAAGTGAATAGAGTAGCAGATTTCCTGGCCAACTAGGGTGTGAGTTGCCAAGCTAATAAGGGGATTAAGGAGGTTAAACTTACCTAGATAAACTTGAGTTGATATTATTGAATGATAAAGTAGTAAATGTCTAAGGTTAGAATATTTAAGGAGATTTTGTCAAGAGAGATCTCGAGTACAAATACTAATATGATTTTCTTTGAGTATGGTAAATAATTCCATAAAAAAGATAGTGCTAAAGAAGATGTTCAATTAATTATAGAAAAACTAAGTTGTATCTAGGACAAGGAATCATAATGAAAAGGAGGATTGTCAAATTTAGAAGAACTACTATAAAAATTCAAATGATGAAGTAGAATATGTAGAATAAAAGTAATTGTGTTGTCATCAAAGTGTGCCTCCTCATTGTGATTAATGAAAAGATATGGAAAATATTACATAAATGTAAAGATGAGGAAAAGTGCAAAAATTTGAGCAAATTGGCTATATTTTCATTAATTGCCAAATGTGCCAAGGGTGTTAGTGTAGACCACAAAATAATTAATTAAAATAAGGAGGTTTCCTTCTCAGGAAAGGATTTTCTATTAAATAATTACAACCATGATTTATTAAGGCTAAAATACTATAAAGCCTTCACCTTTCTCATGGCTTCCTAATTTTTCTTGCTGAGAAATACAAATTTGGTAATGGAAGAATTGCAAAAGAGTGAGGATTTTCATAAAGTAGATTTAAAAAGATAATAAGGTTATTCAAGAAGTGCCTGAGAAGCTAGGTAGAGTGAAAATAATGAGAGGGTCATTGAAGAAAGTTGAGCCAAAGTATAATAGGGAATTGAAGTAGAATGAGGAAATTTTGAAATATTTCCAAAAATGTTGAACTCACCACCTAAATTGTGTTAGAATATATAGTCCAACAATATAAGTTAGAGGGGGTAGAGAGGGTGGGGGTGTGAATCGGTTGTCCAACTATTATCACAAATATCAACCTTAATCAAAGTTAACCTTGTGAACAATATAATAAAAAACCACAACAAGATACTCATGCACAATAACAATAGATATGTTAACTAGGAAAGCCCTAGATTGGAGAGAAAACCTCGGTGGGGATGGTATGCACAAAATGATGTACCAATATAAATATTCCTTGTTAGAGGATGGATCCTATTAGGAGTCTATAACAACATTTATATATAACAGTCCCTCTTAGGAGACTTTGAATCCTTATTAAGAGATTCCAACCCTATTAGGAGTTGCACCAACCTTGTTAGGAGTTATAGAAGGTAGATGAACCCACTATCCAATAATGTTCAAGGGAAAGAGCAAAGAACCCACTACTCAAATGATCTCTCTATTATTCCTTGCAAAATAATAGATTTGAATTTTATTTCCTTCCTCTTTCTCATGTCAACTGAACCTCTGCTCCTTCTGATCTTGACACTAGATCATGAACTCTACCTCCAATAATCCCTTAGATCACTTACTGACATTCACCACAATACTCTTCTCTAATTTTCACTTCCTTGATCACTTCACATGCTTTGTTCACATTTCAATGTGATACAGACAAAGAAAATATATTTCCTTTATACCCTATCTTCAAAATAATTCCTTGAGTTAGCCTTGAGGCTTTCCCAATTAATGATAATAAGATAACTAATTAATTCATAATTATAATATAACTATCAGCTCACAGTATATACAAAACTTAACATGTGTGACTTGAGGACTTGTTGACATCACCATTAGACTATCCTCAATCACTATTTAATTGCACATCACCAAATTATATCTTTGCTAAATGATATAATAAGATCATATGGAGCTACTTTTCATGCACTTTCTCTCTGTACTGCTCTCTGTAAATCAATTATAGCTTATGTACATCATTGACTTAGATGCTACACATTTAACCTTGTCATCTAAACACAAGGTACAATATGTCCTTGATTGCACATCACCAAACAATCAAAACCTTTTTTGTACAACTATCATCTTTTTTTGCTACTATGTTAATCTTCATAGATGTACTACTATGTTGACATCAATGATAAAACGCATTCATGAATGCAACATGTCAATACACTTGAAAACTTAGGATAATCCCCAAAGGAATACCATCAACATTCATGCTAATAATCTCCCCTTTGGCATTGATGGAAACATAGATGAAAAACATCTAAGTTCAAAGAATATCAAATATAACTCTACCATTGTTTCTACTATTGTTGTCTTCTTTTCAAATCCTCTTCATCAATCAAATCTGAAAATCCTCTAGAACACTACTTTTTTTTGTATCTTCATGTTGTATATCTCCCCCATAGAGATATTCATGAATCTTTGTAAATCTCCCTAATAAAGTAGATATTTTTGTGCACTCTTCTCCTCCATGCACACTTAGGAGATGTTTTTCATGCACTCTTCTCCCCCATTGACATCAATACCAAAGACCTCATTATGTCAATCATTTCTCAAAGACTTTAACCTGCTCAATTGTCCAAAGACACTATGTAATGCCAAATACCAAGAGTCCTTAATGACTCTTCTCATCACAAATACTCCCCCATATAGGAAGCATCAACATTCAAACAATAGTTCTCTATACCAATGGACTGATGCAATCTTTGCATCATCTAATCCGACTTAGGTAGGGGCATAACCCCAAGCATACCTCTCAAGTACTCAAATGTGTCTTTAAGTAAGGGTTTTGTAAAGATATTTGCAATCTGATCTTTACTACTCACATACTCTAATCTACTTTCTCTCTCAAAACATGATACTTAATAGATATATGCTTAGTCTTAGAATGCAATACATAATTCTTAGACATACTCACTATACCCTAGGGGTTCACACAAACATCTAAAATCATTGTTTTTGCATTGCAATTGATATCTTTTCTGATAGACATGTTTGCACGAACATAGAGAATATGTTTGTTTGAGAAAACACATGATTTTAAAAATTTGATTGTTGTTTTCTTAGAAAAAAATGAAAAGATGTTGTTTTGACCCTAAAAATTGAGATCAAATGATCTCCTACAATAAATTAAAAAAATTCAATTTATGCTTCTTGGAGCAAGCTTTCCAATGACTATAATTTTAATATGTATTATATTCATTAAGACTTCCAAATATGAGTTTAACTCATTATAGGTTGATTAACGATTAAACATCAGCTGACTTCGACACATTGGAAAAAATTGTAAATTAGGTTTTTTTTAAAAAAAATATCTAGGAAATAGGTTACTGAGATAACTTTCTACTGAAAAAAGAAAATTTGATTTCTGATATATAAAGTTCAAGTTATCCTTGTCAAAATGAACCTATGTCTGAATTATGATTGATGTCACTTCAAAAATTCATAAACAATACAATATTCAACCAAATTGAATCAAACCAAGTGCATCCTCTATATATTGATGTTAAAAAACCAACATCGAAAGAATTGCCTCATTATCATTTCTTAAAAAAATGTTATGTTTGTCAAGCGAACTATCACTCTTTAAAAATTTTGATTTTTCATATGTACCACTTTTTGAAGGAGAAGAAAAAATTGACTTAAATAATTTTTTTTACAATTAAGAAATATTGTTACAAAGTAAGAACAAAGTACTAGAAATCACTAGTTTATATCATTTATAAATTATTCAAAGTTTTAGAGATATAGTCACTCAAATATGATGTTTGTTTAAAAAATATTGATTTTAGTGTAAAAATTGTTCAAAAAGTGGCAGCCACTATTGTGTGATCACCCTAGTTCTAGGTACTTTCATCAGTTCATATAGATCATTATTCAGTTAGCACACCATATCTTCTTCTTCTATCATAGGGAATCCTTTAGGCTGCTCAATGTATACCTCTTCTTCAAGTTCTTCATTCAAGAGGGCTGATTTTATATCCATTTGATACACTTCTTCCTTCATTTCTTAAATCCAATGATCATCTTTACATGCTTCATCTATACTCTTGTGTTCAACTTGAGAAATCAAACATAATTCATACAATTCTTCATTTATCTTATTACTTCTCCCAATGATATGTTCAGAAGAGTGATTCTTTGATATACTTTTGCTAGGAGTTGTCAACACAACTCTTTTTTCTTGTCTAGGCTCATATCTCTACTCTTCATTCTTATTCCCATTCCACAAAAATCATTATTAATCTCAATGATAACTTCCACATTATCATGGTTAGCCTTTGGATCAACAATGGTTACCAAAGCTATCTCTTCTATCACTTCCTATTTCTTAACCAATACAGGCTCATCACAGTCTTTCAAGAATATTTCCATACTTGCTTTAAATTCTTCATCTTCATCTTCATTAGAAAGAGAACTCTTTCTAGATTTTCTAACTCTCTTAAGAAAATTGTACAAAAAATGACCAAACTCCTTTTACATGTCAAACAAAATATTTTTTTCATACTTTCTAGCTCTCTTTCCATTAGTAGCTAAATACCTTCTTTGATCTTCTTGTCTTCTTCAAATATGGATATGTCTTTACTTATACTTCTATTCTTTTGTATGCAATAAAAGGATTCTAGATCTAGGAACAAAAAGTTCAGTTTTTTATGCATTTATGATGTCTCACCAAGAAGCTCCATTTTCTGGGTGTCAAAATTTCATCCATCATACTTAGAACTATACTTTCTGAAATGACTCCCCAGAGATCTCCCAAAGCTATTAGGCTTTATCTTCAAGGGCCTAATGCTCTGATACCAACTGTTAGAATATATAGTCCACCAATATAACTCAGAGGAGGGGGAAATGAAACCATTATCCAACTATTATCACAAATATCAACCTTAATCAAACTTAACCATGTGAACAATATAATAAAAAACTAGAACAAGATACTCATGTACAATAACACTAGATATGTTAACCAGGGAAGCCCTTGATTAGAGGGAAAACCCTAGTGGAGTTGGTACCCACAAGATGATGTGCTAGTATAAATATTTCTTATTAGAGTATGGACCCTGTTAGGAGTCTATAACAACATTTAGTACATATTAGTCCCTATTAGGAGATTCCCACCTTGTTAGAAGTTGTAGAAGGTAGATGGACCAACTATCCAAATAGCTTCAAGGGCAAGACCAATGAAGCGACTATCGAAGCGATCTATTTATTATTCCTTGTTGAATAATAGGTTTGAATTGTATGTCCTTCGTCTTTCTCTCTCCTATCAACTAGACCACTAATCATTCTAATCTTGACACTAGGTCACAAACTCTACATCCACTAATCCCTTGGATCACTTACTCACATTTTCCACATAACTCTACTATAATTTGCACTTCCTTGATCACTTTACATACTTCATTCGCATTGGAATGTGATACAAACAAAGAAAACATCTTTCCTTTATACCCTATCTTCAAAATCACTCCTTGACTCGGCCTTGTTTCTTTTCCAATTAATTATAATAAGATACTTAATTAATTTGCAATTACAATAGCACTATCGGTTCACAATATATGCAAAACTTAATACGTGCGAATTTAGGACTTATACACTTGCTAATGTCAGCATTAGACTATCCTCAATCATTGCCTAACTATGCATCACTAGATTATATCTCTGCTAGAAGATATAATAGGATCAGCAGGAACTACTTTCCATGCACTCTTTCTTCACACTTCTCTGTAAATCACTTATAGTTTAAGTACATCTCCAACTTAGACTCCGCACATTTAACCTCATCATCAAGACACAAGGTATAACATTTCCTTGATTGTGGATCATGAAACAATCAAAAAAATTTCTATACAACTATGATCTTTGTCTACTACTCTACCAATCTTCACAAACTTATTGCTATGATGACATCAATGACAAGCACAATCATGAATGCAACATGTCAGTACTCTTCAATGCTTAGGATACTCCCCCAAAGGAATACCATCAACATTCATGGTAAAACATTGAAGCTATGAGGGGCTTCAACACAGAGCTCTTGTCAAGGTTTGCCAACTCCTGGAATAAAGGAACTATTACTATAGGTAGTATCAAGTTCATAGTGATGCCAAAGCTCATAGAGGAATCTCTTGGTTTATAGTGTGAATTTCATCAACTAGAAAGAAAAAGAAAGGGAAAATAAAGAAACTAAAAGAAGAAATTATTTGGTAGTAATGAGAATGTGGAAAGCATGAATGCAAAAAATGGGTATGAAAAACTTTCTGTCCCTCCTCCTTTTGTGATAATTTGCCTCTAGGTTATAGAATATTTTACTTGTGAAGGGTTTCAACCCTTATCATGCTTACCACTTTTCTATATTGAATTTCTTGCATAATAGGGAAAAAATAAATGTCCCTTTATTTTTTATTTCTTCTTTATAGGGTAACATATAAATGGAGGCAAGTTGTCTCTTCATCGAGGGTTAATCTTTGTCTTATACTGCCATGTTTTCAATCATCATGTGGATTTTAGTAGAAGTCTTATCTATGGGAAAGGAAAAGACATGATTGAGACCAACTCCTTTATTAAAATTGAAGAACGAAATGCTTCCTATATTATGAGCCCTACCAAAGAAAGCCCTAACCCTTGGACCCTAAATTTTTTTGCTAAAGTCCATCTGTAGTTATCTGTTGGGCCTAAAATATTCCCTAAGGAAAGTATCATGCTTGGAACCTTGTCAAAGAGGGAAAGTTATCCTCAAAGTGGCCAAGGTCTCACCCCTAAAAAGAGAAAAATGAACAAAGACATCATAGATGTTAACAACCATGAGTGTGATGAAGAAGGTAAGGATAGGGGCAAGTTGGGTAAATATGGCGAAACTGAGGCTACCTTTGCTAAAAGAAGGTCTAAAATAATTAGTAAGAAAAAAGAAAAAAATAAGTAGGAGGAAAAGAGGAACAATCCTATGGGTATAGAGAAAATTAAATTCCTTGAAGTTGAAAGTGAGGCAAAGGAGGATACTAAAAATGATGACACAAAGGATACAAGCTAGATAGAGGAGGAAGATGTCAGTTATGATGAAGAGGATGAATATTTTCACATGGAGGAATATGAGGCCATTATAGAGGTTGATCTAGAATGGGTTCTTGAAAATCAAGATGACCTCAATGTCCCTATTCCAGCCCAGGAGAAGAACCAAGAAGATAAAGGCCACATTGAAGAAGACTAGGATCAAATAACTTGAAGACAACCTAAATGGTAAACAAGACATTATTCGAGATAAAGTTGATTCCCTAGAGAAACTTTACAATGATGTCATAACCAAAATTGAGTTGGGGGTCTTTATTGAAACTATCTATTGTATCCAAAGGGAGATTATAGATGGAATGGTTCTCGAGGTGGTCAAGTGAATAGAAGGGTGCACATGGCTAAATAGAAAAACTTGACTAGAAAGGAAAAGGAAACACTTTAGGAGTCCATAAATATCATGAATTGGCAAGGGGAGCTCTCACGGCTGATGAAAGATTGGAATGGTATTAAAAACAAATTAGTCTTTCTTTATGTGTTAGTTTTGGTATCACCTATTGCAAAGGTGTTAAGACTTTCATAAGTATTATGTTTAATATATCTTATGTTTTTATGAACTTAGGTTACTTTAATACTTATGAGTTTTTGGTTCTTAAAAACTTATGGATTAGATGACTTTATGTTATTATAGGTTTGTTATTGGCAAATGGTTAATAAAATCCCATAATTTTGGAAATTGATTTATGTGGCTTCATTTTTTTCTTTCTATTGTTTAGATGATGCAATCTTTAATCACTTTATTTTTGCTCTTGTGATTGGCATCAATAGTTGTGGTTGTTTTTTACAATTTTTTGGGGTGTCATGTTTGTTGGTTTTGGTCCTTCTGGCTAACTACTTGGCTATAATGGCATTGGGCTATGGTTTTCTATATTTGTAACTTTGGGTTTAAGGTGCTCTCCTTTCCTCCTTTATAAAAGATAATAGATTTTTTTTTTAGAATTTTATTGCAGAAGCTACTATGTATTTTCCTTGATAAGTAGCTTAAGGCATTCTCTCTGTGCTTGATTTTTTATTTTGTATAATTAATTTTTCAGATTTAAGAAAGTCATTTACAAATTTAATAAAAAGAACATTCGTCAAGCCATTTGTTTTGGTGTCTCCATTTGACTTTATATTCAGTTGGGCATTACTAGTGATTGAGAAAATTAAAGATGAAATCTCTATAGCTTCTCTATTATGAAGATTTTAATTATTTTGCATGGTATCAGAGTTGTTTGATGCTTAATCCTTGTGATTTTGAGTGTCTATTTTTTTTGGTATTGAATTATTTTGTGTAGGAGACACATGGTTAGAGATGAAGGAACTTTAGCATATCCTACATATAATTTTTAAAAGGACTGATAAAGTTCATGTGGTGAAGCTACAAATATCTTAAAAATATTTTTGTGAAAGACAATGAGTCGTTTTTAGATTTTACTTCAAGAGTTTTTGGTTTGATAAACTTGATGATGACAAATAGAGAATACATAGAGAGAAAGAGAATAATGGAAAAAATATTGTGAAGTTTGTCCCCAAAATTTGTTATGCTTGTGATTACTATTGAAGAGACAAAGGATCTTTCTAAAATCAATGTGGATGAGTTGATGGACTCTCTTCGATCATATAAAAACTGCCTCTCCCAAGAGAAAGCATTGAAGGTTCATGACAATACAAGAGGCAACAAATATGAAGAAGAAGTTCCATATAAGGTACAAGATATAGAGGTTGTGGTATCTCTAGAAAATGAAATATTGAAGGAGATAGATTAGGAAGAGTAGGTATCCATGAAGAAGAAAACAACTCTCAAGGAAACTATAGAGCAGGAATGAAATATAGAAAACTAAAGAAGAGAAATGTGAAGTTTTATTATTGCCACAAATTTGGGCATCATGCAAGGGAGTCCTTGAAAAGGTAAGGTGATTAATCAATACAAAGTGTAAATATGGCTAACATGAATGTGGGTGAAGTAAATAATCCCACAACTTTCACCATCTATAAAATTGGTGAAAAGAAAAACTTGAGATTTGATATTTCGACAATGGTTGTAGCAACCACATGAATGTTGATAAAAATTTATTTCTTGCATTGATAAAAATTTCAAGTATGATTTTAAAATGGTCAACAATAGAGCTATTCTAGTTGTAGTCACAAGATCTATCATCATAAAAACCAACAAAGCTAAGAAGTAGGAGATTAAAAATATTTATTTTTCCTTGACCTGTATGAAGAAAAATTTAATTAGTGTTGGAAAAATCATTTGGAATAGATACTTGAAGTGCTAATAAAAAATAAAAAATGTGTCATTATGAAACATATTAGAGCAATAAAATAGTTGCAATAATCTAAATGATGAATAATTGTATGTTTCTATTAAAGATACTTTTTTTTCTTCTTAGTCCATTGACACACAGGTCCCAAATAATCATATAAAAAATTACAACAAAAATTAGATATAAGGAATTTTATTGAACACTCTTCCAAGATATGACATCTTAATTATGGACATCTTGGCTATATGCCAATTTAAGTTCATTGTCTAAGAAAAGAATGGTAAATAATTGTTTAAGTATTGTAGAGTCCAATAATATATTTGAATCTTTTATTTTGGTTAAGAAACATAGGCTTTCGTTTACATATAGTAAATCCATAAGGGAAAGGGTGCCATTAGAATTGTTACACACTGATTTAGTTTCCCCTATGGAAAACATTTCCAAGAGGGGTATTTATTTTATGATATTCATAGATGATTTTAGTTATAAAATATGGTTTTATTTAAAAATAAATAAATTTGATATATGTGATAAAATTTTAGAGTTTGAGGCCTAAATAGAAAAATGGAGTGGGCATTATGTCAAAATTATATGATTAGATAGAGAGGGGGATTATACCTCCAATATTTTTGTAAATGTTTGCAGGCAAAATGACATCAAGAAGAAGCCTACAACTAATTATACTCCATAGAAATTTATGGAATGGTTGAATGAGCACAATTGAAATGGAAAAGAGCATGAGGAAAGAGAAAAAATCTCCAAATAAATATTGGAGTATAATTGTAGTACCCACAATCTATTTGATAAATATATATCCTACAAAGAAAGTCTATGACAACATTCCTCTTGAGGCATAGGCAAGGTATAAATGGTTAGTTGTAGACTTAAGGGAGTGTGGTATATGAACATGTGCCAATTGAGAAAAGAAAAGAATTATATGGAAAGGATGTGAAATTTAATTTTATTAGTTATAGTTCAAAATTAGATACATATAGATTGTATAACTTAGTAACCAGGAAGATTTTCATTTTAAGAAATGTGAAGTTTGCTGATAATAATTTATGGGATGGATTGATGGACAAAACTTATTTTTTTTTAGTAAATTACCTATTATTGATTACTTTAAGATGTTTTTTATGATCGGTGAGATGAAGGAACAATAGATATCAATGGCTCCCAAAAGCTCCTAATGGCTTCTCACATATATAGGTAGAAAGAAAAATAACCACAAAATACTAGATAATTGACTCTTGATGACTCCCAACACCTCAAGATGCATACAAGAAGAGTTCTATATAGTGCCAAACAACTTCTAACACAAGACAAACATTAAAACTATAATAGTAGTGATAATTTTTATCGTACTCTTGCCTTTGCATTGCCAAGAATGACCAAGAGTCTAAGGAAGATATACAAGGATAAAAGTTGTGAAGAATATTTTGATAAGAGAATGAATTTTTAATTATTTTCCCATGGTGATCCTATTTATTTTGAGGAGAATATGAAACAAAAAATATTGTGTGAGGCCATGGATTAAGAAATAGATTTAATAGAAAAACTTTAAAAATGGGATCTAGCTAAATTGCCTCCATAAATGAAAGTTAGTGGAATTAAATTGGTTTATAAGATTAAGTAAAATGTTGGAGGGATGATAGATATGAATAAAGAACAATTGGCAGTTAAGGGGAAAAGACAAAATTTTAGTAGAGACCGTGATGATAAATATGTTTCATTACAGCAATGAAAATCATATGTGTTTTCATAGCAATTGCAACCTAACACAAATTAAAGGTATTTTGAATGGATGTGAAATTTGCATTCCTTAATGGAGTGTTAAAAGAAGAGGTGTATATACAATAGTCACTAGGTTATGAATTTTGAGAGAAGAAGGAATAGTATAAAGTCTGAAAAGAGCTCCTTATGGGCTAAAGCAAGTTCCATGAACATGGTAGAACATGATTGACCCATATTTGATGGGAAATGTACTTAATAAAAATGCTAGTGAGACTGGCTCTTTACATAAAATATAATTGATGGTAATTTTTTTATATATGTCTTGTATGTTGACAATTTATCTTTTAATAGGAATGGTGATTTCGTAGTTGATTTTAAAGAGACCATGGAAGTGGGTTTGAAATGTAAAACCTAGGACCTGCTCTTGAACTATTTTCTAGGCATAGATGTAAAACACATACATGATGCAATATTTATCTCTAAAGAAAAGTATCCAAATAAGATCTTGGATATATGTAGAATGAAAAATAGTTAGGAAACCCCCACGTCAATAGTCATAGGTTTAAATTTAAGAAGGAAAGATTGTAGTAGCAACGTGAATCCAATATTGTACAAAAGTTTGGTTGGAAGTTTGATGTATTTGATAGAAATTCTTCTTGGTATAATACATGTAATAATTTTGATTTAAAAGCTTATAGAAACTCCAAAAGACTCCCATTGGAAAACAAGTAAGATAACCCTAAGACATGTGAATAGTACTAAAGGATATGGTATTTTTTATACTACTAATTTTTTCTAGTTTGGTTAGTTACGTAGATAGTAATTGGCCATGAAGTTTAGATGATAGGAACTGCACTTCTAGTTATGTGTTTTCTATGAGTTTGGGTGTAATCCTATGGTCTTTTGAAAAGTAATCTATAATTTCTCAATAGAAGAGGCTAAATATATAGAAGCCTATTTGGCTAAATAGGCTCATAGAAAATTTGAAGGACAAATAGAAGGATGATAGCACAATTTATTGTGACAATAATTCTGTAATAGCATTGATACAAAAATTCTCATGATCTATGAAATAAGCAAGTACATTGAAATTGGATGTCATGTTCTCACAAAAATGGTTGATAATGGTGAAATACAAATGGTCTTTTGTAGGTTTGAACAAGTTGAGGAGAAAAGGGGATGGCGAGTGGGAGCGTAGAGAAGGGGGTAGGTAGGAATTTGGTTTTGAATTCCTCTAGCAAAATTGTGACTAGTCCATTTGGGTTTGGAGTGTGAGATGAGTTAGCAAAAGATTCCTCTATTGAAACTTGCTATCCTGATGAAGTTAGGTCTTTAGAGGACTTGGGTGGGGGGCGGCGGGGGGGAGCAAGTAGAATAAAAAATGGTCCAACTAGTTTGGGTACAACCAACTGGTAAATCTATCTTCCGGCTAGTCAAGGATATTTCCTCAAATTAAAAAGGTATGTATTTCATTGAAATTCCAGATCAAAGCATCGATAAGAACATCTCTTGTATGGATTCGACTTTTATTGGAAGGTTTTTAGGGGCTAGACCAACATTGAAGTCATTAGGGCCTTTGTGAGTAAGAAATGGAAATTGAAAGGCTAGGTTGATATTACGAAGACGGCCAAAGGGTGTCTTTCTTTCTTTTTTCTTGCCAAGAAGAAAAGCGAGATATTCTAGGTTGCAGCCCTTGGGTCTTGGGGAAGCATACTTTGATATTGCAGGAATGGGCTCCAAATTTATACTCTTTGGATGATTCCTCTATTCAAGCCCTTCTTTGGATTAGATTGACTAGCCTCCCACTTGAGTTTTGGGTGGAGGATGTGTTTTAGAGAATTGCCAACACCTTTGGGGAGCTTCTTTCACTAGATCCTGCTATGGTTTCTTCGAGAAGATTGAACTATGCTAGGTTTTGTGTTGGGGTTTTTCAGGGTACTGACTTGTCTAAATCTATCTCACTCAAATCCAAGTTGGGTATTTGATATAAACATATTAAGTATGAATCTATTACATTTGCCTATTTTCATTTAAAAAATCTAGCCACTAGGTTAAAAAATTCCCTTCTTTGAAGGGGGCTCCTAATGAGGTAAAGAAAGTGTGGGTGAGAAAGGCATCAAATATTGTTTCTAAGAACATTAAGAATGGAGGTGAGTCATTGGTAGTAGATGCTCTCCCACAAGGATAGATCATCATAACAAAGACTCCCAAGAGTGGATATGAGACTGTTAAGAGTGGAGGTGAGTCTTTGGGTGTAGATGTCCCTCTACCTAACATGGGAGTTAAGGAGCTAGTTTTAGGGATTGAGGTTGCAGTTCAGGCTAAAATGCTAAATCCTATCACTAACTATAGTGATAAGACCCAAGGAAGGATAGATATTTTCCCCAAGAAAGGGGAGGATAGCTGTCATGGGTTTGTCCATAAGGATTTGTCTGGTTTTGATAGTTTTGGACCTCCACCTTAGGTTGTTGTTTTGGTAGGCAACTTTGTCAGAGGAGATGTTGAGGATCTCTTAACTATTTCACAAGAGGAGGAAGCAATGTGGGAGGAGGAGATCTCTAGTGCCGACTAGATCCCAAGTAGTAAACAATCTAAAACCAAGAAGAAAGGAGTAGGTAATAACAAGAAGAAAGTGGAGATTGCTGCTACCAAATCTAGGAAATAGAAAGGCGACATCTCTGGTAAACCCTCAAAACTAGAATAAAAAAAGGGGATTCTAAATATAACAAAAGTAGAGATTATTGTCCTTCCTCAACTCCTTTAGGGTTGATCCTTAAGAATGGGGATGATGGCTCTTCCCCTTCTCCTATGGGATGACCTTCTAACATGCAGAAAAGAACCACTGAGACCATTAGAAGTATTGCGAATGATAGTAAGAGGATTATCCTCGAATCAAAACATTTTCATAAAATATGAAGATTATCTCTTGGAATATCTGAGGCTTAAATAATCCTTACAAACATGAGATTTTTAATAATATGATTAGGGATAATAGGCTAGATATTTTGGTTATTCAGGAAACTAAGATGCTGAAGGAAAAAGTGGAAGGTCTTCCAATTTTTAGGGGTGGGAAGATCATAAGGAATCATTCTGAGGGAGCATCAAGAGGTATGGTAGTTTTTTGGATTAATAGGTGGATTCAAGGAGATCTTATCTCTCAGAATAGAAACATGATGAATGTTAGATTTACTAACTCCAAGGATGGCTTCAATTGGGTTCTTACTAATGCCTATGCTCCCAATTCAAAGTGGGGAAGAAAGGCTCTTTGGGAAGAAATTTCTAACCGGAGAAAGCTTTTTGATAATGCAAACTAGATTTTTATGGGGGACTTCAACACCCCTCTTAAAGAAGCTAAAGAATGGGGAGGTAGTCAAAAGAATCTGGATAATAGATTAGACCTTATGGACTTTATTGATAATCATCTTCTTCATGATCTTGATTTGCATGGAGTTGAGTACACCTGGACTAATAGAAGAACTAGAAATGATCTCATTTAGGTTAGGTTGGACCATGCTCTTGTAAGTAATGATTAGTTCCTTAATTACAAATGCTCTCTTAGTGCTCAAGTTCATTTGCGTTCGGGTCATTATCCAATTTTTCCTTATGGCTAATAAGCTTAATTATCAAAGAAATTTCCCCTTTAGGTTTGAAAAAATGTGGATTCTTCATGCAAACATGGAGAGCCTCATTAAGGAATGGTGGGGTATTGTTTTGGAAGGTACAACTATGTTTAAAGTTGTAGCCAAACTAAAAAATGTCAAGAAAAAACATAAAATGGAACAAAGAAAACATTGGTAATATTTTTGAGAATACAAGTAAGATTTTGGAGGAACTAAAAGAAATACAAGATAAGATTCAAAAGGATGGATATGAGGCTATGTCTAGGGAGGAGGAAAGTGTGAAATTGGTAGATTCATGATATCATTTCCAAGGAGGGATGTTTTGGAGGTAGCGGCCAAGAAAGATTTTTCTGAAGGAAGGAGACAGGAATACTAAGCATTTTCATATGTCCACTTTGAAGCATAGGATGGATAATAGAATTTCTAAGCTTAATAAGAAAGAGAAAGTTACTAAGAATGAGGAGACTATTAAAAGGGAAGTTGTGGAGTTTTTTAGTAACTTGCTTCAATGTGTACCCAATTTGGTTATGGCTACATAGGACTTGTTTCTTAAATGTATTCCAAATTGTGTTACTAATAATTAGAATAATTCTCTTACCTCCATCCCTTCTATTGATGAGATTGCTAAGGTTGTTTCCTCTTTTGAAGGAAATAAAGCCCTAAGACCTAATGGGTTTCCTTTTCTATTCTTTCATAAATTTTGGCATATCATTGGCATTAATGTTTGTAATGGGGTTAAGGAATTCTTTGGATCTAGGAATATTCTTAAAGAGGTGAATGGTACCTTCATTGCTCTTATTTTGAAGAAGCCAAGAGTGAATTGTTTGGATCAGTTTCAATCTATCAGCCTTTGTAATTCTTTTACAAGATTATCTCTAAAGTGTTGACTCCTAGAATTCTACCTCTCGTTCCTTTTTTCATTTCTAGACAGCAAAACATGTTTGTTCCTAGTAGAGAGATTCTGAACTCCATTATTACTATACATGAAAATATTCACTCTCTTTTGATGTCTAAGAAAGAAGGGTTTCTTCTTAAATTGGACCTTTCCAAAGCTTATGATAGGGTGGATTAGAATTTCCTTCTCCATGGTCTTGAAGCATTTGAGTTTAATAAGAGGTTTAGGGATTTTATTTTCATGCTAGTCTCTTTCGCTACTTTTTTGGTGCTTGTTAATGGACCTCCTACCCCTTTATTTAAAGCTTCAAGAGGTCTTAGATAAGGGAACCTAATCTCTCCTATTTTGTTTATAATTTTGGTTGAATGTTTGGGGAGATTTGTGGAAAAAATGGTGATAAAGGGGGACTTTGTGGGCCTAAGCCCTTCATCCTCAGGTTTGATATGCTCTCACCAAAAATGTGTTGATGACTCTATTGTTATGGGAGAAGCCTCAGTTAGAAATGCAAGAAATCTCAAAAAAGGCTTGGAGGATTATGGGAAAGCTTCTAGATAGACTATTAACTAGAGAAAAAGTGTGATATATTTTATTAACGTCAATGAGCTTAGGAAAAATAAAATTAAAAAGATTATTGGTTGTGAGATTGGCTCTCTCCCTGGTTCCTATTTGGGGTTACCTCTAGGTTTGGACCTACCTGATAACTTTTGGAGCTCATTGATTGACAAAATTCACATGAAACTTGTTGGCGAGAAAGGCTCCCTCCTTAGCCAGGCTGGAAAGGTTACTATTCTGAAATCTATCCTCCCGAGTGTCCCACTTTATGCTTTGAGTATTTTCAAGGTTCCAAAGAAGTTTTCTCTAGCTATTGAAAAAATTCAAAAGATCTTTTTATGGATAGATATGGAGATTAAAAAAAGGTTATCTTTGATTGCATGGGAGAAAATTTGTATGCCCCTTAACAAGGGTGGGCTTTGTTTGAGAAGAGTTACAACTATGAATGAATTTTTACTGGCCAAACTTTTATGGAAATTGCACAAAGAGGAAGGGGAATGGAAGAACATTTGGGCTACCAAATACAACAAGGTTAACATTAATTTTAATCAATTCCTTCATAATGATATGGGGCAAGGGGGATCCATGATCTGGAAAAATGCTAAGAAATTCAAACACATAATAAGGAAAGGGGTCAGATAGAAGGTGGGCAATGGAAGAACAGTTATTTTTTGGGATGATACTTGGATTTTGGATCATCCACTTTGTGAGGATCCAAGATGGAATAATTATATGGAGTAGTGCAAGAATCTCTTTCGTATTTTTGTGGTGGATTATTGGAGAAATGAGATGTGGGTGGACCTCAACAGGGTGCATAAAAACTTGGTTGACCTTAATAAGAGTCTGAATGCTGTCTTTTTGAGCCAAAAGGAGGACGAACTAATATGGAAGTATGATCCCATTGGAATGTTCACTATTTCCTTAGCCTGTGCTAACTATTTTGATATGCATTAAGCACCTTGTTGGGCTAAGGCTTGGGTGAAAGGTTTAACACCTAAAATTAATATTTTCTTCTGGATTCTTTTGTAGGATAAGCTCTTGACTTTAGAAAATTTATAGAAGAAAGGTTTCACCATTATTAATAGGTGTGTTCTTTGCAAGAATGATTGTGAATTGGTCAACTATATTACTTTGCATTTCCCTTTTACCAAAATGCTATAGCATAAGGTGTATAACTTGTTGAATATGGTTTGGGTCTTTCTAGCCACTATTCAAATTTTCTTTTCTAGCTAGAAACTTCCTTTCAAGAATGTTTTGATTTTAAGATTGTGGGATTTTATTCTTCACCATCTTTGTTGGGGCATTTGGAAGGAGTGCAATGATAGGGTTTTTAGAGGTGTTGAATCCAGTGTAGATCAAGCTTTTTGCAAAATAAAGGCTTTAATTATAGAGAACATCAAAGCTATTGGTTCTAGATAGAAACCTTTCAATGATTGGGAAGATAGGGTGGTCCAAAATTGGAACCTTGGGAGATTATGTAAGGAAAAGAAAGATCCTAATCTGAGGGACAGTGCTAGATGAGATAGCCTACTGGTGGATTGGTTCAAGGTAAATTTTGGTGGGGCCTCTAAAGGGAACCCAAGCATTATTGGCTATAGAGTTATTATGAGGAACTCTCATGGTGAGAAAGTGGGATGTATGGCTATTCCTATTGGGTGTCAAACTAATCATGTGGCTGAAGCTTTTGCTACACTTCATGGTCTAATTTATGCTAAGAGTCTGAATTTGAGGAAGGTTTGTGTGGAAGGAGACTCTCTCAATATCATTAATTTTCTTAATAATATTACTAAACCTTCATGGACTATTAGCAATATTATTTTCCAGGCTAGTAATATTATCAAATCTTTTGATATATGTATTTTTACCCATAACTTTAGGGAAGCTAACTATGCTTCTAATTGGACTGCTAACGTGGCATGCTTAAGTGAGAAAAAAGTTATTTGGGATAATAATGATCCATTACCTATTGATGGTCACCAATATATCAATTATGATAAATTAAGGTGTACGTAAAAATGTTTTAATAATGATTTTGTTAGAAATTTGTAATTATGTGTTGATCACAATCAGGTTATGGTGGATGATGATTTTTTGAATGCCAAGCTTTATTTCACATGGATTACGGGTTGTCATTTTCAAAATTTCCTTCGAATGCAGATTTCATTCTGGTGACAATGTGTATAGGGTTTTACAGAGAAAACTCTTTAGCAACATTACAGGGAAGAATATAGGAGGTAAAAGGAAGAGAGTGGAACACACAAGATGCAAGGAATGAAGAAAGAAAGAGGAGGTCTAGGATATTCTAAGGCATGGAAATTTTACTGGATTTATGGAAAGCCTCAAAGGCAAAAATCCTATCATAACACAAAAATTCATCAAAACTTGGCAGGACAACTCTATTTAGGTTGGAAACCAAAGAATGGAGGTGACTAAAGAGGTAATTATGGAAGCCACAGGGTTGGATATGGATGGCATTAACTTCTATCATGAATAGAAGTTGTCAAATAGGGCTATTGATGAATTCATGGAGTCAAAAAAAGAGCAAAGCTGAGTGGTGAAATATGGTAACTCATATTACAACCCTACCTCTATTTCTCAACCTTGGAGATTTGTATTGTTTGTTATAATGGAATACCTTACTCTAGATGGCTGATTTACAAAGTTCTATGGTTATCATTTTATGTTAATTAATCACTTTAGGCATGATGTTAGGATCAATTTCCCCTTTTACTTGAGGCAATCTTTGAGTTTCTCTATCCATGTTATACAAAATGATCTGAATGGGGAACATGTGTGTCATGAGGATCTTATGGTTCTCATAATGAATGTTTTGAAATTAGAAAAGGTTGATAAACCTAGGGGTAGTTTGAAGGCAGTGGAGTATAAGATAGAGGGAAGTCTCTTGGAGAAAGGTTATGATTCAGACACTGAAGATGATGTAGAGGGGGGTAATAAGAATTTGGAAGGGGGTATTGGGAGTAGTCTCCAAAAGAAGAAGAAGATTTTTGGAGGGAGTGACTTTGATCGTGAAAGTGATTTTGTTGAGGAAATGGTGAGAGATTATAAGAAGAATAGGAGCATAGGTAAGGGTAAGGGCATTAAGGTTAATATTGATGATACATCTTTGTCTCCATCAGGTGATGAACTTCTTTCCCATAGAATGCAGAGGAAGTGAAAATCTATGAGATTGCAAGAGGAGAAGACCTAGAATACTATGAAGAATGTAGAGATGGAAAGAGAGGACTATGAGGATCAGAAGAAAAATCTAGATTTTGATAGGGCCAAGGGAGAGATTGGCTCTACCATTGGCCTATTAGGAAATCTTGGGTCCATTCTGAAGGAGATTGGCATTCTGAAAAAAAAAATGTAGTTAATTAGGAAGGAGGTTGAGCAGGTAAGCAAACTAGCCAGAGGGGAGCACATTTTGGGTCAACATATTGACCAACTTCTTGATATAATGGCATCAATATATCTAGTAATGGCACATAAATCCTTCCTGAAAGTCTCAAAAGACCATCTGACTCTCGGACGTAGCCTAAAAACTTACCCTCCAAAGGTCTTCCTGAATCTATTTCTCTGCACACCTCCTGATACCAAGAATATGTAGGAAGTGCTTGAAGAATATGACTCCTCAAATCAACACTAAGATTCATAGATGATATGACATGTCTCCTGCGACTCAAAGCATCTACCACCACATTCTCTTTCCCTTGGATGTACATTACCTCAAAATCATACTCACATAGAAATTCCATTCATCACCTCTGGCGAGCATTCAAATTAGGCTGCGTGAAAATGTACTGAAGACTACAATGATCACTATGTAGCTCGAATCTATGCCCCAACAAGAAATGTCTCCACCTTGTCAAAGCATGAACTACCACTACTAACTCAAGATCATGTGTAGGATAATTTAGCTTGTGATCCTTGAGCTTGCATGATTCATATGCAATAACCCATCCATTTTGCATCAAAACTGCTCCAATCCCTTCTAGGGAAGCATCTATACACATGATGAAATCACCTTTCAGATCAGGTACTACTAAGATCAGTGCACTTGTCAAAAGCTCCTTGAGCTTCCGAAATGCTTCCTCACATTTCTCCATCCATATAAACTTCTTTCCCTTCCTTTGAAGAGAAGTGATAGGATGCGCTATTCTGGAGAAGTTTTGGACAAATCTATGATAATAACTAGCTAGACCCATGAAACTGCAAATCTCTAACACATTAGCTGGTGTAGGCCAATCTACTATTGCCTAGATCTTTGTAGGGTCTACAAAAATACCATTACTTGATATGACATGTCCTAGATACTAAATCTTTGATTTGAAGAATTCACACTTAGCCGCATTGGCATAAAGTTGATTGTCTCTTAAGCATTGCAAAACTAGTCGTAGGTGTTTGTAATGCTCCATCTGAGACTTAGAATATATCAATATATCATCAAGAAACAAAAGTAAAAACCTATCAAGATAAGATCAAAAAACCCCATCCATCAAACTCATGAAAACTGATGGAGCATTAGTTAGCCCAAAAGGTACCACTGTGAACTCATAATACCCATAGTGAGTTTGAAAGGTGGTCTTGTGAATGTTGACTTCCTTAATGTGAAGCTAGTGCTATCTTGACTTAAGGTTGATCTTGGAGAATACTGTAGGTCCCTTGATCTGATCAAATAAGTCATCAATCCTAGGTAGAGGATACCTATTCTTTATTTTCACCTTATTCAATTGTTTGTAATCAATACAAAGGTGCAAAGAACCATCTTTCTTTTTCACAAAGAGCACTAGAGCTCCCCATGGTGACACACTAGGTCGAATGCTCCCTTTAGCCAAAAGTTCCTCTAGCTAAAGACACAACTCAGCCAATTCCTATGTAGTCATATGATAAGGAGCTTTAGAGATAGGCTCCGCTCTTGGAATCAGGTCAATGCTGAAATTGATGTCCCTCTTTGGAGGCATACCTAGAATCTCACTTGGGAAGACATCTGTGTACTCCTATAAAATTAGGTGATCTAAAGTCTTCCTCATAGGATCTTCCTCATCAAAATCATTTACCATAACCATAAATATCTGATATCCCTTATGAAAACTTTGATTCAATTGCATGGTAGAAATCATTTGTAGAGATATAGGCCTTGGTATCCCAACAATCCTCACATCATTCCCTCGGTCATCTTGACACATAATAATCTTCTTCCTGCACTCTATACTAGCTCTATGAGAGCCAAGCCAGTCCATACCCAAAACCACATCATAGGAACCAAGAGGTATTACCCAAAGGTCAACTACAATATCAACTCCTCCTATGCTAAGCCCACACTTATGAACTACAAAATTTGTGGAGACCTTAATGCCTGAGGCTAGTTCCACTTGCCAACCATGATCTTGCTTCACTGCATATAGCTTACATTTAGCAACTAAAGATAGAAAAATAAATGAATCTATAGCACCTGAATCAAACAAAATTGAAAGAGGTGTACCTTGAATAGCTCCTATGGTTTCAACCACTATTCCCTGATGATCTGCCTGACGGTGTTCTACTGCTGCAAACACTCTATGAGCTCTACCTACATCCCCAACTGTAGGCTCGAATGTTGATGGCCTAGGTCTTGAATACTAAGGTGCTCGTTGTGGATAGTGAGCTGAAAAATGTCCAACCTACCCACATGTAAAAGATCCTATACTTCTGCCAGATCGTCTCCCCATAGGTGGTGCGTTTGACTGCTGACGACTATTCCTACTAAGAAAAGACTGACTACTCTGAGCTAGCTAATTATGCTATTTTTGTTTATTACGTTGAGCATTGTGGTTGTTCTTGGAGTTAGAACCTCTACCACCACCTTGAACCTACGGATACGATCCCTTCTACTACTGTATTTGCTAAGACTGTTGCTGATACTATTTCCCCTTAGAAAAAGGAGGCTTCCTATTTCCACCTGAGCTGTAGTTGCCCTTAGATCCTGATGCTGTAGGTGCTCCTACAAAACCTCCTTGACCAATATTGACACTTTGTTCTACAAGGATGGCTCGTCCTACTGCATCATTAAGGGTTTTAGGCTCAAATACCTTGACATCCCCAATTATATGGTTTTTCAAACCTCTAATAAAGTGTTGTGTCAACTGAGCTGAGTTGTCACTAAATCTCGAAAGGATATGAGCTCATAGAATTTGCACTCATACTCTGTCACAGTCATAGAATACTGCCTGAGATTATGGAACTCATTTTCCCTTTGTTGGTTCCATCCTCTAGTAGGAATCGTTCATGAAAACTCTCTAAGAATTGCTCTCAAGTGACACTGTTCATATCAATGCCCAGCTTCTTTTCCTCAATCGTCCACCAAGTGGTGCCAAAGTTCTCTAGATTGGTAATGGTGAATCTTGCCTTAACATTACTATCAAAGTCCTGCATGGCAAAAATCTTGTCAAGGGAAATAAGCCACTATTTGGCCACATATCCAGAACCTTGCTCATTATAGGGCTTGACCTTGGATCACGAAAGGTCCTTCATCTAAGTTGATACAATGGATCTCTGTTGGTCCTTCCAAGGGCTCCTAGACCTAGGTCTATGCTCTTGTTCTGTCTGATGTGCTTTATGCTAATCATGAACAAGAGGTAGGTTATCAAGAATGGTTTGCATCATCTATCTCAAGTTAACCTCCTCAGACTCAGCTTCGTTGCCCCTATGGCTCTCTTCCTACTACTCACTAGTGTGCTCTCCCCCACTCTCTTCATGAGTAGGCCCTCCACGGATAGACTCATGGGTACTGATAGATCTACCACATCCACGACCTCTTCCACAGCCTCTACCATGACCTCTAATAGAATACCTTGTCCCAGATACCATCCTAAAACAATATCCAAAATATGAAATACTATTACAACTAAAAGACACATGTTTTGCAAATAGACTCTTAATTCAATTTCAGTTTTTCCTATGTTTAAGTTAAAGTATAATTTTCAGTTTTGAAAGCTAAGTGTTGCATATGCAAGTAACAATTTAAGTTCTATTTTAGTTCACCTAGTTTCAAGTTTAAAAGAGATACACATAATAGTTCAAAGTCCTTGTTTTGTTCCGAAATACCTAGAGCTCCCAATATAGAAACTCAGGCTCTGATACCAAATGTAATGCCCCACCAAGGGATCCAAAGAATTAACCTAAAATTTTAAAAAGTTTGGTAGCATTTTTTTTTTTTTTTGAGATATGAAAGTTAAAACCATTCACAACTTATACATAGTAACAAAAGCAATAGCAACAATTCAAGTGAAAGTAATCATAGCATACATAATAGGTTACATTCTTTAAGGATCCCTTAACATTGAATCACAATTAAATCAACTAATATTAATTCTATCTAATTCCAGCTAACATAAAATAATAATGTAAAGTCCAACATTCTTAAATTACATTTTCAATTTCTCGATCATCCATTGTACATGCCATAGGGTATGAAAGGCTTAAAAGAATATACATATGTGAAATTAAAGTACATCATCCTATTCTAATCCATGATGCAATAAAGTAAATGAAACCACATATCATACATGATACATCATCATAAAAGATATAAACATCCATCATAACAAATAAACATAGATCACAAACATAACTGAATAAGTGCATGGTTCCTCCCAACTGTAAATAGCATCATCAGACCATCGTGGGCCCTAGCCATCGCTTCATACATAACATCCTAGATCACCAAAGAGATCATCGGTATAATCAAGGTAGGAATATCACTCCTAAAACATATTACATCATATGCAGAAAATAAATCTAACATAAAACATAAGATAACATCATCTAATAGATGCAAATCATTAATATAAGGATATGTGTCCACCATCAAATCAAAGAATGCATCAGCCACGGTGTCTCAAACGGATCTCATATGGTAAGAGTGAAGAAGCACTACCACCCGACCACATGGAACCTAAATGGTCCACTCCTACCACGTTGAGGAGATAATCCCAAGTCTCAAACAGGTTATCAAAACACATAGCACAAATACTCTCTAAGTCTAGGAATCTTAAAAGTATACTAACTCAAAGGTTCTCACAAAAATTGACATCTAATCCTAGAGGCACACAAAGACATGTAGGAAATGTACTATGCAAGTGGGAAAGTGCCATCGAATGGATCATGCTAGAGTTACCCTAGAAGTCTCCCAATAGACCCCGACCCCCTAGTGATCCCTATGCAGCCACTAGTATCCTCTCATACAAATGAGGCATACTACAGAATGCAAGGTCGCAACCAAGCATTCTCTCTACTCCCATCCTAGTCTGTACTCACACTCGAGGCATGGGTGAGAACAAACAATTATCGTATTAGGTTCATTAAGTCAGTATTAGGTGTAATATTTTCACTTATTAAAACAACTTACAATGAATTAATCTAGCAGCCTCTCAAGGCCCCAGCCCCCATTGCAAGCCACTTCCTTACACTACAATTAGATAACCTACCCTAAGCTCATGGAATCATAAATCACTAGATCACCACAGTCCTATACAAGTGACTAGAAAAACACCAAAAGATAATACATAATAAGCGCATCAAATCTCCATGAGCAACTAAAAAGCATCCATAGATAATCATGACCACAACAGTTCTCTATTGGCAATAGAAGGTATCACTGATAATCACAATAATCATTGGTTCTCAACAAGCAACCAAAAAGTATCTCAAAATAATACTGATTGAGGACTCCAAAATGGTTGAGTTAAAACATGTCACAACATGACATGATCAAGATTAGATAACAATTCAATCCCATCAAAGTAACTAGAAATTAATCCAATACAACTGATCGATAACTCATAAAAAGGTTACATGTATCATAGCTTACACAAGAAGATTGAAGACAATATCAATCAGCATACCATCACATAACCATGGTTGAGTTAAAAAGATCAAGATCAAAGACATCATCATGTAATCACAATAATAACCCCTGAGCTTTTGGTAGACGTCCTATAACTAGTCAACCCAAAAACTCAAAACAGATAGCATAGAGCAAACACAAAATACAAGCACAAGTTTGGGTTTGCTAAAATTACATAGTTGAATTAAGTGTGGAGGTCTTAGTTTTCATTTTCGGATTTAAAAATCAATTGAAGGAACCATCTATACATTTTATCTAATTCATATATTTGTTTGATAGATATAAGTTTCCCTCCATAGCTCTTTTAAACAATTTCTCTAAAATGTTTTAAGACCATTTGGATTGAAAATTATTCTTTTTAGATCTTCTATATCATTTTTCAAATAAGTCAATTTACAATTTTGAGAACCCCAAAATAAATGGTAACTTAAATATTATAACATTTAAACTCATTCTAATTAAATAAATTTATTAATTCTGAATATAAAACTATATCTTTTTATTTTTATTTTATTACTTAAATAAAATTGCATTAATATAATATATATATATATATATTTATATATATTTACATATATATATATATATATATATATACATATATATATACATATATATATTTACATGTATATATACATATATATATATATACATACATACATACATACATATATATATATATATACATACATACATACATATACATACATACATACATACATACATACATACATACATACATACATCCATACATACATACATACATACATACATACATACATACATACATACATACATACATACATATATATATATATATGTATGTATGTATGTATGCATATATATACATACATATATATATATATATATATAATATTAATTCTTAATATAATATGAAAATTGAGATATGAATAATCAAATTCGCATCACACATAACACATAACCCACATATATTTACTTAACCGTTGTCCCGGTACATAGTAACTTGCGGGCTGCACATTATAATTTTAATATAACTTAAAATGTCATTTTAAAAACTTTATATACGCTACGATATAATAATTGCAGGTAGCACTGCGAATGACAGTGACGTGCGACTGTCACAGTGGCCATGTGGTCTTTGCTGTCGTAGGTACCTGCGCAGCAAACATCCTCCGGCATCGAAACAGTGGGATACGGGGGGGTGTAATCTGCCCTCCCCATATTTATTTATAATTTTTTTTTTTAATAACTTTTTTTTCAAAAATGTTTTCCATTCGAATTTGGATTTTAAATAATTTATTCCGTCTATAATTTAATAAGCAGTGTTTATATATATATATATATATATATATATATATATGTATATGTATATGTATATGTATATGTATATGTATATGTATATGTCCATAAGCATATAAAAACCCTAGTCCCATAGTTTCCTCAAATCTATGCATATGAGAATTTCTTATATAAAATTTAACTAGCCATGACAAAAAGGCATACAACCAAGATATTCAACATATGAAAATCCTTAAAAAGTATTCAGAAGACACGAAGAAGACAAGAAGTGCAAGAAGGGAAATATCATATGCCAAAATCACAAGTGTCTACCTGGACACTGATGCTAAATCACTTCTCCTCAGAATGTAAAGAGCAAGCTCCTTCCTTCTCCAACATTCTTGGTCCTCCAAACATGCTCTCTAAGCTTCTAGGAGTGCCTAAATATAAAAAACTCTTAGGAAGCACATCAAATGTCTCTAGAAACAACCAAAAGGTGTTGACAACTAAGCACGAGTCTTTTCCAACCTTCTAGATCAGTCACAAGGTTGTAGACACCATGTGCTTAATTTGTGCACTAACTCCTATGTTGTTGACATATGTGCAATGCAAGAGGTGCGTTTACTCCTAGGTAGACTTATAACTTTTATTTTAATTCTTTTATCTTTTCTATTATTAGTATTTATATATTATTTTATTATTATTTTTTAAATTTTAATTTCTTTTATTCAATTCTCTTTTCTCAATATATTCCCATTTAATTAATTAAAATCAAAATATCAAAATATCATGGAATTATATTAAATTTTCCCAAAATAAATAGATTATTAATTAAATCTTTTAATTTAAGACTTAATTATTAGAAAATTCACCCTAGACCTCCAAAATAAAATATGGAAACCCATCATAGAACAATCCACATAAAATCAATCTAAAGGGTTAAAAATCACGAATTATGTCATCGAACATATTCGAAAGGTAAAATATCTCAGATACTTGTCCTACCTCTCTAGGACAAATGGTTTAAGGGTTTAGGATTCGGACTTGAGAATTTATCTCCCCTCTCTTACCATTGAGATAATGCGATAGGGTATGCTCATCCTGGCAATTCAGGGAAGTTTATACTCGGTACCTACAACCTGCATAAAAACCATGCATGTACATACAATCTATATATATATGCTAAGCTAAATAGGCAATGGCAGGAAGTGGTGCATTGTGTAGATCCCAACTAGCAGGTGACTATGACTCCCTTCCTTAATCAAATCAGAAATGCCATACATAAGAAACAAACACACACACCATACACATGCAAGTATGGGGTAAGTATCCTTAAGAAAACACATGATAATAAAACATTTAACTAATCATCATCAATAATTGGAAATAATGTAATAATCATGATGCATATATGAAATGTAGAGTCTAAGTAATCTCATCACCTATCAACTGAATCCATAGCACAATATTTGATAGTCTCAAAACAAAGCTACTAACCATCAACATAAAACTATTCTAACATAGTCTGGCAATAATAGTAACAATGTGTCTAGAAAAATGTAAACGAGGGAAGGCACTACACTAGCTTCCCTAATTTCTAGATTTTAAAATTTCTAGATTTTAAAATTTCTAGAGGGAATGTGAATATTTTTGTCCTTTGAAATAATTATCATGTAATGTTATTACATATAAATACTTTAAGTAGATATAATTAGTGCGAGTTTTATAATTTCTTAAAATATCTATCAATTTCTACCACTTTATATTAGTTTAAAGCAATTTTGAAGTTTAGATTTATACTTTCTCTTTTTTGCTTAAATGATTGTCCTTGTAATCTTTATCTAGACAAGAAACTCATATTTTACTTATTAGATTCTAATTTGTAGCTTAAGTTTGTCCAATTGAAATCTTGATCTAGCTCAAAGGTGTCATTTTAGTCTTGACTCTCTTAAATGTTTATTCATAATTTCTTTTGCCTTATGTGTTGTAATACTTTTAGAATAACTGAGAGGGGAGGATGGGGAGGGGGTGAATCAGATATCCAAGGTCTAGATGTATAACTAAATCTTTTCACAGTTTAGTGAACCCACAAAACGTTATTCATCATGCATATATCAATAAGATTATGCAATCACTTAAAAATTGTAGGTTACTATCAAATCAACTTACAAAAATGTAAACATGAAACATATCAAATTCATCAATACACTTGACACAATGATTTATGTGGAAACCCAATTTGGGAAAAACCCTCAGTAACATGCTACTCCCTTTTCACTCTTTTGAAGTGATGCCATGTGAAAGGCCAACCCTATTAAAGGTTACAATACACACTGTTAAATGTGACCCTATTAAAAGATTTCAATCACCTTTTAAGGAGTTTTGTTAGAGGACTTTAGACCATTCACTTGGAATGTCACCGAGTTAAAGGATTTACATATGACTGTTAGGTCAACCTTAATCCAAAGGATTTACCTAAAAATGATACAATTGTTAGATAGTAATAGCAAGGCTTGATATAATAACAACTTACAACTTCATTTGTAGATTATAGATCACTATTTTAGTTCTCATTTCTACTTGGCCTTCATTCTTTGTAGCGCTGACAGTTTGTTCACCCTTCAAGTATTCATATCCTCAACCCTTCTTTCTTAGCATGCCAATGCAGTTTCTTCTTAGGTCACTTGATGAAGTAGAACCCTTGACTCCTTGTCTTCCTTAAGTTTCTCGCACATGATATCTTTGCTTCATGACCAGCCATTATTATAAATAAGAAATTAAGATCTTTTTCTTGCTCATTCTCCTTCGTCAAATTTAGGGTTAGAATGAATTAGGTAGGATACAATGAATCTATCCCACATTCCATCTATCTTCTAAAAAACTTTGCGTGAATCCTCTTTGAATTCATCTAAAAATGTTTTACCTTGAAGTTTGTGCTACTAGCTCATCATCCTTATCTTCCACCTAGTTCACAAATTTCAAGAAAAAAAACTTGTTAGCTTAGATCCATCGATTTCATGATCTTTTAAATAATGCAACAACTCAGCACTATCTTGCTTCTGATGCTCAACACATACTGCATTGCTTGACATCCACTATGAATATGCTCGTCACGAACTAAAGTTTACTGGTGCTCGACATCAACTAAAGTTTACTCAGCATCCATTGTTCCACTCAGTATACACTAGAATGAACTTTTACTCAACTCCAACTAATTTTCTACTTGGTTTGCATTGACTTTTCTTGGCACCTACTCTTCACTCGGTCAAGGCTTGGTAGACAACCTTTATGTAATTTATTCTTCTAAACTTTCTTAGTGCAACCAACCTTTATAACCTTAAGTAGATTATAAATACATCATGACATCACTATCTTAACTAATTCTTATAATTCAACATAATCATAACTCAACCTTTCGTCTAGGTGATGTTGTTACATCTTTTTTCAATCAAATCCTCTTTATCAATCAACTAAGTGATAGTACTTAAATCATATAAGCAATTGGCTTACCAGCAAATAGTAGGTTTGACATTAGTGACAAAATAACGATTGAAGCATATTGATTGTACTTGTATGTTCTCAACAATCTCCCTCTTTTATTAGCTTCTTCAATCCATTCTCAACATTATGTTACCTCTTGCCATGGAGACTAAAGTTCAAATTTTGTGCATGAAATGTTGGAAAAAGACATGAACCTTACTTTTATTTTACTTATAAATAATCTTCTTCCATCTATTAAATAAAATACATAATGTATCTTTTTTCTTTTACATCAAATAATTACAATATATACTTTGTATTAACAATACTACATCCTCACTCTTGTACTTGATATGGTACTATTACATTAATTGTACCTAGATACTGCATCAAGTTCCAAGCATTCATTATTTTATCTCATTACATAATCATCAAGTCATTTTATATCCATCACATAAGAATAAGACATCAAGGAAGTCCCAAAAAAATGAATTGTCATGTTAAGTCTCAATTATGCTTCTTAGTAGCACCAATATTTCAAATTGAAGGTATCAAGAAATGGAACTATAGTTTTAATTAAGTCAATATTACTTGAGTAGGTAAATCTTTCTCTAACGAGATCTAAATCTACCCATGTAGACATCTATAGGTTTCTATTTTATAAAATTTAAACAAATTATTATAGTTTAGTATATCAAAACTCTCTCTCTCTCTCTCTCTCTCTCTCTCTCTCTCTCTCTCTCTCTCTCTCTCTCTCTGTGTGTGTGTGTGTGTGTGTGTGTGTGTGTGTGTGTGTGTGTGTGTTACACACACACACAATGATCTAACTCATGACTCATGATCAAAATATTTAACCCCTTTTCTTCTTTTTTTCACCCCAAAATTTATGTTTTAATTTGTTTATGCATACCCTAAGGGCTATAACTAGCTTTAATTTTTAAGGTTTCTTTAGAGACTATGAGGTTGATAAGTGATTAAAATTAATTTGAGGATTTCTTAAAACAAATAGATTTAATCTCTCCTAATTTATCAACCTTAGTAAAATTAGGGACAAGACCTATAAAGAGGAAATCTTGCCATTTTTTTGTTTTGTTTATGCTAATCATTTTTTTCTTTATAGAATTTCTTCTATTCTATCAAATATTCCTATCTTTAGATTTAGAAGAGTTTGCATATGACTAAAATAATGTTTTCTTCTCCAAATTTTCATTCACTAAAATAAAACTTATATATATATATATATATATATATATATATATATATATATATATATATATATATATATATATATATATATATATATATATATATATATATATATATATATATATATATATATATATATATATATAATGTTCATTAGGAGGCCTTAAATGGTATCATACCAAATTACCAAAATGAATATACAAGGACACACTCATGTAGAATTATTCATTTACTTTTTCCTTTTTTTGTCTTTCGTAGATCATGTGATTTTGAAACAAAATGAAATTACATCACTAATCATTTATTAGATTTGAAAGGATGATATCCATATAATTAATTACATATTGTTCTAGCAATACTATAGATGTATTCATCCTCCTAATACATGTGATAAATAAAGAACTCGTATACATTATCTAGGAGAATTGAAATCTATGTTCCAATTGTTTAAAACCTAGTTGGTCTATTAAAAATTATATAAATAAATAATTTACCACTACATCTATTTCCTTCATTCTCTTTTTAGCCCATGATGAAGTAGTGTAATTTCTACTTTATTAGTAGTGTTAGATTGTAATTGATTTTGTAAAGGCCACACTAGATTGCTTGATATTTGATTATATGCCACAAGCCATATTGACCTTGAATTATGTCATGCAATACCTTGAAAGTTCAAATTCAATCTAGCACTTGATGGGTTCACCAATTAAGCATTCTTCTTCTTCTCTATAGTTTCGCTCACATCCACATTGGAATTTATGGTAATACAAGAGCTATCAAATTTTGTATCACCTTATGATTTCACTGTGTTAATTTTTTGGAATAGGGACGTTATTTTAATTTAATTTTTTAAAAATATAATTATATTTTAAAAATCCCAATTAATAAGGGTGCATGTGTATCCAAGTTGGTGTGAAGACAAGTTATGGGGCATAATATTAGGCTAATGATACCATTTTTATGCATCAACACTAGTTCAAATTTCACTTGGTCACTACAAATCCTTTTATGACCATGTGTGTAGTTGAGTTTGTATGAAGGTGAGTCATGAGGCATAGTATTAGGTTAATGATCTTTGTGCTATACATCAACACTGATATGCATCAACTCTAATTTAATTCTCTCTTAGTCATCACAAAAAACTATTTTAATGGCAATTTTTCTACTGAATTGGTGTGTAGGTGAGTCAAGAAGTGTAATTTTAGGCTAGTTATCTTCACCATGTATTAATTCAAGTTGAATCTCACCTAATCATCAAATACTATTTTCAAGGATGTTTTTGTAGCCAACTTAGTGGAAGGGAAATTCATGATGCATAATGTTGGGATAGCGATCCTAGTTTTATGCATCAACTCTTGTCCAAATATCACTGAGTCACTAGAAACCATTTTGCCTCTGAATGGGAAGGAATTGGTCAATCCATCTACTAGTGTTCTTGTTGATTTTGTTTGAGAAACTCTACTAAAGGGTAGTGGAAATGTAATTTTGTGACACTTTAGAAGATAACCCTAGACCTTCTAAAGAATGTTTCATTATTCAAGATTCAAATGAAAATATTATTACCTATAGAGGGAAAAACTTATTGGCATGTTTAGTTTGGAGTTTCTAGGTACATATTTCTTCTTCAAGATCTTTAGGTGTAAAAGTGTAGATATGTGTCATAGTAGAGGACATTTAAACCTATATTAGTCAAATCTTTTTTCACCATCAATACTCAACTTTCTTCAAAAACTAAAAATATCCTTTAGTAGATCTCAGAGTCAAGATTGTCATTGAATAAATTTTATCATGCTTTGATTACTTATAATATGTTACCTGATTTTAGAATATTACAAGTACGTATTTTAACATTTTAATATTTGAGAGCATGCTACTTCAAAAAAGAAAAAATAAATAAATCATGTAAAAAAATTATATTTTTATATTTAGCACTAGAGGAGAGAGTCCTCTTCAAGAATTTGTATTTTTTTTAAAGCATGTAGATTCGATGGGGAAATTTCAATGAGAAAAAAGAAATATTAATTTTTGATAAGATCAACTTTGAGTACATATAAGGAATAAAATATATGTTAATATCCAATATTTTTTTTTCTTCAATAGCTATACATGTCATCTATAACATATTTTAAAATTGGAGCAAAAAAAATTTATATAAATATCTACACCCTATATTTTGAGCAATTTAAAAATGGACTTGAATTTATTTTTTAAATGAATAAATTCTTACTCATTTAAAAGAAAATATTATAGACATAAACTTAATCCAATCTTTCATATTTCACCAATTTAGATCATTTTCAAGTTCTAAACACAAATGTCACTTTTATATCGTTAAACTTTAATAATTTACATATTACAAACCTTTTCTTTCATAAAATTGTGACACAAATTTGTACTTTTACGCTTAGAAAAAGTTAAGAATGATCACCTTGGACTACTAAATGGACATGGAGAATGCCCAATCCTTGTGATGTAGATTTTGAAATTATACTTTAGCTATTACTAGTGCAATACCACGAATAGTCCATGAATGGTGGCTCTTTTAATTTGTTTCAATGGTGTTTAGCCACTTATCTACAAATTAGTTTGGTCAAGTAATTATCATAGGATGGCGTGTCAACTAGTTTGGCATTACTATGAAGTGATTGGAAGAATTTGATGCACATTTGGAACAAACATGTGAGTTGTTGTATTGATATTTTTGTTAAATTTCTTACCATTAAAACTTGTGTGTGATATTTTAAAGTTATAAGAGGTGGTTTGGTAGTTGGTCTTGGTTTTTAAGCATGTGGAATTACTATTTTTTTAAAATATTTTAAAAACCATAAATTCTAGTTTTTAAATTGAAAGTCTAAGATGCATATTATTTGGCATAAATATGTTTCATGACTTCTAATAATTATTTTCATTATTTATATAATAAGACATAACATGGGTAAGTGTGATATATTTTAATTGCTAAGAGTAGCTTCTAAATAAATAATTTATTATTTGTATATAAATTAGATTATAAAATAAAATAAAATTGAATTCAATATAATTATTATATAATAAGTAAAAAGATGAAGATTTAATTGTTTGATGTAATATTATATTTATAAAAAGAGAACATGATACTAATAAAACATTTAAAGAAAAATAATTCTTATAGATTAGTTAAAAGTAATTTCAGGCATGTGTTGGCCTATATTGGCTACCTAAAACTTGTTTGTGGATGACCTCCATGAAAAAAGAAAAAACTATCTAATTTTCTAAGAAAATTTATAATTATTTTTAATTAAGTATTTCTATATTCGTAAACTCTAATTTATAGATATACATCAAAATAATAGAAGAAGAAAAAGGAAAATAGACATATAAATTCCTTGAATAAAATAAAGAGAAATTTTATTAATCTAATAGTTAAGCCCATATTTTAATTTTTTTGCTTGGAAATTGTCAGCCCTTGTTGGATTTATATTTTTTGATAACAATTTTTACTTATAGAAAATTCAATTTCTACTCATTAGTCAATAGATTTTGTTTAGCTTTTATTTATAATAATAAACTCCATTATTTCTAATCCAATTTCCAACTTCTATTTTCTACTCCTCATTTAATGAATTTTGTTTAATCTTTATTTATAAAAATAATCTTTTTTATTCAAAGTAGAATGGTGAGTTTGTTGCAAGAATGGTTTGGGAGTTGGCTAATATTTTTTTTCATGTTATTTTAAAATTGTGTCTATAGTATTATAATTTCTCTATTCATTTTTCTTATGAAAATATTTGACATTCTTCATATTGATTTAAATTGTTTGTAGAGTAATAGGATTTCTCTATCCCTTTTCCTTATCAACATGTTTGACAACAGGTGACAATTTATGCAAAAACTTAAGGTAAGTCACTTGTTATAGTTTTTGTTAGTTTATTTCTGAAATATGTGAACCATTTTTTGAATGTTAATATGTTGCTTATTTTTAGAGCATTGATATTTTGTTGTCAATATTTAACATGAAATCTAAATATTTTGTGTTTCCTTATTAGAGAAAAATCAAGATTTGAAGGGTCATGATCTATGATACTGGTGAAACATACAATTAAAGCTCCAAATGCCATTAAAAATTTATAGTGGGGTCCTCATTACATCTTTGGGATCAAATGAGCTATATATTTTAGAAATATATCTTTATTTATATTAAATGTGGTATCCAATAAGTTGTATAATTGATTAAGTATTCATTCCTTAATTTATTGTATATATTCCTTTACAATTTCTCCTTGTTAATTGAAATGTATTACATTAGTACAATTTGCTAGATAAGTTGCTAAAAATATTTGGGTGGCTTTAATGGAGTAAATAGAATAGATTCAAACCTAAGAATGATTTATTGAGATGTTTCTAATTAGTGTTTTCAAATTTTTAGGTTTCAAAAACAATTTTCAATTTACAAAACATATTACAAAGTTTATGAAATAGAAGATTATGAAAATTATTTGAACAAATTGAAAAAGATGATTTTTTTTTTTAAAAGTGAATGGGTGTGTTTACAATTACAATGCCACTTTTAGCATTTTAGAAGTTTGTATTAATATTTATATAATTTAATAATAGAAAAGAATTCTATAAAAGTAAAAAACTTAGGAGAACAAAGAAACTTCAAATTTTGAAAAAAAAAAATAGTAATTTAATATTTTTTATGTTTTAGTATTTCAATAATAGAAACAAAATCTATACAAATAGAAAATCTAACAAAAAAAACACTTTTAATTTTGATTTGATGATGGAAAAAATATTCAAAAAAAAAAAAAACTAGGAAAGAAATCAGGGCTTGTTTGGTAGCTAGAATTAGAATGGAATTGGCATTCAAAATTCTAAAAAAATTCTAAACCATTGTTTACATCCGCACAATTAGAATTCGAATTGGGAAAAAAGTAGAATCCATTATCCCCATTTAATCCCCAAAACAAGGATTCCAAATTCCTCAAAATACTTGTTATTTGGAATTCCCGTTTTAATTCCTATTTTAAATTCCAATTTTTGAAAATGAGGATTTCAACTAAAGTAAAATTTAATTGGGTTTGACATCTGGATGCCCATTTGAGGTTACCTTTTTTTGCACAAATTTTTGAAATTTAATTTTTTTAAATGGTTGGAAATTTTCTACTATTACTTGCTCATATGTTTGGATTAAATAAAATAATTATTACCACACATATCTAAATTCTTACATCTTTTTAAAAAAAAATTCTTTATTTTTAATTTTGCAATGAATATTGAAATTTTTGGCATGTGCAAAGTTAAAAGCATCATGAATAGGTCCTTGAAAAAATTAGAGGTGATCCAAGTGCAATTTTTTCATGTGGCTAGTGGCTCACAACCACTACCTTATGTGGGATAATCTTTGTAAACATGAATTTTAGGGCCCCTCTTATTGTGTTTTGTGTGGTAATGATGCAGGAGCATCTTGGGTTTGCTCAATGGCTACTTTGGATTTCATGAGAGGATGCTCGGTAGTTGCTTTGAAAGGTGCTTGGATTGGAGCTTGGCATGGACTATGGTTGCTCGGCATGGTCTTGGGACTTGGCATGGTCTTTGGTTACTTGGCATGGTCTGGGGTAGCTTGGCTTTTCTTAGGAATTTGGTTCCTATTGTAGGTCATGTATCTAATTTTATACAATGAGTTAGAAAATGAAAATTTCAGCGATAGAAGAGGGCCTATATTTCTAACCATGGTTCGAAACTTCAGTTCTAATTCATCCGGAGCTAGGAGATATTGCAATTTTACTAAGACATCAATTTTGGGAATTTAATTGTCGTAGGAGGTCGACTTTGGCATTTAATTTATGTATTTGTATTTAATTTGTGTTCTGGACCGACCTGTGGCTTAGATTGGTATAATTAGGGGTTTTGGGGAAGTCTTTAGGCATTATTCATCCATCATTGAGAAGTGGAGGAGCTTGGAAGAGTGAATTTTGAGAAGGGCTAGTAGCTGCGGCTTGGAAAACAAGGAGATTGCTTGGTGGGCTTGCGAGCACAAGTTGAGATCTTCCTTGGTGTTTTCTACCAGAGTGTGGATATGGACTAGCTAGGGTGTGGGATTGAATCTTGAGGGATCTTGTAGAACTATTACTTCCTTTGTATTTGGCCATAACTGGGAAGGCCTTACAGCCCGACACATTGCATGTAATCAGTTATATTTTATGAATATATTATTATGATTTGGTAATAGATCTTGCATTGTTGCTTGTTGTTATTATGTTTTCACTACATGGTTGTATAGCTAGGGGCTAGGACATCTCCTTTGGGGATTCTCCTACCTTGCACTGCGTTCAGAGCTAGGAGATATCACAATTCTACTAAAACATCATTTTTGATAATTTAATTGTTGTAGGAGGCCGACTTTGGCATTTAATTTATGCATTTGTATTTAATTTTTGTTCTGGGCCTACCTGTGGCTTAGATTGGTATAAGTAGGGGTTGTGGGGAAGTCTTTAGGCATTATTCATCCATGGAGGAAAAGTAGAGGAGCTTGGAATAGTGAATTTTGAGAAGGGATAGTAGTTGCGGCTTGGAAAACTAGGAGATTGCTTAGTGGGCTTGCGAGCACAAGTTTAGATCTTCCTTGGAGGTTTCTACCAGAGTGTGGATCTGGACTAGCTAGGGTGTGGGATTAGATCTTGAGGGATCTTGCAGAACTATTAATTGCTTTGAATTTGGCCATAATCGGGAAGGCCTTATAGCCCGGCACATTGCATGTAATCAGTTATATTTTATGAATATATTATTATGATTTGGTATCAGATCTTGCATTATTGCTCCTTTTCCTTGTGTTGTTTCTACTACATGGTTGTATAGCTAGGGGCTAGGACATCTCCTTTGGGGATTCTCCTGCCTTGCACTGCATCAGATGGTATCGAAGTGTTTTGTGTGGTAATGGGTAGGAGTCTATCTCCCATCTATTCTTCCATTGCTCCTATTCTACTTAGCTATGGCACCTTTGGTGGAGTGCTAAGCATTGCTCTTGTAGGCATGCTTCCTCTTTGCCTAAGTTCTAGGCATGCTTGGGAAGTGCTCCCTCCAAGTCTTCTACTCTCCATGCTGCTTGGATTGCTGGCCCATCATTCATTCTCTAGCATATATAGTTGGAGAGGAATCATTGAATCTTCCAAGATGTTCGGCTTGGTGTTATGCATCTTTGGTGGAAGATCTAACATTCTCTTCAGGAAACTATTCAAGTGAACTGTGTGCTAGATGGGGGTATGGATCCGGTTGATCTTGTTATATGCAATCACCTCAATTTTCATCTTCATGATGGGGTTGCAGCTCAAATGTTTACAATTGTGTCTAGGCAGCCTTAGCATTAGAGGAAGGTCGGGTGAATTGGGTTGGGCATTGAACTCCTCCTCCCCATTGAGTTCTAGAAAATAACACTGATGGTTCTTCCTGAGGGAATCCAAGCCTTGCTAGTTTTGGGGGAGTGGCATATTAGTTATGGTGAAGTTAAATTCTTTTTCTTAGTACATAAGGGTGATTACAGTAACAATCTCATGGAGGTGTGGGCCATTTTATATGCTATGGAACAATGTTTCTTGTGGGGATGGAGCAAGATTATCTTTGAGTCTGATTCACAAGTGGTGGTGAACTTGCTTTCCTTGCAAGAGCTTGAGGATGTTAGTTGGCAGTTGGCCACTATTGTTGATCAGATTATTCTCTTTTGTACGTCTTTTAAGTTCATTAGGTTTACTTATATTCCTTGTGAATGGAATAGAGTTCCTAATTGTTTAGCCAAATGGGCTTCTAGTCATGCTCTGGGCTGGAATATTATGGATAGGGGGCAACTTCCCTTTAAGATGCTACAAGAATTTGATGAACTTGTTGGTCAGGATAGAGCTCCTTGTTGTATTTCTTTCTGTCTTCGATTATTTTTACCACTCTTTTTCCACTATAACTTTTATACTCATTTTTGAACCATATATTTTTATTTTGAACCAAATGGACTTGGAATAAAAAATTTTGAATATCAAATATTTTTAAGTTTGAATCAAACAATCCCAAAACAAATTGCAGAAACTGTAATCTAGATTTCAAGTTCTAGAATCCCAAATCAAGGGTTTCAGATTCCCATTGCTAAATCATATTCGAACAACCAAACGAGCTCTTAGAAAATCAATTTTCTATAGATTTATATCATTTTTTTAATAAATCAGAAAACTTTTTTATTAGAAAATATTTTTATAATAAAATTATATTGTCACAATAAAAATTTGAAATAAGAATTTTTTAATCTTATTTTCATTTATATTAATTCACTTTGAAATAATTTTGTATTGGTATTTTGATGGTATTTTATAGTTCACCATTTTTCAATATTCCTCAAATTTCAAACTTCCTACTAGCTAAGTTAGATGCACAAAAGCACATGACTGCTAGTCATAATATTTTGATCCTTTAACATTAAAAAAATTATGAACAAGTTTGAGTGTTTTATCATATTACTAGATATTAATTGGAAGCATCCTTCCTTTCTAACTAGTACTCTCATTGTAGTGTCCGTATTGTTCATTTTTATTAGAATTGGCATTTAAATCAATATATAATAAATTGTTGGAATTTTGAATTACTTGGTTTGTCTGTGGAGCCTGTCATTTTCATACTTGTCAGAAGTTGAGTTCTGAGCTCCAACAGTCAAGACATAGTAGGTAAGCTTGAATTCAAAAATAAAATAGAAGTTTTTTGTGTGAACAACAAGATACAAAAGGAGGAAATATTTTTTTCATTCAAACAAATCCAGACATTCTGAGTGATTCAAAAGAGTTTAGTGGAGTAGTAGCAATAGAAGGTTTTATCAGAGTGTAGTAGCACGCATGAATGTTTTTCTAGATTTTGTGAAAGTGAAAGTTTGTCCTATATGAGCAAGCTTATTGTATGCAATCATACATTATTGTAAGCTTTTTTAGTATTTAGATAATTTATTTTATGGGTTTTTATTTTTACCCTCTAGATTTGTAATAGTTTGATTCAGTTAATAGAAGAAATCAAACTTCATGTATCGTTTTTGATCTTTTCTCCATTTATATATTCCGTTGTGAATTTAGTGGTTTGGTGAAACCCATCAACAAACTTTGTTCTTCCTTGTGCATTTTCTGGAATAGTATTTTTTTTTCATGTGCATGAACATGTTCCTTAGCCAAGTGTTAACTTTACTCGATCTTGTCTTGACTTATGTTTTAGGGAAGTGATATTGACTGAGTGACACGGTCCTTACCACTTTCGAGCCTCCCTACATTGGCCATGACTCAGAACCTTGTATTATCAAGCAACTTGACTGTCTTGTGTCAACTCCCCCTTCGGTTCTCATTTCTTCACATAAATGCCTTCTTTGGTAGTAAAGCCAAGTGAAGAATCATGAACTAGGAAATTTTCATCTAGAGCTGTTAAAAGATGAATGTGACTTCCTTTTTATATTTGAATTATATTATAGTGATAGTGTAGGTTTTTTTGCTCTTGTTAATGAGGATTTAAGCAAAAATCAAATTCCTTTTGCTTTGAAAATTTTCTTTGCTTTCATTGATTTTTCTTTTTGTCGAATAATGGATGAACAAAGAATAGATGATTATGCATTATTGTTTTTCATATATGATGAAAAACAAGTTTTGAAGGGATTTATATGACATTCATAATAATTATAGCTTCTTTTAGAAGCTCAAAAAAGTTATAGAATTTATACATCTAATGATAGATTTTTATGCTTGTCTCAACAATGTGCTTTGATTGTGTAACAGTTACAAAATTGAAAAGCTCTATCTTTTTGCTTGCAAGTAAGAAAGGTTTGAAGTGTTTTCCAAGTTAAAGGAGGTTGAAAATAATTTATCATTTATGTTATAGTCATATTTAATGCTTAATTTGATTCATCTCGGAAAAAGCCATTTTTCATATAGAAGTACAATAGTTTATGTATCAAGATTTTAATGGGATGTTTTTTAGTTTAGTAATATGTTCATACTATTATTTATTGGGTATAATTAAAATATTATTTATTAGAAGAAAAAATAGTTTTACAAGAGTACAATTTTAATAATAGAATAATAAAAATGGTCTTAAACATGAGCTAGGTAGAACAAATTAACAAAATCACATAAAGTATATCCAACAAACCCATACAATTAATTAAATTATAATTCTTCAAAAAGGCAATGTTGACTTTTGTTCTAAGGAGATTGTAAATGGAACATCTTAAATTCAACATTTGATGATAGTAGCATAATAAAATTTGAAATTTGATGATGAAAACAATACCACAACAACTTAACCATCACATAATATTAATACAGTCAAAACTTGAAACATCAGATAAACTTATATAATCAAAAACAAATATTTGAAAACTAATTTTTTAACAACAAAAACTTATATAATTTTTTACATTATAAACATTATAACTGAAGAGTCATGATTAATGGCATCTCTTATATCTAAGAAAGTCATCTCTATGGCCATGAGTCTAGCTATGAGGGGAAGGAAATGGAAAAGGTGACTAGGGTGGCTGATGAAGTGAGTCTACAATGCTTCTTCTTGGATGAGGAGGAATCTATTCGACATAGAGAAGGATTTATGAGGGAAAAGCTCCCTGAGCCATGGAATGAGGTCTATCTGATGTTGATGAAGTACCTAACTTTAGAAGGGAGGTATGGTGCATGTTATTACTACCACTTTCCTCTCCTAAACCATTTTTTCCATTGTGACTTTATTTCCATTCCATTCTTTCTGTTGCATTATTTAGTGGATATAGTTACTGATGTAAAGGAAAAAATGAGGAAGGGTGTTAATTTTACCATTTTGCATCAAGGGTTGGTGTTCTTGTTGTATCAATTTCATCTTTCTTTGGTCACCCCTAGGATAGTTGAGATTGATATTTCCACCCATCCTAACCCCTGGCCACAACAGGTCCCCCTTAGTATCATGGGTCCGAAAGCCCCTACCCCATAGCCTATACCTAGCGGGTCCCTCTTGAGTTGAAGTCCACCCACTCAGGAGAAAAAGGGAGGCTGGAGAAAGGGAAAGAGAAGGAACCAGAGGAGTCAAAGGATGAGGGAAGAGGGGATAGGAGGAGGTTGGGGAGGATTACGAAATTTGATGGTAAAAGGAAATTAAGAGCTAGGGCCTCACAAGAGGAGGAGTCGGATTCAGAGGACATGGGTCATCCTAAACAAAGGATGGAAGAGAAGACGTTGAATTTCGGTGAGGGGAAAATGGAGGAAGAGGTGGTTTTGGATTCTTCACGATCTAGTTCTAGAGATGGGATTAAGGAGAAGAAGTAGATGATGCATGTTTCAACCACTATTGGGTTGGGGTGTGTGGACTTAACTCGAGAATAGTTCCTTGAAATTGTGGATAGAGTCCCCTCCCCTATAATGATTTCCTCTCTTGTTAGGGTTTCTTCCAAGGATAACACTAACCCCTCAATTATGTAGGATCTTACTATTGAGTAGGTGGATGACTATCCTTGCGACAGGCAAAAGGTCACCGTGGAGATCAAAAAGATGGATGGCAATGATGTGTGGGAAAGAATTTATGCACTGGAAGAAAGAATGCACCCTTTGACAAAATTTACTATGAAGGTTACACATGTAGCTGCTACCACACTTCACCTGCTTGAAGATCAAGAGGGGGATCTACCAAAGGAGGAGTCAAAAATGTTGTTTGACTTCTTTGTGGAAGATTGGGCTAATATCCTCCCGGGGAGGAAGCAGGCTAAGAAGCTTGGGCTCTCTCTTTATGGTTTTTCATGTTGTTTTTTTGCTGGGTGTTGAACTTGGTTGGGTTTAAGACAATTATGTCTTTGTTTTTATATTTCTATAGCTTTTTCAGTTCTATATAGGTAGTATTTATGTCATGCCTATTGAAACTCTTTTAGTTAAGTTTCCAAACTATGTTTTTTTGTTTTAAGTGGTAGGGGTAGTTTTGGTTGATGGCAATCTACTAGTAGTTCACCAGTTTGACTGTTTAAAGGTCAGTCTCTTAGTTTTAACTGCTTTTAATTTAAAAACATTATAACCATGCTTCTCCATAAGTTTCAGTTAATATGAATATAATCCATGGATTATGATCCCAGATATTGAAGCTGACAAACTCGCACATAATCTCATTCAAGAACATGAATATCATACCATAGATTGCAGAAATTTTTATTGCCAATATAAACATTATAAGATCTCAAATATTTTACATAAAAAAAATTAAAAAAATGTGCAAAAAAAATACATGACCTTGAAATTTAGGTCATGCGAACTCAGGAGAATATTCGCTTAAGACACGTCTTCATAAATATTTTGATATCTCCTACAACCATAATCCATAAAAATATAGAATGTTCTCGCACTAAGATACTTCTCTAACAACAAAATTTGATATTGAAACTTTTACAATGACGTGTGAATATGTAAGGTAATGTTGCTAAAAGCTGGACATATGTTACCAATGACTTGCGACTGGTACAATAATATTACACTGTTTGAAGGGATGGAATGGGAACACAAAATTAAAGCATTTTGATTTCCTTTAACGTTTCCAGATATATCACTTTACTAAGTAAATGATAATGGCCGTTTACATAAAGAAGATATGAAACGGGGTTAATCTGTATCTCGCCGATCTCCCTCTTAAGTCACTTACGATTTTTAATATTTCAGTATGCTAGAATTGTAAACAATTTTGTGCCAGAATTGGAAATGTAAAAGCAATCTAATTTAATTGAGTAGATTCAAAGGTTTTTAATTGCTGTTCAATGATTATATAGCAAATGGTAGTGTAAGGAAAAAAGATTTGATGGGAGTTACAAAAAAATTTAATTTTAAAAATCAATTTAAAATAGCAAATTCTATTTGGCATTCACAAAATAGTTAAAAAACAAATTAATATGTAATGTCATTTGGCAATCATAACTATTAAGAAATAAAATAGAAAACAAATTTGATGGGAATTACAAACTTTAAAAAAAATTAATTTAAAATAGAAAATGTCTTTTGGCATTCAAATTTTTTTTTTTTTTAAATAACATAAATTGTCAAATAAGATTATCAATTATAAAATAGATAAAAATCAATATTAAATATGTCAAGTGGCATTTTTCTTTTTCCGATTTAATATTTCAAATTTTTAATAATTAGTTTTTCTAGATTTTCTACTTTTGGAAGTTAGAAAAGTGTATATAGGTAGATTTAGTAAAAAAATAAACTAAGAAATTAGATGTCTTTTATTTTTCTAAATTATAATTATGATGTTTCTATATTTTCTTTATATTTTTCTATTAGAAATGTCATTATACTAAGTCAGAAAAGAAAATATAATAATATAGAAATAATTGAGCTTTCTAATTATAACAATTTCTTTCTTTTTATTATTAATCATAATTAATGAGTTCTTTGAAAGTAATAGGAATACCACAAATGATAAATCCTAGAGAAAAATAATTCAATATGGAATATACGTTTAGTATAAGGTTCATCATTAAAGAAAGAAATCATCAAATTTTTGAATTTAATGTTGATCTATAATCTATTGTGTGTGTGTGTGTGTGTGTAGTTCTTTTTTCAAATATAATTGTGTTGTACTTTTTGACTTAATGTTTCAAATCATAGCTTCGCCCTTAACTGAGACTTAAACTTGAACAATAAATTTTCATGTTTCAAATCACAATATTATCTTAAATAAATTGAAAGTTACCTGATAAAATTGAGACTTGGCACTAATACTAAATTAAGTTGACATCTAAATTTAATTATAATTCCACTTGATATTAGACAACATATCTAGAGAGAGAGGGGTAATAGAGAGAGAGAGAGAGAGAGAGAGAGAGAGAGAGAGAGAGAGAGAGAGAGAAGGGACCCTATTATGTTTTCAATAGAGAGAGAACTTAGAGATAGGGTTAGAGAGAGTAATATGATGGAGAGAGAGAGAGAGAGGGGGAGAATGGGTAAGGTAGGGAGGGAGAGATTGAGAGTGATTAGGGAAGGCGTAAAAGTGAGGGAGAGAAAGGGTGATAGATTTTAAAGAGAGAGGGATAATATTGAAATAATAGGGGAGAGTACAATAGGTTTATTAGAGGGCATAATGTGTGTGTGTGTGTGTGTGTGTGTGTGTGTGTGTGTGTGTGTGTGTGTGTGAGAGAGAGAGAGAGAGAGAGAGAGAGAGAGAGAGAGAGAAGGGGGTGAATAGGGGTCATTTATTGAGAGGCGAGGGAAGGGGTAGGGGAGGGAGGGAGAGATTGGGTGAGATTTGGGAAGGAGTAAAAGAGAGAGGGAGAAAAAGGGAGATAGATATTAGGCAACATATCTAGAGAGAGGGGTTTATTAGAGAGCATATCTAAAGAGAGAGAGACATATCTAGAGAGAGACAAGTGATCCTATTATGTTTTTCAATAAAGAGAGAGCTAAGAGATAGTGTTAATGAGAGTGATACAATGGTAAAATAAGGAGAAAGAGGGAGAGAGAGAGAGGGAGGGAGGGAGGTAGGGAGGGAGAGAGAGAGAGAGAGAGGGGGGGGTAAGGGAGGGAGGGAGAGATTGAGAGAGAGGGGTAGGGGTAAAAGAGAGGGAGATAAAGGGAGATAGATATTAGAAAACATATTTAGAGAGAGAGATAATAGTGAAATAATGGGCAAGCATAAAAGTAGAGGGCATAATGAGAGAGAGGGGGGGTGATTTGGGGTCATATATAGAGAGGTGAGGGATCCTATTATGTTTCTAATAGAAAGAGAACTTATAGATATAGGTAGAGAGAGGGTGATTAGGGGGTATGCATAGAGAGAGGTAATAGATAGGATAGGAAGGGTGATATTGAGAGAGAGAGAGAGAGAGAGAGAGAGAGAGAGAGAGAGAGAGATGGTGGAAGGGAAAAAGAGAGGGAGGGAGAGGGCATATAAATAAATAAATATATAGTTTGAGAGAGAAGGGGGCACATATCTAGAGAGAGATGGAGGGAAGAGAGTTAGAGAGAAGGTGTAGGGGGTATTTCCAGAGAGAGAGGCAAGTGATCCTATTTTTTTAATAGAAAGAGGGCTTAGAGATAAGGGTAGAGAGAGGAATATGATAGTAAGATAAGAGAGAAGGTGATTAGGGGACATATATAAAGAGAGAGGGTGTATATATATATATATATATATATATATATATATATACATATATATATACATATATATATATATATATATATATATATATATATATATATATATATATATGTATATATATATATATATATAGATAGATAGATAGATAGATAGATAGATAGATAGATAGATAGATAGATAGATAGATAGATTTTCAATAATATTAGAGGTAGGGGTAGAGAGGGATACAGAGGGATAGGAGGGTGAGATGAGGGAGTGTTGAAAGGGAGAGCAGGTGATTGGATCACATATGTAGAGAAAGTATAAAGGGCTGTGTGCGCGCGCGCGCATGTATGTGTTTGTGACACACACACACACACACACACACACATAGACATTCATTTTATTTATTTTTTATAGAGAGGGAGTCTGGTAGTAGGCGATAGACAAATAGAGAGAGATGGGGGTATATTTATATGATAAATTATAATTATAACCATAACAGAAATAAAATTTAATTATAATTATTGGAAAAATAATAGTAATTGTCACTTTACTATTAATTATGCTATAAGGCATATACAATGGGAGAAGCAAATCCCAACACAGGAATATTCCAATGAATAATCCATATAAGGAAAAAATATTTGATGAGAGTTACGAAACAAATTTAATTTTAAAAATCAATTTAAAATAGAAAATTCCATTTGGCATTCACAAAATAGTTTAAAAACAAATTAAGATGTGTAATGCCATTTGGCACTCTTAATTGTTAACAAATAGAAATAGAAAATAAATTAAATGGGAGTTACAAATGAAATTTAGTTTTTAATAAAATGTATAATGCCATTTAGCAATCATAATTATTAACATATAGAAATAGAAAAGAAATTTAATGGGAGTTGCAAAAAAAATTTGTTTTTAAAAATTAATTTCAAAAAATAAATGCCATTTGAAAATCATCACTATTAAGAAACAAAATAAAAAATAAATTTGATGGGAGTTATAAACTTTTTTTAAAAATCAATTTAAAATAGAAAATGCCTTTTGGCATTCAAGAAAGTTTTTTAATTTTAAATAACATAAATTGTCAAAAAAGCTTCTCAAATATAAAATAGATACAAATCAATATTAAATATGCCACGTTGCATTTTGGTTTTTTGGATTTAATTTTTCAATTTTTTTATAATAATTTTTTTTCTAGATTTTCTACTATTAGAAGTTAGAAAAGTTTATATAGGTAGATTTAGTAAAAAGTTAAAATAAGAAATTAGATACCTCTTATTTTTTTGAATTATAATTATGATATTGCTATATTTTCTTTATATTTTTCTATTAGAAATGTCACTATACTCAGCTAAAAAGCAAATATAATAATATAGAAACAATTTAGTTTTCTAATGATAACAATTTCTTCCTTTTTATTATTAATCATAGCCAATGAGTTCTTTGAAAGTAATAGGAATACCATGAATGATAAATCCTAGAGAAAAATAATTCAATATGGAACATATGTTTAGTATAAGGTTCATCATTAAAGAAAGCGATCATCAAAGTTTTGAATTTAATGTTAATTGATTCTTTTTCAAATATAATTGCATTGTACTTTTTGCAAAAAGAGGGGTAAAAATTTATTAAGATAGAAAGGAATACAAAAAGGAGAGCTCAACAAGGAGCTCGATCCTGAGCAACAAGATCATCAAATTCTTGCACCATCTCAAAAGACAGTTGCCTCCTATCCCTAATATTCCAACCCGGATCATGACTAGATGCCCATTTGGCTAAACAATCAGCAGTTCTATTCCATTCACGAGGAATATACGTGAACCTAATGAACTGAAAAGAGGAAGAGAAGAAAAGAATCTGCTTAACAACAGTAGCTAGCTGCCAACTAACATCCTCAAGCTCTTGCGAAGAAAACATGTTCACCACTACCTAGGAATCAGACTCACAGATAATCTTACTCCATCTCCGCAAGCAACACTCTTCCACAGCATATAAAATAGCTTGAGCTTCCATGAGATTGTTAGTATAATCACCCTTATGAACTGAGAAGAAAAATTTAACATCCCTAGAACTACAATGAGCCACTCCGCCAATACCAGCCGGACCAGGATTCCCACAAGAAGAACCATCAGTGTTAATTTTCAGAACTCCATAGGGAGGAGGAGTCCAGTGCCCATCCCGGTTAACCCGACCCTTCCTTTGATGATGAAGCTGCCTAGACATAGAAGAAAACCTATGAGTTGTAGCCCCATCCTGCAGATGAAAATTGAGGCGATTACAAATAGCAAGATCAACCGGATCCATAACCCCATCAAGCTCACACTTCACAAGAATAGTTTCCTGAAGAGAATGTGATATTTTTCACCAAAGATGCAAAACACCAAGCCGAACATCTTGGAATATGCGATGATTCCTCTCCAACCAGATATGCCAAAGCATGAAAGATGGACCAGCAATCCAAGCAGTATGGAGAAAAGAAGACTTGGGGGGAGCAGTACCCAAGCGGGCCCAGAACTCAGGCAAAGAGGAAGCATGTTGACAAGAGCAACCCCAAGTGCACCACCAAAGGTGCCATATCTGAGTAGAATAGGAGCAATGGAAGAACAGATGAGAGACATACTCCTCTCCATTACCACACAAAACACAATAAGAGGGGCCCTGAAATCCACGTTTACAAAGATTGTCCCAGGTAAGACAACAGTTGTGAGCCACTAGCCACATGAAAAAATTGCACTTGGACCAAGAAACTTTATTCCAAACTTTCTTAATGTACTTTTTGACTTAATGTTTCAAATCACAATATTACCTTAAATAAATTGAAAGTTACCCAGTAAAATTGAGACTTGGCACTAATACTAAATTAAGCTGAAATATAAATTGAATTATAACTCCACTTGTAATCTTAATAAAATATTATTCATTATTAGAGGGCATAATGTGTGTGTACCCAATAAAATTGAGACTTAGCACCAATACTAAATTAAGCTGAAATATAAATTAAATTATAACTCCACTTGTAATCTTAATAAAATATTAATCATTATTTGTGTGTGTGTGTGTGTGTGTGTGAGAGAGAGAGAGAGAGAGAGAGAGAGAGAGAGAGAGAGAGAGGGGGGGGGGAAGGGGAAAAAGAGAGAGGGATAGAAAGAGAGATAGATATTAGACAACATATCTAGAGAGAGAGGGAGACAATAGTGAAATAGTGGGGGAGAATGAGAGAAGCTTATTAGGGGGCATAGAGAGAGAGAGAGAGAGAGAGAGAGAGAGAGAGAGAGAGAGGAATATCTAGAGAGAGACAAGGGACCCTATTATGTTTTCAATAGAGAGAGAACTTAGAGAATGGGTAGGGTAGGGCGGTAGAGATTGAGAGATATTGGGGAAGGGGTAAAAGGGAGGGAGAGAAAGGGCGATATATTTTTGAAAACATATTTAGAGAGATGGAGATAATATTGAAATAATAGGGGAGAGTAAGAGAGGTTTATTAGAGGGCATAATGTGTGTGTGTGTGTGTGTGTGTGTGTGTGTGTGTGTGTGAGAGAGAGAGAGAGAGAGAGAGAGAGAGAGAGAGAGAGGCGAGGGAAGGGGTGGGGGAAGGGGTAAAAGAGAAAGGGAGAAAAAGGGAGATGTATATTACACAACATATCTTGAGAGAGAGCAAAAATAGTGAAATAATGGGGGGGGGGGGAGAGAGAGAGGTTTATTAGAGGGCATATCTAGAGAGAGAAAAGTGACCCTATTATGTTTTAACTAGAGAGAGAGTGATACAATGGTCAAATAAGGAGGGGGGGGGGAGAGAGAGAGAGAGAGAGAGATGGAGGAAGGGGTAGGGAAGGGAGGGAGAGATTGAGAGAGAGTGGGGAAGGGGTAAAAGAGAGGGAGAGAAAGGGAGATGGATATTAGAAAACATATTTAGAGAGAGAGGGATAATAGTGAAATAATAAGGAAGAGTACGAGTAGAGGGCATAATGAGAGAGAGAGGGGGTGATTTGGGGTCATATATAGAGAGGCAACAGATCCTATTATATGTTTTGAATAGAAAGAGAACTTATAGATATGGGTGGAGAGAGGGTGATTAGGGGGTATGCATAGAGACAGGTAAGAGATATAATAGGGAGGGAGATATTGAGAGAGAGAGAGAGAGAGAGAGAGAGAGAGAGAGAGAGAGAGAGAGAGAGAGAGAGAGGGAGAGAGAGTAGAGGTCATATAAATAAATAAATATATAGTCTGTGAGAGAGGGGACACACATCTAGAGAGAGATGGAGGGATGAGAGTCAGAGAGAAGATGTAGGGGGAATATCCAAAGAGAGAGGCAAGTGATCATATTTTTTTAATAGAAAGTGGGCTTAGAGATAAGGGTAGAGAGAGGAATATGATGGTAAGATAAGAGAGGGGAGAGACTAAGTGAGAAGGTGATTGGGGGCATATATAAAGAGAGAGGGTGATATATATATATATATATAGAGAGAGAGAGAGAGAGAGAGAGAGAGAGAGAGAGAGAGAGAGATTTTCAATAATATTAGAGGTGGGGGTAAAGAGAGATAGAGAGGGATAGGATGGTGAGATGAGGGAGGGTTGAAAGGGAGAGCAAGTGAGATCACATAGCTAGAGAAAGTATAAAGGGGTCTATGTGTGTGTGTGTGTGTGTGTGTGTGTGTGTGTGTGTGTGTGTGTGAGAGAGAGAGAGAGAGAGAGAGAGAGGTTCATATTTTTTTGTTTTTATAGAGAGGGAGACTGACAGTAGAGGATAGACAAATAGAGAGGGGGAAGGGGGTATATATTTATATGGTATATTATAATTATAACCCTAACCTAAATAAAATTTAATTATAATTATTAAAAAAAATAGCAATTGTCACTTTACTATTAATAATATAATAATTCGTATAATGGATAGGCTAATATTAATATAATATAAGTATATACTTACATTAAAGTTATTCAAAAATGTCTTCCATGGTGCATGATGACTGCTACTAGCTTATATATTCTTATATATAATATGCCGAGAGTCATCCTTCTTGAGGCACTCATTTTAATTCAAATTCTAACCAATAAAAAAAAACCAATAGAATTTAAATTAAAATAGGTGTTCCGAGAAGGATGACTCTTGACATATTATATATATAAGTATATATAAGCTAGTTAATATAAGAAAGACTGTTACAAATATACAAAGAACAAAATGGTAGAAAAAAGCTACAACCTATTAATATAAGAAAGACTTATTAAGAAAACATGTATATCTAAATTTTCTAAGAGAAATCAGAGCTTTAGAAATTATTCAAACAGCTCTTTTCCAAAAGGTCTAATCAATTGACAAAAAGACCCATCCAATTTAGTCCTGTCTTCAATAGAATACACCTGCATATTCCCAAAGAGGCCTATGGTAAGATCTTCAAAATCTTTCCATTTAATGGTCGCTGTAAGCACTTTTTAGCACTTGGATCCATTTTGTCTAGGCAAGAGGTTGAAAATGGTGATTCTTTTGAATACAATGACACGAATGCGAGAAACATCAAGGTTTATGATTTATATTTAAAATTTTATAATACAGTATGATTTTATTTAATGTTCTATGTAGTATTTTAAAAATTATGCATATAATTAGTTTTTGTTTATGATTTTAATTTGTTAGATATTGTTCGGTGATTTATTGCTAGGAAGAGTAATAAAATAGATTGTAAAGAAAGTCTTTGTAGACAGCCATGTAAACTAAAATTGACGATTATATATACAAAAGAACTTTTCACTTTATACAACCATTGATCCAAAATGTTAAAAGAAACTTTTTTATAAAATTTATATCTTGTATGACATGACTTCAAATCTGTATGTTCAGACATAAGTTTGAATCTATATGTTACCATAACAAGATCGTATTGTTATCTTTGCAGTCATTTTTGAAAGGAAATCTGGATTAGAAAGTAAATTAAAGAGGTCTGCATCTCAGGCCTTGTTTCTATCTGTAAAGGTATATAAAATGATGGGACAGGCTAAACTAAAGACAAAACAAAGTCAATTTTTTTCAGATTCAAGGAAACGTAGTGATCTTTTTCTAAATTTTTTGTTATTTTTTATTACAAATTATGTAGAAGATCAAATGATAAAATTTTTAGAAAAAATTATGATATTTTCAATTTTTTTAAAAATTGATCAACTATACAATTTGTAAGAAAGATAGCAGCCTCCTAAAATGACCAAGGTCAATAGAATCATATGAATTGATCAACTATACAATTTGTAAGAAAGATAGCCGCTTCCTAAAATGACCGAGGTCAATAGAATCATATGAATTGACAGTGTCACTTGTTGATGACTGGATGGAATTTCGTCCAATGGTACATTAGAAAAATGTAATAATAACAAAGGCAATTATGTCTCTAAATATATATGGGTCTTAAAATGTCGGCAAGTAACAAGTACAACAGTGCGCCAGTGGCTAACTAGCCGATGGAATCGCCAGTGCTACTTCGTTTTTTTGTGTTCCTTCATCGGACAACTGTTTCTGCAGTGCTTTTTGAGTGGACAGTGGTGGACAACCACTGTCTTTTCTGTTTAAAAGAGAACAAGATCTTCTCTTACTGCAATTGAGTAAAGTGTAGTTGATTTCATTGAGTTTTTTTTTGGAAAATTAGAAGTCTGTAGGGCATTGAAATAATTGTGTAACTACATTGGGAATTTTAGTGAAAAATAGGTATTACAGTAGAAAGAAGTGACATTTGAACGATTTGTTTCAATTAAGTTTATATTGTATACGAGAATCATCTGTAGTACAGCGGTGAATTGGTGAATTGGCATGGCTTCTTTCTGAAAGGTCACATTGACAATATAAAAAAAAAAGGTTTATATTGTATAGAATAGATAGAATTTTGGAGATATATTGTATTGTGTTGAATCAAATTATAAATTTTGGATGTTTTTGGGTGCTTGTTGCACTAAGAGGTAATTGAAGATGAGGTGATAATGAGCTTGTCCACATTCAAAATATGGTCGGCATATGACAAAAGTCTACATAGGAGGTAGAACAATGTTGCAAGAAATGTAACATGAGATGAGACGTTGTCCAAGTTTTATTTAACTTTGGCATAAGTCCTTAAACAATGTGCAATGATAGCGGATAAGAATAATTGTTTGCAGAAAAACTTATCACCTCCCATGATGAAGTGTACCTTGTGAGTCTATAGGGCCTGCATAATTGTGATGACAATCATACACACTGAGTTGTAAATCCACTTAGCATCAGATAGGAGCATCTTGAGTAATGATGCAAGCAAGCAACTAGAAATGGAATCAGGAATGCCAAATATTCATTGGAGTTTTTGGAGAGAGATTCAGCAAATTTTATAATATTTTATAGATGTGGATCAAATGTCTTAAAAATTTCTTCATCGGTCATGGAGCAAACTATTCTGTTTTTAGTAGGTGCAACCTCTATAAAATATTGTCTTTTGATAATGTTTATATTGTCTTTCTGTCTTAATAAATTTTTACCCTTCTTTTTGCAAAAAATAGATTAATGTAATAAATTGGTTTTGTATTTTAGAATGATTTTAAAATCAACAAATTCTTGAATCCTCCATAATTATTTGAGATTCAAAGAATCACACTAAATAACATCTCTTATTTATAGGGAAGGAGCATTATAGACAGTTTGAATTCTTTTTATTTCCAATAGACATCTTCTCAAAATATTTATATTATTAAAAATCTAATTGATCTAAAGCTGAAAAGATAATATTTTTATGAATTATAAAATAAATGATATACTATTATATATATGGTTTAAGTAGATATTCTTAGTATCTAGTTTTAACTAATTGATTAATATTTTCATCAAATCCTACTAATTTATCACGACTAGATTAATCTTAAATTTGAATAAGTACTTTTTAGAATATGGAGCTTTTGAAGGACGTATACTCATTCATTTAGAAATACTTCCCATTGCAAATGTTCTGGTGGGTCTACATGCAATGGACAAAAAATGTTTCACCGGATCCTTAAAAAGATGATGTTCATGGAGTGCAATAACCGCAGGACATTATCAAGGCATTAGGAGCTTATAAACAAGTGGAAAGTGTTTATCCTATTCCTGGATTTTTCTTTTGCAGATTCCTGTCAATTTGGAACTGAAAGTATCATTCATTTCCTAACTTGCACGGGTACCTTCCCCCCCCCCTCCGGAACACGTACCAGTTCGAACCGGTTCGTGGTTTTGGTCCGGTTCGACCTGGGTTCTTTTTTGGAGGCCTGGTTCGATCTGGTTCGAACTAGGGTTCGAACCCAAGAGAACCACATATAAAATTTTGGACCAGGGTTCGAACCCAGGAGAACCACATATAAATTTTCCACATTACAGCATGTTTTAATTTAATTTATGTTGATACATCTTGGGTCTGGGTTGGTAGGCATTACAATGCCACAGTTTTTTGTGTTGAGTAATCCCTAGCTGTAAAACACTTTCTATTTGAATCAAAATGCTACTAAATTTGAGACACCCACAAGAGAAGATGCTCAACATGTGGCGACCACCATGAGCAATTTCAAGGAATTTCAGGGCCTATTTGAGTAGCAATATGAATTTTTCAAACACTAAACAATAAACAACATTTTATTGGGAAATGTTGCCCTGCAGAAGAAAGTTACGATCACATGAATATGGTCAGGTGGGGCAGCTACTTACCACATTGTCTATCACTGTTTGGCTGATTATTTCTCCTCTAGGTATATTAAAAATTGTATTAAAGAATATTGAATCTGGGACATCAGACTGTGTTATCCAAAGGCCTCCATGAATGGTCTTTTTCCAGTTTACTGTTGTTGATCAGTGCTTGGGAGATTGTGCCCAAAGAGATTGAAGAATATTCAGTTGGTCAAAGGGATTTACCTTTTGCAAGCTAGATCTAATTAGTTTTTAACCACGTTCAATCGATTATGTTAATCATAATAAGAGTTTGGTAAATAAATTTATGAAAAGAAGAAATTTTTATTAAAACTTACTTTTGATCTGCATAAACTAATCAGATACAGTTATGAATTTTTTAAATGAAAGGGAAGAGATCTAGTCGCTAGGGGTTCCAATGATCGCTGTGGTTTGCTACTATATTGTTTATGCTGTTTTAAAGTTTTTTGTTGTTCAAATGTGTTTATGCTACTATGCTACATTCTAATTCTAACTCATGCTTCGTAAAGATGTATATATATATATATATATATATATATATAATATAATAAATTTTTTTTACATGTTTTTGTACTAACGAACCCAAATGAACCCAAACCCCTTTTCAAAATTTTGTCGAACCAGCGAACCGGTTCTCGAACCTAAACCCAGGACCGAACCATGAACCGACAACTTAGTTCATTTCTAGTGGAATACACTCATTATAGTCTTAGCATTGTTTATCAGAAAAAAATATGATCTGCTATTTATAAAATTCCTTCTTTTCTAGTGGAGCCAAATGAAGAAGCATAAACTAATCTAAATTTCATTTAGAGCTATCAGAGAAGAATATGATTACTTTTCTAATGACTGATGGTGATAATTTCTTTGGTAAACCAATGATACGCTAGTGGCACTAGCAACGTAGGGTTGTTCAAACTCCATTATATTTCAGACATTTCTTTTCTTTGTTTTGATTTTCCTTTTCTGACATGTGTTTGACAATCTAAAAGCACCGCCTCCCCTAAATGAATGCAAGTAGGGAAGTCTTAAAGCTTTTTCACATGGAAAGAAGTTTGAAAATGATTTTGTACTTCATGATATATTGAGAAAAATCAATTTTCCTATCAGTTCACTGACCACCCATCAAGGTGTTAATGTAACCATGGACTGTATCAATGCCATCATTGATTCGTTTGTTTAGTACATTTTTAATGATTATATTGAGAATTTATCGCTTTGAAAGAGGTAAATCTTTTTTCAAAGAGTTATGATTTAAAATAAAAAAATGTTGTTTTCATTTAAGTATTTATGAGTAATAATTCATTTGAGATTAGATTTTAAAATGAAAAGAAAAATAGCACCATGAAAACTTAACTATTTTGAGAAGTAAATATTAATGACAATTTCTTTCATAAATTAATTTACAAACATAGATATTTTAAAATCTCTTCCAAATTTTTATACGTTCTTAAAATAAAAAGTAAGTTTTGTAAGAAAAGTATCACATCACATTCAAATTTAGATGCTCATACTCAAGAAAATTATCCTTGCACATATGAAAGGCCAAGTGCTTGTCTTGATAAATATTTGAGATTCTATTATAGTATTCAAAACCACAATACAATCGAATTAATATTTTAATAGTGTGATATTGATATCTAGATTTAACTATGTAGTTTTTAATTCAAACTTATTGACCCATATATCATGAGTAGTGATTCACACATGAATCCATCTATCGCACAAATAAATGGTACACTTAGCAGAGTGGGTTTGACCATGAAGGGAACTCCATCGTTAAACACGTTCGAGATGCCAGAGTAGTACTGGGATGGGTGACCTACTAGGAAGTCTTGGTGTTTCACCTCTGTTAAGTTACCTAACATTAATAATTATGAAACTTAAAATTAATATCGTTAAGTTACTTAACATTAATACTTATGAAACTTTTATGATGATGTAATTAAACTTTTATACTAGTTGTTTCTCTAGTTCCTTTGTTGCTACCACTGCCTCCTTCAAACCCTAGATTTGAAGGGATGGTAGGCTCTATTGATATGAAATCTCGAGCTAATAGGGTCTATGTGCTGCAAGAGTCTTCATTGATTTCAACATAGTCCCTTCATTGTTCATGCAGCCCAAATGGTCGAAGTGAGCATTCTGATGGTGGGGAGAAAAGAAGGTTCATCTCCATTAGAGACCCTCTCTCGACTCTGCCACCATATTTTTGTATAATAGTTTCTCCTCTCTTGGGGATGAGGATGGCATGCAAGACATTATATGATGAAAATTTCATTGTGGAATGTGCTAGGGCTAACACACCTCCCTACAAAATAAATTTTCCATGATATTCTACACCTTCAAGAAGTCTAAATTATTGGGTTTCTTCTCACCTCATCTTGTCACATTATTTGGCCGAATAGTGCCATGTTTTTGTCCCAACATGAAACTGGCCAAGGTGGTTTTACTACTCTTCTCTCACCTAACTTGATTTCTTCAATCATTTTGCATGGTTTAGTTACCATGCAAAGAATTGAGTGGATTCTTTTTTGTCTTTTTTAAATCATTCCTTTAGTATTGTCAATATTTATGCTCCCAATGATAAGATAGAATGCTCTCATCTATGTGTTGAATGGTGAATTATTTTCTACCTGCCACCTACTATATACCACTTGGGTTATATGTGGAGATTTTAACATGACTGAGTTTGATTCATATAAAGAAGGGTTCTTCCCTTTATGATGGTTCACTGGTGAAAGAGAAACTTGATTTTACATCCACAATAAACTGTGTCATTTTTATTCCAATTCTAACCAAAGCCATCCTAGTGGGGTTTGGCACACTTGGTCAAATTTTTGAGCTTGCTTTGATAGGGTTTTTAAAATGCTAGATCATGACATGATCACAACACAATAATTTTTCTCTTTCTCTAAAGATAGCGAATTACTTGTCACTCCAAAGATGGATGTGACTTTGTCAGACCACTATTCCATTTCATTTTCCATTATATAATAAAAAATTGAACCTCGTACTTGTGAAATGCAATTTTACCTCAACACCTCTCTTTTGGCTCATGCTTCCACCTCTACCCATATCTTGCATGTCTGGAATATAGAACCTCAACCCCATGCTCATCTTGGGTGAATTTAATGGTAGAATTACACCAAAAACTGTACTGCGAGGTTTCTTCACATTTATGGAAGATAGTTGGCCAATTACAACCATATATCCTATGAGGCTACCAAGGTAAAGGTACAAAGTTGTGTCATCTTTTAGGCTGACTTATCAGAATGACTAAATTTGAGTATTTCTATCTAAAATTCCTATTTTTAAAACATATGATCTAGAGAAATTCATTCTAGCTAAGTTATATATGGTCTCACACTTTTCCAATTAGAAATGTCTATTAAATGCATGTTTTTTACTAGTTTGTATCCAATTACTAAAGAAATAAAATTATTTCATAAAAGTGTTGTTTCAATAACTCTTACTATTTTTTATGAATTTTCTTTAACAACATATAAACACAATTTTATAGAGCTCTGAGTCAAGAATAATCTCACGTACAGTTTATAGTGTTTTAATTAGATAAAGTATATTGAAATTTAAAAATGTCACAACCACGTATTTTAACACTTGAAAAGATGTTGGTTTTGAGAAAGAAAAATATATTAAATCATCTCAAAAAATCTAAAGTTATATGATGTTCTAGAGGAGTGAGTCCTCTTCTAGAATGTATAATTTTTCTCTTGGTTTTAATAGATTTGTTTTGAAAAATGTGTTTGGAGATGAAAACTACTGATTTCAGGTGAGTTGAAATTTCAATCCTTATAAAAGAGAAAATATAGTTCTAAGGCTGATTTTTATTTTTGATTGTTAGAGATATATATGTTATCTATAACATAGCCTAAGATCAAAGGAAAATAAGTTTATTTGCATATAATTTTGTGGTGGGAACTATACCCCTAATTTTTAGCATTTTTCAACAACTGAAAAATTATCTATAAAAATTAGGAAAATATATCAATTCTTATTCCAAATAATTATTAAAAATTATAATCCTAAAAATCATCCATTTCTACACATTTAATTAGTTTACTTCATTTCCAAATTTAAAATAATAGTACCAATTTTATGTCATTGAAGATGAATAAGTATACTTTTGTTAGCCTTTTCCTTTACAAAAGGGTGACACAAGTTTGTGCTTTTACCTACCACCAAAGATCTATATACCTCTTTTCAAGCTTTTTCCATACCCCTTTGATTCAGATCTACAAATTTGGCTAGCCATCCTCCACCAATAGAAGCAATTTACAAATAGCTATGCATCTTAGGGTGCTTAGATTAAGGCCTACTTCATTGGTTGGAGGTTGGAGATCAAGCTTCGAAGGAATTTTTTCAATCTGTACATACTCATCATTCTTTTGTTGGCATGAAGAGAATAAAGAAAGGTCAAAAAACTTTGTGTGACATTCCTAATATTCTCTAGGCATTTGTGTGCCATTTTTAGAAGGTTTTCACTATGCAAGGAAATTTTGTTGCATTAGAGAAAGCATTGGATACTTTGATTTCTATTATTCCTAACACCCTGGCACTTGAGAAACATGCTTTTGTGAGAAAATGCTTATGCTTACTGGTCTTCAAGAGACCTTGTTTTTTATGGTGGATGATAAAGTTCCTGGGTGTAATGACTTCCCTTATGAATTTTACAAGACCTTTTGTGATGCCATTGACTTCGACTTACACAAAGTATATCTTGAAGCTTTTCACTCTCAAACACTAGGGATAATAATTAAATAAAGTGATATTAAATTCATAACTAATGTTTGTGACCTAGAGGTCATTCACAACTAGCAACCCATTTCTCTTTTGAATATCTCCTACAAAATTATTGCCAAAGCCCTCTCCCTCAAGATTTGACATCATCTTCCATAGATTGTGTGTCTTGAGAAGATTGGCTTCATCAAGTCCTGACATATTCTAGATAATATGATTGTAGTTTGGGAAGGTATGGAATGGTTTGTAAAATTGAATTTTCCAAAGCCTAAGATCACATTCAATGGCCTTTCATTCTGGCTATGTTGCAGGCAATGGGGTTTGGCCCAATGTTCTTCCAACTGGTTCAAATTCTTTTTGGGTATGCCTCTACATGCATCACCATTAATAAGTGGAAATATGAGGCCTCTGGGATCTTCAAATATATTCACCAAGGGTGTCCTCTTGTGCCTATGTGCTGGTCAGTGACAGGTTTGGTTAACTTCTTGATAATGTTATTTCTATCATTTGTGTGTGTGGAATTGGTCTCCTAGATTCCTCTAAGAAACTAGTTAACAATTACTTCCTCAATGATTCCTTTCTTACTATCATTAAAGAGGAGGAACATATTGCTAATGTAGTTTCTCTCATGTTTTTAGTCTATACCTTGTTTTATTTTGATTTGAGAGATACTTATTACTCATGTTGTTATTACATTTGACATTTGACTTTAGGGTTAGATGTTGTACTTTGATTTTAGTATCATAGATGTTAGAATACTATGTTGTTCGGTTGATCATATTTTCATGATGATTCTTTTTGAGATGATAGTATGTTTTATGATGATATCTAGTTATCTAGTATTTGGACATATCTCTGATTTATGTTAGATGTGGATTTAATACTATGGTGATTTACTTCTTGCTTTGTTACTCTTTATGCAACCATGAGTGATGTAAATGGATTATTTCATTATAATTTAATAAATGGTCAAATTAGGTACTTAGTTCTTTTTTTTTGGCTATGTTATTATATACAATTGCACTTGATCATTTGTTTTCATGTGCAAGATTTATATCCTTGGTAGTGGCACATGGAGTTAGTGATTCAATTGTTCATATTTTACCAATGTCATCCCTATATGGTCGACATATCTTATTTAAAAGTTTAAATTAAACCTTCTAGTGATTTGATAAATCTAGACTCATTTGCATTGTGTGATTAGACATGTGAACATGTCTGTGCATTAAGAGGTTTGCATTGTCACAAAAATTGTTAAGAAATTTTTTGTGATTTTGGGTTTTCAAGCTTTATTCTAATTGATTTTAATTTCTAGCATCTTTGCTATAGATGAATTCCAATTACTTGGAATAACTTGTTTTCATCTGGGTTGATACAGGGTTTAACTAGGTTACTTGATTATTTACCCTAATCAATTATTCACTTGAAAAGTGAATAAGTATCCAAAGAGGAAATCAATTCCTCGCTTCTCACTTTTGGAAATTATAAAATTGAGAGCTTTTTTCCAAAATCCTCTTTTGGAGGATTGTGTTTCTGTTCATTGTGAGAGCTATGAGTGTGGGGCCTTTGTGAGATCAGTCTCATTGGATCCATCTTGGGAAGACCTTGCTTTTCCATGACTTTCAATAGCTTCTATAGGATATTTATTTTATCTAGTTGATTCTTGTTTTAGCCCTTTTGGATGTCAAGTAGGGCTCTCCCATTTTTGTGTTTAAACTTTGTCTCTACTTTTGTTTCTAATAGTTATTCATTAGGAGGCTAAGAACTAGTGTTTTCCTCAATTTTTGTTTGCTGGTTCTACCCAGTTCGTCGAGTATGAACATTTTCCCAATTTTTGAGATGAGGGTTTGGAGTTTTACACCATTATGCTAGCTGTTTTTGCATATGGTGTATAAACCTAGATTTTATTGAATTTTTGTGGCTTTTTGTGCTCTAAGACCAAATGGGTTTTTATTTCAATATTTTTGAGTTTTGAGGTTTTTACCTCAATTTTTGTGCCACCCAATTTTTATGGCATAATGTTGGTCGTGGACTTGGATTATCTGTAGGATTTCAATCAAACCATTCTTGCATTTATATGTTACATTGGGATGCATTCCATATTCATCCTCCCAAGTCTATTTTCAGTTGTGTGTTATTTTACATTGTGTTCTCATCCAGTCCTTATGTTATGATCTTCATGATGGTGGTGCGCCACCCGTGAGCATATGCACATGCATTTGTTGGGTGACTTGTAAGTCTTGATCTTCCATTTTTATTTTGTTTGAGTTATGATCATTTTGGGTTCAGTTGGGACTATGCATGTCTATGAGCACTCATCATTGGATGAGCATGGTTAGAGTAGCATAGCACCATGGAGGGGGTTTCTATTTCATAGCTTGCTAACTATTGCCTAGAGGGTTGGTGTGAAGGATTTTTAATCAAGTGATAACTAAATAAAATATTGGGTGGTAATAAAACTAAGATAATAAAATAATACAGTGTGAGAGCCTTCTATTGGGAAGTTAAGTCCACACAATACCAAGCTTGGGCTATCTAATGCCAAGTGACTCTCCATGCAATGAGTCCCTACATAGTTACCCATTGAGTGTCTAACTAGGACTTATAGTACTTCCATTGTCTCATGATCTTGGCTTTAGTCATCTTACTATCTAGCATGAGTGTTAGCCATGAAAATTTTCTTTATGTGTGTTTGTGGGTGGTCATTATCTCTCTCAGCATGATGAGAGTGAATGTATGGGTTTCATGTGGTTGGGAGGTGTAGCTACCTATACCACTACTGGGGACCAGTTTTCACAGACGATCTATTATCTTACTACAACAAGTGGTTGATGTTTCACTTGGTATATTCATGATTCAGGAATATGCTTCCTTTTGATCTATGCTTTCATTGGAATGTATGGATATCATGTTCAGATGATGTTAGTTTATTTGACACATTCCTGTGTTATTATGTTTAGCAGATGATTAGATGATGCATTTTAATTAGTTGGAATATCTATTTCTTTACTTGTTAGCATGGTAGATTTCCTTATTCTTATGATGTTATTATGCTTTAGAAGTGATGTCGTCATAAGAAACCTCTGACTATCTAGTTGGTAGTTTGGGATGCTATGCATGGGATGGCTAGGACCTTCGAGGTTTCATAATGTTATTATGGTTGGGAGGAACACCACATGATTTTTGTTATTTTCATTATTTGTGATGTTTCTTTTAGTACTTTTCCTTTACTACTATGATTTAGATGGTTGGATGCAGTTTCTCTCTTGAAGTTATTGTGTTTGAGTGGCTATGCATCGATTTGTGGACTTGGTACTCCACAGTGTGGAGGAATTGTTTTCCCTAGCTTCTCATCTTATGTTTTCCTTTTTTTCTATTGTGAATTATCGCACAAAATTGCACTCTCTTGCATGAGAGTGTGAATTTTCACATGGTGTCTTGCAATCCTTTGCATGATTCATGTACTTCCTTGCATGAACCTCGGCACTAGTATAGTGTATTTTAGCTACTAGACCAAGTGTTTCCTCATGCAAAAAGTAGATCCTGATGTTATATGGTCTACTTCCTCATGCAAAGGGGTACTTCCTTGTGTGAAATTATCTATTGGGATTTTCTCACATGGAAAACATGGGCCAACATCTCCACTATTTTTTGGGGAACACAATTTGGTGATTTGAGTATGCTTTTGAGTTGCTTATATTTTCATGCTTTGATAGACTAGATATTTTGTGTTAGGTTGTCATCTTTGGATTTTGTCTTTAGTTTGATCGTGTTAGTTTGGTAGTGGTGTTCAAAGATCCATTGGTGTTTGAAAGTTTGTCTATGTTTTCCATTGCGATCTTCTTGATCCTTTTACGATGTGGTCATGTGAATGAATATATATATATATATATATATATATATATATATATATATGTCCTTGTTTATCCTTGTTCCAAGGATCTCCTAGCTAGGCATTATAGCTAATGCCTTGTAGTGCATGGACACATTTTACCTAGCCTTTGGCTTGACTATTAAATAGAAAAAAGGTCTTTGTTATAGCTAGTCCTTCCTTCTAGAGCTATCCTAGCTTGATTAGTTCCAATGGAAATGTAATCAACATGAAGAATGTTTCACTTCTTTGACATATTGTTTACCTTCCAAGCCTACTCCATGGAGCTCTCAAATGTTGTCTTGGCTAGGATTGGGAGGAAATTATAATATTGGATTACCAAACCTATTTCCTTAGCTAGGAAATTTTAGATTTTCTCCAAAGTGCTAGTTGCCACTCATGTTTATTATTCCTCCTATTAGGCACCTTCAATGGCCTCCTACCTCAAGCTTCAGTGTTTGTTGCATGATTTACTCTAGGACATAGATGCCTCTCATCATGGCTATCATAGGCTCACTTTAGACTTTTTTTCTACCTAGAGAGTCAGGTTGCTTAAACCTTCTCTATACCCAAAATTAGGGTTTTTCCCTTTGTGCCAAGTGGGTCATTTGTGCTTTTTTTTGGTAATAAGGCCTTGAAAATTGCATTGCAACATTGCATTCGTCAAGCTTCCTAGTCAATCAACCTATTTAGAAGGGGATTAATTTTCAAACCCTTCTGGTCACTCTAGAGCTCATTAAAACCCAAGGCACCTTCATTTCTAAGAGCATTTAGAAAGGTCTAGAAAGCCATCAAGCATTAGCTTGCTTGGGCTAGAGATGGGTTCAAAGATGGTCTCTCTATGAATCAACATAATTTGTGCTTCTTACTTATTTAGTATTTAAGGAATCCCTTTGGAAAAAGTTTAAGAAGCCAGTGTGCTACATTTTTACAAACATGGCATCAGGACTCCCAAATATTTATTTTCTAGATTTATCATGAGCCTTTGCTCTTGGGAAGATATGAAGGCTTAGTTCCACTTATCCCATCTTGGTCATTATACATTTGATCTTCTAGTTTCTACAGTGCCCCCACATATGTTAAGCAAGCCTTGTATTCAATTAATTATGCCTTGGTGGAAAGATAGGAAGTGGTACCCTTACACTCGAATGACTAGCTACAAGCCCAAACTAGGTTATCTATGGTTGATGTGCTCAACCAATGTTGGCATTTCCAATCTTCTTAGAAGAATTGAAGAATGAGATTCACCACTATTTGGAAAAATATCACTGAGCCAAAGATAACACACTTTTGTTGGTGTATCCTCTTTCAAAGGCTACCTCTAAGCCTTCGACTCAAGCTTTTGGGCATTCCATACCCCTCATGCTAGTTTTGTGAGAAACTAGAAACCTTTCTACATATTTTCTAGTTTTTCAAACATTCCCAATAGTATTTGTACTTGATTCAAGATTTCTTCAAGCCTTTCCACCTTGAAGCCTTTTCTTGGCATATTATTTTGCTAGGGGATTTTCCTAGAATCTCTTTTAAATACTCTTAGATTTGGCATGCTTTCAAATCGGAGATTCTATTGATTTTTTAGAAGGATAGAAATGATGTCTTATTTACTCATGAATTTCTTGATATAAATGTTTCTATGTACATTAAAGCTTTCATATGTAACAATGTAATGATGTCAATTCAAGTATAAACTCATAAGGTGGCCCACTTTCAAGAGCCCTTGGCTCACTTGGGAAATATTCCATGTATGGTGGCCAGGGTGCCACCCAACTATGCTTCTATAGACTACATGTCCTCCTATAGCCATTGATGGGGAAACTCTTCTACTCATCGCTCTTACACCCCCAGGTCACAGTGTTCTCGTCGATCTCCCAGTGGTGCTTTTGGAGTTCATTTGTGCTTAGTCTCTCCTCCCTCTAGGCATGGTTCTAGTTGGTCCCTAGTTTGTCCTACTAATGCATGGGCCTCTTCTTGTAGGGATCCCAAGTGGTCTTTCCTGCAACTCAACTTGGTGATTTTACCTCCCTAGTAGAAGGGAGAAAAGGAAAAAGATAAAAATTGATGATGTTGTTGATAGGTGGGCTTGTCTTGAGAAACCCACTAGCCTCACTAATTTATGGGGTTGTGATGATCATGATCCTCCTCCCTTAGCTAACACTATTGTTTTACCCTATGCGCTTCTTATATGTTTTTGTTTTTTGAGTTGATAAATTTTGAGCCTTTAGCCATTAAAACACTCATGGGGTGATCCTTGTATCCACTAAACATTTTTTTCTTAAATATGTAAATTTAATATTTTAATAATAGAAAATGAAATATTCATTGAAAAGAATGATGCAAGTGGTCATGGTGTTGTGTATAAATAATCAAATAAATATTAAAAATATATTTTTTGAAGTTTGAATTAATTAAATTTTATTAGAGAAATAGTTATGAGGTAATACATGTTTTTTTTATTAGATTTTTGATTTGATAGAGTTTTCAAATAAATCCTATATCTTGACTAATAAGAAAGAGAAGAAAATCATTTCAAAGAACCTACAAAGAAACAAGTCTCCAAATAGAAAACCCTCTTAAGGAAAACAAAATCAACAATCATGGAGGTTTGAATCCAAAGATCTCCTCAAAAATTCTAAAGAAGAATGTGAACGTAATGAAAACTATCATATAATTTGGGGAGAGAAGATACAAAATCAACCATATGCATATGATAGGTTCCTTTTATGCTAGGAACCTTACTAGAATCCATCACTTCAATTATTTGTTAGTTCTTGGTGAATTGTCAACAATTTGAATCCCTTTTTACTGGAATAAAATTAGAAACAAAACAAAATAGCTAGAGACAACCGATTTTTTTTTTTCTACTAAATTAAAAAAAATTGCTTTTACAAAAAAGGTTTCAATCTAAGTTTCAGTACTTATCTTCAAACAAGTGTTTTGCAACAATTTGGACAAGAAAGTGATGGTGAGCGTGAGTGGTGGTTGGGGAGGATCTAAAAATTTGAATTCAGAAAAGGGCAAGATACCTCTAGTTTGTCGAGATCGGATCCCTAGACTTGAACAAGGGTCGTAGAAGGAGGACAGTCAAGGTTTGTGTATAGGGGATCTATCAAAAAATGTTGATCAGGACCTAGATGCTCCCCCCAAGGAAGCAGACAAGATTCCTTTGGGTCCCAAAGGTGGTGAGCTAGCGAAATGGTCTTCCCTTTTCAATATCAAGCCCTTAGGTAAGTCTTCTTTTGTGCTTGTTAAGATTCTTCTAGAGTCGAAGAAAGGTTCTTATGCCATTGTCATTCCAGACGAAATCATGGATCATAGCATTCGATCCATGGCTTCTACCTTGATCAAAAAAATTTTGGGGCCTAGGCCAAACATTGATATCATGAGGAACTTTATTAAGAAAAAAAGGGCTATCAAAGGTTAGGTCTCAGTCACGGCAATGGCCAAAGCTTTTTTGTCTTTTGAGTTCATCTGTATGGAAGATCTTTCTTCCATTCTTAGTGAAGATCAATGGCTTATTGGTCGCTCCACTTCGGTCCTCTAGAAGTGGTCTTCCAAGCTGAATTTGAATGACTCTTTTTTTGTTCAAGCCCCTATTTGTGTTAGATTTCCTAAATTGCCTCTAGAATACTGGAGCAAAGATGTGTTTGTGGGGCTAGCCAAATCTTTTGGAGAGCTACTATCCATTGATCCCATCACTACCTCCAAAAGATGCCTCAATTATGCATGCATTTGTATAGGGATTAGAGAAGGAATGGACATGCTAGAATCTATGTCTTTTCACTCTAAACTTGGGGTGCATGCTCAAAAATTTATCTATGGAATTGTGCCTTTTTATTGCTTCCTTTGTTTGAAGGAAGGCCATAAAGCTAATCAGTGCCCAAAAGCTATGAAGCAGAACAGTCAAAAAAATTAGGATCTTGCTAACTTGGCCAAAGAAAAGTAGAACTCCAAATCCACTGGATCCTCTATTAAGGGAAGGAAGAAACTAATATGGAGATGCAAATCTGCTAAGAAGCCTAAGAACCAAAATGGCAAGGAGGCTAAGAGTATCTTGTCTAGATAGGAAGGTGTCCAAGGCAATAAGAGTGGGAACTACCCTTCCCACCCTGATTCAGAGTCCTAGGTTAGTCTCCAAGTTAATGCTCCTAATGAGCCTTTGAAGGATGGCACAATTATTGTGGCCATAGCTATGGTAGAAGATAATGTGATATCTGAGAAGGAGTAGATTGTTGGAAGGCAAGAGATCCCTCGAATGGAGAATCCTAGGACTTCTAACCCAGATCCCCCAAAGGAAGCTGTTAGTAAAGAGCCTAATCAGGTGGGAAGTGGACTTTGATGAACAAGGCTATATCCAAAGACTTGGGGACCAAGATGATAGAGTTTATAAACAACTCTTCCCCTAAGACGATCTCCCAATGGGAGGAGTGGATTGACAATTTTTCTCAAGATAGCAACAATGACTAGAGTTTGGTTAAGAGAAAGAAGAAAAATTGTGAACATCATCCTCTGTCACTAGTGACAACCAGAAGTAGGGTTAAGGTTGATGTTGGGAGTTCAGTCAAATCTCTAGGAAGGAAAAAAAATGAACCAGTTACTACAGGAAGAGGCTAGAAGGAACTTGGTAGATGGGAGCCAGAGAACCATCAATAAATACTCTAGTAAGAAATGAAGATCATCTCTTGGAATATAAGGGGCCTAAATGGGGCTCACAAATAGGAGCTAGTTAGGAACATGATTAGAGACCAATGACCTAACTTTTTACTAATTCAAGAAACAAAAATGAGAAAATAAGTGGTAGGTAAGATTTATTTCAACAAAAACATGAGTTGTGAGGCCATAGAAATAGAGGGAGCTACAAGTGGGGTGTTGATCCTCTACAATAGCAAGGCTTATCAGGTTTCCACTATCTATAATGGAAGTAATGCCCTCCTATGTAAGATGTCCCAGATACATAGCAATGAATCCTAGTTTATTTTAAACCTATATGCTCCTAATTCCAAAAGGGAGAGAAAGGCTTTCTGGGCTAAGCTCATAGAGGTTATCAACTCAAACAACATAAATAAAGGTATTATAATGGGGTATTTAAACTCCCCCATAATTGATGATGAAAAACTTCATTAACAATTTGGCCTTAATGGATTTGATCTATTAGGGGGCAGATTCACTTGGTCAAATAGGAGAGTTAGGAGGGATTGCATCCACGTCCATATTGATAGAGCCCTTATTTCCCTTGTTTGGTTGCAAACTCACTCTTGCAAGCTTTCTCTTCTCCCTAGATTAGGATTAGACCACTCCCCCATCTCTCTCTTAGTTTGTCCCCTTTCTTTCAAATGGTCCTTCCCTTTTTGTTTTGAGAAAATGTGGATTTCTCATCCGACTTTGGAAGCCAAGTCTTCTTCATGGTGGAAAATTGAGGTGGAGGATACTGCAATGTTTAGGGTGGCTCAAAAACTAAAGAATGTGAAAAGAAATATTAAGATATGGAACAAAATGGACTATGGCCACATTTTCCAAGAAAAAGATGAGAGGACTGATCAACTTTGCACAATTTAAGAAGTGATTCAGCAAGATGGATATAATGATCAGAACTAGTTAGAGGAAAGAAATATTCTCTCTGACCTTCATAACATCATTACCAGGGAAGAACACTTCTATAAGTAGAGATCAAGAGTTAATTGGCATGAAGAAGGAGATCAAAACAATAGGTTTTTCCACCTAACCACTTTAAAACATAGGGTTGTTAATAGGATTTCTAGTATCAGGAAAGGGCAGGCTTTGTTATCTAAGGACAATAAGATAGCAGATGAAGCAATATAGTTTTTCTCATCCCTCCTTTCTAAGGATCACACTCTCCCGAGGCCCAATCAGGAGGATATTCTATCTGCCATTCCTTCTATTCTGCAAGCCCACCATAACTCTATGCTGAAAGCTATTCCAACCCAAGAGGAAAATTTTCAAGCTATCACTTCTCTTCCAGGTGATAAGGCCCCTGGCCCAGATGGTTTCCCAACTTTTTTCTTCCAAGTCTACTAGGAAGTGGTCAAAGGGGACATTGTGAAGGCTATGTAGGAGTTTTTCAAGGCTAGAAACCTTATGAAAGAACTCAATGTTACATTTTTGGTCCTCATTCTGAAATCCTTGAGGGAAAATTTGATGGACAAGTTTAGGCCCATCAACCTTTGTAATTCCTTCTACAAAATCATTTCCAAGGTTCTTACTACTAGGCTCCTCAGAGTTCTTCACCTGAGCATCTCTCCCTAGCAAACTGGTTTTGTTCTAGGGAGATAAATTTTAGATTCTATTATCATGGTGCAAAAGGTGATTCACTCTCTTGAAGCAAAAAAGAGGGAAGGTTTCCTACTTAAGCTTGATATGTCCAAAGCTTATGACAGGGTGGATTGGAATTTCTTGTTGGCGGTCCTTCAAGCTTTTCTTTGTGACTCCTAGGTTTGTAAACTCATCTCTAATCTCATTTCTTCCCTTTCGTTATCTATTCTGGTTAATGGCTCCCCTTCAAACTTTTTTTTCCCTTCAAGAGGCTTGAGATAGGGTGATCCTCTTTCCCCTATTCTCTTCATCATTTAGTTGATTGTCTGGGAAGACTTATTTTAAGAGAAAGACAAGACTGGAGATTGCAAGGACTCAAACCTTTGTCTGATCATCTTTCTTTCACCCACTAGCAATTTATGGATGATACTATTCTAGGGGGTGAGGCCATGATCCAAGAGGCTAGAGATTTCAAGGGCTTGCTCAATGCTTATACCAAGGGATCTGGGCAGGCTATCAACTATGACAAGAGTTATCTTTACTTCATCAACACTCTACTAGAGAGACAAAGGAAAATAACTCATATATTAGGAAGTAGTATTGGCACCCTTCCTGCAAGTTATCTTGGCATGCCTCTAGGTTCAAAACCCTAAGAATCCTTTTGGAATAGCATCATAGATAGATTCAATAAGAAACTTGTAGGCTGGAAAGGTGCATCTCTCAACCAGGTAGGCAAATGCACTTTGGTGAAATCTATTTTACAAAACCTCCCCACTTATGCCTTAAGTCTCTTTGGGATCCCAACTAAGCATGCTGATAGAATGGAGAAGATTTAGAGGGATTTTCTCTAGACAAGGGTCAAAGAACATAAAAGATATCATTTCATTGCCTAGGACCATGTTTTCCTTCCCAAATGTTATGGAGGCCTTGGTATCAAAAAAATCAGACATCTCAACAATGCCCTTCTAGCCAAACAAATATGGCACATTTTTCAGAGTACAGGAGATGGAAGGAAATCATGACTAAAAGGTATTTGAGCAAGCAGTTGCTAAGCCTTTTGCTTCATGGGGTTGATATACCTCAAGAATCTTACATATGGAATGGGGTCCTAAAGGCTATGACGTTGGCTAAATCCAAGGCGAAATGGAAAGTTGGTAAAGGTGAGAATATTTTGTTTTGGCAGGACAATTGGACTAGCCAAGGACCTCTCATTGATCACCCTAATTATGGTAGATGGGTAGAGCAATGCATAAGAAGATATGGTTTGAAAATCAGTGATTATAGAACATGTAATGGAGGGCAGGACTTGTCTTTGATATCCATGGATCTTAATCCCTTGATGATTACTATGAATGATATTCCAATAAACAATAAGGAGGATGAAGTCATTTGGGGAGGTAACTCGAATGACCTTTACTTTGTCACCTCTAGATACTTCTCTTTGTGGGATAGAATGGAGAAACCCATATGGGCAAAAGCTTGGATCCCTGGTCTTACGCCTAAAATCAATATATATTTTTGGCTTCTGCTCCAAGACAAGATCCTTACTCTAGACAATCTTGCTAGACATGGTCAGATTATCCCCAATAGATTCAATTTACGCAAGCAGGCTCTAGAAATGGTCAATCATTTATTTATCCATTGTTCCTATTTGTCTAAAGTCTGGAACCTCTTAACCAAGAACTTTGGAATCAGCTAGTGTCCTCCAACCACTATTCAAGATTTCTTCAGCCAATGGAGGAGCTCACATAATGGCTTAATCTCTCATCTAATTGGCTCCTAGTCCATTCCACATTTCTGTTGGGGCATTTGGAAAGAGAGGAATAATACAATCTTCAGAGATAGGGAAGTCCCTGGGTTTGTCATTGTTAAGAAAATTGAAGGACTAATGAAGGAGAACTTCACCACCACCAAGGATGGTAACATTGAGGAAGGAGGGAATAGAAAATAGAGAAAAATGGATAGGGATAGGAAAATATAGGAGGCCAAGTGGTCTTTTACCCCTGAAAATTGGTTCAAGGCCAATTTCGACGGGGCTGCTAAAGGGAACCTAGGACCTGCGAATAGTGGAGGAATCATCAAGAATAGTCATGGGGGAGGAGTTGTAGCCTTTTCTTGCCCACTTGGACATCAAACCAATCATTTTCCTGAAGCCAGTGCTGCTAGTCACATTGTCAAGCTTGCCTTAGCTTCTGGGATTGAGAACCTATGGTTGGATGGAGACTCTTTAAACATCATCAACTGTCTCAATGGTCATGCTAAACCCTCATGGACCATTGCGAATATAATTGAGGAACTAAAGTCTGGCCTAAGCAAGTTCAACATGACCTATATCACTCACATGTACAGGGAGGCTAATTCGGATGCTGATTGGTTTGCCAATGAAGCGATCACCAAAAATGTGAAGAGGACATGGCATGTCAGTGACATCTTTTTGGCGGCAATAAATAATTTCCTATTACAAGATCGCATCCATGGAAGTACTAGAAATATCCAAAATAAATGATGGAAAGATTTGCAAGATTGCATGTAGGAGGGGGAGTTATTAAAAATCATGCTAAACTCTTTTATTATAATAGTGTATACGTACAACACATTTTATGGGCTATTTTGAATACTACCATTAATAATGGTATTCTCAAAAACATTTTAGTGTTTCACAATCTAAAGAAGGTTGAGGTCTAGAAGAAATTTGTGAGTAGGTGGGGGCTTTTAGTTGCAGATGAAACTATGGTCGGAGAGAGAAATAGAAGGGAGCCATCTGGAGAGGTGGGGAACTAGAAGGAGAAACTGAAGGTTTGGCGCAAACTGGAAAAGGGAAGGATTTCTCGATTCCTAGAGAAGCTCCATGGTTGTGATGCAGGGATAACCAAGGTCATGGTAGATTCTTCAAAAAATGGGAGAGTCAAAATTGATGGGGTCTCCCATCAAGTCAATGCAGAGTTGATAGCCCAAGTTGCTAAAATTCCTCTAGAAGGGACCAACTTTTTTAGAGATAAGAAAATGTCGACAAACACTGTCAAAGTATTTGCAAAGGATGAAAAGGAGATGAATAAGCTCGTCAAGGTGGAGACATACTACGACATGGAGTCAATCCAAAAGCTATGGAGGTATGTTCTTAGGATCGTCATTGAGTACATTTCCCTGGACCCTAGATTTGATAGGATAAGAATGCATCATTTTGTCTTACTTAATCACTTTAGGCATAATATCAAATTTTTTTTCCCCTTCTATCTTTTTACCTCCACGAGCAAGGGTATCAAGGGTTTTAAGAGAAAACCCACTGCTAATCCTGCCCTTCATGAGGGATTACTCCTCCTAGTTTATGAGCATATGAAGGCTTAAATCAGGGGAAAATCCCTTGGTGATGTTGGTGGTGCATCTAAGGAAACTAGGAGCTTGGACTCTGAGGAAATGCAGAGCATAAAATTAGAGGAAGAGGAGTCCAAATCCAAAGAAGATAGGGAACCCTCTGCCCGCATCCCCTGCAGAAAGAACCCAAGAGGTTTACCCCTCATTCCCCCTAAACCTGAGCCTCAAGAGGTGGAGGAGGATAGTGAGGAGGAAGAGGAGAATGAAGAGGGTGATGAGAAGGAGGAAAAGAAGGGGAGGGATAGTGAAAAGGAGGAGGGGGATTCTATCAATGTGTCGAGGAATCCTAAGAAAAGGAAAGCTAAAGAGGCATTTGACACTAAAGACTAGATTCTTGAGATTCCTAGCCCTAGCCTGACTTCTTTCTTGGCTGTAGACATTCTGGGAAAAGAGAGTGGGGAGGTGGTTATGAAAAATAGGAGGAGGTCTTGGAGGAATTTTAATTCGAACAATGCCAAATAGGGGATTTTCATGGAGCCTTTGAACATTCAAGTGATGGAGAATATTGATGGAAAAACCCATTATGAGGACCTCATTGACCCTAGTCTAGTTGTGATTTTAGACAATGCTAGGGAAACTGGGCTTAACCTTTTGAACAATGCTAGGAATAACATGATAGATAATTTTTGGTCCATCAAGTGGTTGTTCCATGAAATTGAAAATTTCAAGGGGAGAAAAAGCCAGGAAGGAGACCAATACAGAGGTAGCAACTAGTGGAACACTGATCATGATAGAAGCCAGGATGAAACTGAACTGCATATCTACGTCCAAGATCACAGGGCTAACTAGGAGGAAAAAATCACAAAGGTTGAAAAAAGAGTCCAACGGATAGAACTTTTCCACCACAACCTTGCAAATCAGGGGATCACCACCTTGACTACCCTAAATGAAAATATTAACAGCCTGGGTGAATCACTGATTAGTGTTGATTTTGGTAAGGAAATTCTAGAGAAGGACAACTAGGACAATGGGCAGGCTAAGGACAATCTGAAAAAGACCAGGGACTAGGTGGATGTTCAAAACCAGGACTAGGTGGATGCTTAGAACTAGGACCAGGAGGATGCGGACAACATGAGGACTATTGAAGCTGTAGAATTCCTATAGGTTCTTGACAAACATAATTGATAGTTAGGTTGTTGTTCTTTCCTAGTGTTGTTGGTTCTTTTTTGATCTAGTTTTACTTATTTTTGTTTCTAGCTATAGGCCGGTTTTATGGTTGGCTTTTGTTAACCTATTTCGTTTTAGCTGGACTTTACTGAAAACTTTTATTATTAATATGCTATAATACTTTCAGGTTTTAGGATCCTTGTAAAACCTGTTTTACTTAATCAAAAACAATTTGGGCAAGCAACCAATCACACTGTGTCACAATTAATTTTGAGCTTCCTAAAAGTCCTTGTTCACCTACACATCTCGAGCTACTTGTTTTATTGACCTTTCTCATAACTTGAATTGTAGCTCACTGCTTTATTGTATTCCCTTCTATTTTGAGTAGAAATTCATTTAGACTAGTCCACTCACATTTAGTCACTATTAATACAATTTGAATTAATTCAATTTACTAGCATGATTCTGATACCACTTGTTGGACCACTTTTTATCGAATTAATTCAATTTACTAACATGATTCTGATACCACTTATTGAACCACTTTTTATCCTCTAGTTCTCTAGAGACCACTCTCCACCAATCCATCTCAACTCTCATTATAAATTATTTCAAACACTTTATTCTCTCCTAACACACAACAAAACCATATTCTGTATATCTATGAGTTACTTATATTTATATCCTTCTTTACCCTACGTATTCATAGCAAATAACCTCACATTTGTTTCTTCTTATACTCGACAAAAATGTTCTACTCGCTTTCAGATGGCGCTAAAAGACCATTCATTAAAAACATAGAACATTAAAGTATCAATTCTAATCGTATACATATCCGATGTGAAAATAAGGTAGAAATTACTGTGTAAGATTTTGTCTACAATCCAATTCATTGCCTGATAAAATTATTTATTGGAGAAACAATTTTATTGATTAAAAATATATATTTTTCAAGCAATCTTTAAAGAGCCACTGCTGATAATTCAACCTTTAATGTGAATGTTAGTATTACACGATACTACTTTTGATCCCGATATTCATATTTTGAAGGAAATTTTGATTCAAAATTAGAATATAATGTAAAATAAAGAGGTCTGCATCTCAGATGATTTCCATCTGTAAAGGTATCTGAAATGAACAGAATAAATGAAATCATATGAATTGACGGCATGAATTTCGTGCTAAGGTACAGTAGGATAAGATAACTATAACAACAGGAATATTTATATTTCAACCAGGCAATTGAGTATGTGTCTTAAGATATGGGCCTTAAATGTCGGCAAAAGCATAAAGTTCAACATTGCTAATTTGTTTTTTTAGACATCTTCACTGGAAAGCTATTTCTGCAGTGCTTTCAGAGTGGGCAACCATTGTCTTTTGAAAAAAGAACAAAATATTCTCTTATTACAATCGAGGAAAGTGGGGTGAACTTCGTTGGACTATTTTGAAGATTAGAACAGTCTGTTCATCTGCATTGTGAAAGTTTTTCAAAATGGATGGACTTATAATTGCATTATACAGTAAAACAAAGTTACATATGAATGATTCGTTTGAAATTTTTTTTATGTTGTTTACAATATATAAACTCTAAGATACTTGGATCTTCCATAACTCTTGAGGATCCAAAAATTACTAAAAACATCTCTTCCTGAGGAGTGTTGGTGATGTTGGCTTCCAGCTGTTCGTTTAATCTTCCCCGCCTTTACCTACTCCAACTACTTCATTTATTGCTTCTTCTCATCGAGAGTTCTAGATCTCTCATTTTAAACTATGATTCTAGATTGTTAGGTTTAGGTTTAGGGTTTTTTCAAAGAGTCGGCTGTAATATTTTTTCAAAAGTTTGTAGATGTTTCATCTTCTCGGCTAATAGTAGATTTCTCTAGAATATTGTATGCTTTCTTATAAAAGATTGTATATACTCATTTGATATGATGGTGGAATGAAATATAACATAGTTTATTGTGCGGCAGCACATCGTATTGTTCTGTGTGTTTATTTTTTGTCCTCTGCCTATCCATAATATTGGTATCAGAGCTGTAGAAAATCTGGGCATTGTTTTTATGGGCAGATGTCATTGTGGGTGAAGGGCAAATGAGAGCAAAAAGATCTAAGGAGGAGATCATAGTTTCTATGTGAGGAAGGAAGAGAAAGGGTTTGTAGTGGTTACAAGTCAGAAATTTTTACTGTTAAATCATGGCAGGAACTAGCGGAAGTATTTCACAGCCACCAATTCCTACTTTTAATGGAAAAAATTATGATTATTGGAGCATCAAAATGAAAACACTTTTTTGTTCTCAGGATGTTTGGGATTTAGTTGAAAGTGGGTTCCCTAAACCAGCAGACCAACAAGCATATCAAGCTCTTTTACAAGCTGAAAAGGATTTATTAAAAGAAAATAGGAAAAAAGATGCTAAGGCACCATTCTTTATTCAGCAGGCAGTGGAGGAAGCAATATTTCCAAAGGTAGCTAGTATAAAGGTTTTGTAGTGGTTACAAGTCAAAAAGTTTTACTGTTAAATCATGGCAGGAACCAGTGGAAGTATTTCACAACCACAAATTCTTACTTTTAATGGCAAAAATTATGATTATTGGAGCATCAAAATAAAAAAACTTTTTCATTCTTAGGATGTTTGGGATTTAGTTGAAAGTGGGTTCCCTGAACCAACAGACCATCAGGCATATCAAGCAATTTCACAACCTGAAAAGGATTTATTAAAGGAAAATAGGAAAAAGGATGCTAAGGCACTGTTCTTTATTTAGCAGGCAGTGTAGGAAGCAATATTTCCAAAGGTAGTTGTTGCTGTAGGCTCAAAGCAAGCATGGGACAACTTGCAATCAACATACCAGGGCACAGGAAAGGTAAAAACTTCAAAGTTACAAAATCTTAGAAGAGATTTTGAAAATTTGCAAATGAAATATTCAGATTCAATAGACTCATTTTTCACTCAAACAATGGGCATAGTAAATTAGATTAGATCATATGGAGAAACCCTTGGGGATCAACAAGTTGTAGAGAAAATACTTAGAAGTCTACCAAATAAGTTTGATTCAAGAGTTGTAGCCATTGAAGAATCTAAGGATCTCTCCTTGCTATCAATAGATGAGTTAATGGGTTCTCTCTTATCACATGAACAAAGGTTGAATTGTTCGAGAACTTTATCATTAGAGAATGCTTTCAAGACTCAACTTTCATTTGGAAGAACAAGAGGAAGATTAGATCACAACAGAGGTAGAGGACGTTTTACACCAAGAGGAGGAAGAGAAAATCAACAGTTTGAGAGTAGAAGGCCAGCATCAAGCTCACAAACCAATTTCACATCAACAAGAGGAAGGGGGAGCAACCATCATCAAGGAGAAAGGTATGAAAAATCTAACATCCAATGTCATTATTGTAATAAATTTGGTCATTTTGCATCTGAGTGTAGAAAAAGACAATATGACATGAATAGGCAAAAGGCACAGTTTACAAATGAAAGTCAGCCCAACACTAGTGAGCAAAACACCATCTTGATAACATGCAATGTTGCACAAGAGAGTTCTAAAGAAGTATGGTTCTTAGATAGTGGTTGTAGTAACCATATGAGTGGGTCTAAGGAGATATTCTCAACAATAGATGAATCAAAAAAATCAGAGGTTAAGTTGGGGAATGATCATCAAATCTCAGTCATGGGAAAAGGGTCAATTAGCATAAGAACTAAGAAAGGTGAAGAAAAGGAAATTCCTGATGTATATTATGTTCCTAGATTGCAACACAATCTCATAAGCATTGGACAACTAGTACAAAAGGGATATAGAATACATTTTGAAAATGGTGAATGAGTGATTCTAGATAATAGACCAAGCAATAGGCTGATTGTAAAAGTTGAAATGACTCAAAATAGAATGTTCCCACTTAAAATTCAAAGTGAATTATTCTTAGAGCCAAATGAATTGCAAAAAATAGTTGAATCTGCATTCAAAGCTTTCCACAAAAATGAATCTTGGCTATGGCATTTAAGGTTTGGTCATTTAAACTTTAAAGGGTTACAACTCTTATATAAGAAACAAATGGTCTATGGGTTGCCATCAATAGAGCCACTTAAGACAACATGTGAGAGTTGTATTTTGGAAACCACTTGAGATAGTCCATTCAGATCTTTGTGGGCCAATGCAAACACCATCCTTAAGTGGAAAACTTTATTTCTTGACATTTATTGATGATTTCAGCAGAAAAGTTTGGGTTTATTTTGTGAAGTATAAATCAGATGTATTTGTAGTCTTTAAAGAATTCAACGAAAAAGTTGAGAAAGAAAGTGGATACTCTATTAAAACATTAAGAATTGATCAAGGTGGAGAATACATATCAAATGATTTTCTGAATTTTTGCAAAGAAAATGGCATATGGAAACAATTTACAGCAAGGTACACTCCACAACAAAATGGAGTAGCAGAAAGAAAAAATAGAATAATTATGGAGATGACAAGGAGTATGTTAAAAGAAAAAAACTTGCCAAATGAGTATTGGGATGAAGTAGTTGCATGTTCAACATACATACTAAATAGATGTCCAACAAAAGCAGTAATAAATAAAACACTTGAAGAAGCTTGGAGCAGAAGGAAGCATAATATAGCACATTTGAGAGTGTTTGGTTGTGTGGCATACTTATTGGTACCTCAAGAAGTGAGACAAACATTAGATGATAGAGGAGAGAAGTGCATATTTGTGGGATATAGTGAACAATCCAAGGCATATAGGCTATACAATCCTATCACAAAGAAGTTAATAATAAGTCATGATGTTGAGTTTGTAGAAGAAGAAGCATGGGATAGTAGCTTGGATAAGTCAACTATAGTTGTAGCTAGTGTTCCACAAGAAAATGAAGAAAATGAAACTCAAGATGTGCATTCTACAAACACAAACAAATGTTCCTAAAACACCTACAAGGGCACCTACCACTCAAAACACTACTACTCCAGCAAGCACTAATAGCAGTGAATCATCTAATCCAACACTTTCTTCATTAAGATCAAGAACTATAAATACTTCAAGGAAGACACGAAGTCTTAGAGACATATATGATGAATTACAAGAGGCTGAAAATGATGACTTATGCATTAATTTTGCACTCTTACCACATGCTAATCCAATTTATTTTGAAGAAGCCATTAAATATGACAAATGGATTTTAGCCATGGATGAAGAAATTTAGTCAATAGAAAAGAATGATACTTGGGACTTAGTAGATCTTCCTAAAGGCAAGGATGTGATTGGAGTTAAGTGGGTATATTTAAAACAAAATATAATGCTGATGGAAAAGTAGAGAAACACAAGGCAGGACTAGTAGCCAAAGGCTTCACACAACAACCAGGTATAGACTACAATGAGACATTTGCACCTGTGGCAAGATTAGACACTATTAGAATGATTTTATCCATTGCAGCTCAAAATATTTGGAAGTTTTATCAAATGGATGTGAAATCAGCATTCTTGAATGACATTTTAGAAGAAGAAGTGTATATAAAACAACCACCAGGATATGGAATTTTGGAGAAGAACATAAGGTATACAACCTGAAGAAGGCACTATATGGCTTGAAGCAAGCTCCTAGAGCTTGGTACATCAGAATAGACTCTTATTTTGTGAATAATGGTTTTAGTAAGTGTGGCTATGAACCAACTTTGTATGTCAAAGTGAACAATGAAGGAGAAATATTAATAGTTTTCTTATATGTAGATGATTTGATATTCACAGGTAATATGTCAATTAACAATTTCAAGGCAGCCATGAAAAATGAATTTGATATGACTAATTTGGGACTCATGAGATATTTTCTTGAGATACAAGTAAATCAAAATGATCAAGGCATTTTCATTTGTCAAAGTAAGTATGCTACTGATTTGTTGAAAAGATTTAAAATGACAAATGTGAGTTCAGCCCCTACACCAGTTGCGTTGGGTATAAAACTTAGCAAGAATGATGAAAGTCCTAATGTAGACACAACCTTATTCAAAAGATTAGTTGGGAGACTTTTATATTTGATAGCTACAAGACCAAATATAATGCATGGAGTTAGTCTCATTTCAAGATTCATGGATAAACCAAAAGAAACTCATTGGAAAGCTGGAAAGAGGATTCTGAGGTATATAGCTGGAACAAAGAACTTTGGGATCTTATATGCACATTTAGATCATTACAAGCTGATTGGCTATACAGATAGTGACTGGGTAGGTAGCTTTGATGATAAAAGAAGCACTTTAGGACATATCTTTCACCTAGGGTCAGGAGCTATTTCTTGGGCATCAAAGAAGCAACCAATTGTGACATTATCATCAACTAAAGCAGGAGCCTGTCAAGCAATATGGATGAGAAGAGTACTTTCAAACTTGAAGCATCCACAAGAAGAACCTACAAGAATATATTGTGATAAAAATTCTGCAATTGCTTTATCAAAAAATCATGTCTTTCATCAACGTAGTAAACATATAGATATAAGATATCATTATATTCGTGAATTAGTGAACAATGGTGACATATGTCTTAAGTTTTGTAGGTCCAAAGAACAACTGGCAGACATTTTCACAAAGCCTCTTGCAAAGAATGTCTTTAAACATCTTCGAGAAAGTATTGGTATTACAGACATACATGGTAGTGAAGATTAAGGGGGAGTATTGGTGATGTTGGCTTCCAGCTGTCTGTTTAATCTTCCCTACCCTTACCTACTCCAACTACTTCATTTATTGCTTCTTCTCATCGAGAGTTCTAGATCTCTCATTTTAAACTATGCTTCTAGATTGTTAGGTTTAAGTTTAAGGTTTTTTCAAAGAGTCGGCTGTAATATTTTTTCAGAAGTTTGTAGATGTTTCGTCTTCTCTGCTAATAGTAGATTTCTCTAGAATATTGTATGCTTTCTTATAAAAGATTGTATGTACTCATTTGATATGATGGTGGAATGAAATATAACATAGTTTATTGTGTGGCAGCACATCATATTGTTCTGTGTGTTTATTTTTTGTCCTTTGCCTATCCATCAAGGAGGAGGGAGCATCCAACTAGAAAACTTACTGTCATTAAAATTGAATCCAAAGCACGACATGGTATAAGTAAAGGATTATCATTTTATAGATGATATAAATATGAATGCAAGTATTATGAATGTGAATCTGATAAGAAAATATTTGTATATTCATTATGTGCAATTTTATTCAAACCGGTAATAGATTATAATATCATTCTAGGCTTTTTTGTTATTCACAGTTATTTTAGTGGTAGATTTCTGTTCAGTATTCTTCTATCTAGAAATGAGCCTCTATCTATAATTTTTAACCAGGTCTTATAATTCTAGGTGGTTTGTCCAATAGACAACTAGTCTTCTAAAGATCTTTTAAAAAAATGTCATTTAAACTGATGTTTAAATTAATGAGAATTAGTTTTTCTATAGTTATTTTTGTCCATGATTTTTGTGTGAATTGGGTGCTCATGAAATATGGTGTTTATGTTTCTATTGTTCATATTAATGAGAATTAGTTTTTATATAGTCATTTTGTCCTAGATTTTTGTGTGAATTGGGCGCTCATGAAACATGGTGTTTATGTCTTTGCATGCTCATATCTATTTTAACTATATGTTTTGTTGAATTTTTCATCAAACTAAATATGTTTAAGAAAACTATTTTATTATAAGTGACTCACCACCTTTTTGTTAAATTTATGAGGACCAATGGTCTCCTAGGATTTCCCCTCCAATTAATATGTCTCTTCAGTTGATTGCTTGTGATCTATAAATTCTGATTGTATCCATTTATAAACTTACTTTTTACGATAAAAAATATTCCTCTACTCTCAGCATGGATGCAGCCATGATTTGTGGTGAACAACGATAAACTCTATGTTTATGTACGTGTCTTTCTCTTATGCACTTCTCAATTATTTTTTAAATTGATGTAAGAGCCTGCGATCAATTTCGGTGACTGAATTATGAAGTCATAAAGGAATCAAGAGTGCATACATTCTCAATGAATAATTTTAGTCTATGGAAGGTAAATATGCGATCATTATTTATCAAGCATGATCTTGCAATAGCAATCGGAGTTAAAGTGAAAAAGGCAACCTTCATGACAGATGACTTGGAATATGACCATTGAAAATGTAACAATAGAGATTTTTCTCTCGCTACCTCATAACGTCTTGTTCAATGTAAAAAATGACACAATAAAAAAGGTGGTATGAGACAAGCTTCAAAGTATGTATGAAATGACATTTGCTACTAATAATTTTTTTTATCATGAACAAGCTTAAAAAGTTGAAGATGAAGGATGGAACAATGAAATTTAATCACATAAGTGAGTTGAATACTCTTTTATGTCAGGTAAACTCAATAGTTGTGCCTCAAGATGAATAAAATAAGGTGGTCATCTTACTAATCTCCTTACCAGATAGCCAAGATGGTGTAGTAACATCAATTAGCACTTCTGTTGCTGGCAAAAACAAGTTGATCTATGATGAGGTAGTTGCCACTTTTCTTAGTGAAGACATGAGGAGAACCAACAAAGAGTCTTCATTTGATGATGCTCTAATGATGGTTAGCACAGAAAATAGAGAAAAAACTCACTGTAGAGGTAGAAATGATAACAATTGGAAGTCACAATCAGCTAGAAGATTGTAGTCCTAGTGTAGAAAAAATGGTTGTTGAGTTTGTGGAAAGGTTTGTCATGCTAAAAAGAACCATTGAAAATAGAAAAGGGCTCAAGAAATTTTTTTGAACATCAGAGAAAACATCATTCATGATAAGGATGATAGTATTTGGTTCTTGCAACAAGTGACACAACTTCGAATTCATGGGTAATTGACTTTGGGGCTTCATTTCATGCATCTTATTACAACAAAACCTTCACAAAATACAAAGAAGATAAATTTCAAAATGTCTATTTGGGTTACAACAAAGCCTTTGAGATTGTAGGAAAGGGTAATATTTTGTTTTCGATAGAATAAGGTGCTCAATTATTGCTTAAGGATGCTAGGTATGTTCCCAAATTAAAAAGAAATTTGATTTTCATCAATTAGTTATATGCTCAAGGATTTCTTACACTTCTGACAAACACATGGAAAATTACCAATGGTTCCATGGTTATCACCAAAGGGGATAAAGTTGGCAGCTTATATGTTGTACAAACTAGTGATGAGGTGGGAGTTGCAATGACTATTGCAAACAATGATGCCACACTTTGCCATCAAAGATCAAGCCACACAAGAAAAAAAGGGGCTAGAGGTTATAATTAATTGAGATCAACTTTTTGAGTCTCCAATCAGAAGATTGGAAATTTGTAAGCATTGTCTTCATGGGGTCCAAAAAGGTGTCATGTTTTTGAAGAGTATTCATGACAAGAAGACATCACCATTGGAGTTAGTGCACTTAGATGTCTTTTGTCCCATAGAGGTAACCTCTTATGGAGGCAAAAATTTTTTTTTTTCCTTTCTTGATGATTGTACTAGAAAGGTTTGGGTTTATATGATGTCTATAAAGTCTAAAGTTTTCTCAAAATTTAAATTTTTTAAAGCTCTTGTTGACAATTGGAGTGGGAAAAAAATTAGATAATGGAGCTGAATTTTGTTCTTTAGAGTTTGATAAATTTTGTGCAAATCATGGTATCCAATGGGTGAAAGTTGTGCCATTCACCCCTCAAGAAAATGGGGTAGAAGAAAGGCTAAATTGAACCATACTTGAGAAAGTTTGATACATGCTTTCTAATGCCAGTTTAGGCAAAGATTTATGGGTGGAGGTTTGGAATACAACAATGTATTTGATTAATTGAAGTCCTTCATCTCATTTGGACTTTAGAATTCCAAAAGAAGAATGGCTCGGAAGAAGGATTTCCTACTCACATCTTCAAGTTCTTGGGTGTTCGACATTTTTTTTGGTTCCTAAAGAAAAAAAAGTAGAAAGGTAGAGTCAAAATGACAATAGTGTATCTTCATGGGCTATGGGGAAGACCAATTTGGTTTTTTGTTATGGGATCCAACCACAAAGAAGATTGTGAGGAGTTGGGATGTTGTCTTTATTGAGTCTAAATTTCCATCTTTGTTAGAGGAAAAATCTACTAAAGAATACATTCCTTCATCCATCTTTACAAATAATAGAGTAATATGTCATCAAATCATCATCCCCCTTATTTATTTCCAAAAACTACAAAGAAGGTAAATTTGGGAATGTCTATTTGGGTATATCATCAAAGTATGTGTTCTAAAATGTTTTAAAATATTTCATATGATCTTTAAGTCTATACATGTACACTTAAAAACCATATCTTTGAATTGGTAAGATTTCATAGAGCTTATTCATCATAATTTCATATTCCTATTCTATCTAATATTTGTTTCTAAGAAATTATCTCTATCATAATAAAAATAAATTTATACTTCTATATTCAATGTATAGAATATAATTTTCTATTAATTTCATTTCCAAATCTCTCATGTTTAAGTTTTTTATATTTATATTTGACAAGTGCCCCAAATTCTATGGTCTAGTATGACAATGTGGATATAAAATGATGATCTAGGTGGTGATCCATAAGGGCATTAATTCTATTTTCTCTTAATATTATAAGGTTTGATGTTCTTTTCACAATATATTTTAACCCTATCCATTGTTTTCATTCCAAAAACTTGTTTCTAGTGTATATGCATAACCAAACTTGGGATATGGATACCTTCAACTTTCAATATTTATTGAGACCATATGAGTGATCAAATGGTTGAATTTATAGGAATGATCAAATGGTTGATTTTTTTTTTAATAAGGTTTCTTAAAATCATTTTCCCTAATATTAGTCGCTAGGACTTTAAAAGGGACAACATTTTTCATTCTTCATGAATGTACATGTATTTAATTATCTAGCCATCATCTCGACTCTATTTTATCTCATGTTCTAAAGTTATTTCTCGTCTCAGCTACATCCTTGATTCCCCTAATTAGTTTTTCTCTTACATCACCTCTTAGTTAATATTTAAGTCCTCCCATTTTTAATATTTTACCATCTCTCAATCAAACAATCAATTGGCTCTTAATAATTTTTAGATTAATGTGCATTCTAATTCAATCTATTTTTCTAATAGAAAATATCCCTCATTAAAATAATCTTTAAGAATTTGTGTACTACTACAAGGTCTACTTGGAGACCTTAAATAATTTCATATAATATGATTGGGATAACATGCAAGGAAAAAATAATAGGAGTTAGTGGTCTACTTTCATTTTGTGTGTTAAAGGAAAGGGAAGTAAGAAAAAAGAAGGTAATATAGCATCAATCATGTTGGTAATTTGTAAGAATACTAGCATCTATCTAGTGAAATGTATCTAGAAATTTCAAAGATGCACTCACCTCCTAATAAATTTGACGCATAAAGAATTCTTCTACATTCTTTTAGAAATCGGAATATATGTTTTAAATTGTTTAAAGCTTCTTAGCCTATAAAAAAATTATATAAATGAGACACTCACCTTCATATCGATTTTAATTATACTCATTTGAATGGACAATAAAGAGAATCCATTTCTACTTCATACTTAGTGATCTGTCTGATATAGGTATAGAAGAAGTATACAAGGAGAAAAGCCCATAGTGACGATGGTTTTCTTGAATTGATGGTTTGTGAACAATATGTTCTTGATTTGTGGTAATGAAAAATAACTTGAGTGCAATGCTTATAGTGATCTTGAAACCATTTGTGAGTGAAGTTTGTAGTGAGAAAAAATCAAGTGATAGATTTGTGGTGATCGTGAAACCACTTGCATGATATTTGTGGAGTGTCTGTTGAGCTTGAAACCACTTCAAAAGCATATCAGTTAGAATAAAATGTGAAAACACAAAGTGATTGTGATGAAGGGAAACAAAATAAGTGATTTTATTTGATAAGTGAGTGTAAATGAATATCTAACAAGACTTTAGGCTAGGACCCATCCTTTCTAGATTATAAGAGAATATTTGAAACAATTAGATAATTTATTTGTAAAAGAATGTTAGAAAGTTACACTAATTATCTTAAATATTGAAGTTTGATTGACACAAACTAACCACACAAGACAAATAACTACCAAAATAATCATGTCTCACCTAATTACCATTAATGAAACAAACTTTAGTTGGTGACATTTGGAAGTTTTATTGTGTAATTTTTTTTTATAAATTTGACAAATGAAAATAATCACAAAGCCCATATTTGAATTTCTCCTCTAATTTCTCCTTTTCCTTGTTCGTGTAACATATTGAACTCCTTTTCTATTATCTACTATTGCACACTAAAAACCATATTTCAAAACGTTCATTTAAGTTGTCTCTTTCTAATCCTTCACAATAATTTCCTCTCAAATTTTAATGTCCAGTTTATTTATTATGCTCTAAATTTTATCTTATGAATCACAGTCAACAATATTTCATTAGGAAGAAGAGATTTATTATTAATTATACATCACCATGTGATTGTTGGAATATTTCCACCTTTGAATGATTAATTGTCAATGTTGGTTACAACTAAACAACAGGCTATTATTGACAACTTCCTGCCCATCAATTGGTGACTGAGTAAACTTGAAGTTCTGTCATCTTTTAGCTCCTCCACACATGAAGTTAGTTGAAATTTTCTTGGTTCTAGAAAATGTAAATGTCTCTATATATAGATAGATAATTGCATTGCAAAACAATCAATAAAAGTTATTTTCTCTTCCATTATTTTTTGCGTTGTTCTTCTTTTCTCTTAAGTTTATTTATGTTTTCTACATGGTATTAGACCATTTAAATCTTTTTGGACTATGAACATTTTTATATCCTTGCAAACTATAATCTAAGAGTGAGCAGCATTTTGTTCTTTGGATAATGAAGAATATATTTATGGGGAGGAAGAGTTTTAGTGCAAAATTTCCAAATGTCCCAGCTTCTCAAAGGGTTACTTTTCATCAGACTCATGTTACTTTTGACTATTTTCTTTGTTGTTGATTGACAATAGTAGACTTATCTGGTTGTATCACAAATCTGTAGTTGAAAACACTAGAACATGAGACTCTATTTGCACCTTTTTTCAAGCACTAAGTTATTTTTTGTGAAGAAATTGCTGGAAGATTTATAAGGAGAGCTTTCAACATAGAATTATTACAAGCCTATAAAGTCATGCTGATTTCTACTTGTCATTGGGAATAGCAACAAGGTTCTCACAAAAGTCTGATTGTTGGTTGGGAAAAGAGTTGCAAGATCATGTAAAGAAGAGTTTCTTTGGAGTTGGGAGTAGAAACACCAAGCATGTCAGTAGAAGTTGCAGCCATTTGGATTTGTGATTGAAAAATAGAATTTTGGCCAAGAAAAAATGCATCAAACTATTGAAGATTGTCTAAAATGTATTTCTGATGTGGGATGGAAGTGTATGGATTAGAAGTAAGTGGATGTGTCTATCTAAATGTGAAGGCAATGTTGTCAAGTTTTGGTCATGTAATGGAAGATTGTCGAATCAAATATCCCTCAAGTGCATTGTAAGAGGTGCATTATGGGTTGTACCTAACACCTCAAAAGTTTATACATATTGATGAACTATGTATCTGAAAAATATTTCTATAGAACTAGCAAGCACAATGGGTGGGTACCCATGCGACTTGATAGATAGATTATTTTTCATATGGAATCAATACTAGTGTGCATGAGAAAAGTTTAGAGCTAGTTTCTAATCATTGGAACAATGGTTTTGCAAAGTTTGAAAGGTTTGTGGTCATCCAAAACCACTTGTTTAAGGAAATCTATTGAATAGTTTATGGTAAGTCAAAACCACTTATTTAGGTGAAAAGTCTAAAAGACTTCAAGGGTTTGTGGTAAGCCAAAACCACTTGTGGTGAAAATACCTCAAAGTTTCTTGAAGGGTTTGTGGTAAGTCAAAACCACTTGTTTGGGTGAAAAACCCTAAAGACTTATGGGTCTACCAGTTAAAAAAATCCAATAATGACACAAGTAACAAATTGCTAGTGAGAAAGGGAACTTGATACTTTTTTATGTTGTAAAATGGGTAGTTAACAAGGCTCAATGCTAGGGAACTATTCTATTTGAATCTCTTCTCTAATTTCTCCCACATATACAGTCTCTAGTGGAAATTAAGGGAGGGAGTTGGATTAATAAATATCTCCACCTCATGCTGCAACCAAACTATTGTTTTATTCAATAATTATTGTTGACTAAGCAGATTTGTTGTGCACATTCCCTATTCTCCAGCCAACGGTTGATTAAAACAATTAGTGCTATCAACACAATTTGGTAAGCTATTTCCTCCTTGGATTCTCTCTACCCATGTGGATGGAAGATACTTAAGTTAACTATTTATTTCAGTCAACAATTCAAAGATCTCTAGTATAGAGGCATTGAGAGCTCTCTATAAATAGAGAAAAACTGTAACACATTGTGTGCAGCTAGATCTATATGAATATTGAAAGTTATTTTTTGTGATCTGTTGTCACCATTATTGTAGTTCTATTTTTCAATATGGTATTAGAGCAGTTGCACTAAAGTAGAGCAATTACACTAGTTGAGGGAAATTCCAAAAGGTTAAGGGTGAACTGATTAAAAACCCAAAAGCATAATAACAAGAGGAATGAATTTTCCATAGTGATAGTGATAGGGGAAACCACAACAAAAATTTATGTTGTAAATGGGTACCTCTAAAGGCTTAATGCCGAGACTTATCCTATGTAAATTTCTTATTTCCCCCACTTAAAGATGCATTAGTGGCAGAAATTAAGGGAAGGTGTTGGAATATTTTCACCTTTGAATGAGTAATTATCGATGTTTGTGACAACTAAACAGCAGACTGTTGTTGTAAACTTGAAGTTCTGTCATCTTTTACCTCCTCCACATATGAAGTCAGTTGAGATTTTCTTGATTTTAGAAAATGTAAACGTCTCTATATATAGAGAGGTAATTGCATTGCTAATCAATCAATAAAAGTTATTTTCTCTTCAATTATGTTTTGTGCTGTTGTTCTTTTCTCTTAAGTTTATTTATGTTTTCTATACTGATGAGATTTATTGATTTGAAAAAAATCTTTTTAAAAGCCCGTGGATGATAATTTAGCTTTGATCTTTATGTTTGTGTAACACGGTGCTATTTATATCCCTGTTATACACATATTTAGAAGGAAATTCTGATTCAAAAGTGGATCAGAAAGCTCATTAAAGTGGTCTGCATCTCAGATGTTTTCCATCCGTAAAGGTATCTGAAATGACTAGAGTAATTAAGATCATAAGAATTTAATGTATGAAGACATTTCGTGCAAGGTACTTTTAGAATAATTTAACAATAACAACTGGAATATTTATATTTCAACCAGGGAATCCATTACGTGTCTATATATATGGGCCTTACAATGTCGGCAAGTAACAAGTTCAACGGTGCTAATTTGTTTGTTTTTTCTCTTTCATTGAAAAGCTGTCAAAGTGGGCGACCAACAAAATCTTCTCTTATTACAATTGCAGAAAGTGCGGTGGATTTCAGTGGAACTGTCTCTATGGCATTCCAATAATTGTTCAAATGTATGGTGAAAGCTTTTCGCAATGGATGGTTAGATAATTGCATAATACAAAAACAGTACAACGAAGTGATATATGAAGGATTCGTTTCCAACAAGTTTATATTGTCTAGTATGTATAAATTGTACGATACTCAGATCCTCCATAGTTTCCAAGTTAAAGAAATTTTAAAAATAATAATCGCTAAGGGGTGGACCATCGAACACAATTTGCAATCATTTAAATGGAATATATCTTATTAATTTTACAATATTTATATAATGATAATAAAAAATCAGGTGCTAGTAAAAGTGGTATTTGTATATTCTTTATTTATTTTTCTTGTCATGTTATTTTGTGTAAATGTTTTAAGTGATATTTCTAGTGTACGATTTTGTTGGAAATAATAAATTCTCTATCAAAATTGTATTGCTTTACCATTGTTTAGAATAATTTTCATTTTAAGATTAGTTAAGTTTAAATTGTATGACTAAAATGTGTAATTGAAGATTGTAAACCTAAATTATTTTATTTATCAAATAAACATTTTCATGTATGCACTAAAATATATTATGACACTTTTGTGCTTGCATTAATAAAAAGAATTAGATCAAATCCTCCACCAAAATATCAAAAGTTAATTCTTGCACTTGATATATTTCTAATGACTCATTTTTACGTCTTCAATTGCATCAAGTCTGTAGAATTCATTAGATATTTTAGTATACAATCATCAAGTACTCACACACCCATTATATGTCTTTCCTCTTGTGTGAACCTCCTTAGGAAAATAATATTTAAATTAATGAATGAGGATTGACTAAAACCAAGGAAGTCTTAAAGAATTCCATTTTTCCATAATAAGTTTCAGTTGTGCTTCTTAGTAGAGCCATGATTCCTATTTCTGGGCATAAACACAATAGAAAAATAACCAAGAATTGAAAGTCTTTGTAATTTCAAGCATACCCCCAAAAAAAAAACCATTTCTTATGAATTCCAAGGATACCCAAGAAGACTTGATTTGTGACTTTATACAACTTCAAATTTTAGATAATTTGTCATTTCTTTTCTATCTATAATCTATCAAACAATAGATTAAATGCATTATATCTTTTTCATAACAAATCATTTGCCCTACTGGCCACAATTTTCCTCCATGCTCTATTGATTGGGAAATTGCCAAAAGTTGGAACCTTGTTGACTATTTATAAAGATACAAATTTTCTAAGATTGGTTTGAGAAAAAGCATCAAATGGAACTCCTGATCTAGAATGGATAAAATTGTGTTTTGATGGTTCATCACTTGGAAACTAAGGTTGGGTATGTGACAACCTCACTAATAATTCTAAAGGCATTGTCCTAGCAGTGTATGTTGTAAATAAGGGTATCCAAACAACATAGGTAGTAGAGATGTTAGCCCTTTTTCCATGGAGTCAGATTAGTGAATAAAAAAGGTTATATGAAAATTGTGGTGGAAGGTGATGACCTCAATGTTATAAATATCTTGAATTAAAATGTGGATATAGGATCATAAGGAAATGATATCCTTGGAAAAATTATGCGTTTGCTTGACATGACAATGAGGTTACTTGTCAACACATCTATTATGAGGGTAAAAATATCACAGATAGGATGGTGTATTTTGGGAAGTACATGGAGAACTTAAAAGTATTGGAAGATGTGAAATTAATACCCATAGAGGTTCATATGATAATTTTGTAAGATATTTCCATTTCTTGTAATTATTACAATAGAATCAATGATAGTTAAGGTGATCTTTTTTTTATATTATTTCTTAGCTTTTGTCATGGCTTACCTTTACACTTCCCTAGATGACTTTTTCTTATTGGCTTTCTGGTGGCACCTTGTTCTCTATAGCTTTGTATCCCCTTAGTTGGCTATGTTTTCTATTTTTTGGGTCTCTATGTTTGTGTTCTCTAATAAGTGAGGGTTGTGTGTTACTATGGGTGGAGAATCATATTATATAGAACTAGAGAGATGTGAGGATTTTAAGAGTAGCACCAAGGTCTAGTAGATTATTGAAAATGGGGAATGAAAAATTATGTAGAAGGTGTTGTCAATTAAGATTGTGCATATATCATAATGGAATTTCAAGATATCCTATTGGAACATGTTGTGATGCAAAGCCTTATTAGACTTAAAGGTTTATTCGGCACGATTTTAGTCTAGATTATTTCTATGGGGGTTTGGGGTAGTGCTTTTGAGACAAGGTCAAGGGGAAGCACCCCTAGGGGGTCCTAGGACAGTGCCCCAGGTGCGCTCCTTGTCATAGTATACAATGAGGCTGAGGGTCAATGTCCCTATGGGGGTTTTCAGGGGAAGTGTCCCTAAAGCCAAAAATGACCTTATAATGTATAAGGTGTCGGCTACAATTTTTATATTATTCTAGCCCTAGTTTTGTAAGCAGCAAAAAGCTTGTATAAAAAGGCTTAGGGTTAGGGATTTTTCGTAGTGTGTGATGCAAAAATTGGTTCTTGTGGTGGTATTGAGTTGTAAGGGATTACGGACTATAAATAGGTTGTAATCATTGGGTCATAGGGTATGTGTAGGATCATGGTCAACCAAACTATGCTCTTAAGTGGCAATAAAAAATCAAAAAATCAGGGTTATGTCAACTTAACGTTCAATTTTCTACTTGTTATTAACTTTATATCAAAAAGTTGGGAGAAAAGAATCTCTACAAAATTGAATCTAGTTTCTAAACTACTAGGACTTATCTCAAAAAAAAAAAAATTGATTGGTCACAATTTTAAATTTTAATGCAATATTAAAAAAATTTCAGAACAAAAATAAGAAGTAGACATATGTCTAATCATCTTAATCAAAATCAAATGATAATATTTTTTAATAATATTCTAGGTATAAGTAGCAGACTGATGCCTGGATCTGACACATATTTTTGGGTATTTTTATTCTAAATAAATAATAATAAATTAATTTTTTAATTTAGATTTTTTGAAATAAAAAAATCTTGTGTCTGACCACCTTAACTAATTCAAAACTCTACAAAATTCAATTTTTCATTTTTTCCTTATAGTAGAAGAAACATAGAATGTGATGCATCTTTTGGATTTAAAAAATGTTGTACCATTTGGAAGGTATAGCTATTTTTCAAGTAGTGTGTCAGTTAGCACTTTATGCATAACTCCATTAGAAAATAAGTTATAATTACTTACTAAACTCATAATTTCACAAACCTTACATTTATGGAAAGATAAGAACATTCTTAAGAAACCCTTTTCATTTCATCAAATTTTGGTGAAGAAAAAGTTGTCTGGTACATGTTTGAAGTAAAAATCACATAAAAATAGGCTAAAAGCACATTTTTAGGATGTTTTTAAAGTTGACCATATAGGTTTTGTATCAACAGATATAGTAGACCTTATAAAGATATTAATTGTTTTCATTTAGTATTAGGGTAGGTGGGAAAAAAAGTTGGAATATATTTTGAAATGGTTTGAGATATTTTAGAACTACAGATTTTTTAGATTGCCATTATTTGGTACACCATGATCCTACACATACCCCGTAATAATATTGGACTTGTTGTTGGTGGACATAGCCCAAGGATTGGGTGAACCATGTTAAATTTTGGTGTCTTGTGTTCTCTTTTATTGGATCTATTATTTTTTGATATAGTTTATATTTGCATGTAATTGTTATTTCTGTGTGTGGTTAAATCTAAACAAAACATAGAAATCCTTGTAGGTTGTGGATAGACCTAAGCTAAGAGTAAATCTCTAGGTTAAGGATAGGTTTCCCCTAATGAATCACATAAAACTAAATTTGTAATGGAAAAGGGATAGAAGGACATTCTTGTAAATTTGGAACTAAAACTAATGGGGTGATACACCAATGAATTGGAAAACTTGTAACCACAACTTTGCAGTGTTGTTCACAAGAGAAATCACAAATTACAAAATCAATCAGACAACCTTGCAAAAATAATTTTATAAATAATTTTGGTATCCTGATATTTGAAGATGAAAACACTTATGTTTTCAAAGATTCTAAATCTAAATCTAAAAAAGAAATACAAATCTATGGTACCTGATGTCTAATTTGCATGCAAAATTCATAAGGAAATTGACTGGATAAAGGCTTAAAGCTCAACAATTAATCAAAATTTGACAAATAAATTTTGAAAACATAAAAACAATTGAGAAGAAATCAATCTCAATATATGAATACTTAGGAAATATGCTACAATATGCATGCCTAGATAGTCAAGCACAATTTTTGAGGTGCAAAATTGTGACCAAAATTTGGAACCCTTAACAATGAGGTGAGAATACAATATAGAAGCATCAAAACTTTAGGGTGAGATAGACAATGAAAATTGAAGAGAAAATGGGTCAATTTTCCAATAACATGCATTTGAGTGCCTTAAAATTCCCCTAAACCCAAGCAAAAATGAATTCACATCTCAAAATCATGCAAAACAAATCATAATTGTCCCAAAATCTCAAAAACCATGAAAAAATATGATGAACTTGCATGCAAAAGAAAAACTAACAAAAATAGGAAGTGAACTCGCATTCACTGTGAGATAACTTCTCAAAAGTGTCTCTCAACTAATTTGTAACTAAAAAATAAAATTAGAAATAGGTATACACCTATATATGGTCAAAAAGTAATTAGAAATAGATAGATACCCCTCTGGATGATCGATGCATCTAGAAAATAAAATGGCTTCATAGACATATTTGTATGCATATCTGGGAAAATTAAAATGGGCTCAAAGAATTGAAAAGATGAGCTCTCATGCACGTGCTAGTTGAAAATAATCTCCTTCCCTTAAAAATGAGCCTTGAGTTCAGAACGGAAAGTCTCCAAGCTCTAAAAATATAAGTGCCCTTAACTCTTTATTATTGTATTTTAAGATAATCAAACATTCTAAGTGTTCTATAAATTTAACAATTAAGAACCTTGATTTTACAATATGTGCTTACAAAATAAATATTTTTATTTTAGTTATCAAAATTGATATATTTAATATATATCAAATAATTAATGTAATTATTTAATAAGTACTTACTATATTAATTTATTAAAAAATGTATTGATAAATAAATTATAACAAAACATATTATTAATTTATATATATATGATGTGATATCATTATAAACTTACTTCATATACATAAATTACTAATAGGTTTTGTAGAAAATATGATAAAGGGAAAATAATCCCTTTAAAATACTAGCACCAAGGACCCTTAACTATAATTCATAATGTTTGGATTCTAGACAGTGAAAAGATTGAAAAAAACCCTATACTCCTATTATTTCGCATTTTTTCCCTTTTTTGAAGATATCAATCTACATTGGCTAGGTTTTAGAGTCTTTTGGAAGCATCCTTTTGAAGATTTTTACTCCATATTGTAGAGATGCTCATGGTCTCGTTTGACTATGATCCTCTAAAGAATTATAAAACTTTTTTGTTTTTTTTTGGAAGTCTATACATTCCTTGAATTCTTTGCTAGAAATATTTTCATTTCTAGTTATATAGATCATAAATTTGATATATTTATGTGGGTGTCACATCTTCCTACCAAGATAACTAAGAATTGAGGGGGGGATGTTTGGTGGATCAGTTATCAAATTAATATAAATTGTATCAACCTTATTATCATCAATACACAATGTAGAGCATATCCTCAACTGCCATCAACCTCATCACCAATATATAGTTTGTATGACCCTGTTCTCTGTCTGGCACTCTACACTCTTTATAGAAAGAATGTAATGCCCTGCCAAGGGACCCAAAATAATTGACCTAAAGTTTTTACTGAGTTTTCCAAACATTTTTTTTTTAAACAAGAAAGAATATCATACACATCAAACATAGAGTAGTGGAAGCAATAACATACAATCGTCTATAAGCATACATAATAGGTTACATTCCTTAAGGATCCCAAGACATTGAATCACATTTAATTTAATTAATACTAAGTCTAATAAATACCACATCCATATGAAGGAATAATTAAAAGTCCAATGTCCATTTAAATAATATACATTTGTTCTGAATGCCACTTCGCAATAAAATTCAGAACGCTTAATCATCCACTATACATGTCACAGGGTATGAAAGGCTAAAAGAATATACATTTATAAAAATAGAATTACATCCTCCTCCTCAGATCCATGATACAAAGTACAATACCATAAATGAAACCATCCATCATAAAAGATATACCCATCCATTATAAAAGATATAAACATCCATCATAAGATATAACTATCCATCATAATGATACAAAGATAGAATGAAAGGGAATGCAAACAAGGAAACTCAAGCCATGGTATCAACGGATGGATCTATATGGTAAGAGTAAAATGCACTACCAACCAACTGCATGGTAACCCAAAAAGGCCCACTCCCACCATGCTAAGAGATAGTCTCAAGTCCCAAATAGGATATCAATCCATATATCAAAAGTACTCTCTAAGTCCAGGAAGTCCTAAAAGTAATCTAACTCAAAGATTCCAAGAAAAATCAACATCTAAACCCAGAGGCACACAAAGACACATAGAAAACCTATTGTGTAAGAGGGCAAGTGTCATCACACAAATCATGCTAGAGTTACCCTGACAGTCTCTCTGGACCTTGACCCCCTAATTATCCCAATGCGGCACTAGTATCCTCTCATACTGACAAGGCATACTAATGATGCAAGGTCACAACCAAGCATTCTCTCTACTCCCATCCTAGTCTATAGTAGCACTCGAGACATGGGCAAGAACATACAAAGACTCTTATTAGGTTTATTTTACTCTCTTTTACTATAGTGTTTTCACTTATTAAACAACTTACAATGGATTACCTTGGCAGCCACTTAGGGCCCCAACCTCCATTGCAAGCCACTTCACAAAATTACATATAGATAACCTACCCTAAGCTCATGAAATAAAAAATCAAAGAATAATAGAAAAATCACCTCATTCCTATACTTGTGACTGGAAAGCATCAAAGATATATCACAATACCCATCAATTCTCAACGAGAAACCAGAAAGTATCCCAATAATACTAATTGAAGACTCAAAATGGTTAAGTGAAATATATCATAGCACTTATCACGCTATCCCACAATGACAATGAAAAATAGTAGCCAACAATATAATCGCACTCATCATAAAACATACCAACACATTACCATGGTTGAGTTAAAAAAGTCAAGATCGAGTCAACATACTATCACACTCAAAGAACTCCCAAGCCTCTGGTAGACATCTAGAACTGGTTAACACTCTAGTCAACCCCAAACCCAAAACATAGACATCACATAGAAAATAGGATAGTCTCATAGTTTGGTTTAATTTGAAAATATATTGTTGAGAAAAAAGTAAGGTTTTTAGTTTTCATTTAAGTGTTTGTTTCGAGGAGATAAGTTTCTCAGTTTTCCCTACCAGTTAACTCATTCATTTTTCTAAATAAAATGTAGGATCACCCCCATTATATATTAAGTCATTTCCCCTAATATACCCTAAGGATATTTTATATTTTTAAATTTTTTTAAATTACTAAAATAATCCTCATTGAATTTCAACGAAATTTGCAATTTTAAAAGTCAGAATTAAACAATCTCCACCTTATTATCTAATTTTCATTATTAAAGAAATTAAATTTCAGTAAACTAATAACTATATAAAAAAAATTTAATTAATTATTAAAAATTAAACTAGTTGATAAATTTTATTAATAAAAATAATATTAAAAATTAATAATAAATAATAATTAAATCTTTAAATAAAATTAGTTTTGATAAAATTAAAATTTAAAATAAAAAACATAACATGTTAAAGCATTTTTAAGCCCACTAGCTTTTAAACTAGCTGTGACTCCATTGCGTCTCTCATAGGGCTTGTGGCTTTGACAGTACATAGTATTGTCACTGTCGTAGTACTTGCAATAGTAGTAGTGGATGCATAAATCAAAGACAAGGGGTTACAATGTTATTCCCACCCCTCCCAATTTATTATATATATATTTTAAATTTCTTTTTTCATATATAACATTTTTTGTTAAACATTTTTTTAAAGAACTAATTTATTTTATAAAATTTTGTAAATACAAAATTGAATAAAAAAAATTTATTTAATACATATATTTTTTTTATCAAAATCCTAGCATTAATCTAATGGAGAAAATACAACGAATCCACCAATTTTTTTTTGTTTTAAAAAAAAAATCCATTTTAATTCAAACCCTTCCCTGACTAATATCTAATTTGTAAAATTACTGGACGAGGTTTTCTAAGATATTTCAATCTCTACATATATAGAAGAGTTATCATGCATATTGAAAATTCACAAAATTGAAAGCAACTATCACAAGAAATATTCAAATTACCATTCAACAGATATGATGAAGACAAGAAAAGAAAGAATGTAATAAATTGTGCGAATAACCACAAGAATCTACCTAGACTTTGATGCTATTTGCTATGCCCAAAAAGATTATAAGAGAAATTCCTTCTCTCAAAACCTTCTTTCTTTTGAAATTCTTTCCCCTTCCAAAATTTAGGGTCCTTAAAAAATGAACCCTCAATTGGTGATAAGGAGTTCTCTCCTAAAATCGGGGGTACTAATTGTGCATTCACTCGAGAGGACTCCTTGTTCACCAGACTTAACTCCTATTAGCATTTCTTTATCTTTTCTTTATCTTTTCCATGCACATTTATTAAATTAAATAAAATAACTTTATTTAATTTTTACTTGACTTCTCTTTTCAAATAATTTATTAAATTTTAATCTCATGCACAAATTATGCAATTTTGAAACTTTTAATAGATTAATATCTTTTCACTTTTAAATTTATTTTTGAATGTCTAATTGATAAAATATTTATTAATTTAAATAATAATATTATTTAGCATTTTTTTAAAAAATGAACTATAAATATATTACTATTAAATTAAATAAATATTATCACATTCTAAAATTAAACTTGTGAATTTTACCTTTAAATTTAATTCTTTACATTTAATTAATTTTCTAATTAATTAAATATAATTAAACAATAAAATATCATAATAATTCTCTATTAAATTAAATCATTAATTTAATTATTTAATTTGACTTAATTAGTAGAAAAAAACCACCAAAGACTTATAAAAAAAAAGATACAAAAACCCATCATAGAAAAACACATACAAGATCAAACTAAAGGGTTATAATCACAAATTAACATCATTTGATGCATTCAGAAGGTAAGCAACTGAAATACTTGTCCTAATTTTCTAGGACAAATGGCTTAAAGGTTTAGGAAGTGGACTTAAGAATTTATCTCATTGAGATAATGCTATAGGGTATGCTCATCCTGGCAATTCAAGGAAGTCAATAACCAGTACCTACAATCTGCATAAAAATTCATGCATGTACAAACACAATATTCTAAGATAAATAGACAATGGCAAGAAGTGGTGCATCGTGCAGATCTTGACTAATAGGTGACTATGACTCTCTTCCTTAACCACATCAGAAATGCCATAAATAAAGAAAGAATATGCACACACCATACACATGTAGTATGGTAAGTATCCATAAGAAAACACATATGATAATCCATCTAACTAATCATCATCCATAACTAAAAATAATGTAATAATCGTCATGCATACATGAAGTATAGAGTACCAAGTAATCTCATCATATATCAACTAAATTTAAAATAGTATATGATAATCTCTAAACAATGCTACTAATCGTCAAACATAAAATTGGCCTAAAAGAGTTCATCAATAGTAAGAAAAATGTAAACTAGGGGTAGACACTACATCCACTTCCCCAAGACTTAGGCTTACTCCTAGAAGCCTACAAACAAGTAGGGATATAAATCTCATAATCCAGATGCATCCTCCCATGTAGCCATGAATCATCAATAGGGTCCCATTGGACCCTTACCTACTCTATGGTTTGACCCCTGAGGGTCAACTCTTGCTGCTCCAAAATCTGAATCGGCTCAAAAGCTAACTACCCATCCTCTACATGTAATGCATTCCAATCAAGAACATGTACCACATCAGGATTATACTGCATAAGTACTGAAACATGGAAAACATCATGAATGCGAGCTAGGCTGCATGGTAAGGCAAGATGATAGGAAAATGGACCAATCCTCTTAAGAATCTCAAATAGTCCCACAAAGTGAGGTGCTAACTTCAAACCCTTTCCATAACTGATCAGACTCTTTCATGGATGCACTCTGAAGAAAAGATTCTCTCTCACAGCAAACTACTTATCCATCCTATGAGCATAGGCATACTTTTTCTACCTATCCTATGTCGTGGTCAAGTGCTCTTAGATACACACTACCTATTGCTCCATATCTTGAAGCATCTTAAGACCCAGCAAGATGTGATCCTCAAGATTGTCCCAACTCAAACGTGTATGACAAGGATGACCATATAAGGCCTAAAATAGTGACATGCCAATAGAACTATGATATCCATTGTTGTAAGAAAACTCCACTAGGTAGAGATAGTCTTCCCATAGAGTCTATCTATCCATCACATACGTATTCAAGATATCCTTTAGTACCTAATTCACTCTCTCTATTTTCCCATTAGTCTCTAGGTGATATGTTGAACTAAAATTCAACTACACTCTAAGATCATGTTGCAGGAATGTCCAAAATATAGAAGTAAATACAGGATCCCTATGCAAAATGATCTTCCAAGGAATACCATGTAGTCTCATGATGTCATGCATGAAGACATTAGCTACAGAAGCTATAGTGTAGGATGACCTCACCGGTGAAAAATGTGCCACCTTAGTCAACTAATCAACTATAACCATGATAGCATCATTGTCGATGAGCAATCATAGGTAATCCTACTATGAAATCCATAGAGATGATGTCTCACTTCCATGAAGGAATGAAATTTGGCTATAAAAGTCCTACTAGATGCTTGTGCTCTTCTCTGATTCTCCAACACTCAAGCCTCCTAGCCACAAAATTAGCAATGTCATGCTTCATCCCTATCCAATAGAATAAACATCACAAGTTTGCATGCATCTTCTTGACACTTGGATGTGCCAAGTAAGGTACACGATGGGCCTTTGATAGGATCAATATGCGAAGCTCATTCAATAATAGTATATAGATCCTTCCTAAATGTCCCAAAAGGCAATCTGACTCTAGAACATAGTTTGAAAACTTACCCTACAATGGTCTCCTTGAATCTATCTCTCTACACACCTCTTGATACCAAGTATCGGTAGGGAGTGCCTGAAGTATCTAGCTTGTCAAATCAACACTAAGAGTCAAAGATAATGTCACATGTCTCTTATGAATCAAAGTGTTAGGTAACATATTCTCCTTCTCCTAAATATACTTCACCTTGAAGTCATACTCACATAGAAACTCCATCCAACACTTCTGCTTAGCATTCAGATTAGGCTATGTGAATATGTACTATATACTGCGATGATCACTATAAAGTTCAAATCTATGTCCTAGTAAGAAATGTCTTCATCTCACTAAGCCATAAACTACCGCTACTAACTCAAGATCATGCATAGGATAATTCAACTCATGATCCTTGAGTTTGCATGATTCATAGGCAATCACCTGTCCATCCTGGATCAGTAACATTCCAATCCCCTCAAAGGAAGAAACTGTACACACCATGAAATCACCTACTATATTAGGTACTGATAAGATTAGTGCACTGGTCAAAATCTCCTTGAGCTTTTAAATTGTTTCCTTGCATTTCTCCATCCATAAAAACTTCTTTCCTCTGAAGGGATGTGATAGGATGTGCTATTCTGGAGAACTTTTGGATGAAATTGTGATAATAACTAGCTAGACCCATTAAACTACAAATTTTTGACATGGTAGTGGGTGTAGGCCAATCTACCATTGCCTGAATCTTTGTAGGGTCTACAAAGATACTCTCACCTGATATGATGTGCCCTAAGTATTATATCTTTGATTGAAAGAAATCAAAGTTCACTGAGTTGGCATAAAGTTGATTATCTCTCAAGCACTGCAAAGCTAAATGTAGATGCTCCTCATGCTCCATCTGGTACCTAGAATATATCAGCATATCATCAAGGAACATGAGTACAAATCTATCAAGATAGAAATGAAACACTCCATTCATTAGACACATGAAAAGTGATGAAGTGTTCGTAAGCCCAAAAGGAACTATTGTGAAATCATAGTACCCATAATGAGTTTCAAAGGAAATCTTATGGATATCAGCATCCTTGATACAAAGTTGATGGTATCCTAACTTAAGATAGATCTTGGAGAATACTATAGCTCCCTTAATCCGAGCAAATAAATCATCGATCCTGTTGGTGTTTTAAGAAGTGCTAAAACTACTAAGCGACAAAATGCTTAATACCAAAATGACAGTACATACACAATCTAAAGACTAGCCTATTCTTATTAACAATTGTATATGTAAGGTATTTGGACCCAACTTCAAGAAAACCACAGCTGGTTTTCTACTCTTTTGGCTCCGCAAAACTAGGGTGGGTGTACCCAGGGATGGTTCAAAATTGAAACAAATGTATGAGGATTGTTCTTAGTTTCATTTTGTTTCTCATTTCAAGATCCTTGAACATATACATAATTCTTACTAACTTGATAAAACACATCCCATAAACAGATATGGCCAAGAATTGTTCTATAGATCTGCAGATGTTTTCAACAACAATGGCTAACTGAAGCTAAAACATTCCATCCAGACAAGTGCTGGCCAATTTTGAAGATCTACAGTGAATAAAAGTAAAATTTGATTTGATGATGCATTTGAAAAACCATTTGTAAGATATTTCTCCTTCAACTGAAATAACTTGATCAGTGCCTAATCCATTGGGGTTCAGAGTCTATAGCAAATTCTTAGATCTAATTTGTTGCCTTACAACAAATTCTATCAGCAATTCTTATCAGAACTTATCATTGAAAAATCCTTTTCAATACTTAAGGAATCTTATCACATTCATCAAAGCCTTTATTTAATCCATTGAATTAACAGCAATGATAAATGGATATACAACCTAATTTGATTGCATTCAATTGCACAAGCTTTTACTCATACAACATCAAGGTAGCTAAGTATTTAAAAGGAGACAAAATTCAGAAAGAACTGATATGGGGACAGTTCATAATTTGTATTCATTTCCTTTGAAAATGGTATATCCTTCACAGTAGACTCGGAATGGCCTTTAGAAAGAAACACAGGTCATTCTATATTCATGTATTCTTAGAGAATTTGATAGCAAAATACATTACAAACTTGCCTTCAAAATTTGGACCAAAAACTAGACTAAGCACAATACTTAGACGAAATAGAATTTGGACCATTCTTTAGCCTTGGGATCTCACTTAAATAGTGTGAGATGCAACAAGCTTCAGGCTAAAGAAAGTGACACGTGTCCTTTTACAAAAATTGGGTAAATTACCCATTTTCAGAAGAAAACCGAACAAACAAAACAAAACAAATAAAAAAGAAGGCAAATGACAACTGGAGCATAAAATCTTCAATTTTGTCCTCTTCTCTAACTGCTCCTAGTTGGTAGTGCTTTGATTTCTATGATTGCTTCCCAGACAAATATTTCTCTTTTAGTGGGCCAATCACATTCTTTAACTATTGTTAATTCATCCACCATTTTCTGCCACTTAGCATTAGCAATCACCCTTTCTTCTATGATAAACCTATTCACTTCAGTTTCAATCTTGAAAAGGGTATCAATTAGTTCATTGAAAAGACATTCATCAATACCATCTTGGAGGACGGACACCACTTGTGGCAAGTCTATAATGTGATCAAAAGAATTAGACCACTCATCAAAATTTTTTAACTTATCATTAGAATCGATAACAGAAGGAATCAATGAATAGAAACCATTTGTTAGCATTTTTAATTTACTTTGAATTATTGCCAACTTCCCTGTGAAGATTTGCAATAATTCTTTCACTTTGTCCATACCTTCCTTCACAGTAATAAGTTTATCTGAGAGATCTGGATTCTTGGCTAACAAGGGTATGAACCTATCAAAAAATTGCATATAGGGTCCCCACTATTGAAAAATAGGCTCAAGCCATCTAACTACACCTATGCATACCTGTTCTGCAGATTGTAGACTGATGAATGTATTATAAGTATCCTGAGATATTTTTTTTAGAATGTTGATTCTATGATTTAATACATTCATCAAAACATTTTTCTTGGTATTATTGTCGACTTGGGAAACTTCTATTTCCACATTAATCACAGGCGCTGACACTGTTTTTCCCATAAGCATTTCTTCTGTTTGGGCCTCTGCTTCTACTTTGTGCCTTCTTTCTTCCTCTTGCCTTGGTGCATGCTCTGCCTCTATTGTTATCTTGAGCTATTCTTTGAGGGATTTTATTTCTATTTCCAGAATCTTAATTTTTTCCTCGAACTCCTCTATTCTTTTTTTCTGTACATGGCTCATTTTGAGCTCTTCTTCATATGTTCTCCTGATATCAAGGCATTCATTAAACATTGCAGCTAACTTATCCTCAATTTCATCAAACTTTTCCTCATTCATAAGAGAAAAATGTTTTACCAAACCGGAGATTTCCTTCCTAGTAGTGCTCTCCAATGTCCACACAATCATATTGGCCTAAGAAATTTCTTCTATATCCATCATCTTAGGCTTCTTGGTGTCAGGGGCCACACTCCATATTGCTAGGGTTTGAGTGTCCACATTAAAACTTGACCCTCTTTTAAAACCTTCACTGATAGTGGCTTCATAACTGATGGCCTTATCTTGTCTTCTCATTTGGTCCAATACAAAAGCTTTCTCAATGTCCCAATGTGGTATTAGAATCATGCCACTCCTATGTACTAATTCCCTAGCTTCTGTGGCAGTCATTGTTTCACTTTCAGGGTCATAAGCCAATAGTTTTTCAACTAACTCTTTATTTTTCTCTGGATCTTCTCCTAGCATGAGTTCATTTTATTTTATTTTATAAAGAAAACTTTTAAATTCAAATGATTTAATAAAATCATCATCTTCCATGAATTTCTCAGATTGAATGAGCCTTTCATCCAACCTTGATGCTTTAATTTACATGTCAATAGAAGCTTTTCCTGCATCAGTAGCCTTTTGATGAAAATAATTTTTTTTAATATCAGCAAAATACTCACTACTTCCAGACATGACTTGTATAGCTCTACTTACCACCTTTTCAGGGATGTGCATTGTCTTTTGTCTTTTATTTCCTTGTGGCATCCAGGCTAATGTTGATGGCTGCTCTTCTTCCAAATCAATTTCTAATTGTGTATCTGGTTCAAGGGATTCTCTATTTACAATGGCTTCTTCTCCCTCTGGCTCATGAGGCATTTGTAACATAATATGATCAAAATTCTCAATCATTTTCCATAGATTATTTGGATATGGAACTTCTGTATAAAAACCCTTAAAATCAGGGTTGGTCCTCTTCATAGCATTTTCCACTTTCCTTATTTCTTCATATTTCCTCAATAACTCATCTGCCTCCCCTGTTGCTACTATGTTGGAAATTAGGTCCTCTACATGGATAGGCTTACTAGGAGGTAGAATAAAACCCCTAATGGTCTTAACCTTGTTTGCAATATAACTATCAGGATCATACATCCTATAGGGCCCAGTAGCAAATTTATACTGACCTAAATACTCACTCAATTCCTCAAAAGCACTATTGCCTATTTCAAAGTCTCCTACCTTAAAGGTTCTATATACAAAAGTAGGCTTATGCAGAGAGGGAGGGATCATTTCTTTATTCATCAATAAGAATTGCCAAAAGAATTCAATAATGGCCAATCTAGGGGGTAGATATTTAGGCAATAGATGAGGAGGCTGTGGGCATACAAAAACTCTGATTAAAGTACATTCTTTAAAAAAAAAAATGCTTCCCCAGTTATGATCTAATTTTATTTTTTCATCTAAGAAAGAGGGCCTAAGCAGAGTCTTCAAAACATTGGGTGCCCTAAAGAAATTATGATCTAGCTGCCTCATAATAATAGAACTCAACAAATTGAAAAAAACTATAGCATTTGAATAGAAGAAATCTTTATGCCAAATACGAGTCCAGAGTTGCACAGGTAACTCACCAAATTCATCTGAAGTTTGATCAATGAAGTCTCCACTGATGTACCCAATGTTGCTATATAGGATAAGGTGCATCAATGATGAATAATGGTGGAACTTGAAGTCTTTCAGTTCTCCTTTCTTAGCATCACAAATCTACATGTGCATACTGTCAATGATAAAGGCCACATAGTCATACTCCTTATGATGAAAAGGATCATGTATGTCGCATGCCATCAGAAAAAGAGAACCATATACACAATCCTTTGGACCATCACTTCCCAATAATTTGTGCAACCCATACACTGTGTTTTTGAAATAATTTTTGAACCTACTCAAAGGTAAAAAGTCTCCCACCTTTTTTGGAATTAACCCTGCCTTCTTAACTTTGTAAGGAATTTGTGGCAGCATGACATTGTTTACAAAGTAGGTTTTATTCCTAGCGAATTTTCCTTGTAAGTTTGCAATGTCAATAGGTACATCCATTTGTCCCATCAATCCAAAAGCCTCAATAAAAGAAGTTATGTCCAATGTACATAATACGCTCCCATTATGCTTGTGAAAAGTCTTGGTTATTGGATTGTATGAATTTATTAGAGCCTTCAATAGGTCAACATCAATGAACACTTCTAGAAAAATTAATTTTGCCATATTTCTATTCCAAGGGTTACATACTGGCACATTCTCTATTTTGTTCTGATAAAAGTACATAAAAAGATCATAGCCAGTAATTCTAGGGCATTCAGCATCTTGAACAAAAGCATAAGGGTCTCTGAATATATGATCGTTTGCAAAAATTGCATTTGACGACCCTGGAAGGAGTTTTAACTCGTATTCTGCATGCTTTTTCAGTTTTCTGACCCTTGTCTTCTTTTCTATTTTGATAATAGATTTATTCCTTTTTTCTTCTGATGTGACTCTACCACATCATCACCCTCGTCTTCGACTTCGAATTCTTCTGCATGCACCTCTTTAACTTCTTGGTCGGCCATGTTTTTTTTTTACTTTGAATTCTTCTGCAATTTCGCAGGATACACAAAGCTCTGTAGCTTTCAAAGGTTCAAAATAGCACAGGAACAAGCTTCTTGAGGCTGGTAATTCAACTAAATCCTTGATGTTTTAATTATATATCTGCTAACATTTTTAATAAATTTAGCATGCATGAGCTTTAAAACTTATGATCGCAGGTCGCCATCAGGGTATATCAGCCACAAAATTGGATTCTGATTGTACTTTTGAAAACCTTACTTTGCTTGGCTATAGTAATTTTGTCCTTTTTGCTTATCTATTGTGACACATCAAAGGTTCTTTCTTATATGACTATCTTCCATTTTTACGCTGAGTCAAATCTTCAATCTTCGTGATGCCGGAAATGCTCTCGATGGATCTTTAATGCTCACTCAGAGAAGCTTCAAAATCCCCTAATCATAGGAACGTAATGATGCTCTTACACTATTTTGCAAATCTCTTTTACGTTCCTACGAAACCTTTTACCCCGTAGGATCTCAAGCCCTTCTACTATGTGTTTCCACCTTTACGATTTAAGCTTCTTCCGTATAAGCGTAAAGATCCTTAACTCTGTCTTATTACTTCTTACGCTTATACGTAACCCTTTACACTGGAACATCGAAAACCTTTTTACTAACATCTCCATTCTTACGATTCAACATTCCTCGTGTGAGTGTAAAACCCTTATTCAAGCCATCCTTGTAGCCTTTATGCTCCTACGTGCACATATTTGCGGAGACCTTGGAAATTCCCTCTACATTGTTCTACTTATTTCATTTCTCGGGGCAGCGTAAGGCTTCAAAACTTATCTCCCGCTCTTATGAGTTAGCTTTATTCGTATCATCGGAGAGCCCTCTCAACTGCTATTGTGGTCTCACATCTTCCTTTTATTGTATGAGCATAAACCCTTTTTACTAATCTTCCTTGTCACCTCTTTGCGCTTATACGTTGAGACATGATCCGTAACCATGGAGAAAAGAAAAAATAGCTCTTCGTTCATACGCTTAACCTACAAGCGTAAGGGCATAATATCAAAAGCTTTAGTCATATGCCACGAGGGATGGGCACATCTGACATAAATGTCGTGTCTCCATCTGATTTGCTGCAACTGGGCCCTTTTGACACTTCAACAGGTCCCACATGATTCCTTTATCGCTAAGAACAAATCTTTACAGTTGTTTGCAAACCCAAGAATCATAGATACGTAAACACCATGAAACCTTGCCTCCATGCTTACGAGAAAACCTTTACTCGTAACACCGTAATACCCTTGCGTGCCCTTCGGATCATGCTTTACACCTTTACGCTATCCATTGAGGTGTATACACATAGATCACATTGCAGGCTTCCTCGCTCCTTCACTCAAGGTATTTAGTCGTAAGCCCGTTGAAAGAGCTTTTCAAGGTGCGAAAAATCCTTTACTCCTCTTCGCTGTATCAGAAAGCGTGGCCACAGAAACCAAAAATAAAAGGCATTCCATTGTTACATGAAACCTCACACCATAAGAACGTAAATGACTAACTTAAAAAATTTTACAACTCTTGAGAAATTCAAAAGGGGTGCCATCAATTTTAGACCTGGGACAATTTCATGGCTGTTTTAAAAAATCAATATGGAGAAATCAATAGACTCTGATAACACATGAAATAGGGCAAGACTAGGGCAATCCTAAAAAACTCAAATTATTTCTCACCATAATTTTCAAAAAAAAATTGCAAGTGTGAAAAATTAGACCAACAGTGGCTCTGTCTGGGGATGATAGACTACTTGAGTCTATGCAAGAATTCAGAATCTCTGGGAGAGTAGACTACATATTTGGTAAGATGACAACTTCTTTAGAGAGCACAAAGAAACACACAAAAACAAGGGACCAGACTGCACAAGGGTATTTACAAGGACTTACAGAAAACACAAAAAGCACAAAACAACAGGAAACCCTAAAACTGTTGTTCATGGAAGAAAAATAAGTATTTTTCAAGAAAAATACCTCTTCAAGAACTGTCCATGAATTGGCAATTCAAGAATATTGTCAAATATATCTTTGAGTATATAATAATCTTCACCCCAAGTATTTTCAATGAGATATGGGCCTAACCAAATAGGATCAAATTTGCCATGTTTTCCTTTATCCTCAATTCTGGCATTCCACATCAGGACTAAATCTCCATTTTCAAATTTTCTGCTTACAGTTTTTTTGTCATAGAGTGTCTTGACTTGTAATTGCAACTTTTGGTTCCTTAAAGATGCTTCTCTTCTGGTTTTGGTCAGTCCTACCAATTCATCCATTCTTTCTTGCATTTCATCTGTAGTATCTTCATCATATAACTAGATGTAATTGTATAATCCCATCAAGTTATTCTGAGGCATTCTGGCTTGAATCCCATACACTAAATCAAATGGAGCTACACCAATTGCTTTCTTTGCAGTTACTCTGTCATCCCATATTGCCAACTGTAATTTGGAATCCCATGCCTTTTTATTATCATCCAAGGTTCTTTTAATGACCTTCAACAGGCTCTTATTTGTGGACTCAGCTTGTCCATTCCCTTGTGGATGATATGGAGCAGATGATGACCTTGTCACTCCATATTTATCACAAAACTTGATAAACTCCTCAGATCTAAAGCACATAGCATTATCTGTTACAATTCTTTGTGGACATCCAAATCTAGAAATAATATTATTCAACGGGAAATTATTTACCACTTTACTTGTTGCATTTCTTGTGGGGATAGCCTCTACCCATTTTGTAAAGTAGTCAGTGGCAACCAGAATCCAAGAATAGCCAGTGCTAGACTTGGGGAAAATCTCTCCTATGAAGTCCAGACCCCATTGTTGAAAAGGTGCTTGAATTTCAACTAGCTTCAATGGAGTATTTCTTGAGAATTTCAGCTTTCCAACAAACCTCTGACAAGGATCACATTTCCTAATCATAACTTGAGCATCCTTGAACAGAGAAGGCCACCAGAATCCAGCTCTCATTATCTTATGTGCAGTAGTTTTGGCCATGTAGTGTCCCCCACATACTCCATCATGCATTTCTTTCAAAACCTCTTTTGCCTTTTCTTTATCAACACACTTCAATAGAATTCCCTCAAAATTTCTCCACCATAGGTTATTTTGGACAATTACATACCTGATGGCTTGCAATTTAGTGTTCCTCTTTTCATTGTCAGGCAGATGGGGAGGAGCTTCCATATGTTGCAAATAATATATGACATTGGTGTACCAATCACATTGGTTCATGTCACATAAGTCAATTCTGAGATCGTCATTTACCAGATTTATCTAATTAGTCTTTAGATTAGTTTCAGCCATGAGTTTGGCCAAACCTTGACCTCTTACTAATTTTTTTATTTGTATATCAATGTTAAATTCCTGGATTCTATTGATCCACCTACACCTCCTGCCTAAAACTTCCTGCTGAGAGAATATATCCTTAACTACAGCACTAGGTACAAAAGCGATAACAATAGTGCCTACCAAGTAACTTATGAAAGCTTTTACAGCTTTTACCAAAGCATATACTTGCTTTTCATTTATTTCATACTTCAATTCAGCAGGCCGTAGTGACTTGCTGAAAAAGGCAATAGGCTGCTCATATCCTTCTTGATTTTTATGTAATAAGACTGCAGCTATAGTATGGAATGATGCAAAAGAGAAAATATGCATGGGCTTTGCATAATCTAGGGTCCTCAATACTAGAGCATTCTTTATTGCAGTTTTTATATCTTGGAATGCTTGTGAAGGTTCACCATTCCAATCTATAACGGATCCTTTCTTGAGCATCTTTGAGATGGGTCTACTGATTTCAGCAAAATTGGTAACAAATCTCCTCAGAAAATTGACCTGGCCAAAAAAAAATTGAATTCCTTTCACATTTTTTGGTTTGGGGACTTTGTCAATAGCTACTACCCTTTCAGGATCTATTTTTACCCCATCCTTAGACACTATGTGTCCTAATAATTTTCCTTCTGTGACCCTGAACGTACATCTCTTTAGGTTTAAAGATACTCCATATTCCAAGGCTTTTATAAAGGTTTTTTCCAAATGTTTGCAGTGATCTTCAGCCTTATTGGAATATGCTATGAGATCATCCTGATACACAACCATAAATTTGTCAATATACTCATGAAATGCTACATCCATGGCTCTTTGGAAGGTAGCTCCTACATTAATCAAGCCAAAAGGCATCCTCACATACACATATGTTCCCCAAGGGGTTGTGAAGGCTGTCTTGAATTGTTCACTTTCTTTTACTAGAACTTGATTATATCCAGAAAAACCATCCATCATTGACATCAATTCAGAGCTAGTCACTTGTTGTAACATGGCTTCCATATTAGGTAAGCCATAATTGTCTTTCAGAGATGCAAATTTTAAATTTCTAAAATCAACACAAAGCCTAATATCCCCATTCTTCTTCATGATAGGAACCAGGTTTGAAACCCAGGTGGAATGCCTGATTGGTTTGATTATCCCACCATCTCTCATTTTTGTTAGTTCTTCTTGCATTTTTGGGGCAAGGGTAGGATTGATTGGTCTCTGTTTTTGCTTAAAAGGTCTTGCATTTTCCTTCAATGGTATGACATGCTGGAAGAGATCCTCCCTGTAAGCCTTAAGGTCATCATATGACCAAGCAAAAACATGTCTGTATTTTCTATGTAGGTCAATCAATGTTTTCTTGATTTCAATAGGCAGATGTTGGCCAATATAAACCCTTTTAGGAACTTCATCAGTACCCAAGTTTATTTCTTCTAACTCCTGGGGTTTGGGGTCGTTGACTCCTGATTTTACTCTGTCTTGGCTATCAAAAATATTTTCCAAGACAACTAACCCCTTCGGCATCTTATTTGTTTTCAATTGCATTATTTCTTGACCAAAAATGGTTTCCTTCCCATCTATGGTTTCAATCAGTCCACTGCAATCCATCTCCTGACTGTGATACTTGTCTTCATTTAACAAAAAAGTTGTAATATCTTTATCATCTTCAAAAACCTGCCAATATTCAATGTTGTCAGGTATGGAAGGCCTATTTTGCACCTCAATCTGGGAGATTCCTACAAATGATATTTCTTTTGGCTTGATGGCTACATTTTCCAACAAATCAGCCATCTTATTTTGGGTCCTATCTCTCCATGAAATCCCAAATGCATCAAAGAATTCTATCTGATCCCAAACTGCATTCCTATATTGTTTCAATCTCTTATTTTTTGATGAGTAGGTTCCTTTGATCTGAGAGATAATTAGTTCAGAATCCCCTATGACATATAATTTCTTAATTTTATGATGTATGGCAACTTTGAGCCCTAGCAGCAATGCTTCATACTTTGCAATATTATTAGTGCAGGCAAACTTCAAGGTGAATGAATACCTAAAAGTGTTATTCTTAGGGGACAAAAAGACTACACCTACCCCTGCACCCTCTTTAGAACTAGCCCCAACAAAGAACATTGTCCATAATTTTGGTGAATTCATGCAACATTCAACTTCATTTTCGACGATAGCACGTAAATTTTCAACTTCTTGGAATAATTAATTCAGCCCTGAAAGCATTAATCCCAGTATCTAGGAAACAAGTGGTATCTTTGTCAATTTCTTCACCTAAGATGTGGTTAACCCTTGGTTCCCTATTTACCCTGACAGTTTTGTCCCCTATATGAAAAGTGGCATAAGTAAGATCACATTGTAGGCTTCCCCCCATGGCAGCACTCCATTTTTTGGAGAGTAACATTCCGTAGTGTGGAGGTATATCTACCACAAGGATAGACATGGTCAATTCTACTTCAGGATATGCATCCGGTTTGAATGGTAGGGCATTTATAGTACCTATGACTGGGACTTCTCTAGCATCCATCCCTCTGCATTTGCCTTTATTGGTATCTACCTTCAATCCTAAGGCTTCCATTACCTTGAAAGGCATTATAGTGTTAGAAGCTCCTGAGTCTATCATGCAATTTTTTAAGGTCTTCCCCTTTATGATTAGACTAAGGAAAAAAGGATCAATATCTTCTATGAATGCCACTAAGGAATCATCTAGAAATATTTGAGGAATCTGGGATATGATACCACTGTCCTCTATTACTAATGGGGTCTGTTGGGGCATAGTTTGATCTATAATAATATTATTGTTTGCTATTCCACCCAACTATGACAAAGCCTTATTCTTCTGCTCTTCAATTCTAAAATGTTCAGACAAGGGCACTTTTACAGTAATTTGAGATAACATGGATATCATATCAATAGGTTCAACCACAGTAGGTTTTACAATAGTACCTAGAATCAGAGTCTTTTGAGTAGTAGGCACCACATTTTGCTTAATAACATCCGGTTCTGACTTCTTTGGTTACACAACTGGTTTTGTTGCTTCACTTATCTGAAATTGAACCTTCTTCTTTGGTTCCCATTTCTTACCCTTGTTCTCCTTGATTTTAGGCACATCTACACTGACTTTCTTGTCTTGATCTTTCATCTTATGAGTGATGTCCTTGATGAAGACACTAGATGGCCTTCTTGCATCATTATTTATTGCTTTATTTCTCAAATTATAATTACTATGGACTTGTGAAATCATTTTGGCTGTAATTCTATCAATCTCCTCCTTGGAGGGCATTCTTAAACTTGTGGGACCTACATCAGAAAATGTACTGCATACCTTATCTGTATCATACCCTTCATCATCTGAAAGTACTTGCTGATGATGTAGTTGGTAAGAAATTCTCTGGCTAGTAACATCATTTCCTGGCTCTTCTGAATCAGAATCTATCAAATCATCACACATACTCACCATAATGCAGCTTATATCGTCATGGTTTTTCTCTTCTGTTTCTTCGTCAGCTTGCACTCCTTGGGCTTGGGCAAATGACTAAGCAACAACACAATAATCAGCAGAATGAGGTGATTGGCATATAATGCACCATGGTACATCATCATCCATATTTACAATATTCCTTTGCAAAGGGTTTGGAGTACCCTTATCCTTCACATTTTGGGTCTGGTTGGGAACTGGTTTACCATCTTTCCACTGAGTGGTATAAGGGTAATTTTGCATCCTAGGCTGCCTATTGAAGTTGTTGTTATTCACAGGGGGTCTCTCAGCAACATTTGGCTTATTGAAACTAGTGGGATTCATCTTCTTGAGCATTTCTAAAACCTAGCCTATAGTAGGTTCTTCGGGCCTTTTTCCTATAGGAGTTTTGTCACCCTCCCTTTTATTATTGTTTTTAGAATTAAAAAGCTTAGGATCATCCCTCCTACCTAGTTTTCCAGATGCCTTTCTATTATTCTCTATATTTACTGCAACTCTATAGGCATCTCTCAAAGTTTTAGGATCTTTATCCCTAAATTGATAAGCCATTTTTCTATCAAAAGCATTGAAATAGGTTGTGAGACAGACGTCTTCATTTAACCTCATGAATTGAAAAAGTTTGTATATACCTTTTTGGAATCTCACATTGAAATCAAATGTGGACTCATTTGGATTCTTCTTGATATTGTTGAACTCGTTCAACATGAATCCTATATTGGTATTGTCCCCATACTGCTCTTTGAACAACTTCTCCAGATCACTCCATGAGGTAATACTATCATTAGGCAACCTCCTGAACCAATCCCTTGCATCCTCTGTTAGTGAATGCACAAACAATTTCATTACCATGTCTTTGTGTTCGACTTCATAATCATTCAACATGTCAATGAAAATCCTCAAATGCTCTTCACCAGTAACAACATTATTTCCAAAAAACTTAACCACTTTATCGCTTAAATCAAAAGATATGGGATGGGGGGCACCAGGAATACTAGCAAATGATATCTATCTATATTTTTCTAAGTATATAGGTTTCTTCTAGAAACCAGGAACATTTGAGGTACTAGCTATATTAGCTTGACTCAGTGGAGCGGCTTGGGACTGTTGTGGTGGGACAAATGGGACTTGGGTGCCAATATTGGAAGATGAGGTAGGAGCAGATTGGGGTATTCCCTAAGTTGAAATTGTGGGAGCACTAACTCATGCAGTATTTGTAGGCGGGATAGACAAATTGGGCCATGAAGCCAATGCAGAATTAGACTTTATGAATTGGATTTTCCTTCTAGTTTTTGTAGCTTGAGCTTCATTCTCAACCTTCTCAAGCTCTTTTGCAAGATCTTCCCTCTCTTTTCAAGCCTTCTCAAGATCTAGATCTAACTTTGACATGGAGGGTTGTATAGGTTTACTTGGTATAGCTTGAGGCTCATTTATTTGGATTCCTATAGCCTTGCCTTTCCGTTTATCTAGAGCTTTTGCAGTGGGCTGTACAGGATCAACTTGAATAGGTTTATAGGCTTGAACTTGAGCAATAACTGGTTCTTGCCTTTGATTTAGGTGTTTTTCCTATTCTTGCACTTTAGCTCTCAGATTATCAACATCTCCAAAAACACCCTTTTGGGGAGTTGTGGTATTCTCTTCTAATTTTTTATTTTGCTCTTTCAAAGCAGCCATCCTTCTTAGTAGAGCATCTCTTTCTATTATGGCATCTAAGGTGGCTTGTTCCTTCTCCTTTTCAAGACAAATGCATTTAGCTTCTTCCTCAGCAATCCATTTCTTCAAAAATTCTATCTCAGAGTCCACTTCTTTATGATCTGTAGAAGTTGCCTCGGAATTAGCAGGGTCATCGAGATCTATAAGGTTCGGTTCTACATATGGGGCTACTCTAGGATTAAAAGGATTATCAGATGAACTCCTTAATCCTAGCCTATAATTCATATCTACTACAGGATCTGGTCTTAATGAAGCAATTCCCATAGTAGACATGTCCTTGTCTTCAAAAACTCTCTCATCTAGTAATGGGGTACTAAAAATGCCTCCTAAGAGTCTTGTAGTTTCAGATTCAGAGCTAAGGGAAGAAGACTCTCTTCCTATTACTGGTTGATAATGGGAATTGACAGATGCATTACCTCTGGGTTTCCAAGTGGGATTTGGATCTGTCTTTTTCTTATTTTGGTTCTTCCTACCACCTTGGGGTAAATTAGTATACATTGATACATCACGATTCTCTCTAATGTAAGCTCTTGTGTTTTTTCTATTGTCAGCCACATTCACCTTTTGTTACAATAAGCACTAGCTTCAAAACCTTGACTGAGTCGCCACCCTATTTTGGGAAAATATATAATGACACTTTTAGCTGACCAAAAGAAAATAATACACAAATAGGAACAAAAATAGATGGCACAGACAGACCAATCACTGATGTCATAAGACTGCAACTCTTGCTTGTTAGATAAGACACTTGGATAGGCTGGATACGTCAGTGTGTAACAATGGTACTTGGGCTCTATCTTCTTTAAATTCTCAAGGTTTGACACTAAAAGATTCCCTTATAACCACTGGCAAAACATAGATCACATGACACACACGTACACATCAGGATCAAAGAAACTGCAGTACTTTTCACAGAGGTGTTGGACAACTCCCCAACAGAGTCGCCATTTTGTTGGTGTTTTAAGAAGTGCTAAAACTACTAAGCGACAAAATGCTTAATACCAAAATGATAGTACATACACAATCTAAAGACTAGCCTATTCTTATTAATAATTGCATATGTAAGGTATTTGGGCCCAACTTTAACAAAACCACAAATGGTTTTCTACTCTTTTGGCTCTGCAAAACCAGGGTGGGTGTACGCAGGGATGGTTCAAAATTGAAACAAATGTATGAGGGATGGTTCAAAATTGAAACAATGATAAATGGATATACAACCTAATTTGATTGCATTCAATTGCACAAGCTTTTACTCATACAACATCAAGGTAGCTAAGTATTTAAAAGGAGACAAAATTCAGAAAGAACTGATATGGGGATAGTTCATAATTTGTATTCATTTCCTTTGAAAATGGTATATCCTTTACAGTAGACTCAGAATGGCCTTCAGAAAGAAACACAGGTCATTCTATATTCATGTATTCTCAGAGAATTTGACAGCAAAATACATTACAAACTTGCTTTCAAAATTTGAACCAAAAACCAGACTAAGCACAATACTTAGAAGAAATAGAATTCGGACCATTCTTTAGCCTTGGCATCTCACTTAAATAGTGTGAGATGCAACAAGCTTCGGGCTAAAGAAAGTGACACGTGTCCTTTTACAAAAATTGGGTAAATTACCCCTTTCCAGAAGAAAACTGAACAAACAAAACAAAACAAATAAAAAAGACGGCAAATGACAGCTAGAGCATAAAATCTTCAATTTTGTCCTCTTCTCTAACTGCTCCCAGTTGGTAGTGCTTTGATTTCTATGATTGCTTCCCAGACAAATATTTCTCTTTTAGTGGGCCAATCACATTCTTTAACTGTTGTTAATTCATCCACCATTTTCTACCACCTGGCATTAGTAATCACCCTTCCTTCTATGATAAACCTATTCACTTCAGTTTCAATCTTGAAAAGGATATCAATTAGTTCATTGAAAAGACATTCATCAATACCATCTTGGAGGACGGACACCACTTGTGGCAAGTCTATAATGTGATCAAAATAATTAGACCACTCATCAAAATCTTTTAACTTATCATTAGAATCGATAACAGAAGGAATCAAAGAATAGAAACCATTTGTTAGCATTTTTAATTTACTTTGAATTATTGCCAGCTTCCCTGTGAAGATTTGTAATAATTCTTTCACTTTGTCCATACCTTCCTTCACAGTAATAACTTTATCTAGGAGATCTGGCTTCTTAGCTAACAAGGGTATCAACCTATCAAAAAATTGCATATAGGGTCCCCACTGTTGAAAAATAGGCTCAAGCCATCTAACTGCACCCATGCATACCTGTTCTATAGATTGTAGACTGATGAATCTATTATAAGTATCCTGAGATATTCTTTTCAGAATGCTGATTCTATGATTTAATACATTCATCAAAACATTTTTCTTGGTATTATTGTCGACCTGGGAAACTTCTGTTTCCACATTAATCACAGGCCCTGACTCTGTTGTTCCCATAAGCATTTCTTCTGTTGTGGCCTCTGCTTCTACTTTTTGCCTTCTCTTCTTCCTCTTGCCTTGGTGCATGCTTTGCCTCTATTGCTATCTTGAGCTATTCTTTGAGGGATTTTATTTCTGTTTCCAGAATCTTAATTTTTTCCTCCAACTCCTCTATTCTTTGTTTCTGTACATGGCTCATTTTGAGCTCTTCTTCATATGTTCTCATGATATCAAGGCATTCATTAAACATTGCAGCTAACTTATCCTCAATTTCATCAACTTTTTCCTCATTCATAAGAGCAAAATATTTTACCAAACTGGAGATTTCCTTCCTAGTAGTGCTCTCCAATGTCCACACAATCATATTTCCCTGAGTAGTTTCTTCTATATCTATCATCTTAGGCTTCTTGGTGTCAGGAGCCACACTCCATACTGCTAGGGTTTTAGTGTCCACATTAAAACCTAACCCTCTTTTAAAACCTTCACTGCTAGTGGCTTCATAACTGATGGCCATATCTTGTCTTCTCATTTGGTCCAATACAAAAGCTTTCTCAATGTCCCAATGTGGTATTAGAATCATGCCACTCCTATGTACTAATTCCCTAGCTTCTGCGACAGTCATTGTTTCACTTTCAAGGTCATAAGCCAATAGTTTTTCAACTAACTCTTTATATTTCTCTAGATCTTCTCCTAGCATGAGACTCAATGTGAGTTCATTTTGATTGATTTTATAGAGAAAATTTTTAAATTCAGATGATTTAATAAAATCATCATCTTCCATGAATTTCTCCGATTGAATGAGCCTGTCATCCAACCTTGATGTTGCAATTTGCATGTCAGTAGAAGCTTTTCCTGCGTTAGTAGCCCTTTGATGAAAATAATTTTGCCTAATATTAGCAAAATACTCACTACTTCTAGACATGTTTTCTATAGGTCTGCTTACCACCTTTTCAGGGATGTGCATTGTCTTTTGTCTTTTATTTCCTTGTGGCATCCAAGCTGATGTTGATGGCTACTCTTGGCTGCTCTTCTTCCATATCAATTTATAATTGTGTATCTGGTTCAAGGGATTCTCTATTTACAATGGCTTCTTCTCCCTCTGGCTCATGAGGCATTTGTAACATAATATGATCAAAATTCTCAATCATTTTCCTCAGATTATCTGGATATAGAACTTCTGTATAAAAACCCTTAAAATCAGGGTTGGTCCTTTTCAAAGCATTTTCCACTTTCCTTATTTATTCATATTTCCTCAATAACTCATCTGCCTCCCCTGTTGCTACTATGTTGGCAATTAGGTCCTCTATAGGGATAGGCTTACTTGGAGGCAGAACAAAACCCCTAATGGTCTTAACCTCGTTTGCAATATAACTGTCAAGATCATACATCCTATAGGGCCCAGTAGCAAATTTATACTGACCTAAATAGTCACTCAATTCCTCAAAAGCATTCTTTCCTATTTCAAAGTCTCCTACCTTAAAGGTTCTACATACAAAAGTAGGCTTATGCAGAGAGGGAGGGATCATTTCTTTATTCATCAATAAGAATTTCCAAAAGAATTCAATAATGGCCAATCTACGGGGTAGATATTTAGGCAATAGAAGAGGAGGCTGTGGGCATGCAAAAACTCTGATTAAAGTACATTCTTTAAAAAGAAATATGCTTCCGCAGTTATGATCTAATTTTATTTTTTCATCTAAGAAAGAGGGCCTAAGCAGAGTCTTCAAAACATTGGGTGCCCTAAAGAAAGTATGATCTAGCTACCTCATAATAACAGAACTGAACAAATTGAGAAAAACTAGAGCATTTGAATAGAAGAAATCTTTATGCCAAATACGAGTCCAGAGTTGCACAGGTAACTCACCAAATTCATCTGAAGTTTGATCAATGAAGTATCCACTGATGTACCCAATGTTGCTATACAGGATAAGCTGCATCAATAATGAATAATGGTGGAACCTGAAGTCTTTCAGTTCTCCTTTCTTAGCATCACAAATCTGCATGTGCATATTATCAATGATAAAGGCCACATAATCATACTCCTTATGATGAAAGGGATCCTGTATGTCGCATGCCATCAGAAAAAGAGAACCATATACACAATCCTCTACACCATCACTTCCCAATACTTTGTGCAACCCATACACTATGTTTTTGAAATAATTTTTGGACCTACTCAAAGGTAAAAAGTCTCCCACCTTTTTTGGAATTAACCCTGCCTTCTTAACTTTGTAAGGAATGTGTGGCAGCATGACATTGTTTACAAAGTAGTTTTTATTCCTAGCGAATTTTCCTTGTAAGTCTGCAATGTCAATAGGTACATCCATTTGTCCCATCAATCCAAAAGCCTCAATAAAAGAAGTTCTATCCAATGTACATAATATGCTCCCATTATGCGTGTGAAAAGTCTTGGTTATTGGATTGTATGAATTTATTAGGGCCTTCAATAGGTCAACATCAACGAAAACTTCTAGAAAATTTAATTTTTCCATATTTCTATTCCAAGGGTTACATACTGGCACATTCTCTATTCTGTTATGATAAAAGTACATAAAAAGATCATAGCCAGTAATTCCAGGGCATTCAGCATCTCGAACAAAAGAATAAGGGTCTCTGAATATATGATCGTTTGCAAAAATTGCATTTGACCACCCTGGAAGTAGTTTTAACCAGTCTTCTACATCAAAGGTTCTTTCTTATATGACTATCTTCTATTTTTACGCTGAGTCAAATCTTCAATCTTCGTGATGCCGGAAATGCTCTCGATGGATATCTATGCTCACTCAAAGAAGCTTCAAAATGCCCTAATCATAGGAACATAATGATGCTCTTACACTATTTTGCAAATCCCTTTTATGTTCCTACGAAACCTTTTACCCCGTAGGATCTCAAGCCCTTCTACTGTGTTTTTTTGCCTTTATGATTTAAGCTTCTTCTGTATAAGCATAAAGATCCTTAACTCTATCTTATTACCTCTTATGCTTATACGTAACCCTTTACACCAGAATATCGAAAACCTTTTTACTAACATCTCTGTTCTTACGATTCAACATTCCTTGTGTGAGCGTAAAACCCTTATTCAAGCCGTCCTTGTAGCCTTTACGCTCCTACGTGCACGTATCTGCGGAGACCTTGGAAATTCCCTCTATGTTGTTCCACTTATTTCATTTCCCGGGGCAGTGTAAGGCTTCAAAACTTATCTCCCGCTCTTACGAGTTAGCTTTATTCATATCACCGGAGAGCCCTCTCAACTGCTATTGCGGTCTCACATCTTCCTTTTATCGTATGAGCGTAAACCCTTTTTACTGATCTTCCTTCTCACCTCTTTACTCTTACACGCTGAGACTAGATCTGTAACCACGAAAAAAAGAAAAAATAGCTCTTCGTTCATACCCTTAACCTACAAGCGTAAGGGCGTAATATCAAAAGCTTAAGTCATATGCCACGAGGGATGGGCACATCTGACATAAATGTCGTGTCTCCATCTAATTTGCTGCAACTAGGCCCTTCTGACACTTCAATAGGTCCCACATGATTCCTTTACCGCTAAGAACAAATCTTTACGGTTGTCTGCAAACCCAAGAATCATAGATACGTAAACACCATGAAAACTTGCCTTCGTGCTTATAGAAAAACCTTTACTCGTAACACCGTAATACCCTCGCGTGCCCTTCGGATCATGCTTTACGCCTTTATGCTATCCATTGAGGCGTATACGCGTAGATCACATTGTAGGCTTCCATGCTCCTTCGCTCAAGGTATTTAGTCGTAAGCCCATAGAAAGAGCTTTTTAAGGTGCGACAAATCCTTTATGCCTCTTCGCTATATCAGAAAGCATGGCCACGAAAAACCAAAAGCAAAAGGCATTCTGTTGTTACGTGAAACCTCACACTGTAAGAACGTAAAGGACTAACTTAAAACATTTTACAACTCCTTTTGAGAAATTCAAAAGGGGTGCCATCAATTTTAGACCTGTGACAATTTCATGGCTATTTTAAAAAATCAACCTGGAGAAATCAATAGACTCTGATAACACATGAAACAGGGCAAGACTAGGGCAATCCTAAAAATCTCAAATGATTTCTCACCATAATTTTCAAAAAAATTTTGCAAGTGTGAAAAATCAGACCAACAGATCCTTGGAAAATGATACCTATTTTTTATTGTCACCTTGTTCAACTATCTATAATCAATACAAAGGTACAAAGAACCATCCTTCTTCTTCATAAAGAACACTAGAGCTCCCCATGGTGATACACTTGGTTTGATACTACCCTTAGCCAAAAGGTCCTCTAGCTAAATGCACAACTCTCTCAATTCTTGAGTGGTCATAGTATAAGGAGCTCTAGAAATACGCTCTGCTACTGGAGTGAGATCAATGCTAAAATTAATCTCTCTTCAACGGCATGCCTATAATCTCACTCAAAAATACATCCCCATATTCTTGAAGAATATGGTGGTCTAAAGTCTTTCCCACTGTAGACACCTAAAAACTTTTAGAAAATAAAGTATTTTTATTTTCTGAAAAATTCCTAATGACATCATCATTTATTAATTTATTTATTTATTTATTTTTATGCCATTAAATCCTCTTATCTTAATTAAAAATATTTAATTAAGGAATCCCTCCCAAAAATATTAAAATATTATTTAAACATTATTTCCTTATTTATTAATTATTTAATTAATAAATTGACCAAAAAACTCGAAATAAATAAATAAAATTATTTTTTGCCCAAAACTTGGCGAATTTCCTTAAGACCACTAGCCTCTTCCAAAATCTTCTAATCCTTCTTTAATTTTGATTAAAGGCTAATCCCATCATTTCCTACCCCTAATCCCAACTCAAAATATTTAATTAAGAGTAAATATTAATCCTCATGTTTATTAAAAAAGTTTTAATAAATATCTCCTCAACCTAAACCCTTGAAATAAATAAAACTTTATTTATTTCCTAAAATCTAATTTATCCTCATCCTAAGAAGTTCTAGACTCTTCTAGAAAGTCTTCATCCTCATCCTAGGAAGTTCTAGACTATTCTAGAAAGTCTTTATCCTCATCCAAAGTCTAGACTCTTCTAGAAGATGTCTTTAAACCTAATCCTAATCCCCTCCTAACCTTGTCACATTCCCTAAAAATGGGTTAAGACTTACTAACCCAAGCCAAAGTTAACAAATATCTCCTCCTTCACCCACCCTCATTAAATGCCATCCACTTGCCTATCCCTAAGCTAATCCTAAACCATCCTAATCCATCCTCTAATCATTTGCACAATCCTAAGCAAGCTTAAAACCTTCCTAATCAAGCCCAAGTCAAAATTCCTCTCATCTCCCTCAAAATATCCCAACCATAAAACTTTATGAAGTCCACTAGGCCATAAATGACTCTTCCAAGCCCTTTTATTGCTCTTACAAGCTATTAGGAGGGTCTTTATGAAGGTTTTATCCCTTGAGCCTCTTTTTTTGACTCATCCTTCCCCTTTCCTCCATCCTCTCACCCTGTGACATGTGTCACTCTCTGATTGGCTGTAAGGAAGCACAATCTATGTACTCTCCTCTCATGCAATCTGAGCCCTCCATGAGCTTTTTCCCATCCTTGCATCTTAGCCCTCAATCCCTCAAGCCTCTTGCCTATAAATTGGATCTTTCCCCTTTGCAAACCAACACAATCCATGAAGTAAAGTCATAATGCCATTTTAAGAAGCCATTTTACATCAAAACCATACACTCACACCCAAATTCCAACTCCATTTGAAGCCCTTTTTGAAGCATAAGTTTGAGCATACATCCTATCTATTTAGACAAAGCCACTCAACAAGAGAGCTTCTCATTAAGAGAGTCCATTAATGGCTCATATTCTCAATTGAGAGTTTATCTTAGTCTATCTCAAGAAGTTTATGAATTTTGTTTAGTTTGTAGAAGCTTTATTTAAATTTGGTTTCTATTAGCACACTAACATTGCTCATATACATTTTGGCATGCCCGGTGGGACCCCGCATGGGTCATCTTTATTAGCTTTTTTAGTCAAGTTTTGTATGTCATTTTCTAATTTTGGCTAATTTTGCTTGTTTTAGTGACTGGTAGGATTGTATAAATTGGTTTTGTAGGTCGACATGAGCATGAAGAAGACAAAGGAACTCATAGTCTATCTCATAGTATTTGCAGATTTTTCAAGCTTATAGGTGGACAAAGCACTTGGAATTCTTCTTATTCCATCTACTTCTTCTTCTTCTTCTTGTGGGAGATCTTGGCCATTTTTTTTTAAGGAAGAAAAATCATACACACTTCTTTTTAGTGCTTAAAATGAACCCCCAAATCATACTTAAATCCATTAAAAAATTAAAAATTTTCAAAAAAGAAAAAATCTTTTAACAAGTGAAACTAAACCAATCCAATCATTTGCATCCTTGCAACATCAAGGTTTTAGATGCATTCATGCAAAGTTAGGAACACTTCATTTTTGGGAATTTCAAAAGAACTTCAAGTTTCCATTTCAAAAGGTTCAAAATCAACACTAAGTGCACACTAAAATCTAAATCAAACTCAAGGCATCAATCAAGGATAAAATGAACCTCATTTGCAAATATTTTAAAGTTCTTTTAAAAATCACATGAAAACTAAGAGTCCTAAATGGTTGCCAAAAATTGTCCTAAAAGCTTTGTTATTTGTTCCAAACAAATGTCTTGTTGCAAAATCTTGAATGTTTCTTAGGTTTTTCATGCATCAAAACAATCTAGGAATATCATTTTTGGGCTTAAAATATGCAAACTAGAACACAAAATCTGGAATGAAAACCAAAGTCCAAAGAGTCATTTTCACTTTTTAGTCCAAAACAATCTTGAATGATCTAAGGTTAAAAAAAAGCACTTCAAAGTTATTAAAACAACACAAAAAATTTCACTCTTGAATGCTCAAAGGAAAAAACTTGAATGTTCAATCACTTGTCTTTGAATGCATGTTGCTAAACACACTCTTGAATGCCATGGATTAAAATAAAATTTCCTTGAATACATGATTAAAAAAAAAATCCAATCTTGAATCCCAAGGATCAATTAACCATTGCAATATCAAACACTTCATTTGGAGCTTTTAAAATTGAACATTTGGACACCTCTCTTGGGATCAAGATTTTGTCACTTGGGTTAAGCCTCAAGGAACTTTATACCCTTGAGAAGTGAAAGAGGAGAAGTGGGTTATCGCTCCTCTCGGCTGTGTGACATCTTTTTGGCTTCATCTACAGATTTGGGCCTTACGTACCTTGGGTATATTAAGGACTCCCTAGCTAAACCAACTGTAAGCCTTGTAGACAACCATCTAAGATGTTAATGTGTTTGAAGTGACTGATCGAAACATTTGTAAAATGTACACACTCATTGGCACAAGTATCACATTCTGGGAATCAAAACTTCTATATGGTTGTTTCTATCTTTTGCTTGGTCTTTTACTTATTGAATACATTTTTGCAAAACTTGGTCAATCCTAGCTTAGGGCACACTTAGCGTAGTCACTGCCTATTCCAGAAGTTGAACAAGTTGAAGAAAAACAACCAAGATCTCTCAAAGCTAAGCAGATTCAGGAATTGATGTCAGAGCAACCCAAACCCAAGCAGAAGTTTAACAAAGTCAAACTCAAGCCATCTCAGGCATACCAAGAACTTTCAGCCAAGAGAAAGGAACTAACACCAAGCCCTTGAATTGCCAAACTCCATAAACCAGAGGACAAAGCTGCTGACAAAGCCCTTCAAGATTCCTGGTTAGATCGCACCATCCAATTTAACCAACATCCAGGAGTTAACAATGCTTATGCCTTACCAACTAGGCATGATTTCTATGATTATACCCCCTTGTTCTCCACATCTTCTTGCATAAGCTTCACTTTTGCATTAGAGTTATCTTTGTAGGAAAGCCAGCCATCTTTAGTCTTCCCCTTAAGCATTTTAGCTCATCCATCTCATTTAGAATCAAACCATCTAGCCAGCAATCAAAATCTTCACATTCAAGCCTTCAAAATTGTTGTCACCTTGCCAAAAGTTTGCCATTCCTAACATCTTCCAAATCCACCAATCTCACCCAGGTTATCCCTTTTATAGAGCTTTGTCTAGGGTAATTTAGCTTTGTCACTTGTCATCCCTCATCACCTTGAGCTAAAGGTTGGGATCCACAAGTGGCCAATCTCATGTTCTTCCTAAAGGATCATCAGTCTATCCTTAAGTTGACACAATCACCACCAAGCTTGCACATAGGAAAGAAAACCTTTCATAATTTGGCAACATATCTTTGAAGTTAGAATCCTCAACCCAATCCTCCTTAGGTTTTGTCATACAACTTTGCCTCAACCTAGGAAATAATTTGCATAGAAAAGCCTTCCTCTTTTGCCTCCATCAACATTGTTGCATCTCATCCCTAGGAAACATTCTACATTTTCATGCCACTCATCACTCGCATTGGCAAGAAGAAGAAGGAAACAATGGAGCCCTATCATTTGGATCCAACAGCATCACTCCCCTTGAGCACTCAACCATCCTTCAGCCCAGAGAATGCTATACCATCACCTGCTGACATTGAAGCTTTCATGAACCAACTAGGAAATGCAGTATTGGTGAACACCATTATAGACAAAAACAAGGAAACAATCATGGCTAACTTTTGAAGGGACAACATTGGAGCCTTCAACTTTGGAAGACCTCCCCCCTTATTAGATCCATCTCACCCCTTGTTTGAGCAACTCCCACCACCCATAGGATCTTATGATTCAAATTATCCTCAATATGTGCCAAAAGAAGAGCCTCAACCCACCCCATATGATCCAACAGACCCAAACATACCAGCCTCCACTCAAATTGAAATCTCCCTATCACAAGCCAATCCAGCCACCACCACTCCACCATTGGTCCATACCACTTCATCCCAAACCCCCTTCGCCCAAAACACCTCATCATTCACTCCCTTCACTATTGCTGCTGCTACCCCCCAACCTAGCCTTCCAAGTCCACACATCTCCCAAATTAGTGCTATCATCTTTGGCCAACCGCAACAATATACAATTGGGATGCCACCCATGGGGCCAAGTAATCAACCTTTTATCACCCCCAGCCTATTTACCTCCGCTTAGAACACAATTCCATCATTTCCACTAGGTCCTTGGAGCTCAGTGCCATCAGCCACAAATACACAAGCTACTACCTTCACTTCACAAAGCTATCACACCCCACAAGCTACTACCAATGTTCTACCAAGCTCTCAAGTGACCCAAGCTCCTGCCACCTCTTTACCAAGCTTTCAAATCCAGCCACCGAGCTATCAAACCCCATCAGTTCCATTCCCAAGCTTTCAACTCCCACCACCTCCACCACCAACCAATCGATTACCTCCTATTACCAACTATTTTTCTATGCCACTTCTAGGAGGAAATCCACTACCACCAACTACCAATTACTTGGCCTCTTTTGCCATGCAGACACCTTCCCAAATAGGGGCACAACCCACATATATTGGTCAAACTCCTCAAATCCAAAGTCAAGTTCCACAAGCTCCCCAATCCTTTCCCCAAGCTTCACACCCATCTTATAACTTACCTCCACAAAGCAATCCATTTATCCCATAGCTAGCTTATGTTCCTCAATCCCAACCTCAAATCCAATATCAGCAGCAAGCCTCACAACATATGCAGCAATATGTGCCACCTCCACCTCAGCAACCCATCATCCACCATTTAGTTGCCCAAGCCATGTACAATCCCTACTAGCCCATACCTCAAAGCCATCCATATTCCATTGCCCCATCTAGCACATACCTACCTCAGGGCACTCCTACATTGGGGGCACCCCAAATGTCACCCATTAATTCAGAATGGGAAGCCATGAAAATAGCTTCGAAGAACATCCAAGAGGGAAATGATCCAAAAACCTTCAAGTTTGAGAATGTGTGTCCTTACCCATTTGACAAAGCCATTACCATGACACCATTTCCCAAGAATTTTGAGACACCCAAATTTGACAAATTCAGAGGAAAAGGAGACCCTATCACACATATCAAAGAATTTTACATGCACTGCCAAGAAGTGGCATACAATGATGTCTTCCTCTTGCGTCTCTTTCCCAAAAGCTTGGTCGGACCATCTCTAGAATGGTTTTATAGAATCCCCTATGGCACAATTAAAATTTTTGCTGAATTGTCTGAGGCATTTGTAGCCCAATATGCCCATCTTGTTGAAAAAGAGCTATCAGTAGTTGATCTTGTTCACACTAAGAAAAAAGGTGGAGAAAGCCTTCCTGAATATCTACAAAGATGGAAAACCCTTACCACCTGCATATCTTGCACCTTGCCAGAGCGCCATTTGGTGAAAATGTTTATTGATAATGCCCATCCCAGCTTGGCTCACTACATTACTATGAACTGTTTACAGACCTACAAAGACATCAAAGAGAAAGGAATGATCCTTGAGCAAGGACTCATTAAAGATGGTGTGGTCAAGATTTACAAGGAAGCCAACCAAAATCAATCACATTCCAATGACAAGTCTAGGTATTGGAACAAAAACAAGAACGTTGCAAAAGATGGTGTCACTGAGACCAGACATGTGAATATTGCTGGTCCTTCTCAAAACCAGTCCAAACCACCATATCAACCAAACAATCAAAAAGCTATCAACTACCAATAGCAGAACCACCAAAGCTATCAAAACCACAATCCAAGACCCAACTTTCACGGGTCTAGAAATAAAGCTAATGCCATCAATGTAGCTTCAGGACAAAAGCCTAGATTCCAACCTGCACCTAGAAATTATACACCCCTTAGTGAACTTTTGGATGTCATTTTTGAGAAATTAGTCAAGGAAAACCTCATCAAATTTCCTCCTACCTAGCAAATTGACCCAAGCCAATCCAAAGCTGCATGGTACAAAGACAATGAGTACTACAAATTTCATAGGGTAAAAGGTCACACTACCCTCAGATGCATGAAACTGAAAGATTATGTGCAGGACCTCATTGATCACAAAGAAATCACCGTTGGTGCCCAAACCTCTCCCAATGTAGGCTTACAAATATATCAAAATGCTTTTCCTCCTCACAATAACCAAAATCCTAGAAAATCACCTATCCAAGCCAACAACAACAACACCAACAACCGCTAGCCAAACCAACAACATGGGAAGAACAATGACCACACTTCATCCTATATAGACTATGGTAGCCTTATAGGTTGTATATCTGAGAAAGAGCCTTCTATCAATGTTATCAATATCCAAGGACCAAACAATGAGTGTGTTGTCACCACTCGAAGAGCACAATTTAACATCACAGGCCCACCCATTTCACCAGCACCATCAGCTCCATCAAAAAGCTGGTACAATATCTTGGAACACCTTGGGAACATGCCAACCCAAATCTCCATTTTAGACCTTCTTCGCACTAGTCTTGTGTACAAGAACATCCTTAATAGTGCCCTTATAGAATCTCGTGTCCCTTCAAATATCAATGCTACTAATTTTTGTAATCTTGTTGGACATCTATCCTCCTCATGTGCCCTATCTTTCAAACCCACCGACATACCCGTGATCGAGCCAAATCACACCCTTCCGCTTCACATAGCCATCATGGTATCCAATTTTACCATGAAAAGAGTAATGATAGATAATGGATCAGCGTTGAATATTTGCACCCTAAAATTCATAAAACAAGCTAGGTATACTGAGGCAGATATCATCAGTGACATTATCACCATCAAAGCTTATGACAACTTGGAAAGAACCATAGAAGGAACTATTTTGCTGCCAATCAAGGTTGGGCCAGTCATCCAAGAGACACTCTGCCATGTTATTGATCTAAACCTACCATTTAACATCCTCCTCGATTGACCATGGATTCATCCCATGAAAGCCGTTCCATCCAATTACCATCAATGCATCAAATTTTAGCATCAAGGCACTGAGGTAACCATCCATGCCGATCTAGAACCCTTTGCTTACTACAATGCGGTTGAAGCTTCATATACAAACCATTTCCCTGGAATTGATATTCGCACATCCATCACCAGCTCATCCCACACTAGTAATGACCCAAAAACCATCCTCGCCTCTACCCTGTCTACTGTGAAGATCAATAACAAAGGCTGTGGAGAGTATAGTCTGTCAGATGCATTTGCTATCGGGGCACTCCCACTTGATCCACATGCCCATGGACGACCGACATATCACAAAGCTAAGGAGATTCCACCTCCTCGATACAAACAGTTTGGCCCAAAAACCTTTGTATCCTTGAAAATCCCTCTTCATGAGGACCTCACTCCAGATATCAACAATTGGTTGCATAAGGATGCACCTCAAAGAAATCAAGCACACCTTGATCACTTCAGCCAAAAGTATCCCCAAGAACATAATCTCATCACTAAAAAATGGAACTATCAAGGTGGTGGTCTAGGACTAGAAAAAAGAGGCATGGAGTGCCCCATCGATGCACACAAGTGGGAATCGAAGTCAGGTCTTGGCTTTGGCATACCCACAACTGGGGGCACCAATACAGATGGTCATGCTTTTTCAAACGTTCACTGCGACTTTGTCAAAATTGAAGACATTCTTAAGGAAATTGAAAAGAGAGCCTATGATGATATCCCAGACCAAATCTCCGTCGGAGACTCTATTCTCCAAGAACTATCCATCCACCTCATTGACATACCACTCGCCCATCCACAACTCATAGATTGTGACCAACCAAGCGTCATACACATTGATGAGTTCACATTAGAGGAAGTACTTTTGAGATTCATGGGAGCCGAAACTCCTCATAAGAAAACAAAGCCAGATTCTACCTATATCTACAAGCTAGATCTCAAGGGGTATTTTGGAGAAAATCCCCAACCTAGTTTTGATACACCCAAAACTAGAACTAAGGTGAATTCGAGACTAGCTATGGCAGTGAAGAGAACCCCTCAGCAAGAAAATCCAGAGCCACAAGTAGAACATGAAGATTTAGCATTGCCTCCTCAAGATAATCGACCAGAGGTGTCTTCTATTCTAATTGAGGATACTTGAGAAGTCAATATTGGTTCTTCAGAGATCCCTAGACTTGTTCACATTGCTGCATCCCTATCACAAGACCAAGCTGATCTCCTCTTTGAGGTCTTAAGAGAGAAAATTTTCCAATTCGCATGGTCATATCAGAACATGGCAAGACTTGATCCAAAGCTTGTAGTTCATCATCTTGCAGTCGATCCAAAGATCAAGCCCGTCAAACAAAAGCTTAGAAAAATGCACCCCAAGGTGGCATTACTGGTCAAAGCTAAATTAGAAAGAATGTTAGCTGCTAAGGTTATTCGACCTATCAACTACTCAGAGTGGATCTCCAACATGGTCCCCATCACTAAACCCTCTGGTGACATCAGAATCTACACTGATTTCAGAGATCTTAGCAAAGCTTGTCCAAAAGATGATTTTCCCTTGCCCAACATAGATATGATTGTAGATCTTACAGCTGGACATGAAATTTTGTCCCTCATGGATGGATTTTCTGGGTATAATCAAATAAAGATTGTAGAAAAGGATCAGCACAAGACAACATTCACTACCCCTTGGGGAACCTTTTGCTACAACATGATTCCTTTTGGCCTAAAGAATGTTGGGGCTACCTATCAAAGAGCTATGACAGCCATTTTTCATGATCTCATGCATAGCATTTTGGAGGATTATGTGGATGATATCTTGGTCAAGTCTCATACCTTCATGGATCATCTTGCTGACCTTGAGAAAGTCTTTGATAGGTTAGCCAAATATCATCTCATGCTAAATCCCAAGAAATGTGTCTTTGGGGTCACATCTGGCAAGCTTCTAGGCTTTATAGTTTCTAAATGAGGTATAGAGATCGACCCCAAGAAGGTCAAAGCTATCTTAGACATGCCTCCTCCCTAGACACTATGACAACTTCATTCTCTTTAGGGAAATCTTCAATTTGTTCGACGCTTCATCTCCCAGCTTGCAGATAAGTGTACACCATTTTCACATTTACTGAAGAAGGATGAGAACTTCAAGTGGGATCCTTTATGTCAACGTAGCTTCAACCATCTCAAGCAGTATCTAATCAATACCCCTATCTTGGTTCCACCAGTTCTTGGTCGTCCCTTGATTCTGTACATATCAGCAACACCTACTGCTCTAGGGGAACTTCTAGCACAGCTCAATGACTACAGTAGAGAAAGAGGCATCTACTACATTAGTAGAACCCTAGTTGGTTATGAACTTAATTACAATCCTATGGAAAAAGCTTGTTTGGCAGTTGTTTTCTCAACTCAAAAGCTTTGCCACTACATGCTAAGTCATACCATCCAACTAGTCTCCAAGATTGACCCTCTCAAGTATATGCTCTCCAGAACAACACTTACAGGCCATTTGGCCAAATAGGTTATGCTCCTTAGCAAATTTGACATCCAGTGTGTGGACAGAAAGGAAATCAAAGGGCAAGCTATAGCAAATCACCTAGCTGATGCACCTTTAATAGATGCTTATCCGTTGATCACAGAATTTCCAGATGAGCATATCTGTCTAATTGAAGAATAGCCCCCATGGAAACTTTATTTTGATGGCTCATACACATCTCATGGATAAGGGGTAGGAATATTGTTGATCACACCTCAAGGAGATTACATTCCAAAAGCCTTCAAGCTACAATTCCCTAGTACCAACAATATAGCTGAATATGAGGCCCTCATAGCAGGATTAAAGATAGTTGTAGAATGGAACATTGCTAAGTTACAAATCTTTGGTGATTCTCAGCTCATCATCAAGAAAGCCCTAAATGAATATCAAACCAAAGATGAAAAGCTATTACCCTACAAAGAGCTAGTTGATCAGCTAACCCAACATTTTACAAGGCTTTAGTTTACACAACTGCCTCGAATACAGAACAAAGCAGCATATGCTATGGCTACTATAGGTCGCTCTTGGAAATTCCCAAAGTAGCTACACAGTATGAGTTTTTAGTCGAGCAGCTCCTCACACCCGCCTATGTGAATGAGGATTCAAATCGTGTTTGTATCTTGGTTGGTCCCCAATCCCCTTGGTACCATGAGATTCATGCTTACCTTAACGATGGTATCATATCCCCTCACCTCACACGTACCCAACGCCAAAACCTCATCCGAAAATCATCCTGCTATGTTATCATAGCCAATACCCTATATCGTTGAGGTTATCACGATACTCTCTCTCAATGTTTAGACCAAAACGAGGTCATGCTAGTGTTAAAAGAAGTACACTCTGGACTTTGTGATGCCCACACGAGTGGTATTGTCCTAGCATGAAAAATCCTTAGAGCAGGCTACTATTGGCCTATGATTGAAGAAGACTCCTGTGACTTTGTTAGAAAGTGTCTCCCATGTCAGCAGCATGCAAATCTTGTGCACGCTCCAGCACAGGATCTACAGCCTATTGCACCACCTTGGCCTTTCGCTTGTTGGGTCCTTGATCTAGTTGGAACTATCACACCCCTCTCATCTGATGGACATAAATGGATAATAACAGCTACAGACTATTTCACTAAATGGGTGGAAGCAGTCCCCCTAGTCTCAGCTACAGGAGTTCAGGTCTCCAAGTTCATCTTGTACGACATTGTTTTCTGCTTCAGCATCCCATCCACCATCTTCACCGGCCACGAGGGTAACTTTGAAAATCTCAACATGGAAGAATTATGCACTTCCCTCTACATCCATCACCGCTTTTCTAGCCCATATTTCCCACAAGGTAACGGCCAGATAGAGGCAACTAACAAAACCCTCCTCAAAATCCTAAAGAAAGTTGTCAATGATTTCGACCGTGATTGGCACCTACAAATAAATCTAGCCCTATGGGCCTATTGAACCTCCTTTCGTACATCCACAGGCACAACTCCATACTCCCTAGTCTATGGTGCTGAAGCGGTACTACCTATAGAGGTTGATCTTCCCTCCTTGCACATATCTTTGCAAGGGCAAATATTAGATGAAGAATACAGAGTAGCTCGGTTCACCCAGCTAGATCTCTTAGACGAGAACCAACAACAAGCCTATGATCATCTCACAGTCTATCAAACTCATCTCAAAAGGAATTTCAACAAGAAGGTGCTTCCATGACACTTTTGGTTAGGTGACATGGTCCTCAAAGAAAACATGAAAGTCCAAGCAGATCAAGAAAAGAAAGGCAAGTTTGAACCTACATGGCTTGGTCCTTATGTTTTCATTGCATCCTTTGGCTCTAGAGCCTATCAGCTATCTACACCCGAAGGAGAACTCTTGAATGATCCTACTAACATCATTCATCTCAAGAAGTTCTATGCTTCAAAATCCTTGGTATACCCAGCTTTTGAAAAAATAAAAAAATAAAATAGTTAAGATAAATAAGCGTCCAATGGTGAAAACTTGGCAATTCAAGTGCCTTGGATAGGTACCTTGGTGAAAATCTAGTAATTCAGGCACCTTGTGTACTAAGACTAATCCATTATCTATCACTATCATATCCCTCATCCATTCACCCACCATCCCATAAAACACCTGCTTGTTCCCTTAGTGTTCCAACCAAATATCCAAAATCTATTGGAGCTTGTAAATACCTCCTGTACAGCTTGTAAATCTTGTACCTCAGCTTGTAAATCTTGTACCCCAGCTTGTAAATATTGTATCATCCCTTGTATCATAGCTTGTATATCCAAATTTTGTCCAAAGCTTGTACCATATTCTAGCTTGTATTATATGCCAAATCTTGTATCCTAGCTTGTATCCTATCACATGCACACAAAGAATCCCATTTTCACTTAAGCTTTTCACAAACCATCTACCTATCCACCTATCAACTATTGCAGACATCCCACCCTTCACACACATTTACATCTCACAAAACCCAAACATAAACAACCTTGTACATTTGTAACATATCTTGGTCCGTCAGCTTGTACATCCTCTTTAGCTTAGTACCATTGTATCTATCCATTTTTCATGTCAGATCGTCTTTGATCAGCATCTTGCACACATCGCAGAACCCTTGGTTAGCTATCCCAATGCATCCTTTAGCTAGATCTCCTGTCACCAGAGTGTTATCCTTCTTAGTTCAGCTTTCCAGACGCATCACTCATCTAGATCCACTAGCTTAGGTGCTCTCCGATAGATCCTTGTAGGATATAGCTTTCCTCACTTCTGATCTTGGTCCGTTAGTACCTCGTCCTACCCATCTCGTTGGAAAATGTTTCTCTTTTGGATTTTCACTTTTTTCTGATTTGGAATATTCCCTTTTGGATCTTGAAGTATCTTTTCCAAACAATCTTTTTTTTCCCTCCTCAAATTTGCCATGATCTTCCATATCATGGTATACTGTGAATGGGGCAATCTGGGCATAGGGTCTTGATGAAGTCTTTTGTTTTTTTTTATTTTTTGCTTGTGGGTTACCTAGTGTCAGTTCAACTCTGATTCTTTCGAGATTCATGTGTGATGTTGGAGCAATCCTTGCATGTTTGTTTTGAGTCAGTCCGTCAGTCCTCTGGATAGTTGGTGAAAAGGCCTTGATGTTCTTGGTAACCTTGGCAATTAACCAATAGTCCTATAGCAAATCTAGTGCTCAACTACATGGTGGTACTTCTCTTTGAAGTATCCCCCTGCTCAAAAAGCTTCAATGGTTTTCCTTCATCTCCATTATCCCCCATCCATATCCAGCATCTGTCTCTCCTACCCTAGCTTATGCATCAGTATCTCTTTGACTCACTCCTCACCTTTAGCTTTAGGGATCCACAATCCTAGTCTTAGGGATCCACCAATCCAAATCAATCCACCAAGCCTCATCTTTCGAGATTCACAATCCTAGTCCTAGGGATCTCTGAAACCCATCTTCTGCCAATATGACTCTTTGAAATCCTGTTGCATCAGCTTTTTAATCCCCTCATCCATCTCCCCATCCTAGATTCCTTTTATAGTGCTCCGCTCCTTCATCCTCTGCAATCCCTAAGATCTTAAGCTTGCTTCCTCACTTGCCTCTGATTCTCCCTTTATCATTCTCCATTAGTGAGAGTTTGAGCTAACTAAACATCTTCTGTTAAGCCAATCTGAGTCTTCTTCCTCATCTCAGATTCTTGTACTTTTCAAGAAGTCGTCGAGCCTTGCTTTCTCTCCCCACCGCCTTCTTGAGGGGGCATCTTGTAGTCCATTCTCTCCTCTTCTGCTCTAGCCTTGGGCATCTTATTTTCTTATCTTTGATGCCATGCCACTTGCGACATCACATCAAAGAGGGGCAAAATGTAGACACCTAAAAACTTTTAGAAAATAAAGTATTTTTATTTTCTAAAAAATTCCTGATGACATCATCATTTATTAATTAATTAATTAACTAATTAATTAATTCATTTTTATGCCATTAAATCCCTTTATCTTCATTAAAAATATTTAATTAAGGAATCCCTCCCAAAAATGTTTAAATCTTATTTAAACATTATTTTCTTATTTATTAATTATTTAATTAATAAATTGACCAAAAAACTCAAAATAAATAAAAAATTTATTTTTTGCCCAAAACATGGCCAATTTCCTTAAGACCACTAACCTCTTCCAAAATCTTCTAATCCTTCTTTAAGTTTGATTAAAGGCTAATCCCATCATTTCCTACCCGTAATCCCAACTCAAAATATTTAATTAAGATTAGATATTAATCCTCATGTTTATTAAAAAAGTTTTAATAAATATCTCCTCAACCTAAACCCTTGAAATAGATAAAACTTTATTTATTTCCTAAAATCTAATTTATCCTCATCCTAAGAAGTTCTAGACTCTTCTAGAAAGTCTTTATCCTCATCCTAGGAAGTTCTAGACTATTCTAGAAAGTCTTTATCCTCATCCAAAGTCTAGACTCTTCTAGAAGATGTCTTTAAACCTAACCTAATCCCCTCCTAACCTTGTCACATTCCCTAAAAATGGGTTAAGACTTACTAACCCAAGCCAAAGTTAACAAATATCTCCTCTTTCACCCACCCTCATTAAATGCCATCCACTTGCCTATCCCTAAGCTAATCCTAAACCATCCTAATCCATCCTCTAATCATTTGCACAATCCTAAGCAAGCTTAAAACCTTCCTAATCAAGCCCAAGTTGAAATTCCTCTCATCTCCCTCAAAATATCCCACCCATAAAACTTTATGAAGTCCACTAGGCCATAAATGACTCTTCCAAGCCCTTTTATTGCTCTTACAAGCCATTATGAGGGTCTTTATGAAGATTTTATCCCTTGAGCCTCCTTTATTGACTCATCCTTCCCCTTTCCTCCATCCTCTCACCCTATGACATGTGTCACTCTTTGATTGGCTGTAAGGAAGCACAATCCATGTGCTCTCCTCTCATGCAATCTGAGCCCTCCATGAGCTTTTTCCCATCCTTGCATCTTAGCCCTCAATCCCTCAAGCCTCTTGCCTATAAATTGGATCCTTCCCCTTTGCAAAACAACACAATCCATGAAGTAAAGTCATAATTCCATTTTAAGAAGCCATTTTACATCAAAACCATACACTCACACCCAAATTCCAACTCCGTTTGAAGCCCTTTTTGAAGCATAAGTTTGAGCATACATCCTATCTATTTAGACAAAGCCACTCAACAAGAGAGCTTCTCATTGAGAGAGTCCATTAATGGCTCATATTCTCAATTGAGAGTTCATCTTAGTCTATCTTGAAGTTTATGAATTTTGTTTAGTTTGTAGAAGCTTTATTTAAATTTGGTTTCTATTAGCATACTAACATTGCTCATATACACCCACAAGGTCTTCTTATTCTAGCTCATTTATTGTAATAGAAAATACTTGACATCCCTTATGAAAGCTCTGCTTCAACTGCAAATAAACTATCGTCTATAGAGATATAGGCCTTGATATCCCCACAATCTCCACATCCTTCCCTTGGTCATCCTAACATACATTGGTCTTTTTCCCACAGTCTATTCAAGCTCTATCAGAGCCAAGGTAATCCATACCTAAGACCAAATTGTAGGATCCAAGAGGAATAATCTGAAGGTCAACTAACATCACAAACCCTCTTATGCTTATCTCACACTTTTGAACTACAGAATCTGTGGAAACCTTAGCACCTGAGGCTAGTTCCACTTGCCAACCAACATCTTTCTTAATTGCTTCTAGCTTACACTTAGCAACTAATGATGGTGAAATAAAAGAATTTGTGGCAGCTAAATCAAATAATACAAATAGAGATGTACTTCAGATAGCTCCCATAGTCTTAACCATGGTTCCTTGATCATCTACCTAATGGTGATCTACTGCCACAAATACCCTGTGAGCTCTTCCTACATCTCCAATTGTGGGCTCGGATGTTGTTGGCCTAAGACCTAAATACTAAGATGCACACTATGGACAGTGGGCTACAATGTATCCAATCTACCCAGATGAATAACATCTTGTGCCTCTACTAGATCCCCATCCTATAGGAAGTGCACTTGACTGCTAGTGGCTACCCCTACTAGCAAAAGATTGGTTTCTCTACATAGGTTGAGTGTACTAGTTTTGCTTATTGCACTGTGTGTTGTGATTGTTCTTAGAGTTAGAACCACTTCCACCACTTTGTGCTTGAGGGTATGATCCCTTCTATTGCTATGACTACTGAGGTTGCTACTAGTTCTGATTTCCCTTAGGAAAAGGAGGCTTCCTATTCCCACTTGAGTTGCAGTTTCCCTTAGGTCCTAATGCTATAGGCGCTCCCACAAAACCCCCATGTCTTAGGTTAACACTCTACTCTACAAGGATGACTCGATGTATCGCATCCTTGAGTGTTTTAGGCTCAAACACCTTAACACCCCCAACTAGACGGTTGTTCAAACCTCTTATGAAATGTTGTGCCAAGTATGTTTGGTTATCACTAATTTTTGAGAAGAGCATGAACTCATAGAACTTGTGCTCATACTCTACTATGGTCATAGTGAACTATCTCAGGTTGTGGAACTCATCTACTCTATGCTACTTCCATTCCTTTGGTAAGAATTGCTCATGAAAGTTTACCAAGAATATCTCCCATGTGACAATATTCATGTCTATTTCTAGCTTCTTCTCTTTGATAGTCCACCAAGTGGCTCCAAAGTTTTCCAAGTTGGTAATAGAAAACCTCGCTTTGACATTACTATCAAGTCCTGAATAACAAAAACCCTATCAAGAGCAATAGGACACTACTTGGCTACATATCCTAAATCATGCCAATTAAAGGCCTTGACCTTGGACCTTAGAAGGTCCTTCATCTGAGTAGCTAGTACGAATCTATGTAGATCCCTTCGAGGTCTCCTAGACCTCAATCTATTCTCATGTCCTCCATGTTGTGCTCTATCTTGATCCTGAATAGGAGGTAGGTGATCAATGATGGTTTTCATCATTTTCCTAAAGTCGCCCTCCTCAAAGTTAGCCTACTTCTCTCTATGGTTCTCTTCCTAATGCTCACTGAATACTCTTCCCTATTCTCTTCTTGAATGGGGCCTTCATAGATAGACTCATGCACACTGATAGCTCTACCTCATCCATAACCTCTACCATGGCCAAGGATATAACCTCTAACAAAAGATTTTGTCCCAGATACCATGCTACAATGATATCCAAGATACAGGATACTATAACAACCATAAAACATACTACTAAAAGGCATACATAAAAGACACATTTTTAAAAATAGTAAGTTCAATTTTCAATTTTTCCTAATTTTAGGTTTACATATTTTTCAGCTTTAAAGTTAAGTTTTCAAGTATGAAAATATACAAGTACAAGTTTAAGTTCTATTTTAGTTCAACTAGTTTAAGTTTCAGTTTGAAATAGATATACATAACAGTTTTAAGTTTCAATTTTTGTTCAACAAGTTAACAACTAGTGGCATTGCAATATACCCAAAGCTCCCAATGTAGAAACTCGGGCTCTAATACCAAATGTAATGCCCCACTAAGGGATCCAAAAGAATTAACCTAAAAATTTTACTAAGTTTGCCATATTATATATATATATATATATGTATGTATGTATGTATGTATGTATGTATGTATGTATGTATGTATGTATATATATATGTACATATACATATATATACATATATATACATATATATACATATATATACATATATATATATGTACATATATATACATATATATATATATCTACATATATGTACATATATATACATAGAGATATATACATATATATGTACATATATATATATATCTACATATATGTACATATATATACATAGAGATATATACATATATATGTATACATAGATATATATATAGACACACACACACACACACACATATATATATATATACATATATATATATATACACACATATATATACATATATATATACGTATATATACATATATATACATATATATACACATATATATACATATATATATATATATACATATATACATATATATATACACACACACACACACACATATATATATATACATATATATATATATATATACAAGAAAGAATATCATACACATTAAACATAAAGTAGCGAAAGCAATAACATACAACCATCTATAAGCATACATAACAAGTTACATTTCTTAAGGATCCCAAGATGTTAAATCACACTTAATTTAATTAATACTAAGTCTACTAAATACTACATCCATATGAAAGAATAATTAAAAGTTGAATGTCCATTTAAATAATATACATTTTTTTCGAATGCCACTTGGCAATAAAATTTGGAATGCTCAATCATTGACTGTACATGTCACAGGATATGAAAGACTAAAAGAATATACATTTATAAAAATGCAATTACATCATCGTCCTTAGATGCATGATACAAAGTACAATACCATAAATGAAACCATCCATCATAAAGGATATAACCATCCATCATCAAAGATATAAGCATCCATCAGATATAACTATCCATCATAATGATACAAAGATAGACTGAAAGGGAATGCAAACAAAAAAACTCCATCCATGGTATCAACAAACATATCTCAATGGTAAGAGTAAAAAGCACTACCACACAACCGTGTGGTAACCCAAAAAGGCCCACTCCCACCACACTAAGGAGATAGTCTCAAGCCCCAAATAGGATGCCAATCCAAATATCAAAAGTACTCTCTAAGTCCAGGAATTCCTAAAAGTAATCTAACTCAAAGGTTCCAAGATAAATCGACATCTAAACCCAGAGGTACACAAAGACATGTAGGAAACCTACTATGTAAGTAGGCAAGTGTCATCACACGAATCACGCTAGAGTTATCCTGATAGTCTCTCAAGACCTTGACCCCTTGGTGATCCAAATGTGGTGCTACTAACCCCTCATACTGACAAGGCATACTAACGATGCAAGGTTGCAACCAAGTGTTCTTTCTACTCCCATCCTAGTCTATACTAACACTTGAGGCATGGGCGAGAACATACAAAGAATCTTATTAGGTTCATTTTTCTCTCATTTAGTGTAGTGTTTTCACTTATTAAACAACTTACAATGGGTTACCTTGACAACCACTTAGGGCCCTAGCCTCCATTGCAAGCCACTTCCTGAGATTACATATAGATAACCTACCCTAAGCTCATAAAATCACAAATCAAAGAATCATAGAAAAATCACCTTAGTCCTATACAAGTGATTGGAAAGCATCAAAGCTAAATCAAAATACCCATCAATTCTAAATGAGCAACTTGAAAGTGTCCCAGTAATACTGATCGAAGACTCAAAATGGTTAAGTAAAAAATATATCATAGCACTTATAATGCTATCCCACAATGACAATGGAAAATAGTAACTGGCAATATAATCACACTCATCATAGAGCATACCAAAACATTATCATTGTTGAGTTAAAAAAATCAAGATCAAGTTAGCATACTATCACACTCATAGAACTTCCAAGCCTCTGTTAGATATACTAGAACTGGTCAATACTCTACTCAAACACAAACCCAAAACATAGACATCACATAGAAAATAGGATAGTCTCACAATTTGGTTTGATTTTAAAATTTATTATTGAGTTAAAAGTAAGGTTTTTAGTTTTTGTTTCAGTGTTTGTTTTGAGTACATAAGTTTCTTAGTTTTCTCTACCAGTTAACTCATTCATTTTTCTGACTAAAATATAGGATTACCCCCATTATATATTAAGTTATTTTGCCTAATATACCCTAAGGATATTTTATATATTTTATTTTTTTAAATTATTAAAATAATCCTCAATGAATTTCAATAAAATAATTGCAATTTGAAAATTTAGAATTAAATAATCTCCACCTTATTATCTAATTTTCATTATTAAATTAATTTAATTTAATTTAATTAGAAACTATATAAATAACATTTAATTAATTTTCTTGTTATGAATTTGGTGAGGCATTTAAATGAGTCATGCAAAGATTTTTGAAAAAGAGGGACTTCAAAAATTTTAGGCAGAATACCACAAATTAAAATTGATTTCATCCAGGAAATCATTTGTAAGATTGCAATAGTTGGAAAAGAAGTCATTCTTCATCAGGGCCCAGGCATTTTGACAAGCAACTTGTCCTCGAAATTTGTTATGGAACTCCACCAATGTCCCCTATTCACATACTAAATGCCAAGCCCCCGAATGAAGGGATTGTTCCTAATGAAGCACTTGGTAAAGAACTTGTTAATTCAGTTGATGGCACTGATCAAACTTTGCATTCAGACTCCTTGCCCGATTCAAACCGAGTTCCCTTCAAACCAAAGAAGTAAAGGCTAGTTTGGCAAAAGAAATCCTATCCAAATAGTACAACACATGAAATTTAGCAACATAAAATTGATCACATGTCCATCACATTTCCAAGTCACATGTTGCAAGAATCGGTTGATGTTCTTCGACAATCTTCTCTCATTGGTAAGATCAATTCAGTTCCCATTGACATTTTAGATATTAAATAGTGGGCTTTTAAAAATTGGATAGGTGTTAAAGATGTGTTTATATAGACTAGCAATCTTGGTTTTTTGTTGCAATTTTTGAATCTAAAGAAGGTAGAGATTATGTGCATAGATTTAAAGGGTGGTTTTGTTTGGGGTATGGCTTGTATACTATGATCTAGATTCCAAATTTTAACCCAGAATCATTAGAGATTTAGTTCTATCCATTCTAGATTTCCTTTCCACGATTGCCTTTAGAACACAGGGATCCAAATATTATTGAAGCTCTTGCAAATAAAATTGGCATCTTCTTGAAGCATGATCTCATCTGATATGATCAACCATATCTGTGTGTCAGAGTCTGTGTGCTTCTAGATATGAGAAAAAATAGCCCATCTAATATTTAGATTAATTCTCTATGGGGGTTATGGAATCAACCTATTCTAGTTCAGGATGCATACACAATTCAGAGATTCCAATCTACTCTTGAGCATTTTAACACCCAATGTCTAAATGGTGTTCAAGATTCAACAAAAGTGTGCTCTGATCATACTATAGATCCAAAACTTTGTACATTTTAGAGATTAACAGTAGATCCTCAAATTTCAGTTGGAAAAGGTCCTGCAGTAGAAGATTTCCGCACTCCATGTCATGATACCATTTCAGACACATCCACATCTTCTGTTCATTACAAATTTTCAGATGCAATGTTCTCCTATTTGTTAAAAATACTTATGCCTTCTATTCTTTTTCTGATGGAGCATTCTGATAGGACTACTATTGTTCCTTTCAAGAGATATGCTTTGATTACATATCATTTGAATATTCCAAACACACTATCTTTATTGCCCTTTCAACCATTTGATTCTGACATTTGTAAAGGATTGGCTGATTGGAAGACTTGTCAAATTGAAGAACAAATTGTTTTACAAATAGCCTCCAACATAATTTTTGATATTGTAGATGAGGAAGGCTTCCCAAGTGTAAACCACAACAAGAAATATTTGGATGATTTATTTCAGCAATATCAATTTTGGTTTCATAAGTCTTCTTATTGTTTATAGGCTAGTAAGAACTCATTTATTATAGGGAATATCTCAAATGTTATTGCTTCTTAGCCTAAGGAAGATATTATAATTGCTAAGGACCCATTGGGAATTGAAGAATCCATATATAACAACATACAAGATTGTGTAATTTATTAGTCTTCTCTACGTGAGGATATTGATTTGGGATAGACTGAAAATATTAAGGATTCTTCGCAAGATTAGACAGATGAAATTTCTTTAGAAATTCATTTAGATCTTTATGATTATAATCAAACTCTCTCAATTGCTCAATCTATTTCCTTGAAACAGCAAGTTATTAAAACTCCAAAATTAAGAGGACGACCTAAACGATTGAAGACTAGAATTGAAATTGCCTCTGGTATTTAGACTACTTTGGATGACAAGTTTGTGGTTTCTAAGAGAGTGACAAGGAGAACAAAAGTTTCTCCTTGTCGACAATGAAGATAAATTCTTGGAATGTCAGAGGTACTAATGCCTCTGACAAAAGAAAAAGGATCAAATGCTTAATAGATGATATGGAATAAGATATTGTGTTGCTTCAAGAAACAAAACTTTTGCAAGAATCATATGAAAAGAAATTATTCAAATGGTCAAAGTGGTCTTCCTTTCATTCACCAATTATTGGAGCTTTGGGAGGACTTGCAATTTTGTGGAATCCTTTGTTAATTCAAGGCCAGCTCATTCATCAACATCAAAATTGGTAAATGGTGCAAATCTCAAATTTTGAAATCTCTTTTCTCATTATTAATGTTTATGGGCAAAATTCTACACAAGACAAGTTAAAACTTTGGGATGCCTTGACTCAAAAAATACAATCACAACAAACTCAATTAATCATTCTTAGGGGAGATTTTAATGCAGTGTTGAGTCACGATGAAAAAATAGGTGGTATCTCTCCTCCTCTTCAAACAATTGAAGATTTCTCCAATTTCATTGATAATAATGGGCTTATGGATATTCCTCCAACTCAAGGAAAGTATACTTGGTCAAATAGGAGAGATGGTTTTGCACAAATTGTTGTTCGGCTTGACAGATTCTTGTTGTCTCAAGAATGGAAATTGCAGCAATTTCAGCTTAGTTCAAATATTTTACCATATCTAGAATCAGACCACTACCCAATCACCTTATCACTTACTCGAGCTACAGATATCAAGCATTATCAGGGTAAATCCTTATTCAAATTTGAATGTATGTGACTTTTTCATCCTCATTTTCTCCAGCATCTTAAGCAGTGGTGGGTTAGTGTACCTTTTGTCCCAAGTTCTAAGATGCATTAGTTTGCAGTGAAAATGAAACATATTATGAAACACATTAAACAATGGATTCGGGATATCTTCAAAAATGTCTTCAATCAAAAACAGATTGTCAAGGTACAATTGGAGGATATTCACACTGATATCATTTAGAATGGGATGACAACTGATACATATATTAAACAAAAAAATCTTCAGAATGAGTGGGAAGAGTTGTGTGGAAGAGAAGAGGAATATTGGTGTCAAAAGTCTAGGGAGTTATGGCTTCAACAAGGGGATAAGAATACTAAATATTTTCATGCTTCAGCACAGCAAAACAGAGCAGCCAAAACAATCTTTAATATTAAGGACTCAGTAATAGGTAATTTCTTAACAAATTTGTAGCATATTAAAGAGGATGGTGTTAGGTTTTTTAAGAATCTTCTTGCATCAGCTGAATTTTCACCACCTTCCCCTTCACAAGTGGCAGATCTTTTTGAAGCCATTCTAAAATTGGTGTCTCCAAAAGATAATAATATGCTTATGAAATTGATCTCATTTCAAGAACTTCAAAACGTTGTCTTTTCATTCCCTCTGGAAAAAGCTCTGGGTCTTGATGGATTCATAGCATTATTTTTCCAATGTAGCTAGGATTTTATTGGTTTTGATCTTTTGGTTGCAGTGGAAGAGTCTAGGAAGTGCAAATCAATGCTTAAGTATTTAAATACCGCCAACATTTCAATTATTCCTAAGTTGAAAGAGCCAAAAACATTTGCTGATTTTAGGCCTATCTCTCTTTGTAATCTTACATATAAGATTATAATGAAGGTAATATACTCTTGTCTTCAGTATCTTCTTCCAAAGATAATTTCTTCAGAGAAAGGGGGACTTGTTCCTGGTAGGGAAACTATGGAGGGAGAAATGGTTTCTCATGAAGTTCTTCATTCTATAAGTACGAATTAGTCTCCTTCTTTCGTAATCAAGCTAGATATGATGAAGGTCTATGACAAAGTTTGTTGGTCATTTCTTCTTCAAGTCCTCTAGCAGATGGGTTTTTCAAATCAATGGTGTAAATGGATAAGAGCATGTATCTCTGGGGCTTGGTTTTTAGTCATTATTAATGGGACAAATTTTGGTTTCTTCTCTTCTACTTAAGGAATTGGGCAAGGAGATCCTCTTTCTCTAGCTTTGTTTATCATCATGGCTGAAGCCTTTAGTAGAACCATTAGACACTATCATCTTTTAGGAAAATGGAAGGGAGAAAACATTACTGGCACATCTATTTCCATTACACATTCTTTATTTGCAGATGATACACTCCTGTTTGGTATATCACAAGTGTCAGAAGCTAGACAAATAAAGAATATTTTATAGTTGTATTCAGATTTCTTAGGGTAGAAAATCAATTCAAATAAGTCAAAAATATTTCTTTTCTACACCAACAAAGTGATATTAGACAGAATTGTTAAAATTTTGGGATTTTCAGAGGACTTTCTTTCATCAACATATCTTGGAATTCCATTTTTCATGGGATCAAATAAGACAAACTACTGGAATTCGGTTATTCAAAGAATTAAGTCTAGAGTGGTAGCTTGGAAAGCTAGATGGCTTTCTTTAGCAGGAAGAATTCTACTTTTAAAATCGGTGCTTTCAGCAATCCCAAATTACTATATTGCAGTCCTTAAAGCGCCAGCATCAATCTTATTACAAATCCAAAACTTGATTATAGGTTTCCTTTGGGCAAGAAATATGAATGGAGATAAATAGATTTTTCTTGTATCACTTCATGACATGGCTCATATTCCAAGCATTGGTGGAGCAGGTATTCATGATTTGACTAAGAGAAATGCAGCTTTTGGTGGGAAACTCATTTGGCATATTTACACTAAACCTCAATCAACATTGTGTCAGATAATGCAACAAAAGTATTTAGATAATAATGACCCCACAAGAATTTTTTCAACTCTTAATCCCCCTAATGTCTCAGTGATTTGGGATTTTATGATCTCTTCTAGAGATATTGTTCTTAAATATATTACTTGGGAGTTGAATAAGGGAGATAGAGTCAACTTTTGGAGGGACTCATGGAATGGATTTTCACCTCTTCATATTTTGCAGTTTTCTTAGAACATAATGAACATTTAAGAATCAGTTTGGGGTAATAGAGTCATTGATTTTATAGATAAAATTTGTCCCTTTTCTAGGAAAGTCACTTGGAAAAATCCAAATCACCTACCTTTGTCTATTCAAGAGAAACAAATGTTTAGGGACTATTTAGACAAGAGACTTGTTTACATTTCAGATGGGGAAGATAGATTGTTTTGGGCTCTAGCTAAAGTTGGTTGCTACTTAGTCAAAGAGGGGTATAAGTTGTTACAAAGAATGGTTGCACAAAAGAATCCATCTAGAGCTTATAAATTTTTTTGGAACCATGTTGTTCTTCCAAAAGTTGGATGTTTTGCATGGCTTGCACATAAACACAGAATTCTTAAAAGTGATAGATTGACTAAGTTGAATATTGCTCCTCCATTTAAATGTGTCTTGTGTAATGAAGATTATGAATCAGTGGATCACTTGTTTGTCACCTGCTCATTCGCATATGATTGTTGGGTTTTTGTTCTAAGAAAACTTCATTATTATACTCCTCTTCAAAATAACCTTTGGGAGATTTTTCAATCTTGGCCGCTTCTTTTTTCGAAAGCTTTATTTACAGGAATTTGGATATGTACTCTAGCTTTGGTTATTTGGGCTATTTGGTGGGAGAGGAATAAGAGGATATTTAGAAATGGGTTTGTAGAGAAAGAAATAGTGTTACAAGGCATTGAAAACTCTATATCGAAAGTCACTAATGCAGGCCTTTTTAGATGCAAAATTAATCCTACAATCTTACTTTGGGATAGTTTCATCATTTGAGAGTGGAAATCTCTTCTTATTCCATGGGGGAGTGGAATTAGCAACAATCAACATTCCAAGATAGATAGAGTAGTTGTGCAATGGCTACCTCCTAAGTCGGGTATAGTGAAATTTAATTTTGATGGTGTTTCAAGTGGAAATCCAGGTAAATCAAGTCTCGAGGCATGTGTCAGAGATAGCAAAGGTATAGTTCTGGCAATTTCATCCTCCCCGCTGCCAGATGGGACTAATAATTCAGTAGAAACACAAGCTCTCTTGGCAGGCCTAGTACTACTTAAAATAGGTAATTTTCATAGAGTCCATATTGAAGGTGATTCTCAAATGGTTATTAACAGTTGCATTAAACGACAATCCTATTCATGGCATTTGCAATATATCTTCAAGAAAATTTGGTACTTGATTGATCAATTTTTAGAAGTTACCATATACAATACCCTACAAGAAGGGAAAAAAGTGGCCAATTTCATATCTAATCTTGGGTGTGATGGTGTCATTGTTAACACACATCAACCCAACTCATTTATTGAACAATTTGAACAATTACATTCATTGATTGCATCTGAAAGCTATTTATCATGCTCATAAAATTCAGATGTAAAGCTTGACTTAGGACAAAGTTCTCAATGGTATAGTTTTATGAGCCTCGATTTTGTCAATATAATATCTATTGTAAATATCAAAAAATATCTTTATGTAGATTTGTATATAAGCAACAATTCTAGGTTTTCTTTTTGGTTCTTTCTTGGTTGAGCTCTTTGAAATAGTTTTATTAATAAATATATTCAGTGGCTAGCCCACTTTTGCCTTTTTTTAAAAAGAAAACATTTAATTAATTATTAAAAATTAAACTGGTTAACAAATTTTATTAATAAAAATAATTTAAAAAATTCATAATAAATAATAATTAAATCTTTGAATAAAATGAATTTAAAAATAAAAAATAAAAATAACATTTTAAATTGTTTTTAAACCACCTAGCTTTTAAACTGGCTGTGACCCCACTACGTTTGTTGTAGGGCTTGCAACTGTGACTGTACGTAGTAGTGTCACTGTCATAATACCTATGACAGTGGGAATGACCACATAAATCAAAGGTGGGGGGGGGGGGGGGTGGTTGGGGTTAATGGGGTTATTCCCACCCCTCCCAATTTATTATATATATATATATATATATATATATATATATATATATATATATATATATATATATATATATATATATATATATATATATATATATATATATATATATATATATATATATATATAATGTTTTTTGTTAAACATTTTTTTTAAAGAATTAATTTATTTTATAAAATTTTGTAAATAGAAAATTGAATAAAACAAATTTATCTAAAATATCTTTTTTTTAACCAAAATCCTAGATTTAATCTGATGGAGAAAATACAACAAACCCACCAATTTTTTTTGTTTTAAAGAAAATTTCCATTTTAATTCAACCCCTTCCTTGACTAATATCTAATTTGAAAAATTACTGGACAATGTTTTCTAAGATATTTCAATCTATATGTATACAGAGGAATTATCATGCAAACTAGAAATTCACAAAATTGAAAGCAGCTATCATAAGAAATATTCAAATAACCATTCAATAGACACGATGAAGACAAGAAAAGAAAGAGTGTAATAAACTGTGTGAATAACCACAAGAATCTACCTAGAGTTTGATGCTAATTGCTACACCCAAAAATATTGTAAGAAAAATTCCTTCTCTCAAAACTTTCTTTCTTCTAAAATTCTTTCCCCTTCCAAAATTCGGGGTCCTTCGAATATTAACCCTCAATTGGTGATAAGGAGTTCTATCCTAAAATTATGGGCACTAATTGTGTTTCACTCGAGAGGACTCCTTGCTCACTAGACTTTAACTCCTATTAACTTTTCTTTATCTTTTCTTTATCTTTTCCATGCATGTTTATTGATTTATAAAGTAACATTTTTACTTGACTTCTCTTTTGAATTAATTTATTAAATTTTAATCTCATGCACACATTATGCAATTTTGAAACTTTTAATAAATTAATATCTTTTCAGTTTTAAATTTATTTTTGAACGTTTAATTGATAAAATATTTATTAACTTAAACAATAATAGTATTTAGCATTTATTTCAAAATGAACTCTGAATATATTATTATTAAAATAAATAAATATTATCACATTCTAAAATTAAACCTATAACTTTTATCTTTAAATTTAATTCTTTTCATTTAATTAATTTCCCAATTAATTAAATATAATTAAACATTAAAACATCATAATAATTCTCTATTAAATAAAATCATTAATTTAATTATTTAATTTGACTTTATTAGTAGAAAAAAACACCAAAGACTTATAAAACAAAATACGAAAAGGCATCATAGAAAAATACATACAAGATGAAACTAAAGGGTTATAATCACAAATTGATGTCATCCGATGCATTCGAAAGGTAAATAACTCAGATACTTGTCCTAATTTTCTAGGACAAATGGCTTAAAGGTTTAGGATTTGGACTTAAGAATTTATCTGCCCTCTCTTACCATTGAGATAATGGAATAGGGTATGCTCATCCTAGAAATTCAAGGATGTTGATACTTGGTACTTGCAATATACATAAAAATTCACACATGTACAAACACAATACTCTAAGCTAAATAGAAAATGGCAAGAAGTGGTGCATTGTGTAGATCTTGACTAGGAGGTGACTATAACTCCCTTCCTTAAACACATCAAAAATGCCATACATAAAGAAAATGCACACACACACCATACACCTGCAGTATGGGGTAAGTATCCATAAGAAAAAACGTATGATAATCCATCTAACTAATCATCATCCATAACTAAAAATATTGTTATAATCATCATGCATACATGAAGTATAGAGTACCAAATAATCTCATCATATATCAATTGAATCTAAAATAATATATGATAATCTCTAAACAATGTTACTAATCATTAAACATAAAACTGGCCGAAAAGAGTTTGGCAATAATAGAAAAAATGTAAACTAGGGGCAGGCACTACAAAAAATACTATATATTGACACCAATGATAAATATAGTCATGAATGCAACATGGAATCATGCTAACAATCTCCCAATCTATTCTATCAATGCTTAGGATAATCTCCCAAATGAATAGCATCAACATTCATGCTAACAATCACCACCTTTGGCATTGATGGTAACATAGATGAAAAACATCTAAATTCCAAGAATACCAAATCCAACTCTGTTGGTGATGCTCTCGTCTTTTCAAATCCTCTTCACTAATCAGATTTGAAACTCACAGGAATAACTCTCCATCTATGCTTCCTCATTCCTATATGGATGGCACAAATTGTTCACACATCTTCCCCATTGACATCAATATCTCATGAACAATCTCTCCTATTACACACTCTTCCCCATTCATACAAGATATTTTTTGTGTAATCTCTACCCCATTGTGATCAATGACAATGGCGTCATTATGCCAATCATCTGCTTAATGTGTTCAACCAACTCAAGTGTCCAAGGACAATATTTCATAATAGATACTAAGAATCCTTAGTGACTCTCCTGAACCATAGATACTCCCCCATATATGAAGCATCAACATTTAGTCTAGATAAATGATAGTTCTCTGTACCACTAGAAATATGCATTCTTTGCATCATCTAGTCAGAAGTAGGTAGTGGCATAACACCAAGCATACCTCACAAATACTCTAATGTATCCTTATGGAAAGACATCATAAAAATATATGTAATCTTCTCTTTCATATTCACATATTCTAATACATTTTATTTCTCTGCAACTTTCTCTCCTAGAACATGATACTTAATCAATATATGCTTCGCCTTAGAATGCAACACAACATTCTTAGACATACTCACTATGCTTATAGTATCACAATATATTATAACAGAATATAAAAAAATCCATCCCAATATCCTTTAACATTTGTTTCATCCTCATGATCTTATTGTAATAATTGTTTTTTGCTTCTACATACTCCACTTCTGCTATACTCTGCAAAATACACTCTTGTTTCTGATTCAGCCAAGAAACCAATCTTCCTCTAAGGAAAAATGATCCACTACTTTTACTCTTTCTGCCAATCATAGTGCCTATTAAATCTGCATTAGTATATGCACATAGAGTAAAGTCATTTTATTTGTCATACCACAAGCTAAAATTAGGTGTACCATTGAAATATTTGAATATTCTCTTTACTCTTACATAGTGTGATTCCTTAGGGTCTTTTTGAAATATTTCTACTATACCAATTGCATGTGTTATATCTGGGGTAGAAAAATACCATCACTATTCTACCTAATTTGTAATCCTAAGAAATATCTCATTTCACCAATCATACTCATCTCAAATTCATTCTTGATTTAATTAACAAATTTAAAACTTGCTTCATCATTGCCTCAAAAGATTATGTCACCCATAAATATTACAATAATAAACAAGTCATTCTCAATTTGTTTCCAATAGAAGTTTCTATCTACAATACCTTTAGTAGATCCCAAGTTTGCCAAATACTTGTCTAACCTTGCATACCAGGTTCTAGGTGGTTGATTTATTCTATACGGTGCTTTCTTCAACTTGCATACCATGTCTTCTTTTGTTGTCAAAGGAAATCTTTCAAGTTTCCCAATGTAGAATTCTTCTTCAAGTTCTCCTTTTAGAAATGCTGACTTCATATCCATCTAACACTCTTTGAATCGCCTACTAGCTACATAAGCCAGGAACATCCTTACTACTTAAATTCTAACAATAGGGAAAAATGTCTTTTCATAATCTATACCCTCTTGCTATGAATATCCTTTACATGTACCAATCTTGATTTGTTTCTCACAACCTCACCTTGTTCATTTATCTTATTTTTGAAAACCCATTTAGTTTAGGTATAACATTCTTATCTTTAGGTCTAGGGACCAATTCCCATTTCTCATTCCTCATAATCTAATCTAGTTGTTTCTTTAGTGCTTAAATCCAATGAAAATCTTTTCATGCCTAATGCACTCTTTGGTTCAACTTGAGAAATCAAACACAATTCTTCATTTACTTTTTTTTCTTGTCATAGCTCATTTTTCTTTTCTTTTAGTAATCTAATTAGTAGGATGATTCTTTTTCAAATTCTTCTGAGGTGTTGTTGTCTTTGGCTCAATTCTTACTTCTTCTTTAGGTCTAGACCTTGGTTCTTCTCTCTATTCCACAACTTAAATATCATTATGCAAATCATTGTTAGTCTCAAAGAAAATTTCAATATTTCCTATAATAGGCTTAGGATTATCTTCTTCATCATCAAAATTATAATTGAACATTTTCTTTTTAACCCCAAAATTTTCATCCACTTTCACATTTGTTCTCTCGATAACAGTCTTAGTTCTCTAAATAAAACATCTCTAAGCTTTTTTTTTTCAATGAGTAACCAAGGAACATATCTTCATTGCTTCTTGCATCAAACTTACCAATGTCATCCTTACTCTTCATATAACATTTACTTTAATTTTTTTTGAAATATTTTATTGATGGTGCACGTCCAAACCATAGTTTATAGGGCATGTTGTTCATATCTTTTCTAATATGTACTTTGTTTATTATATATACTATTGTACAAACTTATTCTCTACAAAATGTCTTTGACACATCATTGCTCTAGTTGCCTTTGTTATAGACCTATTTCTCCTCTCAGAAATTCTATTTTGCTCAGCAATCTTAAGTGTTGATAGCTATCTCTCAATGTCATTCACTTCATTGGTAGAAGAAAAAAGTTAGGTCTCAATTACGTGGAAGTCCATAGATTGAGACCATGCTCTTTCAGAAATGGGCACCCATTTTTACAAAATAGGCACCCTTTTAAGGCTCAGGTGCTTAATCTAAAATTCAAAAAATGGGCACCCATTTTAAAAAAACTTGGTGCCTATTTTTATTTTCAAAAAATGAGTACTCAATTTTTTAAAAATAAAAAAAAATTGAATTTTTAAAAAATGGGCACCCATTTTTTAAAATAAAAAATGTGTAACTATTTTTCAAAAATTGAATGCCAATTTTCTAAAAATTCATTTTTTTTGTTTTCTTGGGGATTTCAAATGCATTTTAAATGCCAATTTGACTTTTTCAAAATGGGCACCCATTTTTAAAATTTTAAGTAACAGACCTTGCTCATTTCTTATATGGGGCAAGATTTTTTTCTCCTACCTCAGATTTTTGGTTCGGGATTGGCTTGGTGAGACCAAGCCTATGTCTTGACCTCTCAAGATTTGGCTAGGACATTGAACTAAAAAATTCATGCCTTGCCATAAATTTTAGAGGGTCTTCCCTATCAAATTTTTTTATGAAACAAAAACCCATTAGAGTTCTCACTGTCCTAACTTTAGAAATATAAATTTTATAGTGACCTATGATTTTATTTACTATTTTTTCATTATTTTTAAATCAATGGTGGTACCTAAATGAAAAATATCGAGGTTCACTAAAACTTTAATAAATTTTTTATTTATGATTTTTTCTTAAATTAATTTATGTCATCAGTCTACATACAATTCTTTTGAAGTTGAAAAATAGATTTTTTTAAAAAAGTGAAATTTTGCTCAAATTATGGTATCTGTATTAGAGAGGTTTTAAAATTTACCTTTGTAGCCAATTAAAAAATTATTCTATAAAAAATTAAGAAAAAATATTATCATCAATCTTTAGTGTATTAGGTAACTTCCTTTAAAAATATTTACAAAAATTCATTTATTTGTGTCAAAATATGGTGTTCGTACGTGAGTGCAGTATGGTCTTGATACAAGCATTTTGGAAAAGTGGTTTTAAAAATCCATACCCAAAAAAAATATTATCATATGGGTACACACATAAATTACATATTCAAAAAGTAGATTCTAAACACTACAATTTTTATTTCTGAAGTATTTTTATATTCAATCTCTAAATGCCTCAAATTTTGACATCAATTGACAAGAAATTTCAAAATAGGAAAAACACTTCCACTTTTTGCCGAAATGTGAGACTAAACTTCTTGCACTTACCCTCACAATAGGTGTTAAACTCATTCAAGGTAAATTCCACCTCTATCTGATCTTAAACATTTAATATTCAATCTAGACTCATTCTCAACTTTATACTTAAACAACATAGACTTCTCAAATTTTTTAGAATTTTCTTTAAGGAATGCTATCCACATCATCCTCGTAAATTCATTAACAATAATCATGAAGTATCTTTCACCATAGGATCCTCTTATCTTAGTAGGACACCTTAGATCTATATGAAAAATCTCCAATTTTGTTTTTATAGTTAACTTCTTGCTAGGAAAGTAGATTTTTTTTCGCTTAGCCATAACACATTCTTTGCACACAACATTGGTAGGCTTCGCAATTTTTAGTAAATATTTAACAACAAATGTACTACTTGCCTTCACAATATTATCAAAGTTTAAATATGATAGAAATTTCTATGCCACAACCAACTATTATAAGCTTTTCCAACCAAACATGTCATCTATGTAGGGTTCAATTGAAAAACATTGCCTCTGGATCTTGTACCAGTGCCAATCAACTTACCATCTTTACCCTTAATAATGCATTTCTTCTTAGTAAATTGTAGTTGATATCCCTTATCAACCAACTATCAAACACTCAATAGGTTATGCTTTAATCCAAATCAACAAAGTGAATAACATCTATGTTAGTTTTCCCATAAAAAGTAATAGATCCTATCCCCTTGATATGACAAGCCGTATTGTTACCAACTATGACAATCCTTCCATCATAACTACAAATTTTTTTAAAATTATTCATTTCACTAGTCATATGATGTGAATGACCACTATCTATGATCCAATCAACTTTCTTTTTAACCTACAAAATTGAGGTTTTCTCTTCTCTGACTTCTATTTTAGGATTCTCTTCCTTCATAGCTACAAAACCTAACACATCATCACTTTCACTCTAAACTTTCTCATTAGACTCATCATTTTATTTGCATACAAACAATCTATAGGTTTTCTACACTTGAAATCCTTCTTATGTTTTCTCTCTCTTTTAGGACACTTAGAAGCATAGTGACCGGATTTATTACCAATTAAACATTTAAAGATTCTCTTACTATTTGGATCTCCTTAGAAGAAAAGAAATTCCTTCTTCAATCCTTTTGTCCTTCCCAGATCTTGATCTGATGCTACTAGCATAATATCCATTGGTGCTTTCACTTGATGACAAGGAAAGGAAAATAGTTAATGCACTAAATTGGTTTCCACTCTAGGAAAATCTCCAGCTTGCTTAAAGCTCACTCCTTCTACTTCCAATCTACCAAGAAGAGTCTCTTTGGTAAACTTGTAAATGCAAGGTATCAGTTTCTCAATAATTTGTGTTGTATTATTGAATGGTGGTGTCAAAGGTTTTCAATATCGTCCACATAATCTCATCAAGTCATCTTTAGTTGCATTGCGAGAGTTCATTCCTGCAACAATTTCTAATATTCTACATATATAACTTATAGATTCATCTTCCATCATCTTAGCATCTTGAGAAAAACATATCCAATTTTGTAGTATGATTCTCTTAGCATTCTTATCAGCTTCAAAAGTAGATTCCAAAGCTCTCCATTTTTTTGAGATGTTTCTAAGGGTTTTACCCTATTGTATTCATTTTCAAGAAGAGCTAACAATAATGCTTTTCTGCCAGTTATATTATACATAAATAGATCTCTTTCAACGTCACCACACTATTTAAGTTTTCTTTCTTCCACAATTGACTTATTATTCTTTTTCAACCAATATCTCAAACCCATGCATAGAAGATGTGTCTTCATCTTTTCTTTCTACCTATCATAGTTAACTCCATTAAACTTAGGACTTTCTTTTCTGAAATGACCCACCATTGATCTCCTTAAGCTATTGAGTTTTTCCTTCAAGGACTTGATTCTTTGATACTAATTGTTATAAAGTAAAGTCCACTAAGATAACTAAGAGGGTGGGGGGGCAGGGGGGTGTGGTTAAATTAGTTATTAGATATGTTAACCAGGGAAAACCATAATCAGAGGAAAAACATTGGTAAGGATGGTACCCACAAAATGATGTACTAATATAAAAGTTCCTTGTAAGAGGATGGACTCTTTTAGGAATTGGTAAAATATATTCCATACATATTTGTCCCTGATAGGAGACTTTGAATCCATGTTAAGAGACTCTAATCCTATTAGAAGTTGTGGCAACACTATTTGGAGTTGTTGAAGGTAGATGGACTCACTATCCAAACAACTTCAAGGGAAAAACAAATGAACCTAGTGTCCAAATAACCTTTGTATTATTCATTTTAGAATAATAGAAATTAAATTGATCTTCATAACTCAAAATCTTTCTCCATGTCGATATTGCACCAAATACCTTTGTAGATCTCAATACTAGATCTTCAAACTTGCATCACATTGATCCCTTTGATTACTTATAGGCATTTACCAACTTGACATATCACTTACACAATTCACACTTGCATAATTATTCATACACACTCTCTTCAAATCACAAGGAAAATAACTTTCCTTTATGCTAGATCCTTAAAATAATTCTTTGAGTCAGCCTTGAGGCTTTCCAAATTAATTATAATAGGACCTCATTAATATATTACAATGCATTACATATTTTTGCAAATAGAAAACACTTTCATCTCATAGTAATTACAAATTTTCACATGTGGACCTCGGGCCTCACATACTTGTTGACATAATCATCAAGATATCTATTGTCATTGTCTAACTTTGCTGATCACGATTCTATCCTTATTAAGAGATACAATCCAAACATTAGAAACTACTTCTTAGGTACTTTGTCTACACACTGTCCTCTATAAATCATGAATAACTCTGATATGTCTTCACCTCCCTCACATGCACTTTTCCATGTCATTAGGATACAATATAGATAATATCCTTAACTACACTTGATCTCATCATCAATACAAATTTTGTATGACCTTATTTACTATCTATTACTCTTCTAGTCTTTATAGAAACACTACTATGTTGACATCAATCATAAATACAATCATGAATGCAACATGTCAAACATGCTAACAATATCCCAATTAGTTCTATCAATTCTTAGGACACTCTCCCAAAGGATTACCATCAACATTCATACTAACACCTAGATATTTTTTATTTTTTTGTGAGCCTGAGATCTCCCTTTCTATAGCCACCTTTCTCTTGTTCTTTATCTTTTAACATGAGATTTGATAAAATCTGTGCAAATAAAAATTGTGACTTCCAATACCTTATTATGAATGAAATTAATTTTGATCATGATTTGAATATATTGGATGGATTCTTTTGTAATTCATTTTACTTATGATGTCATTTTTTGGCTGGGTGATAATTTTTATATGATCTCTATTTTTACAACATGATACTCTAGGAAACACAAAAACGATGAGGATTTCCCCTCTTTTCCTCCTTATAGATCTTCTTGCTTAAATATCATTTTCTTATGTAATTTCTTCTTCCTCTATTAGTTGGAAATGTGATGCTTTCCATTTGGTGTACAAAAGAAAAAGGCTTTCTCTTTTCTTAGGTTATTATGTCTACAGCATCCGTTATTGGGACTTTGATGGTAAGTTCTTTACTTCACCATTTTCCTTTATACTTCTTGTTCAGGATATCTCTTAAATATTTGATATTATAGGCTTTATGTGAGCTATTTCATGAAGACTTATTTAGCACAATTTGGGAAAACTATTCGTCTTGTATTGCTCTCTCTTTGTAAAGATCACCTATGTATTCTATATTTATCATATTCTAAAAATACTTGCTTAGCTACATATAGATATTTTTCTATTAGAATGAGAATATTCTAGATGTTATTATTTGAAAGTTTTTGTCCTATAATTGATGGAAAATGAAGTTTCTATACACTTTGAAATTTTTTGATGAATTGATTTCTCTTTCCTCTTAACTTGAGAATGTTGGTCTTAAGGTTTAACACTTCCTTGATCAATCTTTGTTGTTCATATGTTGGGATTTGAACATTTTTGATCTTTATACTCTTTATTATACTATGTCCATGATGTGACCAGAAAACCCTTCTACATATTTCATTAATGTGCTTACTCATAATTCTACACACCGAGCTCTTACTATTTCTCATAATAACCTATTTGCTTCCATATTGACATAATTGAAATTGTCAAATTCCCTTTTTGAGGACAATGATTGAACTACTAGTGAGAATTCTCTTTTTTCTACAACTATAAAATACTTAGGTTTTCTGGAATAACATGCTACATGAGGTTGAATTTATTATGAATGTCATTGTTTACATGGGTGATTAATTGTGAAGCTTTGTTGATTTCTATGCTTGGACATTTTGATCTACTAAAAAAAAGTCTCAACCTCATTGAGAAATCTTTTTTTTTGTTGAATTGTTGAAGATTGTAATCTCTATTTAAATGCTAGAAAGTTTGGCTCTTTTTTCCTTATTTTAAATGTACAAGGCTCTAATTTTTATTAGTTAAAACCTCCCTCAAGACTCTATTTAAATGACTTAATCTAGTTTTTTGGGGAATTTCTTAGTTGTAGCATTTCTTTGAATCATAAAATGTGGTTTTCAAAAAAATAATGGTTATCTTCTTACCCTTGAACTTTAGGAGGATTTTTCTCACTAAAGACCTAACTAACCTCATTTTGGAAAAAACAAAGAACACATTTTGTGAGATTCATTTGTATTTTCCTAGGAAATGCTAGGTAGCTCCACACAAAATAACTATTTTATTTTTTGTTATTTTTGAATTTCATTCTTCTACTTATTAATCACAATTGCAACTTTCATGTCTACAGGTTTAAACAAATTTTGATTCTCATTTTTATTCATACAAATAAGTTCTTTTTTATCATTTGATGACATGAACACTTATGGTATATATCTGAGTTGCAATTTCCTACCTTGTGGCACCCTTCTTAATAAGTTTCAAACATGTTTGTACTTTATGAGGCTAATTATGCTACTTAGTTTACTTTCATATGAACATAGCTGAAAATCATTTAATTGAATGTATATCACACATATTTAATTTGTACTTGTAGATCTATGACAAGATGTTGAATAGTTAAAGTCTCTCTCCCATATGGATTCATTGAATTTTGATACCTTTTGATTATTTGTAATGAATCAACTTGTGCTTCCCAAAGCTTCTATTCATTCATTGCATCTTTTTTTTTCCATTACTATCTTGTTATTTTTCATTAAAAACAACAAAAGTATCTGCATTGTTGAATATTCTTCATGATTGAAATGAATATTCTTCCTTTGCTAATGTAGCTTTTATAATGCAGTTGTAAAAAAAGATACATGAAAGTTAATGCTTCTTTAGTGCTGAAACTATAAAAATATACACATTGATTCCTTTTCCCTCCGCTAGTTGCACATATAAAAAAACTTGTTATATTAAAAAATAGTATTTTTAATAATTCTTTTTTTAGTTATTTTGATTCCTTCTAGATCTCAGTTCCATATAATGTGATTAGTTATTCCGTAATGTAGGATTCAATAGATATTGTTATGATTGAGATTCATCAATTCTTATTCTCATGCATACCAACCCCCCTCTTTTAATGTTTTGTAGGTACATGTTCGTGAGGGTGCAACTCAACAACCAACTAGCTAGAAATACTGCTTTAAGTATTTCATCGTGTTGAAGCAATGACGGATCTCTACCCCACTTTTTTTACTTAACTTTTTTATTTGTGTTCATTCAATTGCATTTTCTTTTGGTTCATTCACAGGTTGTGTAGAGGTTTTTAGTTTTTCCATTTTGCAAACAAAATGGAAGATATCAATTTGCAAAATATGGCATTTTAATTATACTTTTGTAACATCTTTTCATATATGAATACAATGTTGTACCTCCCATAAATGATTTAGTAGTTTCTTCATTCTACACTCTATGTGCTTACATCATATCTTGAATGTTTAACTCAAAAAGAAGCAGGATTAAAAAAAATATTCAAATTTTGAATAATTCCAATGTATTCTAGCTATAAATATTTGTATAGGTCTTCCAATTTTAGTCAAGTGTGCTAAAATTAGTAAAAGAAGGCATGAAAGGGGTTAAACCTAAAGTTTTCTATAAAAAAAATTGAATCTTGGGAGGATGGTAAGGTTGCTATAGGGACGTTTCTGTTATGGTGATGATGGAGTTTATTGCTATAATTGCAAATATGAGTATGGAGGGTTCTAGACTCCCAAAGAAAAGCAAGGTTTTCTTCAAGGATTTTAAACTATTATTAGAACTAAGGGAGAAAACTTGGAAACTATGTAAAGTGGTTTCAACTATGAGAAACACTCAGGTTGGTGGAGAGTGGCAACAAATTTTTTATCAAGTTCATCACTTTGGAAGGAATGTACAAGTGCTTCCTTCTCATGCTTAATCACTTTTAGAAGGAATGTGAAGTTTTGTTTCCCTTATTGAATTTTCTTGTCTCTGTTAGTTTCCATTAACAATGGTTAGGTTAAGGGTATGTCTCCTCTTCAATAGAGATTTCTTTTTAGGATTTACAATTTGAATAGTGTTTTAGCCCCTCATGATGGACCTACTTCTACTTGTCTATAGAGCTTAAAAGTTTGGTCTTTACCCCTATTTCGTCCTTAGCCAAATATTCACTAGCTCCCCATGGCCCCTAATATGTTCTTTCTATTTTGGTTACTAGGGTTAATTTGAATCATAGATTTAAGCATAGTAATGGTTCCCAATAGGACAAATAAGAACACAATGTAGATATTTTAGATGATTCAATTTATTGCTCTCCTTGGTCTACTAATTTGTATTGGGCCTTGGAGAACTACACCTCTAATTTTATGACCAATATGCCTTCCACCACATTGTTTTGGACATCACCAAAAACTCAACTCAACTATGTTGAGGATCCTCATATCCTTTGATCTTATTGTCCTACTCTATTTTCTAAAGATTATGATGGAGGTATTGATCTTAAGGCACAGACCCTCAATTTTGATTAGTTGTGCATCTATCATGAAAAGACACAAAGCTATTACCAAGTGGATTATATTTAAACATAAAATAGTGAGAAAATAGATAAATAAATTGGAGGCCCTTTCTAAAGAAGAACACAAGGAAGATGATTCAACCAATGGAAAGAGGGGTGAGGCATTATGAGAAATGGGATGATATATTAGGAAGAAATTGGACAACTAGGAAATGTTGGACCATCATGTTTTAGAGATTTTCATCCTTTTTCCTTAAGAGGAAGAGGATAATGAGATCCTCATTGGTCTAACATTTATTAAGTCATCCCAAGGTCAACTAGGGACCAATTCTAGGGTTTGGCTTCTCCATAAAGATTTTCCCAAGACAAAGTGGAAAATGTCATTGTCATGATTCAAGATGTGTTGCACGAAAGGGAAAAAAAAAATAGAGGAAGGAAATTCATTATAAGGAGGGGAGTCTTTAGCTTGTTTCTAAGGATGAGGTTGGTCCTATGGATGTGATTTTGTCTAAGAATTCTAACCAATCCTTGTTGTTGAAGAATCTCAAGGAGCTAAGAAAGTATAGCTCTTGTGTTGTGCAATGGTTGCATTGGGGGGGATAGGTATTTTTATGTGTGCGCTAGTTTTGGTTTGTGTTGGGTGCTAGTATTTTTAACTAGTTCATTATTTGGGGTCTAGTAGTTTAGTTTTTTGGTTCTATTTTGTTTGGAGCTAGTCTTAGTTTAGTTTTTTGTTCTTGTTATATTTTTGGTCTATTTTCTAGGATTTTACTTCTTGTGAACCCATGGATTTCTATCTGCTAGACTCAGTTTTATCTTTTATTTTTAGGTTTGGACCCTTTTCTACTTAATCTATTTAAAAAAAATCAATTATGTTTCTAGATCCTATGAATACAATACTATTTTATATTTAGTTAATCTAAAATTTACAATATTTAGTTGTTTAATTTTACTTCTAAGTGCCCCAAAATGCATATAATAACATGTCAATCCAATGATAATAAGACATTCTAGCTTAGAACTCAAGAAGGCATTAATTACATATTCTCTCAATAGTTTAATTTTTTTTAATATATAACTTGTCATATTTATCTCCTTGTTCTTTTTCTTCTATCATATGAATTAGATTTTACTAAGCAAGTGTAGATTTTATCTATTGGAGACCTCATATAAAGAACTTTGATGGTGATTTAGGGTAGTATAAAAGTGACACAATGAGAAAGATTGAGAAATCTTTTAAAAAAAACTTATTATACTTTTTTATTTTTCTATGTTTCAAAAATGTGTGCATTTTTGGAGGCATCCATAGTGGAATTGGGAGTTAAAACTATTATCCATACTCTAATATAATTCTCCAAAGTCATGGTGTTAATAAACTAATTTTGGACCTCTTGAAAACCTTCGCAATAATGCATGTTGTTATCAATTTAGAGCAATGCGAAAAAAATGTTATGGCTATGAGAATTTAGGGTAACCAAATTCCAAAATGAGTGTCTCTACCAAATTTGCAATCTTTTCTATTTCAAGGATTTTACTTTTAAAGAGCACTCACTATGGTTGGTGACACATGTCAACACCACCAAGGTTCTAGATGTTATAAAGAAAAGAAAATTAATTCATTTTATTTTTGTAAGATGTGTCCAAGCTATAGTCACAATAATAAATGATCCTTTGAGGGCCACATCCTTCAAGGTAAAAGGCCACTTTATTGACTACTGAAAATCTTGAGTTAGATTTGATCCAAAAATGAAACAATTTCTAAATGTCAAAGATGACTAATTACTATGTGCTAGTTAAAAGGGACATGTGGTGCACATGCCACACATAAAAAAATACAATAATGATGCTAAAAATACATGTAAACTTAGTTGTAATAACATTTACTATGAGATCTCTACATGGAACATTTGCAGAGACCTTTATTCTTGCATTTTAGATTTAATTTAAGGAATTCTTTTCATTTGAGTACGCTATAGAGTTCTAGTTTATTAACCTCATAAGATGTCTATCAGTTTTGAATGAGCCATTATTTGCTATGGTAAATATATTTCTTGATTTCAAGAATTAATATATGAGACTTTGACACATGGTTAATAATCCTTAAATAATTTGTGACATTTCAGATTTGGTGTTATACTATGTCTTATTTTTTGGGAAAATCTACCATAGAATTGTAATTTTAATGCTCCACAATAATTAATTTTACTAGGATACATAGTGGGTGTTTCCCATGTAAATATCTCATTATTATGATCTATTTATTCTTGATTATAGCATTATATTATCTTGTCAAAAATGATATTTTTTTTTGCATTCTATGGTCATATTTTGGGATCATATGTTATTTTTATTTCTTAAAGGAAATTCAAATGACTTCAAAAGGTTTTGTACGTTGGGTAATTTTTCCGTTCTATCTTCCCTACCCTTTCCCCACAATAATAGTATGAAGAGTAGGATTATAAACTCCCAAAGGTTTTTGTCCATGGCACAATATCTCACTCCTATGAAGCTACTTGACTACCCTTATTAAAGAATTTGTCTCTTATGAATAAAAAAAGATTTTTTAAGAGATAATTTTGTCAAAAAATAATATTTTGAATATGTTAAAATGATTTTTATTGATATTAACATATTTATGTTGACTTATGCTATTATTGTTTTAATGATTTAGTAATTCTTTTGATTGTATTGTGGTTCACATTTCTCTATGAATACATTTATATGGTGTGCGGTTTGAAAAATATGTTTTGATATATCAAATAGTTCTACGTTCAAGTGTGTAGATGTTTTGGATCTTTAGATAGACAGATACATTTTTTAGAAGGTTATCCTTCGAGGTTTCTTTGTAGGTCTCTAGAAAAAAGGACTTTAATAGAGTATTTGCATTTGTTCAATTTGATAATTTTTGGATAAGAAAAAGTATTGGTCATAAATTGTAATTTTAATATGGTATTTTTTATACATCTTATATGATCTATAAAAGTAATACATATGGAGTATTTATAGCTAAAATTTGTATGCAACATTTATAACTCACTAATAGCTAAAGAATATTTATCTATCTTAAAGGGTACACATGTGTGCGTGCACGCGCGCCACGCAGGCACACCATAGACACACACACACACACACACACACACACACACACACACACACACACACACACACACACACACACACACACACACACACACACACACATTTGTATGTATAGGCATACAAAACATAAAAATATGTCTGTGTGTGTGCATATACATTTACATATATGCATGTGTGTGTGTGTGTGTGTGTGTGTGTGTGTGTGTGTGAGTGTGTGTGTGTGTGTGTGTGTGTGTGTGTGTGTGATATGACCCTTGAGTTCAAGTTTCTATTAGATGAGCCAATCCTTCTTGATGACTTTATGTATCACAATATAGTAGTCATATAAAAATATGATTTATGTACCTGAATGTGAATATTCCATAAGAATCCATTCATTAATTATATGTGAGATATGAAAAGTTTAATGAACACACACACACACACACACACACACACACATACTTAGAACACATTAAAATGGTTATTAATATGCATGTAATTATGACTATGCATATATATGAGATAGAGAAATTATATTAAATGTAAAAAATAAAATAAAAATCAATAATAGATCATTAGTTTAAATTCAATTCAATAATCCCACTTTAAAACAATAAAATTTATAATCATTTGATTTTTGAGTCATTCTAAGTACTTAATTAGCTTAATACCAAAGAAAACATACAAACATTGGTACATGTGTAATATTTAATACCAAAGAAAACATACAAACATTGGTACATGTGTAATATTTGGCGAGCCATTTTTTATTAGTAACCCATCTAAATGAATCTAGTGAAGTAACTATATTGTGTATGAATATTATGTAGAACCTTGAATTCGAGTTTCTATTTCAAGAATCAATCCTTCTTGATGACCTTATGTATGAAGATATAATAGTTTTATAAAAATATGATTTCTAGACCTCAATATGAATATTAGATATATTTGAAGTCTCTCATTAGTAAGATGTAAGATGTTAAAAGGTCAATGTGCATATAATAAATCATGATATATATTAATAGAATAAATTATAATGGTTATCATTATGTCTTCACTTATGACTATAGATATCTATAAAACAAAGAAATAATATTATAATATTATAATATTATAATAAATAAAAATCAAGGATGGATTAGTTTAAATAAAATGTATTATTTAAATTTTAAAATAATAAAAAAATATAATCATTTTTTTGTTGAACGATATTTTCAATTAGTAATAATCTAAAAGCTAGAGGAAACTTACAATCATTTTTACATCAATAATTTTCTAAATATATAAAATTACAAAAATATGAAAAGAAATGGGAAAAAAACATTGTCTTTGAAATTATATGAAAAATATTTAGATACCATAAATAAGCAATGAAAGTCTATTGAAATGAATGATTCAAGCTATGCGTGTTGTTAATTTAGGTACCAAGATGTTGTATGTTGTAAAAATGCTTGCCCTTTTCCATGATGTTAAAATTGTGATTGGAAAAGAATTCAAGAGAGTGATTGTAGAAGGTGATTCTCTTAATGTGATTAATGTTTTGAAAAATAAAGATGTCATGGGATAGAATGGTAGGGGAATTATCATAAAGAGCAAGTAGTTACATTATAAGAAGGGAAGATTTATCTACCATCACATTTATAGGGTGGGTAAAAATGTTGTAGGTAGGTTGGAACCCCTAGGGAAGTACACTAAATAATTAGGCATGACATAAACCTGATTCCCTTGGAGGCTCATGTGATGATCATGCAAGATATTTCCATCTTACACAATAATGAAAGTGTAATCAATGATAATTAAAGTTGTCATTTTTTATTTTCTTTTTCTCTTTTTTCACTAGCTCAACTTTCATATTTCCTTTTGTGATTTCTCCTTTCCTAATTTATGTTGGAGTCTTTTCAATTGTTGGAAATATTCAAGATATGATAGGTTACTAAGAGGGGAGGGGTGAATCAGTAACTTCAAAACTTCAAACAATTCAATATTTTAACTATTCACCATTCATTCATCTAATCTATTGCTTATTTGAGAAATCAAACATCCATAACACATGTACATAGAGATTTGGTGACCCAGAAACCTTCCAAATACAAAGTAAAACTGGGGTGGGGATGATACCCACAAAACTTTGTTACTGCAGTATGAAGTTGGCCTGTTAAGGCTTACATTGACCACTTCTAGTGATCTGCCCTATTAGGAGCACAAAGGACTGCTAGGTCCACCTTGTTAGAGGATTTACAAACATACACTAAAGTATGCACTCTATTAGGAGATTTATACAAAGACTGTTAAGTCTACCCTGTTAAAGGATTTACAAAATTGATTCACCTGTTAGGATGAAACAGTGGATCTACTTACAAACTCGATTTGTTGATTGGATCCTTGAAGTATATATCACCTTTTGTGAATGATGAATCATTACTGCTCCTCGTAGACCTTGCTAAATATTCTGCTCTTTTGATGATTCGCATTTACACTTCTCAAAACCTTACATGTCTTGATTGATACTACCTCTCCTTGTAAATAATATAATACGTTACATATATACCATCCCAATAACTATAATTGCAAGGTCAGCTAAAACACAAGTGAACAAAATGTTACTGAGTTGACCCAATAGTAAATAACTCGGGTTCACTGAACTAACTCGGTGACCTTCTGATACTCGGCATCCATTGCATTACTCGGCATCGTCATGCACTCGGTAGATGTGAAGGCTCGATCCATACTAATCACCTGACGTGGTTTTGAACTCGATAGCCATTGAAGACATGGTGGATATAGTATCACTTGGTAAAAATTGAATCCTTCATTTACCTTGCTTTCACTCAGTAAACATTATACTTTCATTACTTGGTAAGCACTACGCTTGCATCACTCGATAGATACTATGCTTCCATCACTCGGTAGGCACTGTGCTTTCATCACTCAGTAGGCACTAGGCTTTCATCACTTGATAGGCACTGTGCTTCCATCACTCGATAAACACTGTGAAGCTAGGTGAACACTATAAACTCATTAGACACTACTGGATTGCACATTCACTCGGTAGCTATACTCAACTCGGTTAACACTAGAATGCTTAGTGTCAACTGCGAGGCTCGGTGTAAACTACTTAAGTGATGAATGTACAAGGTAACCACTAAATGCTCGTTATACATTGTAGACTAAGTGATGAGCTTAGTAGCTATACTAATACAGATAAGTGTTGTCACTAATGGCAATAATAACTTAATGCCAACAATCTCCCCCTTTGGCATTAGTGACAAAAACACTTATAAGCCAAAACATATGTACATAGCTTGACTGAATGAATTTAGATTTTTCAAATTTGATCTTTGTAGAACTACTGCATATACAAATATACTTATGTACACATGCAAACTTTATTGTGTGCTAACTCCCCCTATCACTTATAGTGATACCTCTCCTTATTTATTATACTGAATCTCTGAATCTCTCTCCCTTTTTGACAATAATGCTAAAGGATTGCATATATACAATTTATATGGTTACACCAAAGTGAGATAGAAATTCTTGATGTACCTTAAGAATGGTTGCAAAAGTACTATCCCAAGTCTGCTACAAAATTTGACAGGTGGAGAGAGCAAGTTGAACTTCTGTTGATAATTGGATCAAGTGATCAGCCACTAAGAAGTTTTGATCTTGGACCAATGTTTTGTAATGTACAAGATGTTTTTGTGTTGTGTCCATGATAGGAAGGATCATGTACTGGATGTCTATGACTTGTGACTGGATCCTAGCTTCCTCTCTCAATAATTATGCCTAAATATCTTCCAAATATCTGATCTTGATGTGATGGGAGGTTGTGGAGGAGAAGTCCACCTTTAGCTTGGAGGGACTTGATTGCATATCAATGTCAATCTTATTTAACTTATCCTTTATTTCTTTGGTGAAGCCAGAAACATCACAAAGTTTAGCAAAAAGTGATGTTGCATTATTAAAAGAATTTTCAAAATTTCGCAAAAATGTTGACAATTCAACTTGCTTTATTGCTATCTTTTGAGCAATATTCCCTAGCACCTTATTATCAAATTTCTTTTCAGCTTTTTCAATAATTTTTTTTTGTCCGGAAGAATCCTCATTGAATTTCTGTACAACCTCTTCTAATTGAATCAAAATGTGTTGAGTAGAATCTACTTCAACACCTATAGCCTCTGTAACTATATTCTTGGCATTCTCAATTATCCTATATTCCTTATCCCTTTCAGACCTTAACTGCTTCTGCATAGCTTTCATCTCTATTTGTTGACTAGCTAACCTCATCTCTTCAATGGTAGCATTTTCATAGTCAATCTTTGGAATTACTATCTTTGTGTCTAAGTCAATATCTTCTGCAATTTCCTTTCTAGTGATCAGAAGTCTTAATGGATGCTTTTTTTTAACTTCTATGATGACTGGTTTGACCTTAGGCATAGACACAATAGTTGAGATGGAAGGGCTAGCAGTAAAAATTAGGATAGGACTTGAGGATTGAATGCCAATAGAAGTATTAACTAGATCAAAAATTGGAATACTTCCCAAAAATGATGATACACTCGGTATAGTAGTATGTAAACTAATTGGATTTAAAGTAGATGCAAATAATGCTGACAAAACTATAGAACTTGTTGGAACTGATGAAAACAAAATTGTGGAACTTACTAGTACACTTATTGTTGATGAAGGAGCTAAGGAGGCTAGCTCGGTAGCTAAAGAAGTAATAGTTAGCTTGGTGAATGAACTGCTTGGCACATTTGTTTCAGATACCTAGAGCTGGGAGGTGGATGGTGAAGATTGAGAAATTGATGTGGCAATTGTGCTCACAATCTCACTTGCAGAAGTTGTTCCCATAGTGGATGTAACAGTTTTTGGTGGAGAGTGAGGAAGGGATGCAATCACTTCTACTGCAATTTTGACTGGATCATCTTCTTCCTCATTTGCTTCTTCCTCCTTGTCTTCTTCCTCTTTTTATTTCATAAGTGCATGTAGCTCTCCTGAAGTAACTGTGATGGATGGACTACTATCAAAATCATCATCGTCACTGCTATCATCATCCTTGATCTCAACTAGATCTTCACTAGGCTTTTGTAGATGATAGATGTTCTTCCACATGTTTTTTGCATCATTTATAACATGCTCAATGTCTTTGATTAAAATCAAACATGTGTGAAATCTAATCATCATTTTACCTTCATGTTTCTTCATTGTAGCCTTTATTTCTGCTCCAGTGAGACTCAATAGAAGATTCCTCAAAGATTGCTCATATATGTCCTTTTCCATTTGGGTGGATGACTCCCATCTTGGTTGCAATCTTTCCAATAGTTCTTTTGAGATTTGAGAGGTGAGCTGGTCTGGGGAGTATTTCCATTTACCCATCTTATTGAGTACCAGTTCCTCAATCTACATTTTCTCAACATTAGTTCTTGTTTCAAATTTTAATGCTTTTAAATTTGTGATGCTAGCTCCCTCTTCCAATTGTTTAAGTCTTTCCTCAAATGTGGGCGGAGGTCTGACTAGTATAGGTTCCTGTTTTCCTTTTCTGGTTCTTTTTGAGAATACTGCAGTAGGCTTTTTCTTAGGTTTGGTAATAAGTACCTTACCTTTCTTCTTTGGTTGTTCCTCTTCAGATTCATGTTCTTCTTTTTCTTTGTCTCCTTCTTCTTCTTCTTCACCTTCTTCATCCTCACCTTTTCCCTCGGTAAGCATAAGAGGACTTGTTGTAGTTTTCAATTTGGCAATCTTCCTCTTGCCTTTGCTTATGGCCTGGGGCAGCTTGATTTCAAGTTCAATTATGGCCTTTGCCTCATCATATGTTATGAAAATTGGTTTCTTACAGTCTACTAGTTCATTCACCAATGCTTCTATAATGTCCCTGGCTTCATCAATATTTACCTCATAAAGAAGAGGTTTCACCCATGCAACTCGGGATCTGACTGCCTGAATGTATACCATATCACAGTCAACCATAAAGCATACATCATCTTAGTAATCTTCAACAAATTTTGGTGGAATCTAGAACCTGTTGTTCATCCTTTCCTTGAAATCTTCAAAATAATTATCCATGATGCTATCAAAATTTTCACCAATTTCTGCTACAAACTCATTTATCTGATACAAAATTGGAATGTCTTTTCTCCATACAACTATTCCTTTTGATGGAAAGAATTTTTGAACATAGAAAAATAAATAGATTAATAGAGAGCTGAATTTGCAAGGATTATTCTTTGAAGTCCTTATACTCTCCATATTCTTGTTTAATTTTTTCAACAGTAATTCAAATAGGTCAAATTCAAGGTTCTTCTTTACAATTTTGAAGGCCAAATCCACAGCCTCACAAGGTACATTTTTCAGTCGACTAGAGCTATAGATTTTGTGGGCAATGAAATGAATCCCAAATCTTAGTTCAACATCTGATATAGTGTTAACCTTCAAACCTCTAGCATCCCACTCGGCTAGGGTTACCTTCTGCAACTCATCTCGACCTAAGGTTTTGGTGGTTTTTGCTTTGCTAAGCATAGGGAGACCCGTGATTTTGCAAATCACCTTCTTTGTAATTAACACTGGCTATTCTAGCCATAGTTTCTCATTGTGTACCCAACTCAAAATATACCTAATCCACTTGGTTTGGAAATTTCTTGGCATATGCGAGATATGAGTCAAGCCTTTGGTTTCAAGATGCTTGTATTTGGGTTTTAGAGAGCCATCTACACTCATTTCTCCTAGGGCATTGTCCATCTCTAGGTTTCCAATTTCTTGAACATAACATCTAAAATGAGTATGAATATCATTGATAAGAAGTACCTTAGGTGGAATTTGTGATTGAGCTCCATTTGGGTCAAGTGATTCTGTGATTGCTGGAGCTAGCTTGAAATTTGGCGCCTTCCACTGTAAACCTTTGACTAGCATTTCTGAACCTCTTTTTGCCTTGGTACCGCTGCTACTCCTAGATGCCATTGTTGCTTGGTAAGTGCTATAAAATTTTGAACATATTTTCAGCTTTGAAAAATCACTTGAAATCACTTGGAGTTGCTTGGAATTTTCTTTGGAATCACTAGAAATTTCTTAGCTCTGAAATCACAATGAAGAATGAAATCGAATTCTGCCCTTTTGATAAATTTTTTGTCATAAATGCTTGGTATGAAGGTAGATGAGATGACAGAGTGTTTGATAGGCTATCATTCATTTTCTTGGTAGAATCTTGGAGCTCGATGGTCGAACAAAAACTTTTAGTCACTCCCAACCTAGTTCGGTAAGGTCTTCAACCGACTTTTCTTGGTAGATGCAACTCGGTGAAAGATATGCTTTCTTTGATCTTTGTGTATCTGGAATATTGATTTGATCATTTTTGTTTCTTGCATCTAGAACTTCTCTAGATATAGCTTGATGATACAATTCCAAATCCTTTAGGAATCTAATTGGAAATGATGGAGTCAACCACTTCTTGAGTGACATTGCCATCACTTGAACTGTCTTGCTCGGTAGATTTTGGAATCCATTGTTGCCTCATTTGCTTCGAAATTTTTTCAGCTTTAGCTTTCTTTTCATCTTCAACTCTTCCTATATTCATGCAATTTTTAGCTATATGACCAAGTTCTGTACATGTCTAACATCTTATTGTTGTGTCTCTTTTCCTGAAGTGATGCCTTGAGCATTCTTTTCCAATGTGTCCATATTCTCCACAATAATGACATTTGCACCAGGTATTGTAATCCCATCCAAAGATTACTTTAACAAGTTGTTCAGCTGGGTTGAATGATTTCGATCTGCATTGGAATGCCTTGTGACCATGCTTCTTGCACTTGTGTTATTTGCCTTCAAATTTTGGCTTTTCCTTGCATTCATTAGCTTTATGACCATGTTGACTACAATTGTAGCATTTACCATTGAATTTACCTTTTCCATTGCTCCAAAAATTGTTTGATGTGTGATCTAGCTTACCACAGTGATTGCAAGTAGGTCTTTGATTCCTTTGGGTACCTTGTTTGGATGTTTCACCTTCTTCCTTTTAACCAAGTCCAGCTTTTCCTTTTTGTCTATGAAGATTCTGCTCACTTCGCTGATTTAATTGAGTCATGTCTGCTTGAGATTTCATCATTCTCTCATTGATTTTCTTTTCAGTGATCAAGTCATTTTCCAAACATTCATTGATTTTTCTTTCAGATCTCAAGTCATTTTTTAAGCTTTCATTGATTTGTCTTTCAGTGATCAGATCTCAGATTCATAATTTCTTCATTTGCATTAGATAGTTGATTTACAAGATCTTCATGCTGAAGGGATTGATTATTTCTTACCTCTAAGTCTTTATTTTCCTTGTCTCTTTGTTCCAAGATTTCACGTAGCCTATTTGATTGAATTTCTTGTTCTCTTTTAAGCTTTCTTACTTCTTCCTACAGAGAACCATTCTTCGCTAGGAGTTCCTTAATAGCCTCATTAGCTTCATCTGAATTGCTTGATGGTAAAAGGTCTTCAATCTTTTCTTCAATATACTGATGATCATTCATTTGTCTTACAAGTTCCTTCCTTCTTTTCAGGGATTGAGAAAGATGCTCCTTTGCTTCTTTGAGTTGAGTCATAGCCATTTCTAGATCTAGCTTTTCATTTTCAATAGCTTTGTCAAGTTTGAATATCTCCATTGTCCTTGATCTTTGCTCAAGCTATCAAGCTTTGTCCTAAGAACCAAAATGCTCTGATACCAATTGTTGGAAATATTCAAGATATGATAGGTTACTGAGAGGGGAGGGGTGAATCAGTAACTTCAAAACTTCAAACAATTCAATATTTTAACTATTCACCATTCATTCATCTAATCTACTACTTATTTAAGAAATAAAACATCCATAACACATGTACACAGAGATTTGGTGACCCAGAAACCTTCCAAATAGAATGTAAAACTAGGGTGGGGATGATACCCACAAAACTTTGTTATTGCAGTATGAAGTTGGCCTGTTAAAGCTTACATTGACCACTTCTGGTGATCTACCCTGTTAGGAGCACAAAGGACTGCTAGGTCCACCTTGTTAGAGGATTTACAAACATACACTGAAGTATGCACTCTATTAGGAATTTATACAAAGACTGTTAAGTCTACCCTGTTAAAAGATTTACAAAACTGATTCACCTGTTAGGATGAAATCGTGGATCTACTAACAAACTTGATTTTTTGATTGGATCCTTGAAGTATATATCACCTCTTGTAACTGATGAATCATTACTGCTCCTTGTAGACCTTGCTGAATATTTTTCTCTTCTATTGATTTGCATTTACACTTCTCAAAACCTTACATGTCTTGATTGATACTACCTCTCCTTGTAAATGATATAATACGTTACATTTATACCATCCCAATAACTATAATTGCAAGGTCAGCTAAAACACAAGTGAATAAAACATTACTGAGTATGCCCAATAGTATATAACTCGGGTTCACTGAACTGACTTAGTGACCTTTTGATACTCAGCATCCACTGCATTAATCGACATCGTCATGCACTCGGTATAAGTGAAAGCTCAGTCCATACTAATCACCTGACATGTTTCTAAACTCAATAACCATTGAAGACCTCGGTGGATATAGTATCACTTGGTAAAAATTAAATCCTTCATTTACCTTCCTTTCACTCGGTAAACATTAAACTTTCATTACTCGGTAAGCACTACGCTTGCATCACTCAGTAGATATTGTTCTTCCATCACTTGGTAGGCACTATGCTTTCATCACTTGGTAGGCACTGTGCTTTCATCACTCAATGGGCATTGTGCTTCCATCACTCAATAAACACTATGAAGCTAGGTGAACATTGTAAACTCGATAGACACTGCTGGATTGCACATTCACTCAGTAGCTATACTTAGCTCGGTTAACACTAGAATGCTCAGTGTGAACTATGAGGCTCGATGTAAACTTCTTAAGTGATGAATGTACAAGGTAACTACTGAATGCTCATTATACATTGTAGACTGAGTGATGAGCTCGGTAGCTATACTGATAAAGATAAGTGTTGTCACTAATGGAAATAATAACATAAAGCCAAAAAATTGCAATTCTAAGAAGCGTGCTACTAGAGTATTGTGGGTACTAGTTTTTTGGTATTGTACATCTTGAGAAAGATAGATTGGGAGTTACAATGGGTGGAGAATTGTATCAAATTGAGTGATATATGTTTGAGAAGTTTAAAAGTGACTCTAAGGTGTTCAAATAATTGACACAAAAAAAAAAAAAAAAAGGTGGAAAGCAAGAAGGGGTACAACCTAGAACTTTGCCAAAAATTTGTGGACTCTTGGGAGGACACTAAGGTACCTATTGGTGGGATTTTTTTCCTTGTGATACTGAAAACCATTGTGGCTATTATCCAAACTAGCATAGAACACACAAAAATAAATACTTGAAGACTAAAGTATCTTTTAAATAATATGTTAGGTTGTTCTTGGACCTTAGAGAAAGAATCGTGACTCTAGAGATTGGTTTTGTTAAGGAGGAAATAAGAATCAAGGACACAAAACCCAAGTTAGTAATAAATCCCACTTACACAATTGAAGAGGGAGTTAAGAAGTTTGATCCTTTCAATCCCAATGATAATGTAACTAGATCTAGGAAGATTAGTTCCAAGTAAGTTATAAAGGAGAACAAATGCAAAAAGTTATATAATGGTTATAGGATTGGAGAAAGGATATAAAATTCCTTGAAACCCTAATGTAACAAGAGCTATTAAAAGAAGCTAAGTAGATGTGCAATGTAGGACTAAGATATATAAAGAAATGATAAAGTGTACTGAAGTGAAAGAGGGGAAATGATATACCTTGTGAAATACCTCAAAAATGGGTTATTAGAAAACCTTCTAAAGGGTTGATTGTCAAGTGTTGGACTAAAAGCTGTATTGCAGACAAAATCTAGAAATTTTTTACCGATAAATCAAGGGTGACCTCCTCAACTAGTGTCAAAATGTTAGGATCAAACTAGATCTTTAGGATCAAATAGGTTCATCAGGGATACAATACAACCTTGATTGATTGTGTGCAACATTGAATGAATAATATCTTAAAGATGGACCCCGCAATACAATCAATTGTTGAAAGCTTACAGGTTTGAGTGCTTGAGCGCTAGTGCTTGATTTCATGAATGCTTGGATGTCTTGATGTGATGTGAGAATGAAATGAGGAGGCTCCCTTTTATAGAGATCTCAAAGTGGCCAATGCCTTGAGCTTTAAAAACCCATCTTAAAGTGGAGTGTTAAATGAGATTTTTTTATGGGAGTAAATTAAAGACTATTAATTTAATTTAATAAAAGGTCTATCCAAAAATAATAAAATAAGAGGGGACTCATAATATTAATTTATAAGGAAGATAAGATATTATGTAAGATAGGACCAATTTTAAATATAAATTTAAACTAATCAATAAACTAGGACATAATATTTAAGAGAAATCAAGATCTAACCCATTTATATTAATTATAAATTAATTAAATGTATAATGAGCTTTAAAATTTTATTTTAAATGCAGGGGAAATGGAAGATAAATGTAAATAAAGATTAAAATTGCATTAAATTAGTGTTAAATGTTCATTAAATTGTAGTGCTTCCTATTTAAGATCGTACATTTAGGCCCTACTTTAGAGAGAGTACACAATCGACCCAAACTCTTAGTAAAGTAGAGAACAAGACTTGAGATAATATATTATAATTAAGGAGATGAAGAATCACCCAAGACCCCAAGGGATTAAGTCCTTGATAACTCCAAGATTATAATAAGAGATAAATCACTTACTAATAAAAGAAGATAGAGAAGGAGACTAGTTATCTCACCTAATAGAGTGCCTGCCCTATAGTGAATCATTGAAAGGTCTAAGAGGATGGTCCCATAAAGAATCCATGCTTTAGGATTATGCTTGATCCATAAAGGAAAAATGTGTCTAGAAGAAGGGATGGAGTAGCAATGTATAGATTTGAGGATAACCTAGGAAGAATATTAAGGATCTAGTGATAAAATACCCCAAGAAATACTTAGTATTTGTATTTACTACTCCTTGTGAATGATTTAACAATTCATAAGGATAGGTCAAAAGGTCTAGCAAATGTGTCTCATGATAGTAAATCTAATTGAATATATATTAAAATAAGAGGAACATGTTTGCCCCCCCTTGATATGGGAAAATGATTACTTATTTTGATATCTTAAGGAATTGATGAAGGATAAAGTAATCTCAACATTAAGATAGTATCTAAAGGAAACATGCACTCTAAACCAAAGAGATCACAATTTATATGAGGTCATGGAAGGGTAAAATATGTTGAGATACCATGCAGGAAGTGAAAACATAAATTGATAACTCACTATTATGATCTTCCAAGGTAAGTGATCCATCTACCATGAAAACCCACTTGCTATCAATATCAGATTGGATGTGATATCATAAATAAATAAGACTCAACAAAATAAAATAGTCAATCCTTGAAATAATGGAAAATATGGATAAATTTCCCTTTCTCTCTAAGTGTAGGAATGAAAGGAAATAGAACCTATTATGCTACACACAAAGAAGACCATATGTGACAATGAGCCCCCAAGATAGAGGCTTACAATGTTACACGTTGTAGAGAAACATGATAGGGACCTAAATGTTATTTAAAGAAATGAAGATTAAAATAGATTTAATTATAATGATATGTGAAAATAACCTTATATCAAGAAGTTTTGAATCTTAAAATGAAAACCTTGAAAATTATTTGTAGAGTGATCATGAAAATTTTGATACTTGAAAAGGAGATTCATATATTTTTTACTATGTTTCTTTTGATGTTTAGGTCTATAATTAATCATCTTAACATGGAAAATCTTAGGCAAAATTAGCTCTTGATTAGTTGAAGATGATATTTAGGAGAGGGTGTTGAAAAAGAAGACTTAATTTAACACATCCTAATTTATGAGCACCGATGGTGTTGAAAGAATGCTTATGCCCCCAATTACCTACGGGAAATATACTAGGTTTTATAAGCTCCTTATGACTAGAGGTAGAAAAAAATTAGTAAAGAGAGGAAAGGCTTAATTTCTAATGAATTAGAGGTTGTAACTCTATAATCTCCTATAGAAGTAGGATTAAAATCTAAGGTAACCCAATCATCTTTAGATAGAGAAGAAGAATAAAGATCTTCTTTATGTTTAGGTTTTTCCATTTCCTATGTAGGAGGAGAAACTCAAGCATAGTTTGCATTTAAACAAGGATTAGGTGCAACCTGTGGATGAAAGGCATACATAAGATTGTTATATTTGCAAATGTAACCTTACAATGAAGAGTAGAAGGAACAATTTGCATAGAATGCAACCAAGGTCTCTCTAAAAGAAGGTTATAATTGAGAGGTCTAGCCATAACATGTATAGGAGTATCAAATATTATGGGACCAAATTTTATCAGAAATGTTATAATACTGAAATTATTTTATCAATGTTATCAAGTCCATGAATATAAATGTCATATGGTTGAATAGTAGAAAGATTGACATTCATAGCCTTTAACATATCTATAATATAAATATTCAAACAAGATCCATTATCAATTAGAATTTGACATATAATTTTTTTATTAATAGACAGGACAACCATAAGAGGCTCGTGGAAATCTTGAATATCTTTAGAAGGAAAATCCTCACGAGTAAACACAATTGAAGGTGGGATAAGAGTAGTATACATGCATCGTAACAAGACATTTATGTTACTGTAATAGAAAGATTAGATAGAGCCTTTTTTAAGGCTTCATGGTATGTAGGAGATGTTTGAAGAAGTTTCCAAAGAGAAATCTTGGTGGGATTATTACGTAATTGCAAATCCAAATCATAATCCAACCCAAGATTTTTAGGAACAAGAGGTAGAGAAGGAAGAAAATGTTGAGAAGGTGGAAGAGAGGTAGTAAGTTGAGGATTATTATTTATATGATATGTATGAGACGCCACATAATAATCCTAAGGATTGCTAGATTTCCCTTAACAATTATCTAAGTAAGGATTTTAATAGTCATCATAGGCTTAGTAAAAGGTTGATGAATACCGACCATGTTAACTTGATAAATATTGTGATTGTACATTTATAGTTTTGGATAGAAGAGAGAGGAAAAGTATTTTTAATGTCCATTAATTCTTCATTTCTACTATGGGAAAATATGTCCTTAAAAGAAAAGTGATGTTTAAAAGAACAGATATGAACCATGCAATCTTTTTCATGAGGAAGAGAATAATCAACATTATGATTTGGAGATTTATCCCAATTGGTTCCATTATCAAGGGAATGAATATCATGAATAATTAAAGGTTGATCAACACTATCTTTAAAAAGATGATCCTAAATGAAAAAATACATCAAAGCATCATAATATGCATCAGATGAAATATCTAGAAAATAATTGGAAAATAAAGATAGAAACCCCATTGAAAGGAAATACATTTCTTTTGTATTTTCAAAATGCAAATATATGAAATTAAAACTATATGTGAATGTAAGGAGATATAAATACCATAAATACAAATGTAGTATATCTAGATACACCAAGAATTCTAGTTTTGAAATTGAGAAAATAAGGAAATCTAATCACCAAAATCAAAAGTGAAATTGTCATGCCTCAATTTCACGAAAGAAAGATGAACATAAAATTCAAACAATATAACTATAAAACTAAATGGGCTCAAGGTTGATTTAAAATAATATGTTAATTAGGAAATGAGAATCAAGGACATAGAAGCCTAAGTTTATTAGAGGTCATCTTTACATGAGTCAAAGAGGGATTCAAGAAGATTGTTCCTTTCACTCCTAACTCTAAGGTAACTAGATGTAAGAAGACTAGTGCTAACTGAGTGATAAAGGAGAACAAATGCAAACAAATATTGAATGGTTATAGGATTCGAGAAAGGATAAAACTGTCTTTGAAACCCTAAAGTAACAAGAGCTATGAATAAAAGATAAGTTGATTTGCAATGTAGAACTAAGATATATAAAGCAATGATAAAGTGTATTGAAATGAATGAGGAAAAATGATATACCTTGTGAAAAACCTAAAAAATGTTCCCTCAAATGACCTTGAAAAGAGTTTATTATTGCACATTGGGTTGAAAACTGTGCTAGAAATAAAATCGATAAATCATTCAGTGAGAAATCAAGGGAGACCTCCTTAACCAAGATAAAAATGTCAAGGTCAAAATGGATCTTCAAGGGTTAACTGGAACATCAGAGATGAACTAGAGCTTTGTGGGAGAACTAATTTATTAGGGGTGAACTAGTTTATTAGGGTTGAACTAGTTTATTAGGGGTGAACTGGTTCACTAGTAGGAAATTGGTTTGTTACAAGTGAAGTGCAACCCTAATTGACTCTATGCAATACTAATTTTGATTTCACAAGTCAAAATACAGTAAAACACGATACTTAGATCTACAACCTATTTTATAATCTAGGATCTATAACCTAGAATAAAAATGGCTTTTATTGTTTGTGTGGGGTTTTGATTGGTCAAATTTTAGTTTAGGAATTAACCTTGAATCGAAATAATTGAATTAAAAAAATGTAAAGTAAATGCATGAATTCACCTTACAATAGTAGGATCTCTTGAATCAAATGTAGTGTGCTTACTTTATCAATTGATTTGGATCAATAAAATGAATATGAATGAATGTAGAAGATGCAAAAAAATATCTTGAATGTATTGAAGGATATCTTGGAGATGGATCTCACAATAGATTTAATGCTTAATTCCTTAATCTTCAATGGAGGAATTTGTTGAATGATGCTTGAAGGATTATATGCTTGATGGCTTAAAGGCTTGAGTTCTTGAGTGCGAGTGCTTGATATTTTGAATTCTTGGATTTCCTTATTTGATGTAAAAATGAAATGAGAAGATTCTCTTTTATTGTGATCTCAAATTTTGGAATTACATTAGGAAAGGTAAATTTCTAGGGGGGGTGAATATGTAGTTCAAACTTGGATCAATTAAATTTTCACCATACTTCCATCTCATACATTCAATGATAAGACTGAAATGACATGTAAAGAATATGCATCTAAATCATGTAAACATGTAAGCATTCACACATATAACACTAGATATGATTACCCAAAAACCCTCCAAGTAACAAGGTAAAACTGGGGTGGGGATACACCCAAAAATATTTACTACTACACCAATAAACTCTATCAAATGAAGGTTACAATATTTTGACCATGAAACATGATCTACCCTGTGAAAGGTCTACCCTGTTAAAGGCTTACAAAGATTATTAGGTCTCACCTTGTTAAAGGATTTCAACACCCTGTTAGAAGTGTTCCTTGTTACAGGACTTCAACTTATAATTAAGTAAGCACCTAGTTAAAGGATTTAAGAAGTCTATTAGGACTACTTTGTAAAGAGATTTAACTATCACTTGTAAAATGCCTTAGCACATATCTAATAGTTGGTACTTACTTGCCTGATAACAGATCACCTCTAAAAAATGTTTTCTTGATCCTTCTCAATAAGATGCCTCAATGCTATATCCTTTTCTATATCCTCTATTCTTCTCTAACTAATTCTACAATTCATTCTTTCTTCTAAGCTACCATGAATGCTCTATTTTCACATGCAAACTATTCTCTTCATTCCTTCAATTCCTTACACACTCTCTATAAAAGTTTAGTGTTTCATTCTCTTTAAGAAGAATTTGGTGGCTTAGGTTTAGGTATGAATCTACGACTAAGATTCATCCATTTGTCACTTAAAACCTTCCCATTTTCTAATTTGCCCAATGTAATTACATAGGGAATCAAAATATAGATTTGTCCTTATCTCCAAAATATCAAAATATAATTTCAAGTTGGCTCAAAAATGGTTTACTTAGTTGTTTGTGCCATTACAAAGAAATATGTCAAAACTGTTTCACTCAACATCTAAAGTCTCTAATGCTTGGCATATGCTAACCTTTATACTAGGTAACTAGACACTTGTAATGCTTGGAATCCATTATTTACTTGGCTCCTATGTCACTCAGCATAGTCTATCTACTCAGCTTCTATGTTACTCGGCACATACTGATTACTCAACACTTGAGTGACTTGGTACATGAGTTGCTCAACACTCACTATGACTCGGCTTGGTCTAATATTTACATGTTTTGCTCAACATGTACTACTAGTTTCACATGAACTTAGTAAATAACTTAAGTATGTTGACACTCACTTGTCAAAACCAATTTTGAGATCAACAATCTCCCCCTTTGACATGAGTGTCAAAAGTGTATATGAGCAATGTTGGTATGCTAATAGAAACCAAATTTAAATAAAGCTCCTACAAACTAAGCAAAATTTATAAACTTCAAGATAGACTAAGATGAGCTCTCAATTAAGAATATGAACCATTAATGGGCTCTCTCAATAAGAAGCTCTCTTGTTGAGTGGCTTTGTCTAAATAGATAGGATGTATGCTCAAGCTTACGCTTCAAAAAGGGCTTCAAATGGAGTTGGAATTTGGGTGTGAGTGTATGGTTTTGATGTAAAATGGCTTCTTAAAATGGCATTATGACTTTACTTATGGATTGTGTTAAAATGGCTTGGGAGAGGATTCCTTAAATAGGCAAAGGGCTTGAGGGATCAAGGGCTAGGATGCAAGGATGGGAAAAAGCTTATGGAAGGCTCAGATTGCATGAGAGGAGAGCACATGGATTGTGCTTCTTTACAGCCAATCAGGGAGTGACACATGTCACAGGGTGAGAGGATGGAGGAAAGGGGAAGGATGAGTCAAAAAAGGAGGCTCAAGGGATACAATCTTCATAAAGACCCTCACAATGGCTTGTAAGAGCAATGAAATGGCTTTGGAAGAGTCATTTATGGCCTAGTGGGCTTCATAAAGTTTTATGGTTGGGATATTTTGAGGGAGATGAGAGGAATTTTGACATGGGCTTGATTAGGAAGGTTTTAAGCTTGCTTAGGATTGTGCAAATGATTAGAGGATGGATTAGGATGGTTTAGGATTAGCTTAGGGATAGGCAAGTGTATGGCATTTAATGAGGGTGGGTGAAGGACGAGATATTTGTTAACTTTGGCTTGGGTTAGTAAGTCTTAACCCATGTTTAGAGAATGTGACAAGCTTAGGAGGGGATTAGGATTAAGTTTAAAGACATCTTCTAGAAGAGTCTAGACTTTGGATGAGGATAAAGACTTTCTAGAATAGTCTAGAACTTCCTAGGATGAGGATGAAGACTTTCTAGAAGAGTCTAGAACTTCTTAGGATGAGGATAAATAAAGTTTATTTATCTCAAGGGTTTGGGTTGAGGAGATATTTATTAAAACATAATTAATAAATATGAGGGTTAATATTTAATCTTAATTAAATATTTTGAGTTGGGATTAGGGGTAGGAAATGATGGGATTAGCCTTTAATCAAAATTAAAGAAGAATTAGAAGATTTTGGAAGAGGTTAGTGGTCTTAAGGAAATTGGCCAAGTTTTGGGAAAAAAATAAAATTTTTATTTATTTTGGGTTTTTTGGTCAATTTATTAATTAAATAATTAATAAATAAGGAAATAATGTTTAAATAAAATTTAAACATTTTTGGGAGGGATTCCTTAATTAAATATTTTTAATTAAGATAAAGGGATTTAATGCAATAAAAATAAATTAATTAATTAATTAAATAATTAATTAATAAATGATGATGCCATCAGGAATTTTTCAGAAAATAAAAATACTTTATTTTCTAAAGGTTTTTAGGTGTCTACATTTTGCCCCTCTTTGATGTGATGCCGCAAGTGGCATGGAATCAAAGATAAGAAAATAAGATGCCCAAGGCTAGAGCAGAAGAGGAGAGAATGGACTGCAAGATGCCCCCTCAAGAAGGCGGTGGGGAGAGAAAGCGAGGCTCGATGACTTCTTGAAAAGTACAAGAATCTGAGATGAGCAAGAAGACTCAGATTGGCTTAAGAGAAGAGGTTTAGTTAGCTCAAACTCTCACTACGGGAGAATGATAAAGGGAGAATCAGAGGCACAAGAGGAAGCAAGCTTAAGATCTTAGGGATTGCAGAGGATGAAGGAGCAGAGCGCTATAAAAGGAATCCAGGATGAGGAGATGGATGAGGGGATTAAAAAGCTGATGCAATAGGATTTCAAAGAGTTAGATTTGCGAAAGATGGGTTTCGGAGATCCCTAGGACTAGGATTGTGGATCTCGAAAGATGAGGCTTGGTGGATTGATTTGGATTGGTGGATCCCTAAGACTAGGATTGTGGATCCCTAAAGCTAAAGGTGAGGAGTCATTCAAAGAGATACTGATGCATAAGTTGGGGTAGGAGAGACAGATGCTGGATATGGATGGGGGATAATGGAGATGAAGGGAAACCATTGAAGCTTTTTTGAGCAGGGGGATACTTCAAAGAGAAGTACCACCATGTAGTTGAGCACTAGATTTTCTATAGGACTGTTGGTTAATTGCCAAGGTTACCAAGAACATCAAGGCCTTTTCACCAACTGTCCAGAGGACTGACGGACTGACTCAACACAAACACACAAGGATTGTCCCAGCATCACACGTGAAACTCAGAGGAAATAGTGTGGATCCGACACTGGGTAACCCACAAGCAAAAAAGAAACAAATGAAAGAGTTGATCAAAACCGTACACTCAAAGTGCCCCATTCATAGCATACCATGATATAGAATATCGTGGCAACTTTGAGGAGGGAACAAAAAGATTGATTTGAAAAGATACTTCAAGACCCAAAAGGGAAGATTCCAAATCAAAAGAAAGTGAAAATCCAAAAGAGAACCGTTTGCCAACAAGATGAGTAGGATGAGGTACTAACAGACCAAGATCAGACATGAGGAAAGCTATATCCTACAAGGATCTATCGGAGAGCACCTAAGCCGATAGATCTGGGCGAGTGATGCATTTGGCAAGCTGAACTAAGAAGGATAACACTTTGGTGATAGGAGATCTAGCCAAAGGATGCATTGGAATAGCTAACCAAGATGTACAATGTGTGCAAGATGCTGATCAAGGATGAACTGACACGAAAGTGGGATAGATACAATGATACTAAGCTAAAGAGGATGTACAAGCTGATGGACCAAGATATGGTACAAATGTACAGGTTGTTTTGGACAAGATTGGATATACAAGTTATGATACAAGGTATGATACAAGTGTTGGATACAAGATTATTTACAAGCTGTACAGGAGCTCTGAATGATAAGATAGCAGGATGGTTCAAGTTGGTGCAAGATTTAGAAGCTAAGGATGAGTTGATAGCTTAAGATATGGATGTGCAAGGATGCATCCAGTGATGATGATAGATCTGCGAACAAGGATAGCTAGAGGAGCAGAATGAGATGGCTGGATAGGATGGTAGATAGCTAGGATTATGATGGATATAAAGAGATGACATTAGGTTTGCATGAGGATAGCCAAGAGCTAGATACCAATGACAAGGAAGGATGGAAAAGACAAGATCTCCAAGGAATATAGTGCCCCGAATCAGAAGAGAACATTTGGAAGGAGGTCTTATGATGGATGTGATAGGATTGAAGCTAGGATGGAAAAAGCTGAAGGGGTTAGGGAGATGGATGATAGCTGGGATGGTTGGCTGAAGCTGTAGGAGATAAGTGGATGGTGTGAGATGGAAGATGGAGGGTGGAGGATAGGTGGATAGATTGGAAGATGGAGTTGGATGTCAAAAGATGACCAAAAGAATGAGGGTGATAGGCTAAGCTTGGGATGGTGGGATTATGCATGATGCTTGTTTGCCAAGTTTTCATCATGGTACTTGTCCAAGGCACTTGAATTGCCAAGTTTTCACCAGTGGACGCTTTATTTATTATTATTATTATTATTATTTTTTGACTTCAAACTTAGTTGGAATGATTTTGGCTTTCTTCAGCTATTTTGACTTTTTTGGGATTTTTCACTGGCTGTTGGAATGTTCAATTTTGTTGCTAGCTGTTGGTACACCGGATGTGTGATTTATGCAATAGATTGGATTAGATGGGATTGATGGTAGGAGATGGAGGGATCAAAAGGTTGGAAAGGAGCATGAGATGGGGATGCTTGCAAGAGCAACATTGGCACATGTTGGGAGGGGTGCGAAAAGAGCATATGGGGGATAGATGGTAGATGCGAGCGTGATGGAGGATTTGTGGAAGCGTGCTTGGGGATATAGGCACCCAAGATGGAGTTAGGAGATGGGGGACATGAGTCACTGGATGGAGGATTAGCAATAGTGGATGCCATTATGCATTGGGTTTCAACTTTTTTCTTTGGGATCCACATGGTTTTGGATTTTCTTTTCATAGGCTTTTGCATTATTTTGCATTCTTTGATTGGATTTTTCCTTTTTGGAGTATGTCTTTTAGAATAGACATATGATTGCCTAGGATGTGAATTTTTAGCTTTATGCATTTTGAAGTTGGCATTTACATTGCTGTGGTAAGCTTTGGGAAGATGGTTAGGAGAAGCTTTGTGAGATGGAGAGGATATGGGAGAGCGTGTAGGGGGATGATGATGGATGATGTGCCTCAATATGTACCTTTGCTGATCTTGCATAGGAATGGAGGGAATAGGATTTGAATGATGGCTGATAGGAGGATGGAGGATGGTAGATTTTGGGACATAGGGACCCAAAATGGATTTAGTGGATGAAGGGGGGATATGGTAGGTTGTTTTAGGTTGTAAAGATGGTGGAGGGGGGATGAAATAAGATTTCTTGAAGGAGTGATGGGAGGCTGGCATGGGGGGTTTTGGAGATAGGCTTGGTTTGGGGGTGTGGTGTACCAACACCTTTAGATGGTGAGCCTTTGGATACATATCCAAGACCATGAAATCCTAGATTTTTTTGTGCAATAATAGGCTTTCTGATTCCTTGCTCTTGTGGTCCTAAACCTTAACCTTGATAATGCCATTGATTGAGCATTTGAACTAGTTGAGGATACTTTTTGCTTGCAGAAAATGGTAGAAGTGCTTTATCAGATGTACTACAATAGGGAGATACTATTCTTAATTCTTCTGCTGAGAGGAGGCCACTATGGATGAATGTAAGTGAACCAAGAGGCTATATTATAAATAGTGAAATAGCTTGGATAGGTGGTAAGATGGAAGCATGGAGTGGAGGAGATGGTAGGATAGGATCTTGATTTAGCTGATGGGATGAAAAGATATCCTGCAGTAGAGGAGGTATGGCTTGAGGTTTTGGAGATGGAGGGGATAGTGACTGCACTATGGATGGAAGACATGGTACAATGATATCTTCATTTATGCTTTGGGGGATGTCAACATGCTTTTGGGTAGGATCTTGATAGGATTGGTTTGGAGTGGATGGTGTGATAGGAGGTGAAGGGATGGACTCTTCAAAGGCAGCAAATGGATAGATGGGAGATTTAGTAGTGGAGATTGGTGAATAGAAGATGGATGCATAAGGGTCATTATGGGAGATTTGGGAAATGCTTGGAGGTGATGTGGATAGGATTTGGAGGGTTTTGACAGATGGTGGGATTTTGATGCTTGCAGGAAGTGGAAGGATTTTAAGCAATTTGATGGATGGTATGGGGATGATAGCTATGGGAGATGGAGGTGATATTATAGATGAGGAAGCTTCATTACTGACTACTTCACATGGTTGGATTAGATGACATGGCTTATCGGCTACTGGAGGTGACTTTTCTTGTATTTCCTCTAGGAGATTCCTTGGAGACTCGTGTGTCAGAGGTGGAGGTGGATTGACAGGAATAGCTAGTGTGATAGGGGTGGAAGATTGGAAGCTTGGTTGATTGGGTGATGGAGGAGAAGCTGGGATATCAGATGGCATGACTAGATAGTTTGGAAGAATGCATGGATTTTGTGGGATGCTTGGGGGAATGTTTCTAAGGCTTTCAATATACCCATCATAGTCAACAATATTTTTATCATCATTGGAATAGGAGGTGGCGGGAGCAAGGACAATACGATCGAACACATCATGATAGGTTTGGGATTTCATGTTTTGATGATGAGTCGGATGGGGATGGGGTCTTGCATATGAATGAACATGGAAGCTCATGGTTGGATTTGGATTAAGCCTAGAGTTTGGATTGGCTGATGAAGGATTTCCTAGGGAGAGTCAAAGTTGTATGACAGACCTAAGGAGGATTGGCTGGAGATTTTTGGCTTTCCTATGGATGGAAGACTTCAAGGGCATGCTGTCAAAAAGTAAGAGTTTTGCTTTCCTATGCGCTGGATTGGTGGAGATTGTGTCAACTTAAGGATAGACTAATGATCCTATGGGCATGACATGAGATTGACCACTTGTGGATCCTAACCTTTAGCTCAAGGTGATGAGGGATAACAAGTGACAAAGATAGATTACCCTAGACAAAGCTCTGTCAAAGGGATAACCTTGGTGAGGTTGGTGGATTGGTCGGATTGATTGGATAGAAAATTCTAGCAGAATGACAACTCTCTAAAGGCTTGGGTGTGATTTTGGATTGGATTGCTAGCTGGCTGGGGGGGATGATTTGGAGAGACTTTGGATTTGGGATTGTTCTAAAGCAAGGAACTAGATAGATTCGGTTGCAGCGGGGGAGCTTGGATGATTTTCTGATGAGGCAGTGACTACGCTAAGTATGCCTTGAGCTGGGAGATTTGAGCTTTTTTGGGATTTTGACCAAAGTTGGCAAACATTCATTCAAAAGCTATGAACAAACAAGCAGACAAAATTTTGGAGCAAGCACGTCAAACACACCAACATCCTAGGAAGCTTTCTACAAGGATAAAATTTGGTTTAGCTAGGGGGTCCTCGATATACGCAAGGTACGTGAGGCCCAAATCCGTAGATGAAACCAAAAAGATGTCACATAGCCGAGAGGAGCGGTAACCAACTTCTCCTTTTTCACTTCTCAAGGGTATAAAGTTCCTTGAGGCTTAGCCCGAGTGACAAAATCTTGATTCCAAGAGAGGTGTCTTTGGATTCACATCCCAATTTTTATACTCCACCAGAACGCTAGAGTTGACGTCATCTCAAGGGGTGATGAAATTCCCAAGCAGGCCTCCTAAAAAGTGTAAAACAAGACCACATACATGATCTTGGTTTTAAAAGACACACGTTCATTCCAATTGATGATTTAGATTTTGTAAGCTATGATTTAAGACACTTGTGATTATGGCATACAATGTTCATTCCAATTTGACAGCGTCATTAGCATAATGGAAGTCGAGAGATCGTCAACATAAGAAATGCGAGCGTCATTGAAAATGCATCAAAACCATGCGATGTTCATTGATTGTTAGGCATTCAAGATTGAGTGTGAGTTTGTTTTAAGCCAAAAAAAAAGATGTGTGAAACTCAATTGCCAAGTGCGCGCCCGGAGGCCCTCCACATCAAGATTTGTCAAATTTTTATGCCCAAATGAAGTGTGAGCGAGATTAATGTGCATTCAAAGAATTTTCTAACTTAGAAAAACCACTAAAGACCCAAGTGAGTGGAGTTTGATCTTTGTGGAGCACTTAACACCCTCTTAGGTAGACCCATCCCCATAGATGGTGCTGAGATTACAACCAATGGCTAAATTTATTGGTGATTAAAGAGGGTGAGTCCAACTACAAACTTACTCAAAGCGTCTTTATTAGTTTTTATAACTTAGAAGATTTCAAAAATGTGGATTCTTTTTATGCCCCAAAAGATGATTATTTGATCTATGGCATTCAAGATTAGATTTGTTGTTTTAATCATGCATTCATAAAAAAAAAAAAAACTTGATTTTAATCCATGGCACTCAAGAGTGATTTTAGCAACATGCATTCAAAGACAAGTGTTTAAACATTCAAGTTTTCTCCTTTGAGCATTCAAGATTGAGATTTTGTGTGTTGTTTTAAGAACTTTGAAGTGCTTTGTTTTAACCTTAGATCATTCAAGATTGTTTTGGACTCAAAAGTGAAAATGACTCTTTGGACTTTGGTCTTTATTCAAGATTTTGTGTTCTAGTTTGCATATTTTAAGACCAAAAATGATATTCCTAGATTGTTTTGATGCATGAAAAAGCTAAGAAACATTCAAGATTTTGCAACAAGACATTTGTTTGGAACAAATAACAAAGCTTTTAGGACAATTTTTGGCAACCATTTAGGACTCTTAGTTTTCATGAGATTTTTAAAAGAACTTTAAAATATTTGCAAATGAGGTTCATTTTATCCTTGATTGATGCTTTGAGTTTGATTTAGATTTTAGTGTGCACTTAGTGTTGATTTTGAACCTTTTGAAATGGAAACTTGAAGTTCTTTTTAAATTCCCGAAAATGAAGTGTTCCTAACTTTGCATGAATGCATCTAAAACCTTGATGTTGCAAGGATGCAAATGATTGGATTGGTTTAGTTTCACTTGTTAAAAGATTTTTTCTCTTTTGCAAATTTTTAATTTTTTAATGGATTTAAGTATGATTTGGGGGTTCATTTTAAGCACTAAAAAGAAGTGTGTATGATTTTGCTTCCTTAAAAAAAAATGGCCAAGATCTCCCACAAGAAGAAGAAGAAGAAGTAGATGGAATAAGAAGAATATAGACAAGAAGAGGAAGAAGAATTCCAATTGCTTTGTCCACCTATAAGCTTGAAAAATCTGCAAATACTATGAGATAGACTATGAGTTCCTTTGTCTTCTTCATGCTCATGTGGACCTACAAAACCAATTTATACAATCCTACGAATCACAAAAACAAGAAAAATTAGCCAAAATTAGCAAATGACATACAAAACTTGACTAAAAAAGCTAATGAAGATGACCCATGCAAGGTCCCACCGGGCGTGCCAAATGTATATGAGCAATGTTAGTATGCTAATAGAAACCAAATTTAAATAAAGCTTCTACAAACTAAACAAAATTCATAAACTTCAAGATAGAATAAGATGAGCTCTCAATTAAGAATATGAACCATTAATGGGCTCTCTCAATAAGAAGATCTCTTTTTGAGTGGCTTTGTCTAAATAGATAGGATGTATGCTCAAGCTTACGCTTCAAAAAGGGCTTCAAATGGAGTTGGAATTTGGGTGTGAGTGTATGGTTTTGATGTAAAATGGCTTCTTAAAATGGCATTATGACTTTACTTCATGGATTGTGTTAAAATGGCTTGGGAGAGGATTCCTTAAATAGGCAAAGGGCTTGAGGGATCAAGGGCTAGGATGCAAGGATGGGAAAAAGCTTATGGAAGGCTCAGATTGCATGAGAGGAGAGCACATGGATTGTGCTTCCTTACAGCCAATTAGGGAGTGACACATGTCACAGGGTGAGAGGATGGAGGAAAGGGTAAGGATGAGTCAACAAAGGAGGCTCAAGGGATACAATCTTCATAAAGACCCTCATAATGGCTTGTAAGAGCAATGAAAGGGATTTGGAAGAGTCATTTACAGCCTAGTGGGCTTCATAAAGTTTTATGGTTGGGATATTTTGAGGGAGATGAGAGGAATTTTGACTTGGGCTTGATTAGGAAGGTTTTAAGCTTACTTAAGACTATGCAAATGATTAGAGGATGGATTAGGATGGTTTAGGAATAGCTTAGGGATAGGCAAGTGGATGGCATTTAATGAGGGTGGGTGAAGGAGGAGATATTTGTTAACTTTGGCTTGGGTTAGTAAGTCTTAAACCATGTTTAGAGAATGTGACAAGCTTAGGAGGGGATTAGGATTAGGTTTAAAGACATCTTCTAGAAGAGTCTAGACTTTGGATGAGGATAAAGACTTTCTAGAATAGTCTAGAACTTCCTAGGATGAGGATGAAGACTTTCTAGAAGAGTCTAGAACTTCTTAGGATGAGGATAAATAAAGTTTATTTATCTCAAGGGTTTGGGTTGAGGAGATATTTATTAAAACATAATTAATAAATATGAGGGTTAATATTTAATCTTAATTAAATATTTTGAGTTGGGATTAGGGGTAGGAAATGATGGGATTAGCCTTTAATCAAAATTAAAGAAGGATTAGAAAATTTTGGACGAGGTTAGTTGTCTTAAGGAAATTGGCCAAGTTTTGGGCAAAAAATAAATTTTTTATTTATTTTGTATTTTTTGGTCAATTTATTAATTAAATAATTAATAAATAAGGAAATAATGTTTAAATAAAATTTAAACATTTTTGGGAGGGATTCCTTAATTAAATATTTTTAATTAAGATAAAGGGATTTAATGCAATAAAAATAAATTAATTAATTAATTAAATAATTAATTAATAAATGTTGATGTCATCAGGAATTTTTCAGAAAATAAAAATACTTTATTTTCTAAAGGTTTTTAGGTGTGTACAAAAAGCACTTGAATATAGATTAACATCCATATTCTCTAAGCATAATATATCCACAAGTCAGCTTATATTCAAAACTTCAAATTTTCAAAAATATTTAATAACTTAGATACCTTAAAATTTGATAGCTCCTCCCCGAGTTAGTGTGTCTATTCTGTGACCAAAATTCTATACTCCCTCTGAGTAAATGTGTCTCTATTGATACACTTTGACATCATGCTCTATTCTTTTGTTCATTCACCTTTGACAACTCACCCATTCTTATTATTCTCCCTCTGAAAATATATTTCCATTTTTGCTCTTTCTCCCCCAAAAAAAAAATTATTTCCCTAATGATATATTCCCCCCTTTTCTCCTTTCTCTCCCCCTTTTTGACACTTATGTCAAATGGGCTATACACCTATGGTGTGTTTGTACAAAAAATATTTATGGACATCTGTTATTGTCTTGAGAGATACATCCCAGTTATCACATGCAACATCCAATAACTTTAATTGGATTGCAAGCTTGGTAGCAAGGTGTATTGGACCATCTAATGTACAAGGATTGGGGTATTTCTTTAGTAGAGTTTAGCCTAGATCCTTGTGAAATATCTCCATGTGTGGGGTGAGGGTAGCTTGTATACTTGTTAGTTTAGCTCTAATATTAGCCTCATTTTCTATTAAGATAACTAGCTAACTTTGTGTCTAAAGCAATGTCCTAAAATGCTTCTCAGTCTAAGCTGGATTTGTAAGTAGTCTTGCACTTGATGTAGATATTTGACTTTCTAGGCTCAAAATGTGACTTCTAGTCTCTTGGGTGAAGAGTGTAGGATTGCATAGTTTTGTATACAATGAGAATATGTTTTCAAGTACCTTCTTCACATCCTCAACCTTAGTTTCCAATACAACTTGAGTTAGTGCTATATCACCTAATATTTTCTCATTTACCTTGTGTTGGAACTTCTTTTTTTACTATTCTAGTAGTTTGGCATTAGTATCAAAGTCTTCATTACTGACCTCCTCTACTATAACTGTCAATTTCTCTGTTAGTGGCTTGGTCTCATCCAGAGTTGGTAGACTAAATGTATCTAAAAACATGTCTTTGATGTCCTGTAGAGCTTGCTTCTACCTATATTCTCTCCTAAGCATTTCTTGATGCTTTTTCCTTTCTAAGGCCTTTTGTAAAATTCTTATTCATTCCAGTGTCATAGTATCATAATCATACTTTGGAGTAATAATTTCCTCATCAAGGCTTATGTCTCCATAATGTATTACCCTTTCAACCATTGATGAGCTTGGGCTTGGCACTAAGTTCTACAATGGAGTAGCATCTGTGCTTGCCTTCTGAAGAGTTTGTGTAGGAGTTCCAAATGTTGTTAAAGCAACCAGTACTTGGATGGCTACTTGTTCCTTCACCTTTGGTTCTATCTCTTTAGGTTTTCCTTGGTCTATCACTATGACTTGGTTTGCACTTTCTTCTTGTGTTATAGGTGCAGATAAGTCTAGCTGACCTTTTTTTGTTGTCCTAGAGTGATGTCATTCTCTTCTAATGTTGTCTTCTCAATTGTATCAACCTTGGTAGATGTAGCTTCTATCATTTGAACCAAATATTGTACATTAGGAACTAGAGGGATGATGGAAGGTGGTTCTTATGGATTCACCTTTTCCCTTGTAATATTAGTTAGTGTCTTATGTACCTCATCTACACTCACCAAAACTAGATTGCCACATAGTTTGGCATGCAATGTAGATTGATTTAATATCTTCTTCAAGTCTTCTATAGTAAACGTATTGATGTTATGAACTAATGGATTAGAAACATCTTTGATAGTTATAATCTCAGTAGTCTCAGTTGTGTCATGTGGAGGGCTGACAATTGGCAATTGTGTGTCTTGCACACCTTGTTCTTCTTGTTGCTCAGGCTTGGTTGTTACCTTGTCATCATCTTTGATTTCTATCTCTCCTCCAATTGTGTTATCATCCTCTTTCTTATCATCTTCATTTTCATCATCTTCATCATCATCTTTAACCTCTGAAGGGTCAATTTCTCTTTTCTTGATAGTGGTCAACCCATAAATGAGTTTCTAGATTTGTGTTAATTTCTTAACATCTTTAGTATTATTTTGGGGAATGCTAAAGGCTCTGTATTTAGGTGTGAACCTAACTACATATTTCTTTATAGCCTTAGCAATTTTTCCCTTAATCAACTTAGGCATTACTTGGACCAGTGTGGTTTTCCTAATTTGTATTTCTAGATTTAGATAGTAATGCCATTTTTGCTCAACTATCTCATATAGACTCTTAGGTATAGTGTTGGCAAATTGTAGTGGTTTTTTCTTAAACTTTGACATCATGGCATATAGGGCCTTTTCCACTTGATTTTTCTCTACTTTACCAATTTATCAAAATCAGCATGAGTAAAACCTAATAGATTTGCATTGCTCTTAACAGTTTCACATAAGTTCTCAAGATCTAAGAGAGTTTTGGCCAACTTGGTTTAATGATTTTCTTAGTCCTTGCCATAAGTTGTACCTTGGCATTCCTCTTCTTTTTCTCAGCAAGAATAGGTGCTTCCTCAACTTCTTCTCTCTCAACACCTTCAATCTCCTCCTCTACTTTATCTTCTCCCATACCTTGGGTTAATACTAGAGGTTCTTGTGCTTGAATTTTCTCTTCCTCTTCTTCATCTTCCTCTTCTTCTTCTTCTTCCTTGGCACCCACTCCAAATTTGTGTTTTAGTTTCTTTACCAGCTTGTGCTTCTTCTTAATAACTAAAGTAGTTTTTAGTTCCATGGTGATCTTGGACTTTGCCACTTCATAATTTCCAAAAATTTTGGTAGTTTTGTCAACCTCTTCTGCAAGTAAGGCTATGATGGCTACAAAGGCTTCATCTACATTTATCTCATAGCCTAAGGGTCTCAACCATCATATCCTTGGCATGGCAGCTTGTATAAATGTGTAATTAGCATCCATAAGAAAAAAAATGTCATCATAATGATTCTCAACTAAGGATACTAGTAGTCTTAGTCTCTTTTTTATTGACATCTTAAAATCTTCAAAGTAGCTAGTGATGATTAATTCAAAATATTCACCTAGTTGCTCAATGTACTCACCAATTTGTACTGCAACCAATCTATTGGTCTTCCATCCTAGAATACCAAAAGAGGGGAATTTTTTTTGTACATAAAATAATATACAAATCAAAATTGAACCAAACTTGCACTGTGCACTCTTTGCTTTCCTAATTTCTCCAAGGTTATCCATTAGTTGTTGCAATTGTAGCTCTACTAGATCATATGGATGATCTTTCTTGACAATTTTGTAACCAACATCCATAGCTATGTAGGGTACACTATTCAATTTGTTGGATTGATATAATTTATGCGATATTACCCTTACATCAAAGTTAATGAGAGGATTAGTGATTGTATCTATTGTCATACCTCTTTTGTTCCAGATAGCTCTAGTATTCTTTTCAATCATTTCTTTGGAATCACTTCTTAGTGCCTTAGACCAATCTAGGGTTGGGTAGCCAGTAACCCTATGGATTATTCTCTTGGTAATCTTGATAGGTCCATTATCTAGCCTAAGGAGCCATCATGAATTATGCTAAGCATGAATCATATCCACTCTATCTTAAATACATTTGGAAAATCTAGGGCTTGTGTTAAACCCTTTTTCTCAACAATTTTGTACTCTTCTTTCAAAATACTATTTTCACATAACCTATTATATGCACCTCCAATTTCCATTTCACCAATGCTTCCTATCATATAGTTATAACATTTTCTCACATCTTGTACCATTATTAGGTTTGGTGGGATCATGAACAATGCACCAGAAGGGTCTTGCTTATATGTAATGTCAGGAATTGCTTTAAACACGAGCTATTTAACTTCATTACTGACCAACTGTATGTCTAAAAATTTCTTTCCTCCAACATTTTTTGAACTCAATGCCATTATGTCAAACTAGGGTTTATGAAAATTTAAATTGCATAGCTCGATTCTTGATAAATACCTTGTGAAATTTTTCAAACTAGCATGAGATCATTACTAAAATCTCTTGCAACTACTTTGGATGGATTTCTAGATTGCCTTTTTCTTTGCTCACTCTTTTTCAAATTTGAAATGATGAAGAATGGGATAAAATTGATCAAATAACCTTTGAAAAGCTTTCAATAAATGTTGTGTGCTTACACAACTATAAGCTCAACATCAGCCAATTTTAGGCTCACTCCGCACCTATTGATATTTCCATCACTTGGCAACTATTGTGACCTCAACATCAACTACCTAGTCTGATAGCTTAACATCTTCTAACATTTCACTCAGCACATATAGGAAACTCTTCGTACTCGACATCATTATGATAAACTCAAAGATTTGGTAACAACATCTTGCATCTTTTTTTATGCTACTATAGTCCTTTCAGTACTATAACCTTTTGGAACTAAAGTATAATGTAGCTTTTAGATATCTGTCCCACATACATTTTGAATGCCTAATTTGATAAGGTGTGATCACCTGACCCATTGGGTGAAGTGATCCCTTCTCTATTTGATGTGTTGCAAACATCTTTCTTTTTCCATGTCTTGTTTATCTCATCTCTAATGTGTTCAACATTCATCTTGCCTTTACCTTTATCAAACTCACAACTTGGTACCTTTGACCTAGTTGGACAATACCTACTGATATGACCATTTTTCAAATAGCTGAAACATGTGGTTTGAATTAACTACCTTTGGTAGTTACCTCCAAATTGTGTCCTAATGCAATTTTTAGAAACATATCCATATTCTTGATAGTAATGACAACTATATCTTGTATTATAATACCAATTATAAGAGTTTCCATTGTTTCTTACCTTTGCTTGTCTGTTTGATAACCACATGGATTTGGATCTAGATTCAAAAGTTCTATGTCCATTTTTTTGATAGTTGTAGCAATATCCTTCAAATATTTGTGTATGCATGGTCTTGGTTCTACATTCTTGTGCTTGGTGACCTTTCTTTTTGCACTTATGATAATGAATCATGTTCTTAGACTTGACATTCTAATTTTAAGTTTTTCTCTTGTAGACATTAGCAATATGTCGTTCCTTACCACAATTATAACAAGTGGGTTTGTAGTTCTTACCTTTTTGGTTCCTTTCTTCAACACTTTTGGATGAATCTCCTTATTCAACACTTGCATATCTCTATCTAGATGTGTCATTATTGGATCTAGAGGATCTCAATAATTTCTCAAAGTATTTGATAGCTTCATTTGGTTTGTTGTAACTTTCAGCATATTCCTTTTCTCTCTTTAGATCATTCTATAGTTGTTCATTCTGCAACTTCAATGTGGTTATCTCAATATCGTTGATATTTAACTAATAGTTTGCATTCATCATTTGGCTTAGAGTATCCAATTGCATATTAGAGATCTTGGTTAGCTCTATTGTCTTCTCTTCCAATCTATTGTTCAAGATTCTTTTTTCTTCTTCAATCATGCTTTGTCTTCCATAGCTTTCTTCTTTTGTTCAATTACCTCACAGAGCAGTATAGCTTGTGATTCTTGCTCTAACTTGAGATTTATGATTTCCTAAGCTTCTATTCTATTCTTTTCCATCAGATCTGCAATTGTTGAATCAAATTTGTTGGACTACCTTTTGAAAATAGCTTGGTAGTGTCAATCTCTTTGTATTGTGTGTCATTTTTTGCAATAGCAATTTCTTTCCTTCTCTTCAAGGACTTCTTTAATTCTTCTCTTGCTTCATTCGATTGATGCAAAATGAGTTGTATCTCAATTCCTTGATCCTCAATAATCTTTCCCAATTTGTTCACTTCCATTTCAAGATCTTTCCTCAAAGCTACAAAGCTTCTCCTTTTGAGAACTTAGCTCTAATACCAATTGTTTGAATTACAATAGGAAAGGTGAACTTGTGAGAGGAGGAGGGGGGGGGGGGGGGGGGGGGCGGGGGGGGTGGTATCAGTAGTTCAAATTTGGATCCATAAATTTTTCACCATACATCCATCTCATACATTCAATAATAAGACTGAAATAACATGTATAACATATGCATCTAAATCATATAAACATGTAAGCATTTACACATATAATACTAGATATGACTACTCAAAAACCCGCCAAGTGAGAAGGTAAAATTGGGATGGGAATGACATGCACAAATCTTTACTATTGCAACAATACAGTGTATACATGGAAGGTTATAATATTCTGACCATGAAACATGATCTACCCTATGAAAGGTCTACCTTGCTAAAGGCTTACAAAGACTGTTAGGTCTCACCTTGTTAGAGAACTTCAACTTATAATTAAGTAAGTACCCTATTAAAGGATTTCATATAGTCTGTTAGGACTACTCTATAAAGAGATTTAATTGAAATCACCTATTAAAATGTCTTAGCATAGATCATGTGGTTGTCACTTTCTTTCCTAATAATGCATCACCTCTAAACAATTTCTTCTTGATCCTTCTCGATCAGATGCCTCAATGCTATATCCTTTTCTCTATCCTTTGTTCTTCTCTAGCTGATTCTACAATTCACTCTTTCTTCTAAGTCACCATGAATGCTTTGTTTTTGCATGCAAACTATTCTCTTTGCTCTTTCATTTCCTTACACACTCTCTATAAAACTTTAGGGTTTCATCCTCCTTAAGAAGACTTTGGTGGCTTAGGTTTAAATATGAATCTACAGCTAAGATTCATCCATTTTTCCACTTAAACCTTCCCATTTTTTGATTGGTTGCATGTAGTTACATAGGGAATCCAAATATAGATTCATCCTTATCTCCAAAATATCAAAATATAATCTTAAGTCACCACAAAAATGATTTACATAGTTTTTTGTTCGATTACAAACAAATATGTCAAAATTGTTTCACTTAACATCTAAAGTCTCTGATGCCCAGCATACTCTAATATTTATATTGTTACTTGGCTCTTGTGTCACTTGGCATAGTCTATTTGCTCAACTTCTATATTACTTGGCATGTACTATTCTTGGCACTTGTGTGACTTGGCACATGAGTGGCTCGACACTCATTATGACTCAGCTTGGTCTAATATTTAAACATTATGCCTAGCATGAACTACTAGTTCATCTTGAAATAAGTAAATAACTTAAGTGTGTTGATTGTAGGATTTGAAAAAATATGTAAATCAAATACATGAAGCCCAAGAATACTTTCATGCAAAAAAACCTTTCACGGAGAAGAAAAAGACAAGAAGAGGCAAGGGTTTCATCTGAAAACATGAAAATTGTATAATTAGATGAAGAAGAGATTAAAGATCTTGATAATTAAAAAGAGATCAATCCTTATAAAAGGAGATCAAAACCCAAAAAGGGTAACCTAATAAGTTACTAAAGGTAAGCTAAAGGAGAAAGCTATTTAATAATTATGAAATAATTATTAAATAGAGAAAGTTTAAAAATGTATAAAACAAAATCTTAAGAAGGGAGAAAAGGTAATTTAATAAATAAAATTAAATTATGCTTTTTCTCTAACACCCCCCCTTAAGATGAGCAAAAATGCAGCTACAAACAAAGTTGAAAGCAAATTTGGGTCCCAGTAACAAGGCTTGATGAGTTACCCAATCACAACAAAATCTCTATAAAATGGAGAAATAGGGAAAACCCAATGGGAAAAACTCTGCTCCAAAAAGAGATAGCAAAAAATCTAGTGAAGGACTGCAAAAGCCTCCAATTAGAGGAATGTTCCAAAACATAGGAACAAAGAGAGATCATGAAGAAAACCATTAAAGCATGAAGAAGCCACAAACTCTATCAAAAGGAAACTACTGATCTATAGAACCTCCTTTGAAATAGAAGAAAAAGAAGAGTGTCTATATGGTAGATGATCCATCTCACTGAAATGCATAGGTAAGCTACTACAATTGCCTAGTACATATGATCAAATATTGAACACAAAGCTCACTCTAACAAGCCAAGGAAGCATTAGTAACAATAGAAGAAACCCCCCTAATGCACACCAAGGTGAGGTGATAGGCAACTAAGAAAGTGGGCCAAAAACCTCTTGCAGAACAAAAAGAACTAAGAACACTGAGAGTGAGGAATAGGTATAGACACCTATAAAAGCAAGTGTCACTGAAACATCATGGAGCTAATGTCATGGAAGGGACACTCACTTGACAAAGGAAGAGGGCCTAAATAGAAACAACTATCCCTAGCCATGACATGTTACAATATAGTACGAGTACAATAAATCACAATGATGAAAGAGATCCCAAAAAGCAAGGAGTGACACTTTATCGAGCAATGTGTTTGCATAAAATTTCTTACAAATGATATCAACAATGATCAAGAAGGGGAAAATGGTAATACAATAGATAGTGCAACCCAAAAGAAGAGATCCCATGCCATGAAAATGATCCCCAGACTTGAAACAACCATGATATCCACCATAGAGAAAAAAAGCCAAAAACATGATAGAAAGAGCATGGAGTAGAATCTGGAAGAAATTACATCATTTCTAAAAAATAGACAAAACCAACTTTCCAAAAATATAATGTTTTTGAAAAACTAAGATCGGACACTCAAGATATGCCCTTCGAAGTGAAAAACTGAACATCTAGCTTTAATTGCCAAAATAGGCAACCAAACTACATTAAAACTCAAAAAAAGCTACACCAATGTCTCCATCTTAGAATCATCTTTTCAACACATTTTTTGGATGAAAAAAATTAGTCTGTATGCTCAAGTTATGGAGAAAAAATGAATAGGGCCCCTGGAAATGCAAAAAATAAATAAAATTTAATAATAAATAAATAAAAACACCATCCTAGCACTACTGGTGGAGCGGCAGCTGGGTGGTGGGATGGGCAGAGCCATGGGTAGGTAGCTAGAGGGCGGAGCTGTGGCGGCAATGCAAGTGGAGCTACCAACAGAGCTACTGTGGGCCGCTGTAGAGCCACTGGGTGGACCACCAGCATTGACCATAGTGGCACCACTAGTGGTTAATTAACTACCGCAACATTAAAATGCCAAAAATATTTTTTTTATGATTTTTTTTATTTTTCTACCTCGAAACGGATGCCTAAGGTCGTACGGTCGTAGCGGGAAAAATATTTTTGCCTCCCAGATGAACATTGTCCAAAATGGACAAACTTTATATGGAAATGGGAGTTTTGATACCTTCTAATTCCATTCATGAGGTCTATTTTGTCTTAGACTACTATAAAATATGGTGACCCCATTGTTTTCTCAGGAAATACTTGAAAAACACCAGATCTGATCTGCCAAACCCTTGTACTCCCTTTTTCTCTAAATACTGACAACTTACAATAGATCTAGCTCTAATAGCATGTAGGATTTTAGAAAATATGAAAATCAAATCCACGAAGCCCAAGAATACCTGCATGTAGAAAGCCTATCACAAAGAAGAAAAAGACAAAAAGAGGCAAGGGTTTGATCTAAAAACATGAAAATTGTATATTCAGATGAAGAAGAGATTAAAGAGCTCGATAATTACAAAGTGATCAATCCTTAAAAAAGGAGATCGAAACCCAAAAAGGGTAACCTAATAAGTTACTAAAGGTAACCTAAATGAGAAAGCTATTTAATAATTATAAAATAATTATTAAATAGAGAAAGCTTAAAAATGCATAAAGCGAAATCTTAAGAAGGGAGAAAAGGTTATTTAATAAATGAAATTAAATTATCCTTTTTCTCTAACATTGACACCAACTTGTCAAAACCAATTCTGAGATCAACACTCAAAGTGGCCAATGCCTCAAACATTATAATGAGGTAAGACCCATCTTAAATTCAAGCATTTAATGAGATTTCTTAGCAGAGTAAATTAAGGATTATTAATTTGAACTAATAAAAGATCTACCAAAAATTATAAAATAAGAGAAGATATATAATATTAATTTATATGCGAGATACAATATTGTCTAAGACATGACCAAATTGAAATATTAATTTAAGTTAATTAATAAATTAGGATACATTATTTAAGATAAATCGAGGACTAACCCATTTATATTAACTATAGATTTATAAAAGGTCCAATGAGATGAAATAAATTATTTAAATGGAGCAAAATGGAAGATAAAAGTAAATAAAAGATAGAATTACATTAAATGCATGCTAACAATTTATTTAATTAGAGTTCTTCCAATTTAATATGGTATAGGTTGCAAGTGAGAGTAATTTTTGTGGGAGTAGAAAGAAGTGACCACTATCATCATCAAATTTATCACTTTGCAAGGAAAGTATAAAATTTTCCATTCCCATCTCTTTTTAATGCTTAATCATTTTAGGAGTGTGAAATTATATTTCCCTTATCAGTTTTTTTAATCTCTTACTTCTTGTTAAATTTAGGGTTAAGCATGGTCCCTCTCTCTACAAAATATTAATTTATAGGCTTTGTGAGTTTCATGAGGCTCAGATTCCCCAATTAAGTCCCTCCCCCAATTTTTTTATGGTGCTCAAAGCTATAGTCTTTACCTCTATCTCTTCCTCATCTAAGAATCCTTTGGCCTGTTCAAATCTCCCTAATGTACCCTCTATTTTTGAAACTAATTTTCTTCCTATCCATAAAGCCAAGTGTAGGAAGACTTAATAGAAGGATCAATCTATGAAAATAGTGGAAATATTTGATAGCATAGCCTCTGCTTCATCCTAGCCATAGAATCAATATGTACCCCTAATTATACTCCTTACCCTATGCCAAACATGATCTCCACCTCTTGTTATTCCCCATCCCCTAACACTCAAATCATTTATAGCCTAAGTACCCCCATATCCTTCAAAATGCTTCTCCTAGTTTTTTCCCTAGAACTAATGATGCTGGTGTTGGGCCATTAGTCCTAAACCTTAAGTCAAAAGAGTTGTCTATCTAGCATAATATGCTGAACTAAGTTACCAAGAAGTTGCTTTACCAACTCCAAATAGCCAGAAGAAAGATTCACAATATAGAACTGCTTAATTATTAGAAAGAAAGGTGGAGGAATGAAGTTAAAAAAAAGGGACAAGGATTTGTGGGGAGTGTTTATAGAAATTTGTAAAAAATACATAATTGAATGTTATTGGTAGAGAAAATCTTGGAAATTTGCACCCCAATTCCTTCAAAGGAGGAGATGAATGAGATCTTCTTGTGTAAGTTTTAATCAAGGAGTACTAGGCTAAGTGAAGGGACCTAGTCAAGGAACTTTCTTCCTAGAAGAGACTGACTAAGGATAGAGTGCATAAAGAAATTGGAATAATTTAGGGGGAGCTAGGTGAGAGGAAACCTAAGAGAAAAAGGACATAAGAGAGTCTTTGTATTTTCACTAAGAAGGATGTTGACTTTGGGGATATTGATTCTTCTCACCCTTCTAAGAAGGATTCATTTCTAAACAATGTAAAGGAGATGGCCAATTAGTTTTTCGATACTAGTATTTGTTGTGATGTTGTTTTGGTGCTCATGGGTCTCTATTAGTTTATTGGTTTTTGTTGGTTGTTGGTGTGTTGTTGATTTATTGTTACTAATTTTTTCCATTCTTATTATCTCTATTGTTTAAGTTTTTTGTTTGGTTTTTTATTATCTTAGAATGTGTTGATTATGGTTTTCTAATGTTTCACTTCTTGTGACACTATATGATTTTTTTTCCCTTTAGACTAGATGTTATATTTTTGTTGCTAGGTGTAGGCCCTCTCCTACTTTACTTAATTAGAAAACAACAAATATATCTCTCATTTTTATTTTAGAGTGAAGTGTTTGAACATATTTTTAAAATTATTTTACAATTATTAAAAAATAAATGTAAATTTTGATTTGAAAATGCAACTTGCATAGTTCTAGATCGAAATAAATGTAACAAAATGGCTAAAAACATCTCAATGGATAGAAATCATTAAGATGTCAAATGAATTATTTTTTACCTTTAATGCTAAGTTATTAAAGATAAGTTACAATTAAGATATTTGAATATTATAAAGTTTAAATTTCATGGAGTTAATATAATGTTAAAAAGGTAGAGTGAAAAAATGCCTCTTGATAGATTAGTTGACTAACATTTGAGACATTTTTCATGTTAAATAACATCATCAAGAATAATCTAATTTTGCTCCTTAGAAAGCATGAAGCATAATTATTTGATTTGATGGGTTATATATAACCACAACATATCAAGTTGTACTTCTATATTTGGATGGATAAATGTGAACTCATTTAATAGAAATCATTGAAAAATTCATAATCATTATTGATATTTTTAGTAAAAAAAATTATTGTTGGTCTATAAATTAAATAAATAAAAAATAATAAGCTTGATGTTTCAATAACTTAAAGTTGTAGATGAATAATATACTTTTTAAAATAACAAAAATAAAAAAGTGTTAAATACATACCTAATGATGCAATTTGGATTAAGTTAAAAATAGGTTTTAAAAGGGGACCCAAAACCTCAAACAAAATATTACATAAGGATATTCAAAGTAGCACCAAAAATTTGAAACATCGATGGCTTACATACATAACTAGTAACACACCCAACAATGAGAAGACAAGAAAAAGACACATAAATAAAAAACACATAACAAACAATCCTTGATAGTAGACCCACCATGAAAAAAAAAATCTCCTTAAGAGCTTTGGTGGATTGAAGTTGCATCACATTCACCTCCTCCATAGTACTTTTCAACTACTTCATAGCTTTGGAGGAGGAAACAAATTTTCTATTTAGGCTCACCCTAGTTCTTTTATGAGGTTCATCCTTGACAACCAATCCCTTCTCCTTACTTCCTAGATCCATGCTAAGCTCGAAGCCATCCAAGAATCAATATGCCCAATGAAGTCCATGATAATTTGTTTTGTTCACTATTTTCCTTTGAGATCTTGCTCAAATTGTCCTTATATACAACCTAATTCTCTCCAAGGTTTTATCTTTTATTTGCTTCCAGAATCTTACTCATTTGATCATCTTCCTCAAGCTCATTCTCAAGACTACCAATGCTATTTCTAAGAGAATGAATTTCATTATAAACAAAAGTATCCCAGGAAAGGATGACATCAATAGTATCCTTGACATTCTAAAGGAACTCCATAGAGGAAGGGATGGCATTAGGATATGAGTTCCCCTTATCCAAAATGAGAGCACCAATATCAACCTCAAAATAATTCCCATTAGATTCCATAGAAGGGCAGTCTACTAAGTTAATAATTAGGTAGTTTTCGTTACCCATCACAATGGGCTTCTTCTTCTTTACAAGGGGTGGAGGAAGACTCTCAATTTTATCATGTAACTTAGGAATACCTTACACCTCTGAATCAACATCAACATGTATGACCTTAGGGTCATCCTTCCAAACATTCTTCTTGTCCCCAATATCCTTTAAACCCATCTACACCTTATCAAAATCTGCCCCCATCTTCATCCCCCTTTTATTTTTATCCAAAAAACCTTTCCAATTTTAACCTTTGAACCCCAAGGAAATTTTCTCTTCACTCCACTAGACATATCAACCTCCCCCTTCTTGCAATTTTGTATGGCTAGTTTGGGGCTATGGTCTTTATAGTATTCTTAAATAAAAAAAAAACATCATCATGAAAAACAAGCTTATTATCTATTTTCCATTGCTCAATGACACTAATGTTCAGGGATTTTAGAATGAAAAAAATAAAAGAGACCCTATCACCATAATAAAAATGATTCACAAAAATGAAATTATAACTATGGAATCTATAATACATTCCATCCGAGGTGAAATAACCCCTAATACATAGTGGTACCTTCCTACAAATATGTTTAATTTGCATGCTTGAGTAGTATTCTTCATCTTCAGTCAAAGCATTCCTTTACTCATAGTTTTCAGGTAATTTTGCAAGAAAATAATTTTCAACCTTCTTTTCCTTATATAGAAATTTATGCCATCATAATGGAGGCCAAATATTTGTAAAATAAAGCCTAGGGTAAGAGGGAAGAAGATACCATACATCATAGAAGTCTCACATTTGTAGTCCTTAAATAATTTTTCAGTTGCTTCTAGGTTGAAACCTTCTAGCCCTTCAAGATAAATGGTGACCCTACCTTTCTCATGCTAATCCCAAATAGATGGGACCTCCTTCCATTATTTACAAGAGCTCAATTCTTAAAATTTTGGAGAACCATCCATATCTTTGTTATCATTGTGATGAACCAAGTTTCTATTATCAATGACCAAATCCAAAATGCCTTTAAACACACAAATGGTAGTAGTTAAGGATAATATCACCCATAAAGTGTGTGGGTCATAATTACTCAACAAAATGTACCACCACAATATTGCATTGGTGATATTATGAAAATAAAATCCCTTACCTATCACCTCCATTATTCCTTGATTTGTTTCTAATTACACTATGTGTTGAATCCTCCTTTATTATTTCCTTTAATTCAAAAGAAAAACTTGCTTGGCATGGACCACCATGTTAGCTATTCAATCTATTGCCATGTTGTCTTTCTAGTAGCTATGATTATTGATAAAAATTCCAAAAATTTCAATGATGCATTTGGATTCTTTTATTATCTTATCAATTGGCCATGTGGGTGGGGATTCACCAAGAAAGCATCTAAAAATGTTGTTAGAATTCCCGTCAACCCAAAGGTTACTACATTTAAGGGACTTAGAAACTTTAATAATCTATAGCTCACTACGTGGCTCATCTAGGTACCTAGAAGGATGCCACAACACCAATACAAGCAACATTAATATCCCATATAATTCTACTTCATCCATCTTGACCATTCTTTGGCACAACCATCAAACTTGGCCTTCATCTATCCATCCATCTAGAGAAAACAACCAAACCACCTCATCTCTATTCCATCTTCTAGTATTTTAGGTGTTAATATTATCAAGGAGAGGAACATTTAGATCATAACCCTCTCCATCTAGACAATCATTTTTCACAATGGAAATGAAAATTTCCTTAATTTCCCTAATGATGTTTTTCACAAAAACCCAAGCCAAAATCTCCATGATCTCTAAGCAATCTATTATTTTGTTCCTTTCACCTTTATCTCTAATCTCTAGAGTAGACAACCAAACCACCTCATGTCTATTCCATCTTCTAGTATTTCAGGTGTTAATATAATCAAAGAGAGGAACATTCAGATCATAACTCTCTCCATCTAGATAAACATCTTTCATAATAGAAGGGAAAATTTCATTAATTTCTCTTATGGTCTTTTTTCAAAAAAACCCAAGCCAAAATTCTGATCTCTAAACACTCTATTATTTTTTTCCTTTCAAAATTTCCAATAGAAATGAGTGAGTAATAAAATTCTGGACAACCTTGGCATTTCCATTTGATGCTGGACAAATCCACTAAGCAATGAAATCCTTGATGTTACTGAAGAATACCCAATTTAAGTTCCACCTAGCCAATATAGTGTCCCAAACTTCATGAGAAAAGGGACATAGGAAGAACATATGGAAAATGTTATCCAAATCATCTTTGCAGAGGAAGCATCTATTAACCAACTGAAAGTCTATCTTTCTTAGGTTATCAAAAGTAAGAATTTTATTGTGAACCATTATCTAGTAGAAGATTCCAATTTTAAGATTTAACCCTTTAAACCAACAAGAGGTAAAAAAGATAGCATCATCACTTAGAAGGAGTTATGAAATTCTAGAAAGAAAATAGAGTTTAACAATCATTAGGATTAAATTCCCAAACTAGATAATCAGACTCAATCCATATCGATCCTCCATGAATAATGCCCCATCTACATCTCCAAAAAGCTAGGATTGATTGAAGTTAGGTCCACCCACTTACTATTAATCCAGGAATCTATAACTATGCTACCTTAAACAATCTTATAAGAATTAATCATTCCCTGATCAATGAAATGATCGATCAATGATCTTTCTCTAAGTAAAGCATTTTGCTAGTATCTAGTCCTTTTGTCATTGCCCAATTTCCATCTAGGCCTAGATCTAACTAGCTTCTTATCCTCCTTTATAAAACTCTAGATAAAAAATCCATTATCAATGAGTGAGAGACTCTGAGAGAGTGGTTTATAAAACTATATTTTTAAAAACTTTTATCTTTGTCTTTTCTCATATATTTCAAATATTATTTTTCTTGTTTCTTAGATGTATAATTTTTTTTATAATGATTGCAAAGAAGTGAAAACATGAAAGATTTATGAACTATTTAATAAAAATACTTTGCTTTTATAACATAACTATCACACACTAAAAGCACTATTGGTTCTTGAAATTTTGGTAATAAGATTTCAATCATTTTAACAAAAAAAAGATATTTGTGATAATTTTTAATATATGCAATATAAAAATCTAAGAGAAAATTAGAAAGAAAAATTCTCAATGGTTATTGATTGAAATATCATTTGATCACTAGTTAATCAAAAGTGATTACAACATCGAATTCCAATAAAGCCACATAGTTCCTAAATTATAATAGCTGAATTAGGTAGAGTACTAAATTTTAGAAATTGATAATATTTTATATCATTTCATTACTATTTTAATATTTAATTTATTTCTTAGTCAATAGCCTACAACAAAATGGTATATTGTGAGCCTCTTAATTGAGAGATTACTAATTAACCTTAGCTTCGACTTCTTACCAATCATATATATATATATATATATATGTATGTATGTATGTATGTATGTATGTATGTATGTATGTACGTATGTATGTACATATATATATGTACACATATGAATGCATATGTGTATATATATATATATATATATATATATATATATATATATATATATATATATATATATATATATATATATATATATATATATATATATATATATATATATATATATATATGTGTGTGTGTGTGTACATATGTGTACATAGATATATGTAGATATATATATATATATATGTACATATATATGTGTGTGTATATATGTATATATCTATATATATATATATATGTGTGTATATGTATATATAAATGTATATACATATATACATATATGTATATGTATATACATATACATGTATGTATGTATATATATACACGTATGTATGTATATATATATATATATATATGGATATACATATGTATACATATACATATATACATATACATATACATATACATATATATATATATATATAGACACACACACACACACACACACACACACACACACACACACACATACATACATATATATATATATATATATATATATATATATATATGTAATTTATTTTTAACATTTTTAGATTGTATTTTTACATAGAATTCTTTAATTTTAAATTACATAGTAAAATGTTTTAAATAAAATAAATAATATAGAGTGTATTGCTCATTAAAATTTATAAATTTGGTTCTTAATATTCATTAAAAAATAAAGTTATATGATATTCTAATTATAAAATATTTAGAGAGAAATATGTTATTCATATAATACTTTTACATAATAAAATGTTAATACTCTTGTATTAAGTAATAAAACTAAAAAATATTTATTTCCACAAAGTTTAAATATAAAAAATTTGGGTAGTGTTTTCTCAAAATCTCTTGTAAAATAATTTTATAAATTTTATAACTTAAAAATATCACAAATAAACTTTTTAAAAATTTAAAGATAAAATTAAGAAGAAAAATGAAATTAAAAAATAATAATAATAATTAGTTAAGTATAAGTTATTGTAATAGTATATTGCCTACGGAAAAGAACTTAAACATACTTCAAACCTTTAAAATTGCATTTATAATTATTTGTATATGTTTGAATTCAAACTTAATAGTAGAGCTTTGTATTTTCTTTCATGGAACAAGCATACACATTAAATTGTTATATCTTTAGTACATTCATAAATTCAAAGAAAGAAACATATTAATTATTTTTTCATTTGTTTTCTTCTATCATGGCGATAGATCATATACTATAATATAAACATTGATGTTAAAAAATGTACATGATCAAGTCTAAAAACTTTCGTAAACATTCATATCAATTATAAAAATCTAATAGCTTTATAATCTCTTATTGCAAAAGTAATTTGCTAAGAATAAAAACAAGTCATAGGAAATTGAGAGCAATTTTCAGAAGCCTTAGCTATAGTAATTAGTGGCCTACACCGGGGCTTGAACCAGATGGAAGTTCATTCTTCAATATGTTTTCTGTTCGCGAACTGCTCTTCATACCACCATCGTTGATATATGAGTTGCCTGTTCCAGGGCTCGGACCATATGGAAGCTTGTTATTCAATTTGCTCTCTGATCTCCAACTGCTCTTAATGCCGCCATCATTGATAAATGCATTGCCCGATCCGGGGCTTGGATCAGATGGAAGCTTACTCTTCAACATCTCCTCTCTCACAATTACACTATGCTGAGCTGAGAATTTATCCTGCACAGCTTTTGTTTTGAGATTTTTTCTTCCTTGTGCACTTTCAACATTAGACATTATTGCCATAGAAATCAACACAATGAAGGTCATATTCATCATCCAACAATTTGAACTTCCTCCCATTGCAATTCTGCTTGAATACTCAAAAGAGTTAGTGTTTTTTTCTCAGCAATATAAAACCTAAATGATTTTCATAATGATAGTACTACAGAAGAGAGGATGAGATGATTCCAATGGGAAGGAATGTATTCAATTCGTATGCACAAGAAAGAAAGACAGTAAAAGATGATAACCAAATGGGAAGCAATGTATATAAAGGCTAACAAAATGTACTCAGTGGGTACGCAAAATTTAGCCAAACAAAAGAATTCAAATCTGACGACACTGTAGCGACTTCACATGGTCAAATATTCTTATTGCCTCACCACTATTTGAATTGGCTACTTACGACTATTGGAAAAGGTGGGTACGACAATATCCTTGGAAATTGCCTAGTTTGATTTTTTGCCACACAAATATATCCTCTTTCTAATGGTCTACAGTTGATTTACATATAATCAAGTCTTCCTCATGTTCCATCTCCATCTCATGTGATCTTCCACTATGACTAAATTTGTAGAATACAAACTACAATCTAGTCGAAGTCGTTTGTTGCATGTTTATATCATTGTCTCGGTTCGTTAGGATGGTCGAAGGGATAATTTTAAATGATAAATTTTAGTGATTTACATTTGAGATGGATTTATAATAAATATTGAATTAATTTAATTAATGTATTTAAATTTTGATTTTGAATTTATTTTGAGCTTAGACAACAACAAATCCATCCAATTGTTAGCAATGAACCAATACAACTTCACTACACCATTCTTTTCTTTTTGTTCCCCCTTCTACTTCTAATGTTGTAGGGGCTAGAGGCTTGTTGCTACAACATGCATAACCTTGACACCAAAATTAGCCAAGATCATGAAATGGGAGTCAATTTCAGCCAGTCTATCCTTTTACTTCTCTAGCTCAATCCACATTGTTTTCAAGTCCGCTTCCACCTGTGAGAAAGTAGTTTTGTCTAGACTAAGGGGCGTGGAGATCTTGGAGGGAGTGGGGGGGGCAAGGGCAAGGGGTGGTGGTGGAGAGGGACGGGGAACAACTAGGGCTAACATGAAGGAATAAGCATAGAGGTAGGTAGAAGTCATGACTAACAGGGGAGTCTTCCTTCTATTTCCTCAAAGGGGAGGTAGTAATCAAAGGAGAGTCCATTGTATCCTTCCTAGTAGTCAAGTCCATGGTACCCATGCTGAAAGTAGTAGAGCAATATGAGGGTTCCTAAGAGGCTTCTTTAGTATTAGCAAGGGACTTTTCCAGGTCATTAACATCTACCTCAATGTAGTGAATTTTCCAAGCCCTTTGTTTAGAGTGGGAATGTTATTCTTTTTTCTCACTATTTGTGGACATAGAATCCAATTCAACCTCCTCAGGGATTTTTTTTCCCATATTTTTCTTCTTACTATTCTTAGATGCCAAGTGTTGGGATCTCCTTCTACTCCCCGTTGACTCAATACTAATATCACCTAGGTCCACCTCTATCTTAGGATCTGGTTTGGAGAAAGACACCTTAGGAGGGCCCTTAGCTTTCCTATTACTAGATAGAGGGGAAATTTAAGACACGAAAAGATAACTAGGTATGAAAGTAGAGACACTCACTAGGGAAATGTTAGGTGTAGAGGGATGGATAATCATAATATTCCTAGGAGAATACATAGCTTTGTGGAAGTTATATTTAAACTTCTTTTACTTAACTGACTTTGTTAAGTTGTCTAATCTACTTGTACTCAAGAAATATAAAGTAGAAAAGTAACAACACCATAACAAAATATTTGGTAACCTAGAAACCCTCCAAGTAAAAGGTAGGGGATGACATACAGTATGCTTCACTACTATAGTAATAAAGTTGGCATATTAAGGCTTACAAATGATAACTTCTGGTGGTCTTACTCAATTAAGAGTAATAACGACTACTAGGTCTACCTTGTGAACTTGTGAAAGGATTTTTAAAATACAATCAAGTATGTTGTCTTTTAGGATTTTTGAAAAAAGACTATTAGGTCCACCTTGTTAATGGATTTGGGATTGATGCACCTATCAGGATGAAGTAGTGGATTGATCTCTAATGTGCAACTTTGATTGCTACTGAAGATCCTTTGAAGTAAACTAATCACCTGACTATGATAGACGAGTCTCTTCCTTTCCTTGGAATTCTCATAACCTTCAAACAATATATTCTTCCATATTCACTAATGTTCTTCAATTATAATTCTTACATCTTATATTTGGATTAAAAAAAATCCTTCATACTTATATCCATCCAAATAATTCCTTCATATGTCAGATCCAACATAACTAATTCCAAAAAAAATTACCAAGTCAGCTCAGTGCTTTAACTCAGGTCCGATGGCTTACTCAGGCTATGCTAAAGATATTCAAGAAACATTGTCACCTTGGCTAGCTCTGACACTCAAGTGATACCGGATACTCAATTCATACTGATCACTTGGCAGCCACTGCTAACTCAGTTCATGCTACTATGATGGCTTGATCATTATATTGGAACATGAATACTCTGCCAAACTCGGTTCTCACTAGAGCTCGGCATATACTATCAACTTTATAGATAACGTCAACTTGGTGGACACTACTTACATTCTGCAAGGTTAACATTGATAGCTTGGTTCCTTTATGAGCTTGGTTAACATTGTAGATTGGTAACTTGTTTACTACTATCTTTCATTAAATGACTAAGTGTTTTGACACTAACTGACAATATATCTTTACATGAGACTATCAATCTCTACCTTTAGCATTAGTGAGAAAAACACTTATCATGCATAAGATATGGAATCAAAATTTCCTATGTCAAACTCCCCCTTTCAATATGCTTTGTTTTGTAGCTCGGTTTGCATTGATGACTGCAACTCATTTTGAACTAAAAAAATAGTTTTTAATTTTTAAAAATTAATTTTGTGTTTCTTCTTTTTACATATCTTTCATGCTATACATATTATCACCTTCATGTGTATAAGTATGTACATATACTTCCTTTATATACCTTCCTCCTTGTATACTATACTTTTCTCCTTGTATACTTTCCTCCTTATTTTTTTACAAATGCCAAAAATTTACAAGGTTATACCAAAATGAGAAAATAAATCATGATGTACCTTCACAATTATAGACAAAGGCTTGTCCTAGTTATCTTGTAGCACCTTCAAGATGTGTAGATTATTTGAAGCTCTATTGATAACTCAAGCATGTGATCTACAACTGATAGATTTGTGTCTTTGACCAATGTTTGCATGATCCATTCTCTTTTGCATGGTGTCCATATGGGGAAGTATAATACTTTTTATATCAATCAATGTTGCTCTTATTTTGGCCACTTCCCTTAGTAGTTCTACTTGAAGATCTGTCAAAAATCTTCTGTTTACAAAATGAATGGAAATGGAGCTTGGATTGAGTGCCAACTAATTTGCACTATCATTCAAGTCCATGTCAATTTTGGCATGTTTCTCTTTTATTTCCTTGGTAAAGTTAACAAAGTCACTTAACTTTATAAATAAAGCTACAACATTGTTTACATCAAATTCCAAACAAAAATTAAAGTAAATAGTTATACCTTATCAATTGCTATCTTCTATGCTACATTGTCCAGAACTTTGTTCTTAAACTTGCTTTTAGCTTTCTTAAGGTGTTTATCATTCCCATCAATGTCCTCATTGAACTTATGAACAATATCGATTAACTGATGAATGATAGGGGCTTTATCATTTAGCTCTATAGATAGAGCATCCACAAATAGTTTTTTGATGTCTTCCAAATCTTTGTTTCTATCTCTTTCAACCCTTATCATCTGTTGCTTGTCTCTTTGCATCCAAAGTTCTTCCAAAATATCTACTTGTTCAACAAATAGATTATATTGGTCTTAGTTTGGGATCACAATATCCTCATCTAGATCTATGTCACCAATAGTTTTCTTTTATCCTTTTCTCTTGACTGTTGAGGAAGGAATGATTTCTTTACCTTTGTCAATTGAGTTCTTCTACTATTGTAGCTTGGTTGAGCCTAAGGGAGCCTATTTCTTGGTTACCTCTGGGAGAGAGGTCAGTGAAGTTGTGATGGTCTTCACTTCACTACTTATTTGAACTATGTTCAACTCAACTAATTGTTACTCAAATGATTCATTAGGTGAATTAGAGGGAAGTAATGCCATGACCTTTCCAACAATCTTCTCATCATTAGAATTTGGAATTTTTTGAATCTCTGGAAGATCTCCTTCTTCCTTGAAACTAAATTTTTTTTTTTACATATTTGTTGTGGACTATACACCATCTTCTAGCTTATTTGAAAATTTTGGAAATATTTTAATCTAGGAGTATGTCTACCTTCATGATTAGACATTGCCTCATTGATTACTTTGTCAAAGAGATTAGGCATCAATTTTCTTAATGTTTTCTCTCTGATGCATTTTTATATTTTCACTGCATTAACCTAATGGTGAAAGACAACCTTCAGGAGGGATTCAAAAGCTTTCCCTCTAAGTTTTGAAGGTTCATATTTTCATTTTGTCATCTTCTCAACCATTGCATCTTCAATCTTCTTCTTCTCATCCTTGCTTCTTATTTAATATTTCAAATATCTTAAATCTTACCATCCCACTATCTTCTTTTAATATCTTCTATCTTTGTTCAAAGTTAGCTGGTGGCTTCTTGAGTGAGATGATAAGAGTATTTTCTTCATCATCATCGCCATCTTTATCATCAAGATTCAGTTTCCTTCTTTTCCTCCTTGGCTTGGTGGCAATAAGCACATGAGTAGACCTTGTTGTTCTCTTTGGTGAAGGTTTTCCAAGGGTCTACACCTTCTTCTTAGGAGGTTCCTCTACCTCTTCTTCTTCTTCATCTTCCTCTTTTATATCATCATCCTTTCCTTCAATGAGTTTGAGAGGTGAATCTCATTTGGCAAGTTTCTTTCCTATGTTTTCTAGCGTCTTCTTTTCTCTCTTCAAAATTTGAGGAATCTAAATCTCAAGTGAGGTTCTTGTTTGAGCTTCCTCATATGTTCCAAAATATGTAGCCTTGGGGTCCACAAGATCATTGATGAGAGTTTCAATAATGTCTCTTGTATTATCAATATTTACCTCATATGCCATAGGTTTTATCCATGCAATCCTAGGTTTGACTACTTGTATACGAACTCTATCATAGTCAACTAGGAAGCATATATCTTTCTCATAATAATCTAACAACTGCATAGGGATCCTAAGCCTACTTTGTATCCTTTCCTTAAAGTTATCAAACTATGCATCCACAATGTTTTCAAAGTTCTCAGGTCCTATCTCATTTAGGAGTTCTTACAACATTTCTTTTTGAAGGAAATAATTTTTGAACATAAAAGAATAAAATGACTAGGAGTGAACCAAACTTAAATGAATTATTTTTGGAAGCTTGAATACTCTCCATGTTCTTGCTCAATTCGGTGCATTGAAGCTTAGAAAGGTTAAAGGATATATTCCTCTTCATGTCCTTATAGACTAGGTTTACAACTTCACATAGCACATTGTTTGGGTGACTCAAACTGTAGATTTTGTGTGCAATGAAACAGATACCAAACTTGGTCTCCATATTAGATACATTGTTCAATTTCATACATTTGCGATCTGATTAAGCTAGGGTTAGCTTTTCCAATTCTACATGTCATAGGGTTTCGGTAGCCTTTGAATTTTCCAACATAGGATACCTTGTTATCCTATGAATCATCTTCTTAGTGATAGGATAGGTATACTTCAACCAAAATGACATGTCATCAAGTAGCCTTAGTATAAGCCTGATCCATTTATTTCAAAAGTTTCTTGGCATGTGGATGATGTGAGTCAAACCCTTGACCTCCGAATGCTTGTGTTCTAGCTTCAACACATCATTTTCATATAATTCTACATAGGCCTAATCTAGCTTAAAATTCCCTAATTCTTGGATAGAATAGTGATAAAACAATCTGACATTGTGAATAAGAAGTACCTTAGGAGGAATTGATGAGTCTGCTCCTTGTGGATCCTTCTCCTCAACAATTGCTAGATATAGCTTGAATTTTAGGGGAATATAGTCTAAACTCTTTACCAACATTTTCAAACTCTTTCTAACCTTTCCACGAGAAGATGTTTTCGTATTTCTTTGTTGATGAAGGATTTGAAGATGGTGACTTTTCCTGAGACTTTACTTCAATACATTTTCTCTAATTTTCTTCAGGGACTTAAGGAATGTTGTGCTCTTGAAAACTTTAAAATCACTATGAAAATGAAACTTTAATTTCTTCCTTTTATTAATTTTCAATTTTAGGGCTCCATTAATGCTCTATACCTAGGTAGGTAAATGACTCTTGGTTAGTGTTAGTAGACCACGCTTGGTCAAGTTAGTGAATTAGCAGAGTCTATCTATGCTCAGTTAGTTCTAAGTGGTAACTCAGTTAGGTCTAGCAACTCAATTAGGCCTAAGGAGTGACATTGTTAGAACTAAAAATTTGGTCAAGTCTATGACTTTCTTCTACTCAAGAGCATCTGATATGCTGATCTAAACTTTCATGCTTGGATGAATGGAATTGATGTGGAATATGAATTTGATCATCGCTCCAGTGGTCTCCTTTCTTGTTCAAGCATAGATTACTGAATTACCTAATCCATTGTCTTGGGTATCAATAACCTCACTATTTTCACTTGAATTCTCTGGAGATTCCCTCACCCATTGCTGCTTGATTTGAGTCCTAATCTTTTCAAACTTTGATTTCTTTTCATCTTCAACTTTACCTCTATTCATGTATTTATTTGCTAGATGAACAAGTTCTTTGCATAGATAACATAATTTTGTAGGATTTCTATTTCTAAGGTGAGTCCTAATGAAATTAGCTCCTATGTGTCCAAACTCTCCACATAGATAACATCTGTACCAAGCGTTGTAGTCCCAACCAAACATTTCTTTAACAAGTTGTTCAGGAGGATTCCAATTCTTGGTTTTGCACTTTGAAGATTTATGACTTGATTTGTTGCATGAATTTTTTTCCCTTCAATCTTGGTTTTCTCTGTGTGTTCACTTTCTCTACGTCTAGGTTTGTTACAACTATAACATTTGCCATTAAATTTTGACATTCCATTGCTCCAACATTTTTTTAATGTATGTGCTACTTTTCCACAATGATTGCATGTAGGTTTCTTTCCAAAGAATTTTTCTCCTTGTTGTGATGATTCTCTTTGTTCAGTATAGCCCAACCCTACTTTCCCTTTTTGTCTATGCTTAGATAGTTTAGTTAACTGATCCATTCTTTATTGTGATCTCATCATTGTTTCATTGGTTTCTCTTTCTCCTTTAAGATCATTGATGAGTCTTTCATCTTTTGTCATTAGATTGATGACTTCTTGAGTTGCATTATTTAGCTGATTTTCCATATCTGCTTGATGTAGTGAGAGATGGTGGATTTCATTGGCATTTTCTTATATCCTAGTTTTGAGTAATCTTTCTTCTTCTTCTACCATATTTTTTGTCATTTTCAGCTTGGTTCTTCTATTCCATAACTTTGAATATCCTGATTGAATGAATATCTTGTTCTCTTTTCAATTTATAACTTCTTCTTGTAGAATAAGGTTTCTTCCAAGTAGATCCTCTATAGATGCATCTACTTCATCTGAGCTTCTCTCTTTGTAAATATCTTCAATTCTTTCATCCATGTATAGATTTCTATTCACCTTTTCTATCAATTCTTTTCTTCTTTTTAGGGATTGAGAGATTTCATCCTTTAGTTTCATGATCTGTTCCATGGCTACAAGTAGATCCAACTTTTCATTTTCAATGGCTTTCTCTAGCTTGTATACTTCCATTATCTTTGATCTTTTTTCTCAAGCTACTAAAATTCTAATAAGAGAACCTTTCTTTGATACCAATTGTTGGAAATGTAATGCACGCTAGGTAACTAAGAGGGTTAAACTTTTTCTACTTAACCCACTTTATTAAGTTGTCTATCTAATTGTATTTATGAAATATAGAGTAGTAAAGTAACAACATCATAATGAAATATTTGGTAACACAAAATGGGGAAAAAATTGATCCAAGTTAGGCTTGACACAACTGTAATCTCTTCAAGATGGGATATTCTACAACACATCTCCCTAAAGGTTTTTCAAAGGATTATCTCGGATCATTCAATGATACTTCTCTCTTGGACTCAAAAGGCTACTAGGTGAAAGCCTTTTAGGTATGAGACCAGTTGGCACTCACACAATGAATTCAGGGATTGTATTGCATGGTGGTGGAAAGATCCAATAGAAGGAATTTCTATATTTTATGTTGCTAGAAAACTTGATAGAATCAGAAAGGAGGTGAGAGATTGTCCAAAAAAATCCTCATTTGGTATTTTAGCCAAGGAAAATAAGGTTATGGAGAAAAAGATGGAAGCCCTCCAAATGTAAATTACACAAAATAATGTGTAGATTAAGCATCAACAAGAGGAGAGAAAGTGTAGAGATGAATGGAGAACATTTTTCAATAGGAAGGAAGTTTTCTAGGAACAAGGATCTACGATACAATGGTTGGAGGGACACAAAACACAACATTTTTTTATACATCATCCTCGAGATGAAAAATGAGAAAAAATTTCAATAGCTTGATGGATGCTAATGACCATGAGGTCAACAAATGGAATAGATTGAGGATAAAGTCAATTCCTATTTCAAGGAAATGTATAACCTCACAACAGCCTAGGTTAACAAAAATATACAAAATGATATTCTGAGGTCATTTTAACTGGTGATTGATAGTCAAATGAATGAGAAGATGGCATGCAAGGTTAAAGAAGAGGAAGTTAGAAAGGTTATTTTATGTATGGATCAACATAAAGGTCCTAGTTCGGATGGGTTCCTCCTACTTTCTTCTAGGAATTTTGGGACATTGTTAACTATGATGTTATCCATGTTTCTCATGACTTTGTCAAAATGTGAAAGCTATTAAAGGACCTCAACTAGACGTTCACTGTTCTCATTCCTAACATGGAGGATCCTTAGATAATGGAAGACTTCAGATCTATCATCCTTTGTAACCCAATTTACAAGGTTCTTGCTAAGGTTATGGTGAATTGCATCAAGCCTCTCCTAGAAAAATTCATTGGCCCATTTTAGAGTGGCTTCATGTCCAGGAGGAAAATTTTTGACATGGTTATAGCTACCCATGTCGTGATACACTCTATGGAAAGGTCTAAGAACCTAGGTATGACTCTTGAACTGGATATCTCCAAAGCTTATGATAAGGTTAGGTGTGAATTCCTCTTTGTTATTCTTGCCAAACTTGGCTTTAATGAGAAGGTTAATAGTATTATAAAAAATGGTGTTACCTCTATTACTTTCTCGATTACCACCAATGGAGGTCTTGAAAAAAATTTCTCTTCCTCCCAAGGTCTTTGCCAAGGTGACCCCCTATCTCGCTACCTTTCTATTATTATAGTGGAAGTGCTAAGTAGAGATTTAGTGTCTTTGACTAAATCTAACAAAATCAAGGGCATTAAACTAGCCTCTCACTACCCCCCACAAATCATACAATAGTTTGTAGATGTCACCTTCTTTTTCAACATCTCCTCCGTCCATGAAGCCAAAGAATGGAAAGTCACCCTGAATCAGTATGCGCTGGTCTCTGGTCAATGCATAAATTATCAAAAAAGAAAAGTCACTTTGTTCAACACCATTGCCACCTTGAGAGAAAAGTTGACAAGTATTCTTGGTTCGTAAGAGGCATCCCTCCTAGATGCTCATCTTGGCCTACCACTCACAATCAAGGAAGTTCCCAACCAATTTTGGAATGGTTTAGTTGAATGCTTCCAAAAAAAGGTTGATGGCATGGAAAGGGAAAATCTTGAGTAATGCTAGGAAACTCTAGCTTCTCTTTACCTCATTGCAAGGCATCCCAGTGTATTTCCTATCCATTTTCAAAATTCCAAATAGGTTTAGAGACATTATTGATAAAATAAACTGGAACTTCTTGTGGTCTGGAATAGAAGAGAACTCAAGAATGAATTTTGTTAGCTAGGATAAAATCTATCAACCAAAAGCTCTTGGTGATCTAAATTTAATAAGATCAAGACACTTAAAAAATGCCCTATTAACCAAAATAGGCTAGAATTTTTCAAGCCCTCAAGGTAGCTCATGCAACATAATGAAGGCTAAATACCTTAGGGGATTATCTCCTCACTAGTTTCCTTGGGCATGTGATCTCCCTTAGGGCTCCAAGATCTAGAACAATATAGTTAATACTAGAAAGATCCTAAAAAAGGGATGTGAATTGATTATGGGGAATGGTAATTCTATTAACTTATGGGAAGATCAATGGATTCATGATAGTCCTCTCATGCACACTAGGGTCCTACCTTTGTGGGAGAAGTGTACTAGATTGTATGGCCCTCATATTTGAAACTTCATCACCTCTAAAAGATAATGGGTCACTTTTTGAAACCTTGAGCCTATTTATTTAGGGATTTCTTGGGAGCTACAAGACCCCCCTTGATCTAGTTAAGGATAGGATTGAAAAATCATACCCTCAAGAGAGTTTACAGTTAAGTCTTCTTATCTATGCTGCATGGGGGGAGATGGTTTCCCAATTTGATTGGAAAAATGCTTGGCACCCCTGGATCCTAGCAAAGATAAAATTCTTCTTGTGGGGAAATTTGTATGTTTCAATCCTCACTATTGATAACCTATAGTGTAGAGGGTTTCAACTCGCTAACTATTTTATTTTATGTCTTCAAGATGTGGAATCTATTCCACATGTGTTTATCCACTGTCCCTTTGCCACAACTATGTGGAGGGAGGTTCTTTCCCTATGGGAGGTCCAATGGTGTATGGAGAATGAATTGAAACAATTTATTCATTAGAACAGGCAGATGATGCATCCTTATCTCAGAAACTTATTGTCAGTTATGTCTCCATAATTTACTTGGGATATCTGGAAGGAAATGAACAATAGGATCTCTAGGGAACAAGCCAATACTAGTGTGGAGGTGGCCCAAGAATTTATTAGGCTCATAAAAGAAGTCAGTGGGATCTAATGTTGGGCCCCCCTTGCTTAAATCCCCCTAGTGGTATAGAAATGAAATTGGATTTGGCATGGAATGTTGAATCAATCGTGGCACAATTTAACAATTCTAAAGTCCTACCTAGGAAAAAGATGGTATGGCTCCCTCCCCCTCTATCCTAGTTCAAACTAAATTTTGACGATTTGGCCATGATGGGCTAGCACTACAATAAGAGGTATCCTCCGTAATAGTACATGAAATATGGTGATTGTCTATGCTGGTAATTATGGATGAGGCTCCAAAGATGTAGCAAAAGCTATGACACTGTTGTGGGGGCTACGCATTGTGAGAGCTTGGGGGATTGATACACTTGCCATCGAGGGGGATTCTATGCTTATCATTAAGGCTACTAAGGGAGAAGGATGGAGTAACTAGTTGATTAAACTTGTAATCTAGGAAATTTAAAGGTTGTTGGAAGATTACCATGAGATCTAAGGGGCACACATATTGGGAAGGGAATGGTGTGGTGGATGAGTTGGCCAAATTTGGCCATTATGTCAGGGGTTTAATGGAATGGGAGGACATCAAAATGTTTCTATCATCAATGCAAGTGGTGATGGAAAGGGAGAGTACTTTCAAAAATGCCATATGATGAATCAAAATTGGTGACAAGTTGTCTTTTCTCCACATGGGTGTGAGAAAAAGATGAGCCATAAAAGGGCTTGTTTGGAAATATTGTATGAGGATTTGCATTAATGTTTTAGCTTCCATGAACATTGATTACCATTGTAAAAGCATACAGAGGGGGGATTTAATGAGATATAGAAAATGACCTACTAATAATCATAATGACAACTTACTATATTCCTGCACAAACTACAGCTAGCATCAACTATTAATGGAGGCAAAGGGACTACTTGCACATGCCATGGAGGATGGATTTTTGTCTTTTGAGTATCTCAACAAAATTATGATAACTATGTAATGCCTTTTCATTTTTTATCATTTAGGCATCTCATTTTATATTTCATACCTTCAAAGAGGCTATGTCATCTGAAGATTTTGTTATCAACCTGGGTAAAGACATGGGTGTTAACGATCACATGGAACCTATTTGTCTAGAGAAAGGCATCAGTAGCAGTGAGGCAATGATGGTCTACTTGTAGGAAGCTGGCCTCGTACCATATATAAAAGGAAATGAGAAAGCATGATGAGATTGTCTGGATGTAGTTCTTCCAAACTTGGAAGGACAAAAAGGTGATTGACAATGGTATGGAATTTGAAATCTCTATGCAAACCATTATGAGGATTGTATATTTTACTATTGAAGGAAAGAAATGGTGAAGACAAGCTAAGGTTCATAAGGAGTGCAATTTTTGGAAATTTTTAGACTCTAGGAGGAATTGACATGAATGCATGAAGGATTTTCATGGGAAGCTCTCCCTAAGCCTTGGGAAACCATTTTCCATGTGATTATGAAGTATATTTCCCTTAAGGACCATTGTCAGGTAATCTATTATTACCACTTCCCTATTTTGAATCACTTTAGGAATCTTGACCACATTTCCTTCTTGTTTCTATCATTGCATTCACTAGAAGATTTTATTTTTAAGCCTAGGAAGAAACATGAGGAGGGTAAAACTTTCTACATTATCTATTAGGCACTTATGAACAAGTTGTTTATCTAGCACATAGCCCAAAGCCTTCCTCTTTTGGTTTACCCTCTGGCCTCAGTGGCACCACAAGTCTCCTTGGACCCTGGACCTAGCCCTAGCCATAAGAAGTTCAAGAAAACCCATGGCTTAGAAGCTAGAATGGACCCAAAAGTCAAAACTAGCCTCATAGAGTCAGACTCAAACACTAAGAAGGGCCTCAATACTAATAAGGGTATAGAGAGAAATAGGATAACCAATAAGTTACTCTAGTTCAATAAATTCAAGTCCCCCCTCCCCCCCCAAAAAAGATTCCATCTCTGAGTCTTCCTACAGTTACATCAAACCTACAAGAAAGAAGAGATTACCATAGTATACCCCCAACCCTCTCAGCCCTTCCCATATCATTGACACCCTAGAGGCTTCCTTGATTATCATTGACACTATCACCTTAGAAAACTCTAGCACTTGACTGAAAATAGATGCTTGGTTCGTACTAATCACTTGGTAGACATTGCTAACTTGGTTCACACTTCTCTGTTAGCTTGATCATTATATTGGAACAAGAATACTCTACTCAACTCGGTTCTCACTAGAGCTTGACAGATACTGTTAACTCAATTGACTCTGTAGCTTAATGGAAACTATCAACTTGGTTGACACTCCTTACATCCTACAAAGTTAACATTGATAGCTTGGTTCCTTTATGAGCTCAGTTAACACTATAGACTGGTAACTCGATTACTACTACCTTTCATTATAACTAAGTTTTTTGACACTAATTGGTAATATATCTTGACATGAGATTAACAAAGGGAAATTGTGGTAATAGTAACTTACTTTGTGTCTCCCTTGTAGAGTGTGTTATTTCACTATCATGTAGTAGACATCATCCCATGGGACCAACAATTTCAATCACTAAAATCACCATGTAAATAGATTGACTCCTCACTCTCTTTGATGAATCAAATAATGGTATCATTGATTTTCTTAGTGAACTAGCACCATTTCTCACCCACCATGGATAACTGATTAGCTTGAGTGATGACTTTCTCTCTTATCTCAAAAGTAGTGGAACTAATGGTGACACTTTGGTCTTTCCAAGTGATAACTAGTTGCATAGACCCTAGTTCATTGTGTCTTTCCATGGATTCCAGAGAGGGAAGTAGGCCACCATCTATAATGTACATCCATGCACAAGTCTTATCTTGTCACTCTTATTTGATATGCCTTGGCTCATTTTTTTCCAAATCACCACCCATGTCAACCATGACCTCTAACTCCTCAAGATCTTTAAGCTTGAAATTTTTAGAAATACCTCTATTAATCAAGGTTTTGGTTTTGCAAAGTTAAGCTTAAGTAGTAAACTGGTGCCAATTTTATAGAAATAACCTTTCCAAAAGGATCAATTATCAAAATTAGAATTTTGGCCACTATGCTTAGGAGGAGGATGGTATATCACATCATGAAATTTAATGATTGAGGATATTTTATCATAAATGCCTCATTTTTTAGAGTCATTTCTATCATGCAAATGGAGGATTTTGAGACTATAGTGAAATGATCATCCCCTATCATAATTAGTGGTTTATACCCAAATCATAATTAGTGGTTTTTAAGATATTTATTTGTGATTATACAATAATCTTCAAAGGAATAGCTGGGATAGGAATAATAATTTATGACCATTTGATTCTTTTGAAAAGAATAGGTGGACCAATATCCTTGAAATAGCTTTCTTTAAATTTTTCTCCTGCAAATGTATATCTTGTTTTACCTTAATTGCATAAAATCCAACATTTGTGATAATTCTCCTCGTATATTACTCATAAACTATAATGTAATCTAAGATGTGTATAGTATTTTTAAATATTCACCCATATAATAAAATGGTCAAAAAATGACACCAATCTTTCTCTTACAAATATAATTTTAGATGTTCTTCAATAGAGATGTAATTTATTGAATATTATAGAAAATATCTAAAAAATACTATATATAGGTAAAGTAATATTCTTTCCTTTAACCAAGCCCATAAAAAATAGAAGAAATCGCCATCTCTTATCTCATACTCTGTGTCCCGAATCATAGAGAAAGGAAATTAGTGAGGTATATGATTTCAATTACAACTAAAAATTTTGTAATAAGGAAAATTATCTCAACATTATTCAAGAGATATTGAGGGCAATTTGAGAATTTTTAACATGAAGTACTAGAGGAAACCAATGTGAAAAGGATTAGATGGTTGGACTTCCTTTTCCAAAGTTTGCATAGTTTTGCTATCTATTTAAAAAATGGGAGAAAATCATTGAAAATTACCCAAGAATAAAAGAGGAAGAAAATAATTAGAGGGTGATATCATTTATGATAACATATTGGGAAAAATTTAGTCTAACTAGTTATCATCAAGGACTCTTGTAGACCCCATTATTTGTATGGATGAAATAGAGAAGTAAATTTTAGTTACTATGTTGTGTGACTTTTCATTTCTTATCATATTGGCCAACTACTAGAAGTGATAAAGTACTAGAATAATTTGGTGAAGGATCAATTATAGACTTATGTTGAAAACAAGGTATAGACATACACATGCAAGTATCAAGTCCAAAAATTTAACACATTACTCATATGTTCATTTCTTTTTATGCAAATTCTATAATTTTTACTAGTTCTAGTACCTTAGCTACTAGATTCTTGGTTTTTATATGTACCCATTTTTAGAAGTATTTTATTTGAGATCACTATGAAATTATAATTTTGTCTGTCCAATGACTATAAAGCCCCTAGAATTCACCTATGTATGTACATTCATCTCAGGTCCCAAATTGTCTAATTTTTATTTGATTGTGTTTAAAAGTTACTAAAAAATAAAGTAGTAACTCTTCCTAATTTTTTACCTCTCCCCAAATTTAAAAAAATCTACTATTTTTGGTATGTTGGATTTAGTATGTAAACCTCTATGTGCTTGATCATAATACTAAGCATTATATTTGTCTATGACATCTATTTCAAATATATATTTGTAGTTGTATAATTTGAGTTAGAAATGGGAAACAAAAATGAAACATGTTTATTGAAAAGGCTAATAGTAAGTTTCAAATCTATATGTGATCTATTCCCCTATTACTCAACCAACATCATTGCATCATCTTCTCCTCCATCAAGAAACTATCCCTATGTGATGAGTCATTAAAATAAAAGAATAGAAATAGCATTCAATTATCACTATCCATATTATTGGGAGCCCTTCCTCTTTATGTATCCCCTCCATTTTTAATTGTAATATAGTTAGTTTTTTATGGTGTAACCCTTCTATATATGTGATGTGATTGTGAAGGATATACCCTTTGTTAATGGATTACACTAGGTAATATTTTAGTATTAATGTGACTAAAGCTCTATAAATAATTAACATGATCTTTGTATTTGTTCATAATTTTAATTAATTAATTATTTGATTTTCTATAAATGTCTAGACATCTAGTGGGACCCACAAGCTTGGTCACATCAACCTCCATGATGATTGTATGATACACATGTCACACATATAGAGTTAGACATCCTATTATGTGGATTGTTAAGAGTGCCATGTTAATGGAAACTTATGATGCACTCTACATAAGTGTCTTTCAACAACAATAAAAATAGGTTCACCAATAATAGTTCTTAAAGGAAAAAATTAGTACATTGTGTCTATAATGTAGACACATATCTTGGATCACAATTTCTAGATGATTGCATTTGTCAAAGAGACACCCTTAAAAACTCATTGTATGTGAAAGATATTTATTTGTGAGGAGGGTAGGCTCTCACAATATTTAATAAGGTAGAATGTGAGCTTTCATTGATTTATAGATAATGAGGTAATTTGGAGTGTTCTTGGTTACCTATTTTTTCCATCAATTTATTTTTAATTTGGTGTGCAATGTGAAAAACTTGGGCAATACTAGTAGGTATCATTTTACTATTATAAGTTAAATCATTCGAGGGGAATATTTTCTATCCAAAAGAGATGTATCTTCTAAGGCTCTTTCTTACATATAAAAGGAACATGTTATATGAAATAAAGAAAAAAAAGGAAGATGAAGTGCCCATACATCACATTACATAGACCTACTCTTTATTGTGCACTATCTTGGACATCTAATCAAAGATACTTCTTACATAGACAAGATGGGTGCCCAAGTTGTTCATGACAATCTATAAGAGAATAAAATTTATTAATAGTTTCTTATGAAAAAATCTCTTACAACTATAAGTTCTATAAATTACAAAAACAATTATAAAAATAAAATTATGACATCTATAAGATGTGTTCAAGGTATTGTTTCACACCTCAACATATAAATTTTGGGTGCCATAATTAGGAGCTTTTATTTAAAAGTAATTTGGAGATGCACATGTGTTATTTTCTTTCATTTAGGTAGTTGAAAAAGAGTGCCAAATATTGTGTAGGATGTTATCATGTATCATACATGTGTCATTTTCATGATTATAAACAACCAAAAACTTTAGTGTCAAGTATTACAAGGAGGAACCCATACTACATCTTCATCTATAACCTAACTCTCAACATGTATTTATTTATACAAGGCACCACTTGAAAGTAGTAAATTGTTTTTTTCATGTGCAGGTAAATGCTAGTCAATAAAAATTGATCTAGATTATAAATTATTACTTGTAGAATCTTGTGAGAGAGGCTAACTACTGATACTATACTAGATACTCATTAATTTACTAGAATACAAAGTATTGTTCTTTTGAATACTTATTTTTTTCTTGTAAATGCATATTTTCCAAGATATATGTTGTGTGATACCATATATCTATATGCATATACATTGTGCCCTTGTGGATTTGTTTGATATTATATAATAAGTAATAATTATAATTAAAATATACACCATCTCCCTCACTATATTAGTGTTAGAAATAATTTTATACACCTTAGGTTCATTTTAATCATTTTTAGGGCCTAGCTATCTTTATTTTTATTTTTGGGTAGTGGGTTTTTAATAGCTAGATCTAGTATATTGACAAGTTTTTAAAAATATTTAAAAATATTGTTTAAGAAAGAAGATGTCAATAAAATTTACAAAAGTTGATATGGAGAAGTTTAACATTGGTAACTTTTAACTATCAAATTTTAATATGGATTATATCTTTGTACAACAAGAATTATGGCCTACACATATTGAAGAAAATCTTAGACCATAGCAAAAAATATTCTATAATATTATAATGAATAAAAATTTACAAGAGCCACAAAATAATGTATTTAGCAGGCCTAATGATATTTAATGCCCATGAAGAGCATACTACTAAATATGTTTAGAAGTATCTAAGAGATGTTTATTAGACTAAATCCATGGTAAGAAATATTTTTCTTCCAAAGATTATGAATTATCTAAAGATGAAGGTCCATCTCAATAAATTAAATATTAGTGTTTCTTAATTAGGTTTTATTTACATGAGGATATTGGAGAGGATAATTTCATGCCCCTATTGTGCTCTTTACCTATCTAATTTGACCCTATTATTATGGCTATTGGGAGTAACAACATGAAATCTATGATGTATGAGGTGGGAACACCTTTACTTTTTGAAGAGTTGTAGGGGAAGACTTATAAAATAACTAAGGTAGATTGTGTTGGTGCAATACTACCTAAGAAATCACTAAGTCACATGAAGGTAAAAGGAACTCTGGAGGGTGAAAGAAAATCAATGTCAATTAATTTTTTTTAAGGACAATCAATGTCCATTTGTAATCATTAATTTGATATAAAGATTAAAAATCCTAAAAGTCCTAATAAGGACCTTAGAACCTAATTGTTTGTAAGGGGAATCAATAGTGCTTAAAAGGAATATAAATAGGCTAATAGGGTCCTAAAGGTGTTAAATTATTCCTAGGATGAAATTAGACACAAAGTTGATAACGTGGAAGGCAAATGAAGAATTTAAATAAAGTTAGAATTTCAAGTATTTGAATTCTAATGGTTACTTTGATTTAGGAGGTAAACTAGATTTAGGGCCTCTAAACTATTTTTAATTATATGAAACCAACTTTTATTGGTTGGATAAGTTGGGAGACACTTTATATTTCTTACTCAAGGCATAGGAATGAGAGATGTATGGATCTGGCATAGATTGTACAAACTAAAAGAAAATAAAGAACAATTTCATCAATTACTTTATATTTTTTCATCATTGAACAAGTCCATCGATTTATCTAGATGCTTGGATGATTTAAGAACAAATTTTAAACATTCCACCAATCCTTTGAGTGGTCTATGATAGATTAGTTGTTACATTTCTTAAAACATTTGTCAATCGTTTAAACGTTTCTTTCTTTTATTTAATAGTTTGACGGAATTGGTTACTTAATGCTTATTTAATGAATTTTTTTATCTCTACTTATCAAGGAATGGTGATGATTTTACACGTAAAATATGTAACTAATCCAATTTTATAGAGGATTTTGATGATGTTGGGTTATCACCATGAATGGGTGTTCAAAGGAACACTAAATTTGGTCCAAGATTATTCCAATAGAGGTTCTATCCAAAGGATGGCTATATTTTATGGAGAAATATGTTTCCATGTGTCAAGGAGAAGGTGAATCAACCATTGGTTGGTTGAAATAGTGTTTGTAAGGGTGGCATTGAGGAAGCCCTACATTTTATAGGGTTTTTGAGGGTGAATTGGGGCTTTGGGGATAGAAATCCTATAGATATTAATTGATTGGATTTTTACCTAATTGGATTCAAATTTTCCTTCTATATAATATTACAAGGTTGGGTGTTAATTTTTAGTTTTGGTTGCTTTGTTAAAGTGGGCTATTTAAGCCATTAAAATAGTCATAGTCAACCACTGGGATATGATGGTCTAAAACATATGGTAGTGAGCTTCTGATATGTTGAAAAATAGACAAATAGGTTCTAGAATATGCAATTTTTTCTAGGAGGCCTTTGGAGATATTTGGAGGAAAAGATTAAATTATGTTGTTGTAGGCTTAATTGCCCTCTAGGCCTAATACAATAATATTTGGTGATTCTGTATCTAATTTAGAAATTTGAGACATTGTGAGTGGATTATTTTGGTTAGGTTGGGATATCATAATCCCTTAAGATATTTGAAGGTAATAGGGGAAGTTGACTTCATAGTTGAGTCATCTGTTGCACTTATTGCACTAACCGAACATAAGCACCTTTGAAGCAATTTGACAAATTTGTCATAGAAGAGAATAAGCCCCTATTTTCTCTAAATCACTTGTATTTCATGGTAAATAAAAGGAGCAAGAAAAGAAGAAGGACAAGAAATATAATATATATCAAATCAAGATGTAATGGGAGATATAAATATCCTCAATAATATTCCAAGGAAAAATATTGGAAATGTGGTGAAACAAGTCACTTCAAAAATAATTTTACGACAAAAATGAAGATTTGGAAGATATTGTTAGGAATCACAATGAAAAATGTACAAAAATGAGATGGATGGGGGAGGGGGGCAAGTCACTTGTGACAAAGTTAAAACATTAATCTATGAACACCAGATATCAAATTTGAAAACTTAAGTCCAGTGCAAATACAATATCACCATAACATATAACAACCCATATTGGACAATACTTTAATAATTAGACAATAACCGATTACAATAGACTAATTAAAATAGTTACTTTGATTTTATACCATTGGTTCTACTCATACCTCTACTAAATAGTTCTACTCATAACCATATTAAATAAACTTTGATATCTTTCTATGATCAATATTCAAATAATTTTATTTTGATCATACCATTCATTCCACTAGCACAGTTACATGTACTCACTCTCACATTCATGTGAATTCACAAATAATTTCACTTCTTCAAACAAATATCTAGCACTTATTAGGCTAGATCATATGGGACTTTTTAGCATGAATTTTGATGGTATTCCTATATGAAAGCATATTAACATTATTGGAGACATGATTTAGGGATTTTGAGTTGTATTCATGATAGTGTTTTTCATTGATGTCAACAAACTAGTTATTCTATGAAGATGAATAGAAAAATAGAGAGAGATTTGCTTCACATGGTTCAATAGCTAAAGATCATCTTATGTGTACTTGGGATTATGTTCTAGCATATCAATATATGCTACAATTAAGAGCACACATGGAAATATTAAACTATAGAAAATATAAAAATATGAGGACTCGATAGAGTTATACAAAGTTGATAATGACAAATTTTAGACAACATTTATTATATCATTTATAGAAGCTAGGTTGAAGATTCTTTTATTAAGTTAGCATAATTTGACGATCATCGCATGATATTTTATCATGTTTATGGGTAGATGGATTGATTGGAATCTTGGTTAAAGTGTAAAATTTTAATATAACACATGTATTATAATATCCTAAGGTAACCCTATATTATAATTGTAAAATTGGAAGCCCTCAAGGTCAAATCAATAAAAAAATTTAGGATTTGGTATGAAGGAATTTTTTTTCCCTTATCTGTAATCATTAATGGGAACATTTATATGTTATAAAAACTTGAGAGTGAGATCTAACTTGAGAGTGAGATCTAGTGCACAAATTTTGTAATTAATAAGAATATCTATTGTGTGAAATTGGTATGTGAAGTTTTGAAGACTATAGAAGAGTTTGGTGTAGTTTAGGAACAATGAGCTTACAAATAAATTTATTTGGCAAGACAAGTTGTTGGTTGGATAGGTTTTATTTCACCTTGTATGATTCAAAAGGAATAGTACATAGGCTATTTGGATAGTGGGTTCAATGGTCTCCCTTTCAACTCCTAAAAGGCTTGGCACAAGTATTTTAATTTCATAACTAGTTGATCCCCCACCCCCTCTTAGTTTTCTTTGTAGAATTTACTTTATAACAATTGGTATCAGAGAATTAGGTCCTTGAAGGAACTCTTTAATCATTTAAGTACATCTATGGTGTATTTTAGGAAATATAGTCCAAAGTTTGATGGAGTTAACTATAATAGATGGAAAGAAAAGATGAAGACATACCTACTATGCATGGGTATTGATTTTTCATTTATTAAAAAAGATAAGAAAACCATGATTGAAGAAGACAAGCTTGAAGGATGTGAAGAAGCAAATGAAAATATATTCAATCATAATATGCATGCTAGAGAAGCATTATTGTCATCTCTTTTTGAACTTGAATATGCAAAGGTAAAATCTTTTAGAATTGCTACATTTGAGATTTGGATTTCTTTATAAGTTCATTTGAAGCTTTGAAGGTGATTAAAAATCTAAGAAGGCTATACTACATAGTTAATTATGCTTATTTCAAGATGCTAAGATATTGGAAGATGAAACTATAAGAGGATGATGTTCTAGAATAACGTATATTTCCATAGGAATAAAGTATTGTGGAGGAGATAAGTCTAAAGATGAAGTTGTATGGTAAATATTAAAGACCTTATCACTTACTTATTTAGATAGCTGATCTTCATCAGAAATTTAGATTACAATACCTCATGTAGAACCTATGGTATTGTGACTTAATTGAAAGAAATTAGAATGTAACAATTGAAATTTTTGCAAGCCAAAAAGTGATCCATTCCATTTGAAAATAGAGTTTATACAAGTTTTATGGATCCCAAGGGTCACTATTATCCCTTGGAAATGAAAATGAAAAGTCCACAAGCTAATTAATTACAAAATAAACTCTAAAGAAAACCTAAAATATATATTAAAAATTATTTCTACTTGTAGAAGTCATAACTTTCTACTCATAGCTCAAGATCATGAACCATCTAAATTACTAGAAAGATCTTCTACAGTTTTGCATCTAGTGACTTATGGTGTAAGCATAGCTACATATTTTTGGCAATTCTGAAGCCCATAAATTGCTTGAAGGCCTCTAAAAATGAAAAGGCCCATAAATTCCTAGGAGGCCTCCAAAAATGTAAAATACTAGAACATATAAAATATAGAAAAAATAAATTTTGACATTTTCCAATTTTTAGTTATGAAAAATTGTCAGCATCTTATTGGACTATGCTTTGATCAATAGCATAGATGATTGAAAAGGTGATTCCTTGCATACCTAACTTGACAAGAGACCCTCTTCTTGCAAGATTTTAGATGACTAAGATGTGGATAAAACAAAGTAGAGAGTCACCTAGAGTGGAGATTAATTTTAGTGCACTGAGTAATAGACCTATGTTGACAATAAGTACTAGTACAAGTGAATCTTATAGAAATATTAGCCAAACAAGAGAAGAAGAAGACAAGAATTTTTAAGGAATTTCCCTACTTAATAAGAGAGAACCTAAAGGTAACAAAATTCATGTTTTTTGGACATGTAAATAATTTCGTTATATTCCTCTAAATGTCCTAAAAGAAAAATAAGTTTAAGAAAACTTCTTACAAATCAAGAGTACCTAAGGATTTTTTTATGTTAATGAGCATGGTGAATTTGATTTTAAAATGGTAAATTTTCTAAATAATAGTGATAATGAGGAAGATGATGAAATTGGATTTGTTTCTATTAAAGAATAGAGTCGTAAAGAAAATGAATTAAAATAATAAATAAGAGAAGAAAATTTATTCCTATTATAAGTTGAAGGGAAAAAGTTGTATTGGATTATAGATGCTGGTTGTTCTCATCATACGATAGGAGATATGAAAAAAATTGTGGAATTTAATAGCTATGATGGTGGAGTAGTTAAAGTTGGAAATAATGGCACGTGTCACATAAAAGTGAAAGGATCTATTATACTTGATGGAAAGACTTTAATACTAAAGATCGTTTCTTTTTATATGGTATGAAACATAACCTTTTGAGTGTTTGTGTACTTTTTGACAAGGGGTATCACTTGAAATTTACAAAGAAAACTTGTATTAACAATGATAAGAATGACACATTGATTCATACTAGTACAAGAATAAGAGGTGATGTATTTTAATTGAATCCTACAAAAATGATATGCTTAGTTGCTAAGGTGGATGATAGTTGGTTATGAAATAAGAGATTTTTCCATATCAACTTTGATAACACTGTAAAGGTTAGCACTACATTTATAGTTAGGGATTTTCCTAAGATTGTGAAACCTACCAGCATGATGTGTAAAGAATGTGTGATGGAAAAATAAAAGATGCATTCTTTTCTGAGAAAAAAGTATACAACTTCAGTAAAATTAGAGATCATACACATAGATTTGAGTTGTCCTACAAAGACTAGAGAATGCTATGGTGCAAGGTATTTAATGATTCTTGTTGATGATTTGTCTAGAATGATGTGGGTTGCATTTCTTAGAGAAAAATATAAAGCTTTTGAGAAATTCAAAATATTTAGGAGTAGATTTTAGAATGAATTGGGTTTAAAGATAAGATGCTTGAGATTTGATAGAGGGGGAGAATTCATTCCAAATGAGTTTAACAATTTTTGTTAAGATGGTTGTATAAAGAGATAGCTTCTAGCCCCTAAGACACTTGAGCAGATTGAGATAGACAAAAGAAGACATAGATCACTGACTGAAGTAGAAAAAGAAATAATGTTGAAAAATAGTGTATCACATATCTTTCAGAGACAAGTAGTGAATACAATAGTATATACTATAAATATACTACAGATCAAACAAGGCACTAGTAAGATCCCCTATGAAATTTCGTTTAGACATGCACAGGTATTGTTAAGTACTTTATAATCTATGGAAGTAACTGTTATAGTAAAAGAGATGATAATATTGGAAAGTTTGATTCTTGAAGTGATGAATGAATGCTTCATAGATGTTCATTGAAAAGCAAAGCATAAATATATTTTAATCAAAGATGAAATACTATTGTTGAAAGCACTGATGTGAAAGTTGATGAAAAGTTTAGAATTCACGAAAGGTTACTTTATTATAATTCTAAAGAGGAGAATAATCCAAGAGATAATAGATAGAATGTTGAGTAATAGTTATTTAATGAAAATAACATTGATTTGCAAATTGAAACACAAAGAGGTGAACATAGAGAAGAACCTAGATATGAGTTCAGAAATTGGAGTTAAGTGAAAGACACCTAACAAAAATGTGGTAAAGAATCATCCTTCTTAACAAATTATTTGAAGTAAAGATAAAGGAGTCATGACAATGAACATGGTATATAAATAGTTGTGTTTAATTTCTCAAGTTGGACCCAGGAATGATGATGAAGCTTGTAAACATGATCATTGGATAAAAGCTATGAAAGAAGAATTAGATTATATTGAAAAGAACAATACATGGGAATTGGTTCGTAGGCCTAAAGATGTGAATGTTATTAGAACTAAATGGGTATTTAGAAACAAGATTAATGAACAAAGTGAAGTTGTGAGAAACAAAGCAAGATTGGTATGTAAAGGTTTTACACAATAAGAAGGAATTGATTTTGAAGAAATATTTTCACCTGTTGGTTTACTAGAGGCAGTAAGAATGTTTTTTGGCATATGCACCTAAGAATAACTTTAAAACTTATCATATGGATGTCAAATCAACTTTTTTAAATGATGAAGTTGAAGAAGAGGTATGCATTGAACAACCTAATGGGTTTCCCTTGATAGATAAGATGATATGGTTTGCATATTGAAAAAGGCATCTAAAAAAAGCACTAAGAGCCTAGTATGCAAGATTGGATAAGTATTTTACACATTTGGGATTTGTGAAAGGTAATTTTGATTGTAATTTTGATTTGACAAAGAATGACAATGGATTGCTAATTGTAGAAGTATTTTTGTATCGCATAATTTTTAGAGGAAATTATGAAGTGAGGCATTTCCATAGTAAATGAACATAGAATTTGAGATGAATATGATTGGAGAGATGAAATGCTTCTTGGGATTGCAGATAGTGTAGAACAATGATGTAAATTTTATATAAAAAATGAAGTATCTTAAAGATTTATTGAAAATATTTGGATTGGAAAGTTATAAAACTATTATAACACTTATGGTAGTTTGATGTAAGCTATCTAGCAAAGATGAATCACCTACTATTGAATAGAAAAAGTACAATTCTATTATTAGTGGATTGCACTATTTGACATTGACTAGACTTAATATAGCTAACATGGAAAGATTTCAAGAAGATTCTAGAGAAACACATTGTACAATAGTAAGAATAATTTTTAGATATTTGAAAGGCACACTTGATGATGGATTATGGTATGATAGATCACATGATTCCCCTTTATGTGCATATAATGATGATGATTGGGTAGGAAGTCTAGATGATAAAAATAAACTATTGGTAGAGAATTCTTCTTGGAAGTAAGACTAGTTTCTTGGATAAGAAAGAAACAAGATCATATTTTATTGAGTATGGTAAAAGAAGAGTATGTAGAAAAAAAATACAACTGTAATTAGATTATTTGGATGAAAATAATGTTGAAAGATATTTGGATAGAGTTCACTGAATCTATTATCATACATTATGATTACACAAGTACTGTAAGTATGTCAAAGCATCTAGTATGTCATTCAAAGGAAAATCATATATCTATTATATATCACTTCTTGAGAGATAGAGTTGCATAGAAAGTGATCAAATTGGACTATGTTAGCACAAAGGAGTAAATAGAAAATATATATTCACAAAACCATTGGTGAATGACATATTCGAGTATCTGAGAGGTATGATTGGTGTTAGTATCTCTAGTCTATGTTTTCTATTAGTGTTAATCACTTATTCTTTTGCAAGGCAGAGTTAGATGGTCATCATTGCAACCAAGCTACTCTACATAGGTTGAGTCATGTACATAAGCTAATATGTACTGAGAAATTGTACAAAAGCCAAGTATGATAGATGGACCAAGCTCATTTTGCGACTGAGCAAGTTATTAGTGACATAGTATAAGGGTTAGTGCAAGAAGTTGGGTCTCACTTTTGGCCAAAGAGTGGAAGTGTTTTTCTTGTTTTTGAAATATATTCTCAATTGATGCCAAAATTTGAGCCATTTAGAAATTAAATATTAAGAAGCTTCAGAATAAAAATTGTAGTGCCTGGGATCTTCTTTCTAAATATGAAATTTACTTTTATATACATATGATATATTATTATTTTTCTATGGATCTTTAAAAACTAGGTTTTCAAAATGCCTATTTCAGGACCATACCACGCTCATGTATGGACACCATAATTTGAAACAACTAAATAAATTTTTGTGAATCCTTTTAAATGAAGTTACCTGACACACCAAAAATTGATGATAATAATTTTCTTGAATTTTTTAAATTAATTTTTAATTGACAATTAAGCTAATTTCTAAAACCTCTTGTGTATGGACACCATAATTTAATCAAAATTTAATTATTATTATTATTATTACTTTTTAAAACATTAAAAGAATTGCATGAGGATTGATGACATGTAATTTGATTTGCAAAGTATGAAAAATTTAAAAAGTTTTTAAAGTTTTAGTGAATGTCACTATTTAATGTTTAAGAGATACTTTTGATTAATAAATAATGGGAAAATAGAAAATGAACACATAACACTATAAAATTTACATTTTTGAAATTAGAATAGTAAGACCTATAATGGGTTTTTATTTTGTCAAAATATTCAATGGAGATGACCATATAAAAATTATGACAATCCTTAAAATTGTTGATTAAATGCCTTAGTAAAAAATTGGTTCATAAAGGCATAGGCTTGGTTGGACCAAGCCTATGCCATGCCTTTCCCCAAGGCAAAACCCCATGAAAATTTGTGCCCATTCCAAATTCTGGCCCATGTCTTTTAAATTAGGCACCTAATTTTTAATTCAAAAATTGGGTGCCTAATTCAGTTTTACCCGTTAACCAAATTGGGCACCTGATATTTAAACAATTGAGTACTTGGTTGTTTAAAAATCCCAATATTTTAAATATTGGCTACCCAATTTTTAAATAATTAGGTAACCAATTTTTAAATAATTGGGTACCCAATTCTAATCTACCTATTGGGGCCCCAAAGCTGCCCCATAAACCATTTTCAATGATTGCAATGATTAAATGATAGTTTTGAACTACAACAGTGAATTTATGTCATAGTTATTCTATTTTCTTGTCTTATAAAATTTGTAAGCTATTGATTCAAATTCAAAATTGGTGTAAACATGAGATCAAAACAATTAAGAAGGAAGAAAATAAAAGTTCTGACAAATGAGAAGATTGCAACAAATAAAGAGAATGAAGCACAATGCCAACAAGAGAGAAGACAAAGAATTAGAGAGTTGAGCAATGTTTCAAAGGAGAAAGACATTGAGGATACCACAATGGATGAAGAGGCTAAAGAAGAGAACTCAATACAAGGAGATTCAATTGCACATTCTAATCAAACATTCAATACAGGTGTGTCTCCAAACCCTTGAATTTTTTTTCATGATGAAATTGGTGATTTTTTAGAAGCAGGTTGTGATTTAAACGAATTAGATTTTCTTCATGAGAATAGATTTCCAAATGATCATGCACAAATAAATACAATGGAAATGCATGTCCCAAAAGAAATACCAGAAAAAATTGAAAATGAGATTCAAATTCCAAAAAATAGTGAAAATGAAATGCCAATTGAAAATAACAATTGTTTGAATGTAGACATTAAAACACTAATTATTGAACAAACATGTCGAAATGATACTAAAGTGCCTAAAAATAATTTTCATTTTCCTAATGATGTGCTAGATAATCTTTAGGGATTGGTTTCATGGAGACAAATTAGGACACGTGCTAATAGATTATATAGACATTTTTTTTTATAATAAGAAATTTGGGTTTCAATGTTAGTTGATGTTGCAACTAATTAAAGTGTCTAAAATGTGAAAATTAATGAAAAGGTTAGGAATGTATGCAAAACCCAAGAATAAAAATGAGTCTTTAAAATAAGTTTTATCCACTTTTGCTAGTGCCTTTGATGTTATCAGAAAGAGAATTCACTCTAAAGATAAGAATGCAACACAACAAGCAATAACAATAGCTTTAGTTAACAAATCAACAACTGACAAAAGATTAATTAGTAATATAAGTGGATAGATTAATGTGAATCATAAGACTTTATAAAGAGTTATAATGAGAAGGGTTAACTTTGAATGTGATCTAGCAAATATTTTGTGGACTTTAAGTGGTAGAATCTCGATATGCGATATGAAACTTACTAGTGAAGTCAAAAGTTTGGTTGAATTTTTTTGGCATGATAATACAAGATATCACCTAATTCAAGAGATGTTCTTAAATTGAGATTTGTTTCAAAAACAAGTTACCAACATCCTAAACACCTTTTGGACATGACTCAAATTCAATTGTTTGGAAAATTTGTAGATAGTAAGGTGTTAACTATTACCATTACTCAAAGATCTTTTGAAAAGTGTAAACCATGGTATGTAAGCATTCACAAGGAAAGAATCACATGTTGTTGTAAAAATCATGTTCAATTTCATTACCATTATGATGTATTTTGATGTATACGTGGTACCATGTATAGTAAATAAATGTTGTAGGAATGTGGTATAAAAGTACCACCTCAAATTATAAAGGATATCATATTAGGTTTATTTTGTAAGCCACCTAATGATCAATACTTTATTTTCAATACATGTCCTTCTAGTACATGTGATATGTGTGGCAATCTTTCTTTGTTAGATAAATTTTTACAAGAAAATGCTTTGACTACTTTTGGATAACAATTACTTGATGTAAAAAGATTCAAAACTATTGAATATCCTTTGAAGGATGGGAAGATTGGAAGAATGTGTGATCTAGTTACATATAAAGTTAGTTTTCATTCATTTATGGATGATTTTAAGAGTCTGATCATACCAAAATATGTTAAACACTCTAAATATGTTAGATGGCTTGATGGAAAATTTTGCATATGTAAGAATACATTTCCAATTGGCACTATACTTTTAGTTGTTGACTTTGCAGAGAACTACACACTTGCACTACAAGATGAGGTACAACCACAATATTACAATTTAGTGCAAGAAATAATTTGTTTTCTTATAGTTTATAGGTATTGACCTAATAGTACAGAGGAGGATCAAAAAATATTGAGAGAGTGCCATATCTATATGAGTGATAATAAACTTCATTCATTTGAGTTTTTCCAATAAAATTTCAAGGTCTTTTATGATAATTTAAAAGAGAGAAAAATTGAAATGACACAACATTGGTATGGTTAGATAATTGTACAGGACAATTCAAGAATGCTAGAATGTTTTATTGGTTGAGTAGGACACATAGGAAAACTAATATCCAACATGTGTGGAGTTTTTTTGAGGCTAGACATGGTAAAGGAGAGCATGATGGTGAGGGTCCATGCATGAAGAGAGCCCTTAGTAGAGAGCAATTAAAATTTGAGGAAAGCCCAAATTCAAAAATGCACATGAGATTGTCGAATGGTGTAACAAATATTTATACATAGGATCAAGTCATAACTCTACAATCAAATGTTTCTTCTACCTAGTTGAAGAGAAGAATATCCTTTCAAGATATGACTATGATACAATTATTGAGTCAACTAAATGGCATTCTTTTAGGAGTTCAAATTCTAATAGTTGGTCTATATAGACTAGGGAACTTTCTTTTTTTTATTAGTTTTGTCTTGCAGGTGAATGGGAAGAATGTGAGAATAGAGAATGGGTTGAAAGTTGGTAACAAAAATCATTAGCACCTACTAACACACATTTTGAAGATGATGCTGTAAATGAAGGCCAGAATGTTACTTTTGTATCAAAAGACTATGGTTGTGTTTCAAACCTCATACAACCTAGTATGAATAATTAAATTAAATTTTGTTGTGATTATGCTTCAATTTATATTTTTTATTTATGTGCATGTCATTAATATGATTCAAGTATATGTCTTTAATATATTATTTATATATGTACACATGTGATTAAATTCTTTATGTACTTTATCTTATCTTGTAGGACATGTGTATGTTGATATTGCACCTAATGATAATGATGAAAAGATTGAGTATTAGCTAGCTAGATGTGTGGAACCTAAGAAAAAATTGATATTTCATCAAGTAGATGATGATGGTTTTGAGTATCCAATTGGGTCTATCATTGTAGCTGGCACTGGCTATGTACATACCTCACAAGAAGAAATGGTTTACCAATATTTGAAGACTACCAATCCAAAAAGAAGATTTTACAATATTCTCATTTGGTTGTGGCAATGAATATCGAATTAGAAATATACAAAGGGAGACCCACCAATAAGGTATTATGGACAATTTCGATAGATGAGCACGAGACAATCATAGATGCATTGTAAAAGAGAGAGGATGCAGATGGTACAATGGGATGACTACAATTAAATCAAACACATGTTAGCTTTTTCTATATTGTGCTATTTTTATATATGTACTTATGTCATTTAATTACACATTTATGTATGTGTTGTCAATAGAAAATTAGAGAACTTATATATACCTTTTATTCAGGTCTCAATTATAGTTTATGCAAATTTTAATGTTAAGGTGGATCGAACATCAACATCTTATGCAATTATAGATAGTGAGCACATACAAATTATAAATATTTACATAGTTTAGATCTTAGCTCATATTAATTCATGCATTTATTAACATGTGGTTTTATTTTAAAATTTTATTTTGTAGGACCTCATTTGAAGAAATGTGTTGAACCAATTTTATATTTTGAGTTCACTTTTGTGTATGTCATTGACATTGTGTTACATATATTGTGAAATAGGTTGCAAACATTTAAAATAGGATTCTACTTCCATTTGAAAGTTAGAGGTGTGGATTTCATATTATAAATTAATTATCAATTCAAGTAATGAGCTCCTATTTTTTTCCATTACTTTTACATTCAAACATGTTGAAATTAAATTTTATATATAAATAATTAAAATTATTAAAATTATTTTTCATCTACCATATACTTACAAAATATGTCATAACATGAATAAAATATGTAGCAATAAAGAAAATGGTTCATACTCACTAGCATGATAAGAAGTTTTAAGAAAATAGTACACTGTCTAACATGTCATAACATGGTCTATGAAGTCTAAAAATACATATAATACAGTTAACTATCCTAATACAAAGTATATCAAAGTCATAAAAACACAATCTAAAGGTGCCAAAAAAACCTAATCTATATGATTTGCAGTCATCTTTAGTCCATGTGAAGAGGACTCATATGGATCATCCTATGTAACATGAGCTATCTCATCATGTGAGACACCCTGTGAGGCAACTGGATCATCGTGTGTAACATGAGGTGTCTCATCATGTACATGCTTGATTGAAATGGGTTTCAAAATCTAGCTTGCAAATAAATCAATTATTTGTGCTACATAATAAAAATAATACCACATGAGATGGGTGTCTCTTTGTAATGGGAGGAGGTGCACTACTAAAGCTACCAAATATGGTAGTAGTGAGGTCCTATAATTTAAAATACATACAATTTTTAGAATTTGGTAACTTAGTTCATAATGAGCTATGTATGTACATAAATCACTTGATACTGACATCATAGAATGATGTAGGTACCTCCATCTAGTTTAGTACTATACTCTTAGCAATACTCATGGTGACATAGTCCTAAAATTATGAATACATAAATGTTGAGGCAAAATTATATATACATTAATTAGAAAGTACATAAACTAAAAGGTACATAATTTACACTACATTTTTTATAAACTATAAAAACATGTATATATATCATACCTAAGTAGACGCCAATGTCATAGATGTTTCTAAAGATATGCTACCATGATGATCATCAACATGCCTCGCATGGTCAAAAGATGGAGTCAAATATAAACTATGCTGAGGCCTATATGGATAAGTATGATCCATCTCTTGTTCATAAAACCAAAAAATATAAAATTATACATGAACCAAAGCTGAAGATTATAAGTTAATAACAATGTGTACATAAAAATAGTAAAAATTATTTTTCTTTAGTCAAAAGTTCATACCATAGGTATTTGAGGCTATGCCTTAATGGTCAATGGATCAGGACTTATACAAACATCAAACTGTGTAGAAAATGACAATCCCTACAAAATCAAATAAAAATAACATATGAGCACACATATTAAATTCAAGTTTGAATGTATATTATTTATAGTGTAATTCAAAGTGCATACCATATGAGGGATGCCAACATCTACAAGTCTCAAAAAAAAACTCTACTACCTCCTAGGAGGAGCAGTATCATCCATCCTCTGGTTATTTCAAAATCAACATACATTAATATGGTTAATACAGTTACACATCTATGTAGAAAGTAAATAATTATTTACTTTATTTAAATTTCAATTAAAATTTTACCTGTTGCTCCTGACTATCTCTGGGCTCTCCTTGCAGAAAGTCAACAAATGATGACATATCAACATCATCACTACCATCACCATGGGTAGTGTATGTGTCATCATCAAAATCAGCACCCTCAACATAATGGTCATCATGTGCTGCATCAACATTGCTCTAGGGGCCCCTCTAAATATATATCAACAACTAGTACAAATGTTCCCAAGTGGACGAATATCTCTCACCTATGTCCACTAGTCTAGTAAATTGCCTGAAAGGGCACTCAATGAGGTAAGAGTAGATGGCATTGCTCGATGATGGTGTGGTGTTGAGAAAACTGGTGGGGGAAGAGGTACAAGAGGTTGAGGTCATATGCAGTTCCTCATATTATCTCTTAGCTTTGCCCCAAGTCTATCCTGAGGCATCCCTCCACCAACCCCTTAAAATGATCTAATATCAAAATAATTGAGTTTCAAACCCAATTCAAATTCAGCTCATAGCGCCCTAAGGAAGTACATGGGCACCTCTTGATTTGTGTGTGGTGGATGGTCAAATACCATCCACCACCGCTCCAAAAAGTGTGATGCAGATGCATGCACCATCTAATAGAAATGTGAGGCTTCTTCTCGCTAACCTCAAGAACCATCTTAAGGTTTATAAAATATCTTGTAAAATGTTATTTATTTATTGTGAGCCTATGGACCTCTCTATAGGATAGGCCATTAGAATAAAAGGCATGAATGTTTTGCCTCCAATCTAAAGCTATTGATGTCACAATCCAAAATGTTTGATAGAGTGAAGAACACCTTGCATGCTATCTACAAGATGAAGTAGGTGGGGGTGCGGGTGTGGGTGTTTGTTGGGCCTCACGCCTAATGGTCTCAATATTGCACATGAGGTCATGAAGGTTGTACCTCATGATCTCCCTCAAATCCTTTGCGATAGGTGCTAGAGGAGGACTAGGTGGTTATGGAGGTGGAGGTGGAGATGGAGGGGACAGAGGTGGGGGAGGGGGTGGGGGAGGGGGAGGCGGTGGCAGTGGGTCCATCAATTATAATCTACATATATGTTTAAACAACATAAAAAATCACAAAATTACTATTTAATAAAATAAATCTAAAATATCAATTATATAAATGCACAGATCTATAAACCATATCAATTAAATAAATAAAGTAAAATAGTAAGTAAACTTTAATGTTAACACTAATTGAACATTATACCAAATTTAAGCCTAATCATAAAATAATACTCCAAAAAACTATATTAGTAAATCAACTTAAATGTGAATTCTAAAAATATCTTATATAAATATGTTTATGATTATGCCTTACCAAATTTGTACGATTAAAGTTCAATATTAAAACAATTACGATTGAATGTATATAAATAAGATTTTGGTTTGGTTAGGATTTAGGGTTATCCAAATGGGTAGTGTAATTACCATTATGATTGAGGCACGAAGTATAAGATTTAGGATTAGCATTATGACTGGGCTACTCTTCTGGGGTTTAAAATGTAGGATTTTCCTTTCTAAGTGTGTGCATCTTGAATGAGATTTCCATATCACTGCTAATTCTATGTAATTTATAATATCACACATAATTATTGTTTTAGAAAATGATTAAGACTAATCACATAGATAATAATAAAATGTTACAAAGATATTTGCATTTTCCATATATGCCAAAAGGTAATGGGAGTTTAAATGTCGTAGAAAGAGGGTTGCAAAAAGAGTCATAAGAAACAACATGGACTAAGAAAGCATGGCATACCATCTTAGAAATCTAGATGGTGATCAATATCATTACTCAAAATTCGAGTTAGTATGGTGATAACACTAAATGGAAGAGGGATGTATTATGACAGTTTATTTCCCTTAGTGGCCATATCCAAAAGTGGAAGGGCAGTATGTATTGGTAATGTAAAGATAGAAATGACAATTTCATTTTATTTATTGTTATGGAAAACATGGAATTATAAAAAAATATATAAATTTTCCTTTCCATTCTAGTAGTGACACTCTACACTTAATATGCCATCATATGGATATGTTGATTAGGATTACTCATATAAGACATAAAAAAGCTTTTCTCAGAGGTGATTTTGGAGAATAGTGTATTAAAAAGGTTGATTTTTTGACATGACTTAGTAATATATACAATGCATGTGAACATTATCATTGCCACATTTTTTTTACTCCAATTGGATCTTAGTAAACCAAAGAAAATGACATGTGCTCTATGAATTAAACTAGTCAAAATGGTTTCTCAAGAGTTTTAGATGTTAAAGAACTATCACTCGAGTGATATGTAGAATACAAAAGGAAGTGAAATTTTTTTCCTGTCTCAACTAGGTGATGTTTCAAGAATTGAATAGAGGTGTCCATGGTGGTAAGATTTAGTGTCAATGCAAAACTTAATATTGAAGGAACATGCACATTGAAAACTCAACATGTAAAGCACATGCACATCCTACACTTTTTATAGAGCCTTTCTACATTTTACCACATCATTGAATTAATTCTTATTATCAACTAAAGAGGTCCATAAAATACCATTAATCAAATGGACATAAATAATTACATAAGAAGATAAATAAATAATCATAACAAGAACAATCAAATATTGAGATAGTTATTTCTAAGAATCTCTCACTCATTGAATATATTTTAAGAGTCAACTAAAATAAAAAGATATTAATTATTAGGGTCCATGAGGCCTATAAACTCTAAATGCCACTTGAACTTGTGTGTGCTCAAAGGTTTTTTCAAGGTAGTTGTACAATATTCACTTAAGTGTCAACTTTCTCCAATTTTGCATTTCTATCTCCACCATGTCTTATGTGAGAAAAATGGTATTGGATGTCCAAGTATTTTTCTTCATTATGGAAGATTGGATTCTTGGTCAAATTTATGACACTCTAGCTATTACAATAGGTAGTTATATGATTTCAAACCTAGGATTAAGATTACTTTCCATTATGGACGTAATCACTATCATGGTTACCTAGCTAGGGATCAAGTTTTAGGTTTAAGATTTGAAGCTACAATTAGAAATAGGGTTTAACATTTAGGATTGAGTTTATTAATGATTAGGGTTAGGTTCTCAATTTTAGTTATATAATTTGGTTTAAATTTTAATCAATGTTAGGGTTAGGCTTAGAATTATGGTGAGAGTGAGATTTTACATCAAGGTTAATATTATGTTTATGGTTAGTGTGTAGGTTTATTAAAAAAGATACGGTCATCAGATTATTGAAAATTTTATTGTAAAATTTACCTAACTAAATAATGAAATGATAAATGGATCTGATGGTCCAAATAATTTGGAGTAGGGGATTTAAAATTAGTTTTTATTTGGACCCTAAAACATTAATTTTATTGAAAATCACAAATAGAATTTAAGAGCTCGTTTATATTTAAATGTCATAATTAGGGCTAAGGTTGTGTTTAGGATAAATGGTTACATATGATTGTTTAGGATTAGATATTTAGTTAATGTTAGGATTAAAGAGTTGAACTTATGATTAGAGTTACATGAATCTAGGGTTTAGAATTAAAATTATGATTTTATGGTAAGGAAGCACATTAAATACTTAGTTTTATGTTTAGGGTTTGGATTAAATTATTGTACGGTTATGGTTTGGTTGCTCAGTTAGACTTAGGAATATAGTTAGTTTTACTTTCTTTGTTATATAGTTTATGAACTAATTTATAATTAATTACTATTTAGTTGAAATAAATATAAAATATCAATGTAATTACATGTTTAAAAAATCTAATTTACATCTATGTAATCATTCAACATTGTAATTTTTATTAAATACATTAAAACATCTAAAGTTAAAACTATTAACAATGGAAAATTACAATTTTACATGTTAAAAGTGAAAATAATACAATAAATTAATGGAATTATAAAGTGTAAAAATAAAAATAATGAAATAAAATAGTAGAAAACAAAGTAAAATACCTAATACATTGAAAAAAAGCACTAGGGGGTCTATAGAAATCCAAAAATGAGCTCCCATTTCAATGCCAAAATTGGGATCACATTTTCCATTGAGTAAAAATGGGCAAAAAACCACAAAAAAAAGTGGGTTTTGTAGTTTTCTCAAAATTGGGTACCCAATTTTAAATAAATCAGGTACTCAATGCATTGAAATTGGGGTACCCAATTTTTAAAAAGTGCTTTGAGCACCCGATCCTACTCAAAAATTGGGTACACGATTGTTTGAAAACATAATGGGTGCTCGAACCTTAATGGGTACCCGATTTGTAAAAATTAGGTACCTGTTTTCGATAAGGTCTTGTTCCATGGAATTGAATTCTTCGGAGTTGTGACCCAGGTTTGTACTCTTGCCCATAATTCCAAGTATATAAGTACTGAGTGATATAGTATGTGTCAAGCACAATATATGTCAAAATCAAGAAGTTAATAAAGGTTGAGCAACAACAATGATGATCACCAGTAATAGTAGAGGGCGAGCAATACAGAATTTATATAAAAGTCAGCAATGGAACAAATTTTTAGGCAAAATAATGATTAGGTTGACTTGGAAGGTATATTGAAATTTTGAAGAGGTTTTTATTAAACATTTAATACTTATTGAAGTAGTAAAGCCAAAAAAGGCATGACTACAAATTTGTGCAAGTAGTAAAGCCAACGAAGGCATGATTACAAATTTTTGGATATGAAATGGAGAGTGATGATACGAGTGCAGATATTGATGCATTATTGAAGGAAGAAATAGATGCCAAGGTAGAACTATTTGGAAGGTATGAAGAAGAAAAGGAAAGGATTACAATAAGCATCAAGATAGATTCCAAAGAAAAGAAAAGGAAGAAGATGTTTGAAGACCAAGAAGCTAAATTAGGCACCCTAGGCAAGGGTAAAGAACAATTAAAATTGACTAAAGGTCTTAGTGAAGATGAAGAACATGATAGTGGTGAAGATGAAGGAGAAGTAGAAGAGAAAGAAGTTGACAAGGTTAAATCCCTAGTTATTTTTATGCCACCAAGAAAGAAGGCTTAAAGGTCAAAGAGGAAGAAGGCAAAAACACCTCCACCACCAACTAAGTGAAGGACTAGGGTAGATGTTATTGCCAAGAAGTTAGCTACTATGTCAGGTGAACCTCAAACTAGGAAAAGGAGATTGGTCAAAGGACCACCTATCAGATAGATTAAAAATATTGAAGAGGTATGTGATAGCATAAGAAAATATTTAGGTTTAACAAGTTTCAAACATGTTAAATATGATACATTGGACAATAATGAAAAAAATAAAGTGGAGGAAATTATGGTAGAAATGATTGTAAATCAAAGGTTAATTCATAATGAAATAGAGAAAAATATACCCAAGGATGTATTTGATAGATTAGAGAAGAAATGGCAATAGGATGAAGTAACAAAAAATCAAATAAAAATAGACACACTAGTTAGAGTTATGTTTGATCTATCTCAAGAATTATAAAAGGATAAATTTATGAAACAACATAGGAGAAGATTTGTTCCTAAATATAGAATGTTCTTGATTTTAAAAAATAAAGAAGAAGTTGTATGATAGCAGAGTGAATAGTTGTGGAAAATCATTTTTGGGCTTACTACAGAGAAGGTAGAAACTATGAATATTGATGATGAAAATAGTAGTGGAGAAATGTCATGTGTGTTGAGTCCACAAGACAACATGTTCTGAAGATGAGAAGTTAAGGCTCACAAATGAAGAAGAAGATGGTGAAGATAAAGAAGCTAATAAAAATGATAATACTATTTCAGCACCTCTCAAGTAAGACCAAGTGGGGATACTCCTTCACCAACTCTTAAGTAATTGTCAAGCAACAACACTCCTTCATTGAAAAGGAAGAGAAAAGAAATAAAGGGCATATCACCAGATATTGAAGTTTGTCTGGATGAACATATTGAGATGCCATAATTTGATCTAGAAAATCTCACCTTGTAGAAAAAATTATTGCTACAAGAAATTTTGAAAAAGAAAAAGAGACAAGAAGAGCTCGGGAGAGAGCTAAAGTAGCAACAAACATTACAAGATGTCAAACATATTCTTTTGAATCTTTTGACATACATAATGTAGATGAAGAGACATATATTAGTGATCAAATTGTACAAATCATTGATACAGTTAGTGCAAAAAAACTTGAATCTAATGATAAGTTGATTGATTGGTAGGAAGAAGCGTTGAGACCAAGGTTATGGATAAAGTTTTCATAACTATAGTAGAGAAGAAGGTGTTATTAGATGAAAATGAACAAGTAATGATGGATATTTTATAGAAGGTACAACAAGTGTACATGAAATTTTTAGATGTGCCAAGATTTACAAATGATACTCAAGCACAGGTTGATAAGACTAAGGCTGAGATGAAGGTGTTTAGCAATGTTATCTTAGAGTCGACAAGATCTAGCATACATCACTACAATGTTCTATTGAATTCTCAAGATAAAATGGTTGAGCTTCAAGTAGCTGATAGCACCATGAGATCCAAGTTGATCTCAATTTAGCAAATATTAATACCTTCTTTGGAGGTAATATAGAGAGAATTGAAAACAACCCAAGATCTTATTACAGAATATCATAACTTATTAGTGGTTGAGATTTTGATTGATTTAGTTGCAATATTATAACTGTAGAATCAAATTTTGGAGGTAGCAAGGACCACGTGGAATCATGCATTGGCCATGATTACTAGAGTTTACAAGGAAATCATTAAAACATATGGATTACTTCAGCACTTTCAACCCTAGCAGTAGTCACATCAGGTGTTCAAAAAAAGGGGGAAATGTATACAAGGGAGAAGAGTATATATAAGGAGAATCATGTGCAGGTAATGGATAAAGGCTATAATAAATTTTTGTATTCATTTTTCACAAGTAATAAGACTTGGGGGGAGTTCATTTTGGGAAAACTCTTTCATTTTTGTATTGACATGAAAAAGTGTTTTTTCCACTAATGCCAAAGGTGGAGATTGTTAGTATATCTAATTTCTATTGTCTATTAGTGTCAATCACTTAGTCATTTACAAGGAAAAGTTAGAGTCTCATCACTATGACCAAGCAACTCTACATAGGCCGAGTCATGTACATAAGCTATTATATACCTAGCAATTATACATAAGTCAAGTAAAGTATGTAGATGGACCAAGCTCATTCAATGACCAAGGAGGTTATTAGTGACCTAGTATAATTTCAAGTATATAAGTACCAAGTGATATACTATGTGTCAAGCATAGTATACGCTAAGCATCAAGAAGTTAATAAAGGCCAACCTACAACAATGTTGAGCACTAGTAAAAGTTGAGGCTGAGCAATGCCAAGTTTATATAAAAGTTAGAAATGAAACAAAGTTTTAGGAAAAATGATTATTAGGCCAATTTGGAAGGTATAATAAAGTTCCGAAGATGTTGTTATAGAACATTTAATATGTGTTGAGGTTGTAAGACTTGATATCAATGAAAACATAGCAACTAATATGAATCTTTTACATACATTCATAGCATTACCAATTGCATTATTAGTTGGGGCTAACAATCTCCCCCTTTGGCATAGATGGAAACACATAACATATAATTCTACTTTAAAAAACATTACATAAGTTAATCAAATGTATGTAGTTTCAAAAATAGATACAATTTTTTAGCTCTTTCTCTTCATCAGTAGGTTCTTTGTAGCTTGGTATGTATCTTCAACAACAACAATCTTTAGCAAAATTTCCCCCTTAGGATATGATCTTTGTCTTAATTTAGCTTCACCTTCTTTAATTGTTTCTCTCTTCCTTTTTAGTTTACTAACTTATTCTCCCCCTGTCCAAATTCTCACTCCCTTTTTCGTATTCTTATTTTCATACACTTCCCTTATAGATTTCTCTCCCTTGAATTTTTTATAGATTCTCTCCCCATTTAGCAACAATCCCAAAGGTTAAATTATAAATTTCACTGTGAAACTTCTAAAACCTTGTAGTTATCCTTGTACCTTTCATGTATAGATTTCATCAGTTTCATCATAGCCATCTTCAAAACATTAGAATTATTTCTAAATTGTAAACTTTTGCATAAACTCCACAAAGATATTACAATTCATCCATGAATTAATGCAACATATATCTTCACCTAGTAAATTTTGGATAGGGGAAGGACCCCCAGTTTACCTCTTAGATACTAAAAAACATCATTAGGAAATGACATAGTAAATAAGTCTACAATTTTCTCTTTATACTTCAGATATTTAAGCCTCACTTGTTGCTCTTGTACTTGCTCCTTGAATAATAATACTTGGTTGATATGTTATTTGATTTTCATGCATCACCAGATTTTTCAAATATTTATTGCATGAGTGTGATCAAAGTAAATAGTAATAGTCTTGGTTATTTTCTTCTTACATACCTTCCAACGATTTGTTAATCTATACAATATTTGAACAATCAATTGCAACAACAAAAATTTAGCTTCAGCGGTAGATTGTAAAATAAAAATTTCTTTCTTTCTTATCCATCTAATCAATCTTTCTCTTAAAAAGAAATCTCCACCACTTGTGCTTTTTCTGTCATCAACATTACTAGTCCAATCAAAATTTGTGTAGACTTTAAGATTAAAGTTAGCATCTCTTTAATACCATAAGCCATAATCTTCAGTTTGTTTTAGATATTTGAATATCCTTTTCAACACAATCATGTGTGCCACCTTTAGACTAGATGAAAACCTTGCAACAATCCCAACAACATGTGCAATATTTTGTCTACTATGTATAATATACTATAACTTACCAATCATAGATCTATATTGTGTCTCATTTATCTCTCTAGTAGTTTCTTCTTTTTATAATTTCACTCCAATCACTATAGGTGTATTAACTAGCTTAGACTCATCTACCTCAAAATATAATATCTCAACAAATGTTTCATAAATTAATACCTTATCATTAGATTCATTTTACAAATATACATTACTATTCTTGCTTGTTCTAGAAAATCCATTCTTACTCAAATAGGAATATAACATTTCATACCATACTCTTGGTGTTTGTTTCAATCCATACAGTGCCTTGCTCAACTTGTGAACCATGTTCTTTTGATTAGGTTCAATGAATCCTTTAGATTGTTCAATATATACTTAATCGTCTAGTATTATATTCAACAATGCAAATCTAACATCCATTTAATAAAATTTGCACTTCTTCTAGGTAGCATAAGACAATAATGTTTTTACTCCTTCCAATCTTTCCATAGGTGCAAAAGTCTCTCCATAATCCATTCCTTCTTCTTGTGCATCACCTTTGCGAACCAGTCTTGCCTTGTTACTGACCTCTTATCCATTTTCATTTAGTTTATTCCTAAAAATTCATTTGGTCCCTATCACATTCTTTCAATAGATCTCAATACTAGTGTCTAGGTATTATTCTTCTCAGTGTGATCAATCTCTTCATTCATAGCTTCTTGTCTGTGCTCCAACACTTATATCACCAATAATTTATTCAAATGGCTGATCCTTTCTCAAATTTTTGGATAATCCATACATTTTGGATGAATTTTTCCTATTACTCTTTTTTTGGTGAGGAATACTCCTCCTAAGTGAAGGACTTGGAGTTTATTGGGTTCTTCCTCTATATTTTTTGAATTTGGTTTTGACTCCAATCAAGCTAGAGTTCATGCTTGTCATTTTGGTGGTTGAGATAACCTATGTTGGAGGGGATATTGGTGGGGTTTCCATTGTTGCGCAACATCTCTACCCCAAAATCATTTTATGATCTTTCCTCCCACAACTTCTATTGAGGGGGATCTCTTTGTTATTGAGGTGGATATGGAGTATGTTGGGGGATGGAAGCATTTTGGTAATACTAATCAGAACTAGTAGTTCTTGTGCATATGGACCTTTAGCCACAATGGTGGCAGTAGAATATATGATCTTTGTCTGCGTATAATGGTGAAAAAAGAATGGGCTATCCATTGCCTAGCTATCTTGGTGAAAGAAGAATAGGCTATCTATAGCTCGAGATGGTTACAAGGTCTTTTGAGGATGGGATTGTCTCCCCCTCTTTGTTTTTTTTCTTACTATGATGGATGATCTTTTTTTTTTTTTTAAAGGACTTTTATGGGGTCTTTGTTCTTATTTTTGGTTTAAGAATGCTATTAGTATGGGGGCTTCTCCTATGTTGATGCTTAGAAATGTGGACCATGGTTCATGGGTTTTCTGCATTCGGACCTTTATTTTTGATAGAGGTAGACTTTAGTTGAGGTTCTTTGTATATGGTTCTTTAGCACTAGGTTCTATTATTTCTAACATTGTTCAATGTCTATTGTTTGTACCATGGGTTAGCACCCTCTTGCTACTTTTTATATTGATAAATATTGTATTTTAATATGTTTATTCTAATTAGTTATTATTATTTGATATTTTCAACATTACATATTATTGTCAAAGGAGGGAAGATTTCATAATCATTTATAATGATTATAATTTGATTTGAATTAAAATTTATATTATATTGATAAATAATTTTTTGCTTATTTCGTAAGTGTCTATATTTAATTGTTAAGTTATAAGGAAAACACATATATAATATTTAATGCATAAAAAGAAAACCAAATAAACAAAAAAAACTCGATGACTGCACTAATTCTATGAATTCTATTAATAAACTACGTGTACAAAAAGTAAACTTATTTAAATAATCCATACCTGTTAGGAGCAATTGACTATAATTAAAAATAAAAAGAATTATTACTGATAGTAACATTACCCATAGTCGAATGAAAGGATATACAGTTTTTAAAACAATTATAATTCAAATGATGTTTCTTTGTAGAGTGTGACCGAGGATTCATACATGCTCGAAACTAAGACAGCATTAATGTTTTCCATTTTGGCACAACATTGGAGGACATTTGATCAACGCGTTTGCTTTAATGTTTTATCAACAAGTTTACCATCAAATCTTTCCCCACATCTCTCTTTCCGGTTTGACTGAATTGTACATAAATTGACATAAAATCTTAATTCAACTAATATCTCATCTACTTTCTCATTTTTTTTTGCAGTACACTAATTTTGTTCAATATTAAAAAAAATTCAAAGAATGTTATTTCAGATTGGACGTGGCTATCCTTCCTACAAAATGTACCATTGATCAAATTTCAAAAAATTGTAAGCAAAGTGAATTTTTTTGAAATTTTTAACATTTGATCTTGATGATCTGCATATTTTGCGATCGAGAACTACAAAAAAATTGAGAAATATTCACTGTATTTTCATGAATCTGAAAAATATGTTTAACTTTTAATTATCTTGTCTGCGAATTAGCGAGTGCCATTGAAATTATCTTCAGCAGCTATCAGGCGGCCAATAACTAATAAATTAGTGACCCGTTCCTGGGCTATCACCAGAAGGAAGCTTATTCTTCAATACACTTCTCTCCAGAAGGAAGCTTATTCTTCAATACACTTCTCTCCAGCTGCTCTTCATACCACTATTGTTGATAAATGCGTTGCCTGTCCCGGGGCTACCGCCAGATGGAAGCTTATCCTTCAACACCTCCTCTTTCACTATAACTGGCCTTCCTTGTGCGCTTTGAACATTACTAAACATAATTGATATAAATATCAGCAGAATGAAGGTCATATTCGTCATCTGACAATTTGAACTTCTTCTCATTGCAACTCTGCCTGATCGATCAAAGAATTAGTAGTTTTTGCTCACAATTATTATAAACTGATGAATATTTCTGAAAAACGAATGAGCTCAAGAGAGAAAGAGAAGATAAGCCTTAAGAAATCAAATGGAGGGCAGTGTATATATAGAGGGAAATCATGATCGTGTATTGAGAAGCGCAGTCAAAGAAGAAAAATCAAATTTAACGTGGTCAAAGTGGAGAGGTGTTGGAGTCGGAAATGATCTCAGCATCCAATTATCTCTTCACGGAAATTGCCTGCTTTCCTTTTAATTTCTTGTCACGCGGGTAAATATCTTCTTGTTGATTTCTTGTCAGCAATCAAGAGTTCATCGCATAAAATCTGGTCTCGTCGTTCATCGTGTCGTGTTTGACTGCGACTGCATTGTACAACGTAAAAGTCGAGCTCGTGCATTGAAATTTCCAATGCATTTACGGCTCTTTCTTGGCCACCTTTAAATATCACACATTAAGAGGGAAGAATTAAGGTTGGAAAAAGAAAGTCAATTTTGACTATTTAACACATCTGACCTAGGAATTAAGCTTAGTGTGTGATGTTTAAGTTGTTCCTCCATGTCCTAACCTAAAAATGCTCACAAGAGATAACTACTTGAAAGAAAAAAAATATTATCAGAAGAAAAGGACAGCCTTTAAAACATCACCAACTAGAGGAATTAAGCTTTCAACTTGTATTGCGGGAGGCGTTGGGCAAGATGGAGTCAATGGCTGCGATGGGCAAGATGAGCTTGATAACAATGACGAAGATGATAGCAAGACAAATGTAGGGCACCTTCTTCCCTTGTTATCTTTGGCCCGTTGGAGTCTGCTAGTCCCTCTTTCGGCAAGCCTCAGCTATCTCTGTGTGTGTTTTCTCGGAGGGGACTTGTGGGTTTGTTCTCTCTCATGGTTGTGGAGCTTTGTGGGCTTTTGGTGCCTACCTCCCAAAGGTTGCAGTTTGGTGCTCGGTGGGAGCAAGTGGGAATTTGAGATCTCTTTTTTCTCTTAGTCCCTTTGGCTTGTCATTGCTTGCAATGCAGTTTTGAGTTCCCTTGTTTTATTTGGATGGAAAATTCCTGAAGTTAAGTTGGGGTTTCGCCTCTTTTGATGAGGGAATTTTTTTTCTTTTTAAGGTTTCAGTGTTGGGTCTTTTGGATCTGGTTAATGTCTTTATCCCCTTGACCTTCTCAATATCTTTTTGTCAGATTGACCTCGTTTGTGGATGGACTTTTCTTGGAAACATCCTTCTTGTGATGGTTGTGAGGAGGCCCAATGTCTTTATTTTCCTTTGTAATTTTTTATTCCTTTGTAGTTGCATCGTATTGAGGTGGATGTACATTTAGAGGTGGAGACACCACCAACATTGGTGGCTTGGTGTTGGCCTATAGAAGTTTGGAGTGAGATCTATTTGGCTTCGTTTTATCTAGGCCCTTCGGTGACTAATTGGATCCTTTTATGTACAAGTTTTTCTCTGGCCTTCCTTCCCATCATTCCTATTAATATGGTATCTCTTATTTGGTGGAGGGGAGGATATGGACTCTATTTGTTTGGGTTCAAGCATGTGGTATTTGTTGGATCTTCTCTTGATCTATAGGTCTAATCTTTATGTACTTTGTGGGGCTGGAAAGATGGTTTTTAGTTTTTTTCTCTCTCGATCTTTTGGCTACTAAGGTCATTTATTTAATTTGGTTGTATTGGGTGCTCTATGTCCATAATGTCATGGTTGAAGCTGGGATTTATTCTAGTGCCTTTGTTTTAAAAGTCCCGCTTTAGATGGTTTTGTGCTTCCTTTTTTGGTTTTTGATTAGAAGGACACGGATAAGTTTCAAGAGCCCTTCCTAGTGGCTAGGTGTTTTTCTACTATGGGAGGTTGTAGGTTCTGAGTCTTCCCAACTCCTTGAGGGAGTCCTTATCTTTCTATGAAAAATATTTTGAGGGACTCGATTGTTTTGGTTTGATGGCTTAGGAATGCATGTTTTCTTAGATCGTTGGTTGGACCTCAAAACTTCATTGATTTATACTCAATAGAGAGTCTCTATGGGTAACCAACACTCTTTGTTGGTTTTCCTTAGGCATTCAATACTTTCTATAATCTTAATTGAAAACATCATCATTGTTATTGGTGATGGTGAAACAAAAATAAATAAATATTGTACAACTATCTCTTATTCTATCCATCTTTTTTAATATTTAAGCAATGTGAGAATAAAAAGACAATATCAGTTATTGTCACTAGTAGAAATGAAACAAAAAAAATTGATTATATTTCAATTTTATGGTTTGCATCTCATCCTATTTGGACCATCTCATTTTCATACTATTTAGAGGACCCATTAATGATAATATCTTTTTGTTACCATATGAAAAATTTAATTAATAGATCAAAATATTAATTTAATTTTGATATTAAACAAAAAATGATCATATGATGATTTGAAAAGTAGTAATTAGAGGAATATGTCTAATGTTTAGATTTTTATTCAAACTATTAAATATTTTAGAGAGAGGAAAGACAATTTATTATTCTTACTTCATGATATGTTTCCAATATAGATTATATGGTAATTTTTTTTAATAATAAGTTAATGGACATTTATTTTTATTTGAATTAAGAGTTTTACTGTGTTACTACAGGAAGTTTATAGCCATAGTTTAGAGACTATTGCACAATTTGTTACAAAATATATTTTGTTTAGGAAAAAGTTGGTATAGTATATATATTAAGTGTATGTTGTAATCTTCTTAAACTAGAGAAGAAAGGTATAAATATTTGAAGTCATAATTTTAATTATGAGTATCTTAAAATTCAAGTGGCAAAGAGAAATAGTTATATGGAAAATAACATTGCAAGAGTATTATGAATTGAAATAATGTTACATACCAATCCTTTGTCATATCACTAGCATTATTATGTAAAATCTATTTAGTAGAAAATATTCTAATATTTTAGTGACAAATTATTTATGTCAATTATAACCTTAGATCTTCAAGTAAGATATTGAAGCTAAAAGTCCTTTGAATCAAGAATAACAACACATTTTAACATATCTTATAGATTTGATAATAAGTGTAAATCAGTATGAATTGTTGTACTTACAATTTGTAAGAAAAAAAGAATTAGATTTATTTATATTAGAAAAAATGAAAATATATTAAGCAAGATTATGTCTAATGAGATGAGACAATTATTACATATAGTCATTAAAATGGTTTTTTGATTGAGGAAGAAAATAAATTATAATTTCAAGTAACTTTGCCAACATACTAACTACCTTACCATCTGAGTTTCTGAAGTATTAGATAGTAGCCAAAAGGATGGGAAGCTGACCCTATAGTAAAAAAAGGTTGAAGAATTAGCTGGAGGTTACCTCCCAATCAAATTAACTGATACTAGTTTTATACTTGAAAAAACAAATAAGTTGGACAGAACAGAACTATCACTACCACCAGTCATGTTATTGACCAATAAATAAAATGGAAAAACATTCTAGCAACAAAAAAAATTATTGCTATCAGTCTCGCACTTAGACATATATATAACAAGTAAAACCTCGTAGGGAATCAAGTTCAAAGTTATTAACAACATAATAGCAAAAATTAAAAACATAACCAGGGCTAGCTTCCCTCATTCTTTTCAAGTGCCTCATCCTTCTTCTGCTCAAGCTCATCCATGTTCATGTCCACCCCCCTCCTCTTTGGCATGTTTGTCCAGAAGTGCCTTCAGCTAGTCCTCTACTATAGACAAAGCAGGTAGTCTCACTCTCCTTGCCCATGTCTTTCTTGTCCTTATTCACTTGCAAGAAATAAAGGGTAGTGGCAACAAAATGCATAACTTTTGTGGAGAATTCTGCCAGAGTGTCAAATTTTTGGCAGATGCCAATGTGAATTTTTGTCATCTCCTTCATCAACTGCTCCAGCCTATCCTGCCAGACTATGCTTTGACTTTTTCCATGGCTATGCTTGCCTTTTCTTGCTACCTTACCATCTAAGTTATGCTAAGGAGTTATACTTAATTCTATTTAAAGAAATTAAGGAATATATTGTCCACTTCTTGTTCACAAAATGTATGCAATCTTATTTTATTAATGTTAAAACATATTCTTTAGATGGGACTCTAAACCCCAAAAGTTTTTTGTTAAAAATAAAGCACTAAGTCTAGAAATGGAATAGTGTTCTGACTAGCAAACACACCCACAACCACAACCAACCAAACTTGGCAAAAACCAACACGAAAAAACTAGGCGACCAAAAACCAGCTAACTACTTAGCTAAGGAAAATCATACAAAAAGAACAAATTTACTAACACAAAGAAAAGAATCTTAGGCTAGATCTTTGACATTATCTCTCATTGAATCCCTTTCATCTACTATGTGACCTTGTTTATGTCACTTTGATCAATCAGGACCTTCTTCTTTCATTTCTTTTTCATACTGGAGCACATTCTTTTTCTATGTCTAGTGATGCAGTAGCACCCATTAAAAAAAAGGCACAATAAGAGGCTCCATGAGCATCAAAGACCTTTAATTACTCATCATGATCTTTCAAATGTATTTTGAATCTATTTGAGTCAACGTGCAAGGCTAGAATAATCCATTTGTAATAAATTGTCAAATTTGTCTAGTATGGTCAAACTATAAAAATAAACTCATGTGGAAGGGTAAAATGTCATGTATAGCCTATTTTGATATGTTAGTAGGGTACCCACAAGAAGTTGGGTCGCAATTCCATAGAATTGTACTTCTTAGAAATGGGTACCTGATTTTCTTAGAATTGGGTACCCGTTTCTAAAATCGTGCTTCGGGCACCTGAGCCGTGATTCAAAAATTGGATACCCAATTTTTGAGAAGTGGATCAAGTGACCGATCCACTTAAAAATTAGGCACATAATATCTTTACAAATTGGGTACCCAATTTGTAAAAGTTACAAATACCCTTTTTTATGTGTTTTGGGGTCATTTTCACCATTTGGAAAATGGGAACCCAATTTGAGAGTGATAGGGGAGCCCATTTTTTTACCTCTACCGACCACCCCCTGCTACTATTTTCTGACATACTAGGTAGTTTAATTTGTTTTGTACTATTTTACATAATTATTTTTAGTTTTATGTTTTATATGTATGTCAATTTATTATTATTTTTTTAGTTTTAATATATGTAAAATTCTAAATTTACATTGTTAATGAGTATTATCTTTAGATTATTGTATCTATTAATTTAAATAATAATTTTGTAGATGTTCATTTAAAAATTATTATTTTAGATTTTTTGAAATGTATTTAATTTATGTATTTATTACAATGTTGAATGATCAGATTAGATGTAAATTCATTGTTTAAACATGTAATTACAAATAAATATTGATTTCAAATAACTAGTGATTAATTATCTAGATTAGTTTGTAAACTATATAACAAAGAAAGTATTTAAACTAACTATAACCTCAACCTAACCATATAGTTCTATACAATAAAATCATAAACATATAACTAAGTATTTAATTACGTAACACCCCACCAAAGGATCCAAACACAAAACTTAGTATTTAATAATTTTACTTATTGTATTGTACTTTGTTTCATGGATCAAAAATGGATGATGTAAACTATTTTATAAATGTATATTCTTTCAGCCTTTCATACCCTTTGACATGTATAGTGAATGATTGTGCATTTCGTATTAATTTTCCAAGTGGCATTCGGAACAAATGTATATTATTTAAATGGATTAAACTCAAGTAGTTATTCTTTCATGTGGATCTGTTATTTATTTTACTTCTACTACTTATAATTATTTAAAAATGAAATGTAAATGTCCTAGTTAAGGAATGTAATCTCTCTTTTTTTAATGTAAATTATTGTACATGTTATTTCTTTCTTAAACTTTAGATTAGTTCTTTGGATCCCTTGGCTGGGCATCATTTAGGATTAACTATAATCCCAATTTTAACCAAAACTCTAATCATAACCCTTACTGTCATCTTAACCATAATCTTAATTTTCTAAAACCTACACCCTAATATATAAATAATTGAATAACTATCCTAAGAACCAAGTACTAATTATAATGTCAAACCATAATTGTAACCTTAAATCATAAACTATTATCCTAGAGGAGCATCGTATCTACATCGAGATTTCATATGAATCTAAAAACATTTACATATCTAATTACATCATTTATTGCATAGGAAGGATTTAAAAATTTCATTATTTTGTCCATGCATATCATATCAATAGAATCACATAGAGACATGTCATTTACTACATCCATCATAGATAATCAAGAAGGGTACTTGGGTAAATTTATATATAACACGATATTATAAGAAATGAAAAACACCATATAGGAGCATCTCATGTATAAACTAGGAAAATTGATCATGACACATGTAATGAGATCACATAATATTTTTAATCATCACATATACTATCAATGTATGGGGGTGATATAATCAAAATATCAAAATGATAAAAAGACAATGATACATCATTTAAAAATTAGAACAGAAGAAGGAATGAGGCATCTAATTAAATAACTATCCCTCACCATCAAGAGGTGGAGGTGGAACATCAATGTGAGTAGGAGGGACTATACACCCTTGGATGCATAAGAATATATAGAGAATTGAATAACTTGTCTTTCCACTAGAATAGTTGTTGAGTATTCATTATAATAGTAAGCCTCTCTAGAGTTATGATAAGTGGCCTCAACCTGTGTAATCCTCAGTTGAGAAGTGGGCTCTTCAATCTAACTATCATAATCAATTGCTATGCTAGCTCAAATGACCACCTATGTCTAGACTATCACCTGGTACTGTTCTACTCTCAATATTCTCTAGAGTCCCCTAATGACATCTTCTTATGTGGGCTCTCCTTTGGCTTCCTGCTCTAGAGGCCCATGATAAAACATCAATAATTTAATGTAAAAAATCAATTTTAGAAAAGGGGCATTGATTCATTAATTAATCCACCATAATTAATCAAATCAAGTTTTTAAATCCTATAGCTAGAACTATTAATTAAATGAATTAATTAAAATGATCAATTATCCATATCATCACTAATGGAAAATGAAATTAATTCCCACCAATAAAGCTTAATCATGCATTGATCAATCAAGGATTCAACCTCCACCACTCATTGAGAATGAATCCAAACCATTGAACTCCCAGAGATTTCTATAAATGTGCCATCAACTCAAGCTTTTGAGATATCTACATTTTTTGTAATAAGGTTATGCAAATCATTCTAGGTGATTTGCAAGTGCTTCTGAGTGAATTATGGCATTTGAGAGCTAATCCATATTATAAGATCATAATCTCATTACACTTTATACCTTTCTAGCATCATGTAGGGTTTATTTAGTGTGACTTGAGTTCATGATTACATACATTTTATGATTACATGCGCCTAATTTAAAAAATATTAAACCTTGACATTAAGTTTTAAATTCTAATTATGTCAAGTCTAACCCTTATCCTAAACCTTTATATCCTAAATTCTTAACCCTTAGACTAACTATGTTATCCTAAACACTAAACCTTTATCCTAAAAATAACCATAAATGCTAAGTCCTTCTCCTAAATCTAAATAAAAATATTAAGCTTAAATTTTAAACCCTAATCTTGATCTTAACTATGATTTACATGTATAAGGTTAGGGTTTAACATTTAACATTTAAGATTAGGATCTAGTATTACGATTTGTATTCAATTCTAGAATATAAATAGGTACTAAGTATTATAATTTAGATTTTATAAGTATATTTAGATTTATGATTAAGGTTTATAATCAAGGTTTATAATTAAGATTTATGATTAAGTTTTACAATTAAGGTTTATATCTAGCAACTCATTAAAACACCTTAAGAAAAATGATAATTTATGAAGTTTCTTCCACCTACAAATCAAAATTACGAAAACATATTTTATTAATTTTAAAACTATTGAGGCTAATGTTTGGATGAGCCAAGAGTAGTTCGCAGGTGGAAGACAAGTAAGCATCCAAAAGTAATTATAAAAGATGTAATCAAGTAATATAATACAAAGTTTTCTAATAGTAATAAGACTTTGGTCATAATTAGAAAATGAAATTAATATAACACATTCCAACATAGAGATTTAGAGGGAAGAAAAGTTCTATTAGCAATTCAAAACAATTGTTAAATGATAAGATAGGATTTAAATTACTAAAGAAGATATTAAATATAAGTTTAAGTATTATGATATAGACTTATAGTTTGCATTAAAGTAGAAAATATATAGGATGAACTATAATCATAAATAATAATCAAATCATCATTCTATCTCCAAGATTTTATTCTAATTGTAACCTTAACTCTCATCCTAATGTCATCTATTATATATCCTTTAAACAATACCAACATAATAAATATCCAAAACCTAAATATAATTCCAATTTAAACCATAATCCTAGGTAATTTCCCTAACATTAAAGTCATAATCATTATAATAATCTTAAGCTTAGCCATCATGAAAACCATAAACATAACAAAATTGTAAACCATAACCTTGCCATAATCTTAACTTGGTTTGATCCTGAGATGAACATATAATCCACAATGAGAATACAATCCCCCAGTGTCACAAAATAAGTGTACATGAAAGCAATTAGCTAGGTGGCTCCTATTTTTAGAAAAGAATCTTTGAAGTAACCTATATAGTTTTTATGGAGTATTATTTTATGATTAGACTTAAATTTGGTATTTAATGTTCAATTAGACTTAAGTGTCTAACTTTATTTATTTAATTGATATGATTTTAAAGATCTGTAAATTTATATAATTGATATTTTAGATTTAAATTTTATTAAATAGTAATTTTGTCATTTTTTATGTTTTTTAAACATATATGTAGATTATATTTGATGGACCCGTCACCACCCCCTCCCCCTCCATCTCCATCTCCACCTCCACCTCCACCCCCACCTCCACCACCCACTGTAGATGATCTCCATGAGAGCATGAGGTGTAATCTCAATGATCTCATGCGTGATATTGAGGCTATTCGACATGAGAACCATCCCCCTCCTCACCTACTATGCCTTGTAGATAGCATGTGAGGTGTCATTCACTCTATACAACATTTAGATTATGTTATTGATTCATTCAGATTATGGAGGCAAAAGATGCATGCCTTCTATTCCAACGGCTTATCATATAGAGAGGTTCATAAGCTCAATATTGGTAAAGGAAATTTTAAAAGCTATTTTGTAATCCCTAAGATGAGTGAGGAGATTAATGAGAAGAAGCCTCACATTTCTATTAGGTGCTACACACATCCACATATAGCAGCACATTTTTGGGAGTGGTGGTGGATGGTATTTGACCATCCACCACACGCTAATCATGAGGTGCCCATGTACTTCCTTAGGAAGCTATGGGCTGAGTTTGAATTGGGTTTGAAACCCAATTATTTTGATATGAAAGCATTTCAGGGGGTTGGTGGAGGGATGCCTTAGGATATGCCTCGGGTAAAGTTGAGTGATAGAACGAGAAACCCTAGGTGACCTTAGCCCCTTATACCTCTTCCTGTGACCATTGTACTAACTCCACACCTATATTGAGTAGTTTCATCTACTCTTACCTCTTTGAGTGCCCTTTTGGGCAATTGAGTATAGCAATGGATGCAGGCGAAACATGTTCATCCACTTGGACATATGTGTACTAGCTCTGGAGGCATATGCATAGGCCCCCAAAGTGATGTTGATGCAATGCATGATGACCATTATGATGAGGGTGCTAATTTTGATGATGATGTATATGCTACCCATGGTGATGGTAGTGATGAGATTGATGTGTCATCATTTGTTGACCTCATACAGTAGGGAGAGCCCAAAGATAGTCAAGAGCAGCAGGTAAAATTTTAATTTTAATTTAAATATAAAGTACACACAATTATTTACTTTCTACATACATGTGTAATTGTATTAACCATATTAATTTGTACTTTTGAAATATAAGATAATGGATGATATCGTTCCTCCTAGGAGGTAGTATAGTCTTTTTTCGAGACCTATAGATGTTGGCATCCCTCATACGGTATGCACTTTGAATTACACTATAAAAATGTACATTCGAACTCGAATTTAATAACATGTACTCATATGTTCTTTTTATCTAATTTTGTAAAGATTGTTCATAGCTACACAGTTTGATGTCAGTACATGTCCTGCTCCAATTACCACTGAGGCACAGCCTCGAATACATACAATATGAACTTTTGACTGAAGACAAATAGTTTGTACTATTTTTATGTATGTACATTGTTATTAACTTATAATCTAAATTTTTTTTACTTATGTATATATATTTTGTGTGTTTTGATTTGATGAGCAAGAGATGGATCTTACTCATCCATGCAAACCTCAATATAGTCTATTTTCGACTCCATCTTTTGATCATCGTACTAGCATACCTATAGACACATCTATGGAATTGGCTACTTCTTAGGTATGAATATATACATGTTAAATTTATAGTGTATAAAAAATGTACTATACAAATTATGTACTTTTTAGTTTGTGTACTTTTTAATTATTCATGTATATATATAATTTTGACTCAACGTTTATGTATCCATAATTTTAGGACTATGTCACCATGAGTGTTGTTGAGAGCATAGGACTTACCTAGATGTAGTTACCTACATCATCCTTTGAGGTTAGTATTGTGATTTATGTACATAATGTATACTTCATTATGCTCTAAAATCAAATTTTAAGAATGTATGTATTGTAAATTACAGGACTTCACCACTGCCACATTTGGTATTTTTCATAGTGTGCCTCCTCCCATTATTGAGGGACACCCATCTCATGTGGTATTTATTTTATTATATAGTGAATATTTAATTTATTTGCAAGATATATTTTGAAACCCATTTCAATTAAGCATGTACATGATCAGACATGCCTCATGTTACACAGGGTGATCCATCTACCTCACAGGGTGTCCCACATGATGAGACAACTCATATTACACAAGATGATCCATCTGAGTCCTCTTCGCATGGAGTAAAGAGGACATTCAATCAGGTAGATTAGGTCTTGTTGGCACTTGTAGATTTTGTTTTTATGACACATATTGTATATTTTGATACACTTTGTGCTAGGAAAGTTAAAACTATATTATATATGTATTTTTTAACTTCATAGATCATGTTATGATGTATGTAAGACCATGTACTATTTTTTTATGACTGCATATCATGCTTGTGTATGTAATATATATATTATTATGTTTCTTCATGTTTTAAGTATTCAAACCATTTTATTTATTGGAACATATTTTATTCATGAACATATGACACATTTTGTAAGTATATATGCTAGATGAACAATAATTTTAACTATTTATAGAGCATTAGTACTAATATAAAAAACATTATTGGATAAATATAGCATCAAATTTGTGCATTGAGATTCATACAAATAAAATTGAACTACTATTGAATAAATATTTTTCATCCTAAAAATTTAAATTTATAAAATTTAGGTAAAGATTGAAGATTTTTTTAATGAAATGATGGATGTTACCCTTCCTTTCACACATTATGACCCCTTATAATACATTACAATCATTAACATCCCATTTGTGTGTCCTATGATAGTTAATGTGTTCTAAGGGGTTCTGATAGGCCCTAAGATGTTCTAGGACCACTAAGAACCCATTATGACCCTTTATGATATATTAAAACCACTTAGGAACTATTATAATGCCTTTGGACATTAGGACCTAGTAGGACACCCTAAGTCCTATTAAAACACACATATGAATTGGAGTACCTAGAAATGTATCATAAGGAGTCATTATGTGTTTTATGAACTAATTATTATGTACTAAGACATGTTAAGACCTATTAGAATCTATAGCACATTTCAAGACTGAGTAAGACTCTCTAGGTCCCCTTAATACAAATATGGATCTACGTACCTAGAAATGTATCATAAGGGACTCTTATGTGTTGTTTGGTAATGTAAGACTTATTATTACCTAATAAAACCTATTATATCCTAATAATACATATTAAGACTTATTAGAACCTATAAAAAATATTATGACCTATTAGGACTCCTATGTCCCCTTACAACGCACATGTATGGATAACGTACCTAAAATTAATCTAAAATTAGGACCTAAAGTAATAATCCTAATTGACATAATTTTAACTATTTATAGAGCATTAGTATTGATATCAAAAAAATTATTGGATAAATATCACATCAAATTAAGGTAGTTTTAATGTGTCCTAATTGGCCTTAATATATTCTAAGGTTTTGTAATGGGTCCTGGGGCCACTTACAATCCATTATGACCCCTTATGATACGTTAGAATCATTAACATCCCATTTGTGTTTCCTATTATAGTTAATGTGTTCTAAGGGATCCTAATAGACCTTAAAATGTCCTAGGACCACTAAGAACCCATTATGACCCTTCATGATATATTAAGACCATAGTTTAAAATCCAAGAGGAAACATTAGGACTAATTACAACCACTTAGGAACTATTATAATGCCTTTGGACATAGTAGTGTATCATATGATGGTGAATAATTTTAGAGGGGTTATAATTGGTTCTTATGAGTCCGAATGGCCCCTAATGGATTATAAGGGTTCCTATTGGGTCCTAAAAGATCATGGGATCACTTAAAACACATTAGAACCCCTTAAGACACATTAGGACCCATTAGGGCATATTATAACCCATTAGTGTGTCTTAAATGCCATTTAAGATTATCTAATATGCATTAAAGGATTTTAATATGTTTCAAATGATCATAATGTCCAACCTAAACAATATTAATGGGCTTTCAAACCACATAGGACCAATCAGGATCCATTGTGAGATATTAGGACCACTTAGGACACATTACTATGTCTTGCAATGGTTAATGTGTTATAAGAGGTTTTAATGGGGTCTAATGGGTCCTAATGTGTGTGAGTGGATCCTAATGTGTCCTAATGAGACCTAATGTGTACTAATGGGTCCTAAAAATCCCTAATCTCCCTTTAGAACATATGACTAATATCCGACGATGATTTATGTGTTTTAAGGGTTCATACAGTGTGTTAATGGTATGAATAGGTTCCAAGGAGTCATAATGGGTCCTAAGGTTTCTTATAACCCTTTTTGATAAATTACAAGCACTTATAACCCTCCCCATATCCCTCCCTCCCTCTCTCTTCCTCTCTTCCTCCTTCCCTCCCTCTCACTTAACATGGTTAACATGGTTAAACATACATGTCAATTATCAACATAACAATAGCATATAATCAATACAATCAGTAATGATCTTTAAATTATCATGTAAAAGTGAAGGGTTATTAATTATAATCAATAGTAATTTGAAACTTGGAACAAACATTAATTTAAACATGCTTGAATGTAAAAGTAATGGAAAAATATAGGAGGCCATTACTTAAATTGACAATTATTTTATAATATCAAGTGCACACCTTTAACTTTCAAATAGAAGTAAACTCTTGTTTTTAAATTTGTTTGTACAACATATTTCATAATATATGTAAGACAATGTCAATGATAAATATATAGAAGCATGAACTCAAAATATAAAATTGGTTCAACACATCTCTTCAAATGAGGTCCTCTAAAATAAAATTGTAAAACAAAAACACATATGAATAAACACATAAATTAATACGAGGTAGCTGAACTATGTAAATATATGTGTAATTTGTATGTACTCACTACGTGGAATTGCACAAGATGTTGATGCTCGATCCACTTTAACACTTAAATTTACATAAATTGTAATTGAGACATGAATAAGAGAAATATATATAAGTACTTATATAAAAATACATACATGTAATTAAATTATATAAGTACATATATAAAAATAACACAATAAAGAAACAACTTACATGTGTTTGATTTAAATGTAGTCATCCCATTGTACCATCTACATCCTCCCTCTTTTGCAATGCATCTATGATTGTCTTGTGCTCGTCCATTGAAATTGTCCATAATGCCTTATTGGCAGGTCTCCCTTTGTATCTTTCTAATTTGATATTTGTTGCCACAACCAAGTGAGAATAGTGTAAAATTTTCTTTTCGGATTGGTAGTCTTCAAATGCTGGTAAACCATTTCTTCTTGTTAGGTATCTACGTAGCCAGGTGCCAGCTACAATGACAGACCCAACTAGATACTCAAAACCATCATCATCTACTTGATGACATATCAATTTTTTTCTTAGGTTCCACACATCTAGCAAGCCAATACTCAGTCTGTTCATCATTATTACTAGGCGCAATAATAGCATAAACATGTCCTACAAGATAAGATAAAGTACAAAAACACTTTAATCACATGAGTACATATGCAAATTATATAAATTGAAGCATGAGATCACAACAAAATCTAATTAAATTGTGCATACCAGGTTCTATGAGGTCTGAAATATGATCATAGTCTTCTAATGCAAAAGTAACATTATGGCCTTCATTTACTGTATCATCTTGAAAATGCCTATTAGTAGGTACTAATGATTTTTGTTGGCAATCTTCAACCCATTCTGTATTCTTGCATTCTTCCCATTTACCTACAAGGCAAAATTGACAAAAACAAGCAAGCTCCCTAGTCCATATAGTCCAAGTGTTAGATTTTGAACTCCTAAATAAATGCCATTTAGCTGACCCATTAATTTTATCATAGTCATATCTTGAAAGGATATTATTTTCTTCAACTAGGTAGAAGAAACACTTGATTGTAGAGTTCTGATTTGATTCCATGTATAAATATTTGTTACACCATTTGACAATCTCATGTGCATTTTTTAATTTAGCTTTTTCCTCAAATTTTAATTGCTCTCTACTAAGGGATCTCTTCATGCATGCACTAGAACCATCATGTTCTCCTAAGTTACCATGTCCAGCCTCAAAAAAACTCCACACATGTTGGATATTAGTTTGCCTATGTGTCCTACTCAACCAATAGAACATTCTAGCATTCTTGAATTGTCCTGTACAATTATCTAACCATATCTAATGTTGTGTCATTTGAATTTGTCTCTCTTTTAAATTATCATTAAAGAACTTAAAACAATATTGGACAAACTTGGATGAATGGAGTTTATTATCACTCATATAAAAATGGTACTCTCTCAATATTTTTCAATCCTCCTCTGTACTATCAGTTGCATACCTATAAACTACATGAACAAAAATTGTTACTTGCACTAAATTGTAATATTGTGGTTGTACCTCTTCTTGCGGTGCAAGTGTGTAGTTCTCTGCAAAGTCAACAACTGAAACTATAGTACCAATTGGAAATGTATTCTTACATATGCAATATTGTCCATCAAGCCATCTAGCATATTGAGAGTGTTTAACATATTTTGGCATGATCACACTCTTAAACTCATCCATAAATGCATGACAACTAACTTTATCTGTAACTAGATCACACCTTCTTCCAATCTTCCCATCCTTCAAAGGATATTCAATAGTTTTGTATCTTTTTACCTTAACTAGTTGTTGTCCAATAGTAGTCAAAGAATTTTCATGCAAACATTCATCTAACAAAGAAAGATTGCTGCACATATTACATGTACTAGAAAGACATGCATTGAAAATAAATTATTGATCATTGGGTGGCTTACAAAACAAACCTAATATTAAATCCTTTATAGTTTAAGGTGGTATTTTTATACCACATTCCTACAACATTTCTTTACTATGCATGGTACCACATGTAGATCAAAATACATCATAATGGTAACAAAATTGAAGATTAGTTTTACAACAACATATGATTCTTTCCTTGTTAATCCTTACATACCATAGTTTACACTTTTCAAAAGATCTTTGACTAATGGTAATATTTAATAGCTTACCATCTACAAATTTTTTAAACAATTTAGTTTGAGTCATGTCCAAAAGGTGTTTAGGATGTCAATAACGTATTTTTAACCCAATTCTCAATTTAAGAAAATCTCTTAAATTAGGTGATACTTTTGTATTATCATGCCAAAAAAATTTAATCAAACTTTTGACTTCACTAGTAAGTTTCATATCACATCTTGAGAGTCTACCACTAGAAGTCCATAAAATATTTGCTGGTTCACATTCAAAGTTAACCATTCTCTTTACATCTCTTTCTAAATTATTATGATTCACACTAAGATATCCACTTATGTTTCTAATCAATCTTTTATCAGATGTTGATTTGTTAACTAAAGCTTTTGTTATTGTTCGTCGTGCTAAATTCTTATCTTTAGACCGACTTCTCTTTTTGATAACATCAAAGGCACTAGAAAAAGTGGATATAACTTGTTGTAAAGACTCATATTTATTCTTGGGTTTTGCATACATTCCCAACCTTCTCATTACTTTTCACATTTTAGACATTTTAATTAGTTGCAAAATTAACTAACATTGAAACCCGAATTTCTTATTATAAAAAAAATGTCTATACAATCTATTAGCATGTGTCCTAATTTGTCTCGATGAAACCAATCCCTCAAGATTATCTACCACACCATTAGGAATATGAAAATTATGTTTAGACATTTTACTATCATTTTGACATGTTTTTTCAGTAGTTGGTATTTCTATGTCTACATTCATGCAATTTTTATTTTCAATTGACATTTCATTTTCACTGTTATTTGGGATTTGAATCTCATTTTCAATTTTTCTTAGTATTTCTTTCAGGGAATGCATTTCAATTGGAGTTTTTTGTGCATGATCGTTTGAAAATTTCTTCTCATGAAGAAGAATCTAAATCGTTTAAATTGTAACCAGCTTCTAAAAAATCACCAATTTCATCACAAGAGAAAATTCGAGGGTTTGGAGACACACCTGTATTGAATGCATGATTAGAATTTGCACCTAAATTTTCTTATATTGGGTTCTCTTCTTTGACCTCTTCATCCATCATGGTATCCTCAATGTTTGGATTGGTTTCTCTTCTTTGACCTCTTCATCCATCATGGTATCCTCAATGTCTTTCTCCTTTGAAACATTGTTCAAGTCTCTAATTCTTTACCTTCTCTCTCGTTGACGTCGTGCTTCATTCTTTTTATTTGCTGCAATCTCCTCATCTGTCAGAACTTTTTTTTTCTTCTTTCTCCATTTTTTTGATCCCATGTTTGCACGAATTTTGAATTTAAATCAATAGCTTGCAAATTGTATAAGAAGACAACAAAATAGAATAATTGTGATAGAATTCAGTGTTGCAGATCGAAACTGCTATTCAATCATTTCAATCATTGAAAGTTGGTCTATGGGGCAACTTTTGGGGCCCAAGGGGTACATTAGAAATGGGTACTCAATTGTTTAAAAATTGGGTACCCACTTACAAATTGGGTACCCAATTTTGAAATAATTGGGTACCCGATTCTTACAATGGTTGAAAGATAATTAGGCACCCAATTTTTGAATTACAAATCAGGTGCTCGATTCTTGAGACATGAACGGGAATTTGGTATGGCACATGACTTTTGCATGGGGTCTTGCCTTGGGGAAAGGCATGGCATAAGCTTGGTCCCACCAAGCCATGCCTTTATGATCCATTTTTTTCTAAGCCATTTAATCGAAATTTTTTGGTATTGTCATAATTTTTTTACAATCATCCCCATGGAATTTTTTGATGAAACAAAAACCCATTATAGGTCTTACTATTCTGATTCCAAAAATGTAAAATTTATAGTGTTATTAGTTTATTTGCTATTTTTCTATTATTTATTAATCAAAACTATCTCTTAACATTAAAAGGTGACATTCACTAAAACTTTAATAAATTTTTTGGTTTATAATTTTTCTTAAATTAATTTATATCTTATCAATCTACATACAATTCTTTTGAAGTTAAAATTGTTTTTTTTTTTTTTTAAAGTGGGATTTTGATCAAATTATGTGGTTTGTACATGAGAGGTTTTAAAATTTACCTTTATAGCCAATTAATAATTAATAATAAAAAAATTATTCAATAAAAAATTAAGGAAAAATATTGTCATCAATCTTAGGTGTATTACGTAACTCTCTTTGAAAGGTTTTGCAAAAATTCATTTATTTGTGTCAAATTATGGGGTTTGTACATGAGCGTGGTATGGTCCTAAAACAAGCATTTTGAAAAAGTGGTTTTTAAAGATCCATACCAAGAAAAAAATCTATCATATGGGTACACAAATAAATTAGATATTCAAAAACTAAATTCTGAACAATTAAATTTTTATTTCTAAAGTTTTTTAATATTCAATCTCTAAGTGCCTCAAATTTTGACATCAATTGACAAAAAAGTTCAAAAATAGGAAAAACATTTCCACTTTTTGGCCAAAAGTGAGACCCAACTTCTTGCACTAACCCTATAGGGGTTTTATAAAGTTAGAGATCAAATATGGGAAAACACAAAAGTTTTCAAATATGGAATAAAATATTGTCACCAAAATTTGACAATATGTAAAGTTGATGTAAAGAGGAAGGTCAAGAGTCATAGGAGGTAGACAATAGGTTAAAGGAAGTGACAATACATTAAAATATCATGTACTGGTTTTTATTTTCAGAATTTAATGGCTAGAGAAGCTGGAAGAAGAGGGGAAACAATGAGAGGTTTATTCTTGTGAGTTTTATGATAAATTTCTAAGTTGCTTTTCGAGAAAACAAACTATTGTTTGTGTTGGTATGAGAGCATACTAATAGATACATAACTGAAACTTATATTTTTAGAAAGGTATTTGAATTAGCTTTCTTTTTCATTTTGATTGGTCGAAGTCATTAATTGGTGTGAAAATTATGGCTATTTTGGTGCGTGGGAGTCTTAATCTTTCCTAGTTTGTTGATTCAGTTAAAAGTTTGCAAAAGTGTATAATATTTTACTAATAAGTCATGAAGTTGTGATCTTATGTGATTTATAGGCCCTTGTAACCTTGTATCGTCTAGCCTCTTCATCTTTATTTTCTAGTTCCTCTAGTTCTAGCACTAGATTAATTTCCTTACCATTATCTATGACATTCAAAACCCTGTTCAAGCAATCAATCAAAGAGTCAAGTAGACCCCAAATTTTTTTGCAAGAACATCCATTGTACTCTTCTCCATCTGGTCAATCATGTTTCTCAAATATTCTAAGGCCTCTTTATTCCCTTATGCCTCTTTTCTATTATCCTTTTGTCCACTCTTGATCTCCAATCTCCAATCTGAAAGAAGGGCCATTTCTCCAATCTAAGGGAATAGAAAGAGATGGCCATTGCAATCTCTATGACTCCATAAGGAGGGTCAATAGGCAAGTCTTTAGTGTCATCTTATGTGAGTTTAACATTGAGCTCATCATCATCCATAATTTGGAGCATATGAATTCTCGTCTTTCTTCTACAAAGATCTACAATGTTATATAAATGAACCTAAAAATATTATTTAATAGAGTTGACAAAGTTTAAAATCATTTTTTTTTAGGTTAACTTATCCATTTGTATTTAATATAAATACATCCCATTCAAATATATAGATTTATGTTTTCAAACTATTTCAAGGATACATTCTTATTTTCAAAAAAAAAGATGACAATTCATATTTGTTAGTAAATAAGTTTATGAATGATAAATCCTCACTTCAACAATAAGGTGTGACTTCTATGACAAGGTGTGATGCTTACTTTTCTCTTCAATCTTAAACTTATAGTTATATACTTTTGGGCTACTGATTCAATAGAATTTTAACTACCAAGATGTTGAATCAAAATATGCCTAAGAATATCGATTTCCTATTATCAGCATACTTGAATAGAACTAGGATAAACTAATAAGGAAACACTCTCCTTCTACACTTTGGTCTCTACTATACTTAGGTATGTAAACCTTGGATTCACACAATATTACCAATGCTAAAATGTATCATTTAGTCCTCAAACAAATATGACCTGCAATCTGCTATTCTTGTGTTGGAGTAATAGGTATTCAAGAACTACTTACATAACCTGATAACTGACAAATAAAGTGAATGCCTTCAATTTAACTCTAATACATAAAAGAGAAACATGATTTTATTTTAAATATTACAAAAATATCCATGAATAAAACAAAAAGGAAACCAAAGTTCATGCAGCTGAGATCAGTGCCTTACCTATTGAAAATTTGAGTCATGAGAGATATAACAAAGTAACATAAACTTATGAAATAGTTTTGGATATATGAATTAATATCGTAAAACATCTCAAAACAATAGTTTCAAACTACCCAACTTATGAGATCCACATATAATATCAATAAATATGTATTCTCTCACCTCCAACTTAATCAATCCATTTGATTGAAGTATGAAAGAGATACACATCTCACAAAAACAAGTTGAAAGAACATAAAACCTTTTTTTATTTTACACATGAAGATATCTAGATGAGAATATCTTTCTCATTGATATTCCATGCTATCTTTGATCTACATTTAAAATATGACTCAACAACTCAAAAGACAAATTTATCCATCTGCTAAATTTAAGCTATGCATGTTGTTTGTGCATAAGAAAATGTTGGAAAAGGTGGAAACACAATATTTAAAACTTTCCCCAAAACTAGAAACGAACCCTGTTAAACCAAAGAGAAGATGAAGATATGGGAGAATGAAAAGTGTTGGATCTGATCTATTGATGGTAGATTTCACATTCATTCTTCATCTGTATGTTGAAGAAAAGCCTCTGTCCTCTCTCCTTAATTGGAAACACAAACTAATCTTCATCATTACTACAAAAAATTGTTGGAAACATATTCCCCAATGATAAAAACAAAATATGAAGACAAACCCCAACTACCCCCAAAAGTGTTGGAATATAAAAATAGAAGTGTTGGGAGAACCTCATCCAAGTTTGGCAAATACCTAGGTCGCTATTTGCCCAAAAACTACCCTTAAAGTGTTTTAGAAAAGCCACAAAGATTCAATTGAAAAATATCATGACTTAACAAACTTGAAAACATATCCTCCACCATCAGATCTAAGCTCATTTTACCATGAAAATAATATTCCTCATTCTCTTCCCTCTTTGGAAACATATAACAATGATATGCTTTCTTAATATTTGTAACATCTAGCCCTTTATTTAAATCATATCTAGTTTTAACTTTATAAAGAAAAAACTATAGGACGATTAAGAGTTTTACATGAATCTTTAAAATAGAAGTGCATGTCATTTCTCCTTGATTGGAAAAACCAACTATTAGAAATATCTATCTAATTGTTCTTGGGACCTATCTTATTCTTTTGAGTGCATCTTTAATCCTTTTAAGAGTGATCATTCTTCTTCATTTAATTTATGAATACTCTATTAAGTGGGCCCTATTTTACTTGACTCCTAAACCTTGGAAATTCATTATTTAATACCTACATTTGGTTCATGCTAACATTTGGAGTGAATAAATTAATATTTGATTTAAAATTCAAATTACCTTTTGCCTCTACTTTCTTTGGTTAACCCAACAAGTGATGTGTGGTAGCCTCTGATGGGCTTGGATGTCTATATCAATTCCACCTCATCAATCTACTTTGGGACCCTTCCATATTATTTCCACATGTTGCTTCCCAATTGGCTCTCATATACACATCATCAACACAGAAGCCTCTTTCCATCCTAGCATGATCTATCATGTGGAAACATATTCTTTTGTCATCATAGACAAAAAAATCTCCCAAAAATGTGAGATGTTGCCACATTTTATGTTTCTGATGTCATCATCCTTCAAATTGTCCACTAGGTATTTGCATTTGGTTTTCCTAGTTGGACACCTCACCACCACTCAATTTCCACATCAATGTGCTCCAACACTTACCAAGACCACCATACCACTTGTTGACATCTCACATTGTGGAATCCTAACACTAGGTTCTCACAAAAAGACATTTGGTCCACCTAGAAACTTTTCTTTGTTAGCACCCCAGTTCATGCATGCCATATGAAACTATATCAAATTTTCAAGCCCCTAACATGAACATATTTAAAAGCATGAGTTGGTGACACCTTTCATATTTGTCTAGTCAAACACCTAGATTTTTTATCCACATGGGGATCTTCAATTCATTCTCTAGATTAAGCATGTCCATCTAATGAAAGTTTAGTTATTCAAAACTTAATTTTATCTGCCAACTCAACCCCCTTGATCTCATGCATGGGCCCTATTTCTTCTCTATAAGTGTGTCCCCAGAACAAAAAATATATACATGCTCTCATATAAAAATAGGGTAAATTTCTCTCCCACCTAATGTAGGATAATGGATCCAATTATTTTTAAAACTTTGAATAAACCATGCAAAAGGTGTGACTATCCATATTGAATGGTGGTGGATAAGTTGACCATATCCTTCCAATACTAAGCACTTAGTATTTAGTGTCCCTATGATAAAAAATGGAGGGCTCATTGTAATATTTTGATGTTTAATACCATTCAGATGTGCTCCCCCTATGACTTCCCACTAATAATCTACACCTTTAAGACAAATTTAAATCTAGAAATGACTAAGCCCTCATTATTTCAAATCAGTGCCTCCCAAAATGGGATCTCCTCTCTATGAACACTATTCTCCAATGTTGTCACTTCTCAATAAAGAAGATCAACCCCAATTATAACATACAAAATAGTACCACCCAATTCCTATCTCCACAAATTACAAACCATACTTGCATCATATGCTGGGGCCCTTAGCCAAACAAGTAGTGTTTATATTCAGTTGGGCCTCCCTCCAATCCATTGAAACTGGCAGCTTCAATCATTGCATGATCTCCTCCAAAACAGAATAGCTCCAAATATCGTGTCTTGCAATAACAATGCCTTTCTTGTAGGTGTACATACTAGGCTAAGGGAATCCATTTTTTATTAGTAATGGGATTCATCATATTCAACTTTTATCTATGATTCTCCACACATTGCATCTCATTTTTCACCTCTGTTAACACCCACATAGGAAGTCTCCCTTACTCCCCATGATCCACACATCAAATTTTACAGAAGGATAAATGAGTTTCTTGGAAAATTAGGTGGGGTTACCTATGTAAGAATTTGGTATAGCTTTGATATAATGTAATAATTTTCCTTTGGGAAAAATGATGCCAAGATCAAGAAACTCAAGAACAAAGCACAATATGGACCAAATCATGTATGATCATAATAACAATATGAGAATGAATTGATGTGTACATTAGAAGTGCTGGTATATAAAGGTCTCTAGAATGACTAGGAGTTAGCAAGGTGATAAGCCTAACAACTAAGCGCATGTCCACCAAGAGTGGATTACCCTCCATTAAGCACAGGAGTTTGTGTGATGATGAGATGATAAGCTTACATAGGTGTATCTCACAAAAAGATGTTGTAGACACCATGTGCTTAATTAGAGTGAAAACAACTATGTTGTCTACATGACAACTCAGTTGAATATGCAAAAACATATGTTGTAGATACCATGTGCTAAAATGAGTTGCTAATTCTTGTGTTGTCAACAAGACAACTCATATGAGTATGCATACTCCTGGGTGTTTATATGATAAATAATAAAATAATGCATTTAACCTAAGTAAACTTAAGTAAAGTGTAATAATAATTAATTATTTACAGTAACACCCACCCTTAAATGCAACTTAGGGAAATGTACTTAAGCTCACAAAATCTATGATGAAAATACATGATGTGTCCCAGTTACTAGGCCATGTTAGGTACCCATGTACAAATGTAATGATGTATAAGCAATGCAATGCAATCTCTCTAAAAATGGAGAAAGAGGGAAAACCTCATGGGAAAAAACCCTCCTCCAAAAAGAGAGATAAGTATAATAAAGAAAGATGCATGTATGGATGGAGTAATCAAGACCCCCCCATTATGACATACATCATGCATATAAAATAGAGAATCCCTCCATGAAATCCCCTCTTTAGTGAAATATCTCATAATGATGAGTGCTTGAAGACAAAAGAGAATCCATTACATACAAACAACATTTCTCCCTTTAGAAAGAAGATACACCAAGTATAGGTGCAAATATTCTTCCCATTGTGGATAGGAAGATGGAAGACAGATCCATATTTAGTATGTTGTGGATGCTACCTTTGAAGTCTTCTCATGTGTTGAGAAGTCCTTGATGAATGTTGATGTCATTAACCAATCTAATGGATGCCCAAAAGAAGTTGGCAAACAAGGTAACATGTCTATGAATAAAACTAAATCAACCTCCAAATATAAGGAATCATCTGTATAGGAAGATCTAAGAAGAGAAGCAATGTAGCCTCCCCTCAATGATGAATGCACACCCATGAAAGAAGCTCCTTAATGAATTAAGAAGTTGAACCATGAAAGTTGAATGAAGTTCCTCCTTATAGGAAGAAGTAGTGCCATAGGTGTAGAAGAGAATGCTCCCCAACTAGTAGGAAGAATCCTCAGAAGATATAATGTTTGAGAAAACTGGAATACAATCTCCAAAGACTGGTATGTCTCCTTTGAAGTAAAAGAGTCCTTCTCCAACTACTGTAAGGAAGTAACCACAATCATGTCAGTCTCAAAAGAAAGCTTAAGTCATTGAGGGTTAGAGTGTTCCCTCACAACTAGTGAAGAGCAACTCTCTTCAACAAAGAGAATATGGATGCCATCAATGATATCTCCCACATCTTCAATGTAAGGCTCTAGAAATAAAATTAAAATTTCTTGAAGAAAGTCATCCCACGAAGTTGAAATAGGAAGACATGGTGTTTCCTACTACACTAAATTAGGAGCATCTGTGGCTAGAACTGGATCAATAGAAGCAACAAGAGCATCAGGAGGTATGATCTCAACTAGAGTTGTAGGTACCATAATTAGAGTGACTAGAGGTAGAATGTCCTATAGGAATGGAGGGATTGTTGGATCTTCATATGCTTTCCAAAGAGCCATCCAAAGATCATAAGGTTTATTGATCTTTCCAAGGACGTCAAAGCAATCATAACTAATACTGAAAAAATGGCTAACACAATTATTCTAATAGGCATTGGATCAGTGTACAAGGGAAATTCTTTGGAACATAGAAAAGGAAATTATTCCTTATGCTATCTTCGATGATCAATCATCAAAGCACTCCATTTGTGATAGTTCCTTGTTGTCAACTTCAATTTTAAACCAAACTAACACTTGTGACATGACTCCATGAGATCAATAAATATATGCACCCCCCAAAATGCAAAAACAATCAAAGAAACCCCCCTTAATGTATGATTTGACACTATTTGTAATGTAATTACAATAGCCACTTGCCAACTTAGGCCAAAGTGGACTTTTGATTTTCATGTTTACAACCTCCTCTTCAAGTTCAAATCTGGTACTAAGCACTATATAGCTTGGATGTACAACAATTTTGAAGCTTGATCAAAGCAATACATTGCAAAAAAGGACTTATTTCTAAAAGTGGTACTTTTTTCCACACAAGCCTATAATCTAATTATAGATCTAGAAAGTAGACAAAAAATTATTCACTTTCAAAAATAATGGAACCTAAAAATGTGTCCAGATGAGCTTGAACTAAGCATTTGAAGTTGCAAAAATTAGGATTTGTGATTTAAAGAAAAATTGAGGAACATTGATCTCAAACATCCTACACCAATGTGTAGATCACGAAATTCTACTCCAAACAAAAAAAATTGCTTGAGAAAAGGAGTCTGTATGAGGGAGATATCGTTGTTTGAAAGTCACCTCTGCAATTATTTTTCCTAAATCACCGTTGTCACACCTCCAAAAATCAATTGACACTAGATTTGACCTTAGATGTCTGATTTTGATGAGACAAAAGTCAATTTAAGGGATTTTGACCTTCTAAATATGATGCCAATATCTAATTTGCACCAACAAGCTCCAATCTTCACCTGCAAAAAGTCTCTCCTACTAGCCTAAAAGGCCAAAATTTTCACTAAATTTTAGAAATAAACTACAAATCTGAAAATAAGAAATGCAGAGACACAAATAAAAAATGCAGATCTAAATATTAAATGCGTAGGTATGAAATGATCATACCAATTCCGTAAATTGGGCCTTCAAGCTTTGGTTTGCAAAAAAAATTGCATCAATTTTGACTATAGCCTAGGATAGGAAAAATTTATAGTTAAAATTCACCAAATTGATTCTCTGGATGCAATGGTGAGGTTTTATTTTTCTCTAGACAGTCCCAATAACTATAGATACTCCAAATCTGAATCATCGTCCTCTAAGAGGTGAAGAAAATAGTCTCCAATGGCTATCGAAATGATGCTCCTATGGCTCAAATACTATGTAAGAATTTTCCTTTGGGAAAAATGATGCCAAGATCAAGAAGCTCAAGAACAAAGCACAATATAGACCAAATGATGTATGATCATAATAACAATATGAGAATGAATTGATATATACATTAGAAGTACCTATATATAAAGGCCTCCAAAATGACTAGGAGTTAACAAGGTGATAAGCATCACAACTAAGCACATGTCAACCAAGAGTTGATTATCATCCATTGAGCACAGGAGTTTGTGCGATGATGAGAGGATAAGCTTACATAGGTGTATCTTACAAAAAGATGTTGTAGACACCATGTGCTAAAATGAGCTGCTAACTCCTATGTTGTCAACAAGACAACTCATATGAGTACACATACTAATAGGTGTCTATATGATAAATAATTAAATAATGCATTTAACCTAAGTAAACGTAAGTAACTATAATAATAATTAATTATTTACACTAACAACCTAGCCTATCTAAAAGTGGATAGTTGAAATAATCTATTTGTTCTCTTATCTTTTGTGTGTGGACTGGAAAGAAAATAAAATAAAGGAAATGCTACTTTGTATGGGGGTGGTTGATTAATTTATATAATATGGACAAATAAAAAATGATCAATACAAGCCACTAGCATAGATTCCCTCTCACGCTAAACTAGTCCATTTGGCCCCTAAGAAGTCACCTCTCACATTGGTGTTGAGTTGCATAAATTGGAATCATAGATTGCCAAGTGGATGCTTACCAACATCTTATATGGGTAAAAGTATTATTATCTCTATTAAAGCATTTGACAATCCTATATCTCACACACTTCCCCACTTATTAAGGTGGGATCAACATTTAAAACATAATGTTTTTAAAATGAATAGGGAAATTATACAACCAATGAAATTGAGAGTCAATTGAGATAAGTTGAGCTAGTAGCAGACTCGACTGATTTTTTTAAAAATTCAATCAGTTTACCCAAATCTCAAATCTACTAGGCATTCATCTAAACATTTGAATCAAAATAAATCACAAATTGATCTATTTGAACCTTTTAAATCCTATATTTTGGCATAGTGGCATAATTAAGAAAGCTACCCAGTAGGTAGCCTTAAAAGTTGACAAATTCAAATAAATTTGGCATGACACTTGGCAGGAAAATTCTGAAGTATATAGAGACACCCCGAATCAAATTTTACCTCAAGATGGCATCAGGATCAAAATGTCTTAATCATTGAAGTTGTTCTTTTGAAATTTATCTGCATCCAAACATGTAAAACATAAAATATACATTTGGATTTGACTTCAAAAACCATTAATTAGACACTTGGGAGCTTGAAACTTGGGTAATAGAATCACTTTGATAAGAAGGGAGTGTGGGTTAATTGTGGGCTCATCAAAATTGACTAGGTGGATTTGGTAAGCCTCTGAAGTTGGATCCCAAAAATTGCAGGATGAAGAGCTTATGTCAAACAATGATTTTTCCAAATAGAAAGGCTTTAGAAAATTGGCAAAGGAATAATATTTTCAATACAAAATATAAGTGAATGATCTAATTTTGTATATCTCTCATACTTTCCAATTTATAGCATCACGAATGGGCCTCTTCATGATTCTGTGAAACTAATCTACATCAAAATGTTAGAAAATTTTGCATTTGGAATCTTATTTGAAAATTAATTAAATGAATTCATCATATGCTAAAATGTGGAACAAAGAATTTCTCTAACATTAGGAATGCAAAATTGAAGGAATTTTCTCATTACAACCAACTAGGAATTAGTTATTAAAAGATGAACAAGGCTTCTCAGATTAGTGCACCAAGTGGAAACTACATGACAATAGTGAGAAACCAACTTTGGGGAACTCAAAACCCCATCAAAGCTTATCAAAATTACTTTAAATCTAAAATATAAGCTCTTTGATATGAAAAAAAAGTATCCCCAAAGTGGAAAGTCATGACACTAAACTAGGTGCCAAATATTCAAGCACAAACTAGGCCTCCCAACATTGTTTGACACAAAAGAAAATGCAAATTTCTCAAATGCTCAAAATGGCATCTCATGAAATGATTCAAAATTTCAACCTTATATCCTTAGATAGATGTATATACTATATTCAATGTTTGGAACACTTGAAACACATCATAGGCTTCGAAACAATAGTTGGGTACATATGCATAAAAGAATGTTTATAGGGAGTACTATTCAAAAGTTGACCAAGGAACTTCACACTCCTTTCAAACTAGAGTCCCAATAGTGGCTCTGATTGGGGATGCATGCCCCTTGTGGGCATGGAAAGAATCCAACATCTTTGGGGAACTCAAAACCCCATCAAAACTTATCAAAATAACTTTAAATCTGAAATATAAGCTCTTTGATATGAAAACAAAGTATTCCCAAAGTGGAAAGTCATTACACTAAACTAGGTGCAAGATATTAATGATCAAACTAGGCCTCCAAACATTGTCTAACACAACAAAAAATGTAGATTTCTCAAATTCTCAAAATGGAATCTCACAAAATTATTTAGAATTTCAACCTAATACCTTGAGATAGATGTATACACTATATTCAATATTTAGAACACTTGAAACACATCATAGGCCTCAAAACAACAATCAATTATAGATGCATAAAAAATAATTATAGGGAGTATTATTCAAAAGTTGAACAAGGCGCTCGACACTCCTTTAAAACTTGAGTCCCAATAGTAGCTTTGATTGGGGATGCATGTGGAAAAAATTCAACATCTATTGGTAGATCAGACCACACTAAGAAACTTATTCGATACTTCTTTATTTGAAATAGGAAACACTAACTTATTCGATACTTATTTATTTGAAATAGGAAACACTACTCTAATTGTACAAATGGTTGCTTGAAGCCACCAAATCTTCAATGAAACTTGCTAACTCTACAAAACACCTAAATTTCATTCCCATTCTCTCAAAGAAAGATAAAAATTCTATTCTCATCAACATTATGAAAATTGTTAGTATCTTCAATCAAATCTTACGCAAAACATACTCAATAAAATCACTTTCATCATGCATATGTCCAATCCATAATCAACCTCAAGGGTATGTGCAGGATCATGGTCAACCAAACTATTCTCTTAAGTGGCAAAAAAAATAAAAAAATTAGGGTTATGTCAACTTGACATGCACTTTTTTACTTGTTATTGACTTTATATCACAAATTTGAGAGAAAAGAATCTCTAAAAAATTGAATCTAGTTTCTAAACTATTAGGACTTATCTCAAAAAAAAAAAAATGATTGGTCAAAATTTTGAATTTTAATGCAATATTATGAAAAATTCAGAACAAAAATAAGAAGTAAATGTATGTCTGACTACCTTAATCAAAATCAAATGATAATTATTTTTAATAATATTCTAGATATAAGTAGTAGACTCATGCTTGGATGTGACACATATTTTTGGGTATTTTTATTCTAAATAAATAATAATTAACTAATTTTTGACTTTAGTATTTTTGGAATAAAAAAACTCTCGTGTCTGACCACCTTAACTAATTCAAAACTCTACAAAATTCAATTTCTCATTTTTTTTTCTTATAGTAGAAGAAACATAGAATGTGGTGCATCTTTTGGATTTAAAAAATGTTGTACCATTTGAAAGTTATAGTCATTTTTCAAGTACTCTATTAGTCAGCACTTTATATGTAACTCCATTAGAAAATAAGTAATAATTACTTACTAAACTCATAATTTGACAAACCTTACATTTATGGAAAGATAAGAACATTCTTAAGAAACCCTTTTCATTTCATCAAATTTTGGTCTTAAAAAGGTCGTAAGCTACATGTTTGAAGTAAAAATCACATAAAAATAAGCCAAAAGCACATTTTTAGGATGTTTTTAAAGTTGACCATATAGGTTTGGTATCAAAAGATATAGTATACCTTATAAATATATTAATTCTTTTCACTTAGTATCAGGATGGGTGGGAAAAAAGTTGGAATAGATTTTAAAATGGTTTGAGATATTTTAGAACTATAGATTTTTCAAATTGCCACTTTTTGGCACACCATGATCCTGCACATACCCTCAAAATATTGCTCATAATGAAAATATGGACCAATATACTCATGGATTTCTAAATAAATTCAAAAATTATCTTCAACATGATATTAATTCATGCTATTAATCTAAAATGCAAAGAAATCATACTCAAATTGATAAAGGGAAGTAAGCATGCCATAGGCTTAAATACTTCTTGTGTAACGAGTTGTGAAGAGAGTAAGAAATATGCTTTATCTCCATTAACAAAAAAATTAGTCTCCAAATCAGATTTGAAACATGTTGAAACCTCTTTTCCATCTTCAAACAAGGGTTTAGTTATCAAGTAAAAGGTTCCACTATGAATTTTCTCACACATAGAAAGAAGACTTGCATCCACGTCTTCACCGTAAAGGTCTTTAGAAAAACACGTGAATGTGTCAAAGTTATATAATCAATGAATATAAAAGGAAACAATAGAATCTTAATTCTATCTATTTTTTAGCATCCTCATCCTTAATATATGGATGACCAAAATAATTCACAACTGAATATAAATTACTACTAAAAAATTGTCCTTCCAATTTTGAAAAACAACAGTTATATTCATTATTACTTTCAGGACTGGCCTCCATGGAATCAACCTCATCATGAATTAAAAAAATATGAACACATCTAGATACATCTTCCAACAATGTTGAACCATTAAAATCTAAGTAATCAATAGGGGTAGCAGTAAGTACACATATACATGAATCGTTACAACATTTATCTTCTAAATCTAGCATAGAGTATTTTGACTCTCAATCACTTTCAAAACCAAACTTCACGTGATTAACTTTAGTGTAAGTGAAGTTAGATCAAAAACTTGTATATATGACTTCCATATCATTTGAAACAATAAGATCTAATTTTCTTTCAACAAGAATAGTTGTATATGCATGCTCATTATTAAAAACTACATGTTGGTCATAAAATTTCTTCCTCATAATGTACATGTTTAGATTAACAATAAAAGGAATTAGGTTATATATCATACATTACAAAAGGATCCACATCTTGATTCTCATGAAATTTTATGAATGTTGGGATCGAATACACCAAATCATCCTTCAATACATACCTTTCAAATTCAAGAGACAAAAGACTTGAAATCTCTCCACAACTTAATAAGGCCTCATCAATGTTCTCCTTGTCTTGGTTACAAGTATAAGCTAAGGAATGTCAAACATTTGCAATAGGAATAATATTAGTATCGCAGTCTAAAATATTAGAGAAATTATTGCAACACATTTCCTCTTCTCTACTTGAGTTTACACTTAAAATCTCATCAAATTCCTACTCATCACATGAAGTATCATTTGCACAGTTGTTACACTTACTCATCTTCATAGTCACAATAAATTTTATCCCTAATAGAATTATCTCTTTCACTATGATTTTCAATTAAATTACTATCACTATCAAAATAAACAATATAACAATTGTTCTCACACAAATAACTCTCAATCCTTTTCATAGATTCCTCAATATGCATAGCCCTTTCTAATCTCCAAAGTACTATTCTATTAATTGAACAAGGCATACAATCAATTAAAATACAATACCCCATTATAATTCCTTAGGTCTCAAAGAGATGAGAAGTTCCATAAGTGTTAGATTGAACCTCATGACAAATTGAATCTCATTTTGACCTTTTAACACTTCTTACTTCCATTCTTATTAGAGCAATGATCCACTAATGAAGTTCTAATTTCAACATGGAAATTTACCTATGAGGGTGAATGCATGGATCTATGTCACCTTTGAGGCAAAATTTTCTAATCTTTCCAAATTTGATCCACCCAGATCTGCATGGTACTAACTAGGTGAAACATGACGTACGCATGTACATGGATTTTTTGCCGAAACTATTTTGACTGGACCAGATCTGGTTGGATCAACACTAAAAGTATCAAAACCTATATAAGTTGAACAAATATTCATCTGTGGCTCATTTGAAGGCAAGGACTACTAGGATTATGGAGCAACTAGAGGGTACAAGTGTATTTCGATTAGATCAAGTATGTCTTCCTAATTTTTTAATGTTTTAAGTTGTTTGAGGTTTTATTTTCATTTTTTTTAGTAATATAATAGTTTTATAATGGTTTTTTTTATTATACTATTTTAAATAATTAAATAAATTATTTTATACATAATATTTTTAAATAGTCTATTCAGTTTTACAAAACTACATGTATAATATATATATATATATATATATATATTTGTTATATATGCCTAAAACTTGTTGTAATATTAGGAAAATTAGAGAATATTTAAAATTAAATAGTAAAATTTAGAATTTAGTAAAATTAGATAAAATTTTAAAATATAATTTGATTATTAGTAGAAGAATATAAAAAAAATTGTTCATTATTGTTCGAACTTTTTTAAAGAGAAAATATTAGTGAATTTGATAGAAAAATTTAGAAAAATTGTACTTGAAATATTATGAAAACTAAAAAATTTAGAAAATACTAGAAAAATTTATAGGTAAGTAAAACTACAACATTGAACCAAGTGAAACTGGTAACCCAAACCCTCACGTTGAACCAAATTAGACTCTAACTCTTATTTTGAACCTAGTTAAACTATAACTCAAACCCTATCATCAAACCTAATTAATTATAGCTAATTATAACCTAACATTTCACCTAAGTATACCCTAATTTTAAACCTAATGAAACTCTAACTAAAACTCTCACATTGAACCAAATTACACTCTAATTCTTACATTGAATGTAAAACCCTAGCATTGTTCACCTAATGAAACTCTTATTGAAACACTTAAACTCATTCTCTCTCTCTCTCTCTCTCTCTCTCTCTCTCTCTCTCTCTCTCTCTCTCTCTCTCTCTCTCTCTCTCTCTCTCTCTCTCTCTCTCTCACACACACACACACACACACACACACACACACACACACACACACACACACACCCTTGTCTCTCTCTGACCCCTAACCCCATATCTCTAATCCATAACCTTTTATCTCTTCCCCCCCCCCCCCCCTCTCTCTCTCTCTCACACACACACACACACACACCCCTATCTCTCTTTGACCCTTAACCCCATATCTCTAATCCATAACCTTTTATCTCTCTCCCCCCCCCCCCCCCCCCGCTCTCTCTCTCTCTCTCTCTCTCTCTCTCTCTCTCTCTCTCAAATCAAGATTATATTTTCAAGTATGAGTAGGATAATTTATATTATTAGAAATTTTATTTGTACCTATTACTGAAAAAAAAAAATTGTGTAGTTAATTTTTATTTATATATTGTACAATATGTCTTAAATCATACTTAAATTTAATTTAGATTCATATAAAAATACTTATTCAGTATATTTGGATTACATTATTATTTAAAAGAATGTACATGCACACATACATTTATTTCATCATTATGACCTCTGGTGGTAGTGATTCTAGAGAGGTTAGTGTACATGGTTGTTCATGTAGTGCATCATTGTGTAGGTCCACAAATACTACCCATGGTAGGAATACAATGTTCACTGAGACTCTTTAGAACTTATAGAGTGTATTTGATGCCATTTATCATAGTTTATGGGCTTCACCTACCCTAGAGCATAAGGATAAGGTGACTAGGATTAAAGATGAGTTGATAAAAAAGATCAACATTGTTCATGGTTTTAACCCTTATGATAGTATGATTTTGGACACATTTAATGATGCTTTCTCTGATAGTGTTAGTGTTGTTATGAGGTGCATAGAGATAAATGATCTAGTTTTATTTGTTAGTGTGAAGAGAATGTTCCCATATTATTGAGTGTTTAAAATAGTCAGAGGGTACCATTCCATGAGGTGTTTTGGCCCCTTGGTGGCTTCCTTTATATATCCTCATTGGTTGGCTGCACATTACATGTGGCCCCAAAAGAATGAGTTCCCCCTCTATTTTTGAAAAAAAATATTTTCATATTTTTTTCTTTATCATGATGTTGACTATATGGATATCCCTAGCCATGCTAGGAAGTCAGGGTGGGTTTTCACATAAATTTAGATACATTGATACTTTGGCACTCACTAATAAATAGTGATTGATTGATCCAAACATTTTGGTTATGCTAAATCATTTGGAGTTAGCTATAGTTGGAGGTAGAGTGGTCAATAATACATCTAGAGATGTTTACGAGATGATTTCCACTATTGCAACCTAGTTTCACAAGATATCTACTAATCACATGCATAGATACATGGCATGCTCATAGTTGACGTCTATAGGTGGTTAGGATGGTGCATCATCTTCAGTTGGAGATATGTATGACAATGTTGACATATATATGGAGGATTGTTTGCTGCAATAAATGATATCCTCTGTACTCAACTTGTAGTAGATCCTCATTCACTTGTAAAGGCTCAAAAGCCATGATTTGTTCCTAAAGAGAAGGAACAACCTTTTCTTCCTCTTCTTCCTCAACAAAGAGGGAAGCTCTTAAAATAAGAGGATTGGATCCTATTCCTCCTTCTCGACAATTGCCTCTTTTTTCTCCTCAATAGGCTGTAACTCCTCCCTTTGTTGTTCTTTTTTCTTCATTTTCGAAACTCTATGTTTTGGCCATGAGGAGTGCATATGACCGGTCAACCCTAAAAGAGTGAAACAATGACCAGTCCTTATTGTTTGCATTTTTTTATCATTTTCAATGGAAAATATTCATTTATATTTCTCTATTTTAACTCTCTTTGAACATAGCCCCTCTAAACATTAAGTTGTGAATGATTGTTGGGTCTAAGGATTTTCTCATGTGTAGGGTAGAAATAAAAAAATGTACAAGATAAAATCCTTCTGTGTCAATAGATTCCAATCCTCTAGGATTGTAATTAATAATTTAAATTTTGGCTCACCGTTAACTCAAATTCACTACTAACTTCCTGAATTGACTAAATTTACTTGTAAAGGATTGGTGCTACAAATGAATTGATCGAAAAAGTAGACCCCATATTTAATAGTTATGGAGTTGTGAACATCCAAATAAGTTTTTTCATCATCATCTAGAAAAATTATCTTAAGAAAAATAATGCAAGAAACATGTCTTGATCTTGCAAGATATTGTGAAAAAAATAGAGCAATCCATTGTGTGCTAGTAATGAGTTTGATAAACTCAATCTTCAGGATGCTTTTCTCTTCACTAGGGTATTCACACTCTAAAAAATTAGAGTCTCTTTAATCTTCATCCATCTAGTAGATATGTATTGTCCCTAAATATAAAAGGAAAGGAAAGATGTTTTCTTGAATCCTTTTCTACAGCGCTAAATGAAATTGAATTTTGATGCAAATAGTAGAGGATGTAGAGAATAGTTGGTTTTAAGAGATCATAATATAAATATTGTATTTTCTTCTTACCAACTTGCTTGGATTGGAACTATCAATGTTGGGGTACTTAAAATTATCTCCTCTTGAGCCTCTCTTTGAAATCAAAATTTGAGATTAAAAATATTCAAATAGGAGGAATACCTATGTATATTCTAATGCTCATTTCAGCTCTATAACCTCTTGTTGGAGAGTGAATATGGTTAAGATTATAGCTATGGTTAGATTTATTTAATCTTAGGATGCAATGTTCACACGCATGCGCGTGTGCATGCATGTGTATGTATGTATGAGATTATAAATATATTTTATTTTATTATATATATATATATATATATATATATACATATAATATATTATATATATACTAGTAAAAGCACAAACCTGGGTCACCCTTTTGTAAAGGAAAAGACTAACAAAAGTATAAATGTTCACATTCAATGACATAAAATTGGTATTATTATTTTTTGTTTGAAAATGAAGCAAACCAATGAAAGGTGTAGAAATGGATGAATTTTAGGATTATAATTTTTAATAATTATTTGGAATACAATTGATATATTTTCCTAACTTTTATAAATAATACTTTAGTTGTTGAAAAATGATGAAAATTAGGGGTCCAGTTCCTAGCACAAAATTATATGGAAATAAAATTATTTCTCTTTTATCTTAGACTATGTTATAGATAACATATATAGCTAGAACAATCAAAAATAAAAATCAGCTTTAGACCTATATTTTCTATTTTATAATGATTCAAATTTCAACTCAAATGAAATTGATAGTTTTCATCTCCCACAACATTTTTTTTAAAAATTGATTCTAACTAGAAGAAAAATTATACATCTTGGGAGAACTCTCTCCTCTAGAATGTCATATGAGCTTTAATTTTTTGTATATGGTTAATATTTTCTTCTTTCCCAAAATTGACACCTTTTCGAGTGTTAAAATATATGCTTGGAGAATTTTTTAATTGTAACATACTATATCTAATTAAAACACTATGAACTCTATATGAGAATATTCTTTACTTTGAGCTCTATAAAAGGGTGTTTATATGTTATTAAAAATATATATCATAAAAAAATAGTAAGAGTTATTGAAATGCCACTTTTATGAAATAATTGTACTTGTTTAGTAATTGGATACAAACTAGCATAAAACATGCATTTAATAGATATTTTCAATTGGAAAAGTGTGAGACCATATATAATTGAGCTAGAATGAATTTATGTAGATCACATGTTTGAATTTAATTTTATTTTTTGATAGAAATACTCAAATTAGTCTTTCTGATAAATCAGCATGAAAGGTGCAACATGTCTTTTCATGAGACATGCCTCCTACTCTTATATTTATAACAGTTTTGGATCTATGTTTCAAACATATCAATTATAATAGTAATATTATTACATTTGTAGAGATCCTATATTTTAACATGGTATTAGAGCCAACTAAAAATGTACCAAAGGAAAACAACAATGTGGATAAGAAAAAATACAAGATAGGGTCATGATGACAAAACATGAAGAGTTTGTATGCAAAAAATAGAGTTAAAAGTCTTGAATAATTGATGGTGCATCTTTAACTGAAGTCTTGGAGAAAATACATAGTTTGACTAGTGGAAATGAAGAAATAGAGTTATCAAAATCATTGTAATCATCTATATTATAATGTAGCAACTTTAGTTAGTCTAAGGACTAAAATATGTATTAGACACTTTGAGATTTCAAAGAGACATAATTTTAAAATCAAAACAAAAGAAATGAAGACATCATTAAAGATTTAAAGAAAACTAGTATTATAAACACTATGAAGGTTGTGAATGAGGATCTTGTAAGAGAGATTGAAAGATAGATTAACCTAAACAGAGAGATCACTGAAATAATACAACGATTAATCAATCAAAGAAAGAAAACACATTCTTAAATGCTTAGTACTATAGAAAGGTCAAATAATACATAGGAAATAAGCTCTAAAAACTGCATACATAAAGCCAATATATTAAAATAAATGTACTAGTGATTGAGACATGTCACAAATAAATTGAAGAGCAATGTTTGTCATATTTTTGGACAGATCATTATAAGGATGTAGTGATTTGATTTAAGTAAATATCTACATAGCAACAATTATGATTAGAAGTCAAATGAAAAGGGTTAGAAGTTAGTAAATTAATCAACATCAATAACATCATTGTGAAAAAATGTTCAATGAATATTAGAATGGCAAGGAGTGATGTTGTGCAAATCTTTATAATGTTGAAGGTATCCACAGTGATACTAGAAACATTACCAAATAATTACAAGTCTTAAGTATCAAGACTTACAACATATACCATTTTCTAGAAATGTGACAAAAGCTTAAATGCAAAAAGGGCTCATATTAAGATCATATTCGATGCAAATATTGATGGTGATAGATGTCATCAATCAATAAACAAAAGGATTCAAATGGAGTTTATATCCACAATAATGAATAATTGCTCATCAGATATGGAGTACACAAGTTAGCAAATAATATTATTTAATAGTGCTCGATAATGTTGGAAGACATATACATCAATCTACAATTATAAATTTAAATGCGAATATAATTATTAAAAGAAAAATATATCTTGTTAGGATGGAAGAGAAATGATAGACAAAAAATGTGATGGCATTTGAAAGGCTATCAAAGAAACAATCCTGTAGATAAACTTATATCATAAATGACATATATTAATTATAATATAATCTACAAGTGCATCTAGACTATGAAAAGGAATGAAGGATACATATGATTTGATGTAAGATTAAATGGTTGAAACTTCATGTCGGCACCACCAAATTTTTGATTTACGAGGCTATGTATTATTTTTTATGGGGAATATATTTTGAATGCTTAAAATAAGGTGACCATGTTGATGGTGGAGCCACCAACATTTATAATTTTTACTAAATGATTTAAGAATTTACAAGGAGGAAAATAAAATATACCCTACATAAAGTTATCCAAATGAAGTTACCAAGATGAGTAAGAACATATTTTACTTTCTTTAACTTCACCTCTCTTTATGTGTTCTCCACAGCAACCACTAATAATGTAAGAGATTGCATGAAACATAAAAATGGACTTGCCATCAAGGTAATTAGAACAAGTTAATTTGAACTATGTTAATAGTTATTTAATAATTTGAGTTATTAGTATTATTGTAACTTTTCTGATATTGCTAATGAGAATATAAAATAGAATAGAATTCAAGTAAAATTAAAAAGTTGAATATGATTATTTATAAATAAGAACTTCAGTCAAACATTAAAATAATTTTATTGTTTAGCAGGATGTGACAATATTAAACTATTGTAATTATTATGAATAATTCATCATTCCTAATATTATTATTATCCCTGTGTATTATATAATTGTCTCTCTCTTATTTATATTTCTATACAAGCTATTTGCCTTGATATTTTCCTCTGAGAATGTTCTTACAAGTAAAGGAGGATTGATATCATCCTCAAAGGGAGTTTGACACTCCATCTAAAGCATCATTAGATGAGGCACTCAAATAATTGAGATTCAGAGGGAGACTAACATTTCAGTAGAGGTGATGGCGATGGTGAGCTTTGGAAAGGGAGGGAAGATGAGATTTCAAAATTTGGATTCTAATTAGGGCAAGATTTCTTTGGAATGTCAAAATCATGCCCCTGGCTCAGGGCACGAGTCCCAGAAGGAGGACGGTCAAGGATCTTTAGGTTCAGTGGACCAGGCGGAGAAAGATGATGAGGACCTAGCTACTCCCCCCAAGGTTTTGGACAAGATTTTGTCTGTTCCTAAGGCGGGCCTCCCAAGACCTACTAAATTTTCATTTCTTTTTAGTGTCAAGCCCACTGGTAAGTCCTCATTCCCAGATGTTAAGATTCTCCCTGAGGTAGAGGAAGAATCTTGTGCTATTGTCATTTCGAACAAGCTAGTGGATCATAGCATAGTGCCAATGGCTTCAACTTTGGTGGGAAAGTTTATAGGGCCAAGGCCTAATATAGATATTGTAATATTTTTTATTAATAAGAAATGGACTCTCAAATGAAAAGTATCTATCGTGGCTATGGCAAAGGGATTCATGTCCTTTGTCTTTTCTTGTCTAGAAGACCTCACAAACATCTTGTGTGAGGGATTGTGGATTGTTGGTTGGTACACCCTAGTTCTCTAGAAGTGGACCTCAAAGTTGAATATGAATGATTCATTTTTTGAGCAAGAACTTGTATGGGTAAGGCTTCCAGAGATTCCCCTAGAATTCTGGAATGAGGATGTTTTTGTGGGCGTAGCCAAATCCTTTGGACAACTCCTATCAATCGACCTGACTACAATCTCTGAAAGATGCCTCACCTATGATTGTATTTACATAAGGGTAAGGGAACGAGTGGACATGCTAGAATTTGTGACATTCCATTCAAAGCTAGGAGTGCATGTTCAAAAATTGATTTATGAGATGATGGCTTTTGCATGCTTTCTCTATTTTAAATTAGGGCACAAGGCCGACCAATGTCCTAAAGCCAAAGAAGAGAAGCATAAGAGTAATTCTACTACTACCTTAGGTAAAGATAAGAAAATTATTTGGAAATAGAAGAAGATCAAAAAATTAGAGAACCAAGTATAGGATGTAGGGAAGATGAAGACCCTCAAGCAGGAAGGAGATCCGAAGACCATTGAGCAAGAAGGAGATCCAAGCTATGTAGGTGGTAAAGAGGAAAAGGAGTTAGAAAATGGGGTTCGAGATAATAATTCTAGGCCAAAGAAGTGGCAGATAAGGATTCATTATCTATGCAAGAGTAGGAAGCCATTATGATGGGGGATCCTCAGATGATGAACAAGTCCAAACTAGAACCTATGGAACCAACCAATGGAATAGGAGGATAGGATAGTGTCCCCCCTCTTAGTGCAGCAAGTAAAGGAGAATAGGTGAGCCAATTAGGAGAAGGGAAGGAGATGATGGATGAGGTGCAGGACCAATAACTCTCCTTGGATCTCCCTTTGGTTCCTCTGGTGAATCTGCTAGTTTCCTTTGACATGGGGATGAAGTTTTTGGATTTGATCAATAAATCTTCCCTAGATTAGATTTGAAAATGGAAAGAATGGATAGACAACTATTCTCAAGAAAACAAAGGAAATTGGTTTATGGTTAAAAAAAAAGAAAAATTGAGACCATCCCCCAATGTCACTAGCAATGACGAAAAGTAGGGTCAAAGCTGATGTTGGGGTAAAACCTAAGACATCAGGTAGAAAAAGTTTGAGCCAAGTAACGCAAGAGGAGGCTAGAAAGAACTTGGTTGATGGGAGCCAAAGCACCATTAAGGAATTCTCTATTAAAAAGAAATGAAGATCATATCTTGGAACATAAGGGGCCTAAATGGTGCCCATAAATAGGAGATAGTTAGGAACATGATTAGAGACTAAAGACCTCATTTTCTACTTATCCAAGAAACAAAAATGAGAAAAGGCATGGTAGGGAAGTTATCTTTCAGTAGCAATATGAGCAGCGAGGCCATGGACTCAGAGGGTGTTGTAGGGGGGGTGCTTACTCTCTTCAACAAAAAGGCTTTCCATATCTCCATAGTAATCAATGAAGGTAGTCATCTCCTTTGCAAAGTTTTTCATATCCATAGCAGTGACACTTGGTTTCTCTTAAATGTGTATGCTCCTAACTCTAAGAGGGAGAGAAGGGTTTTTTGGGCAAAGATTCTTGATGTAATTCAAAGTAGTAACATTAATAAAGGTATTATTACGGTGGATTTCAATAGACCTATCTTAGATGATGAGAAATCAGGGGGGCTAGCCCCAAATTAGGATAGTGAACTAGATCTTTCAAATTTTATTAATAGACTAGCCTTTATGGATGTTGATCTCCTGAGGGGGTGATTCACTTGGTCAAATAGGAGGACTAGAGGGGATTGTATCCAAGTTCATCTTGATAGAGCCCTCATTTTTTTAGATTGGATGCAAACTTACATGTGTAGACTCTCTCTTCTCCCCAGAGTTGGATCTGGTCACTCACCGATCTTGCTCTCATTTAGCTCTCTGATGGCAAAACATAACTTCCCTTTATATTTTAAGAAGATGTGGACTTCCCACCCAAATTTGTATGCTAATATTTCCTCTTGGTGGAACATAGAGGTGGAAGGTATAGCTATGTTCAAGATTGCTCAAAAATTGAAAAATGTGAAAAGAAATATCAAAGCCTAGAACAAGATGGACTTTGGGCATATCTTCCAAGGCAAGGAGGATAAGATAGACCAGCTTTAAAAAGTCTACAAGATGACACAAGAGGAAGTGTATAATGATCATAATACAATTGAAGAAAGGTTAATCCTTATAGAACTCCACAATATCATAAGTAGGGAAGAGCACTTTTGGAAGCAAAGATCCAGAACCAATTGGCTTAAAGAGTGGGATCAGAACACTAGGTTCTTCCATCTTTCTACCTTAAAACACCACGCTAATAACAAGATTTTGAGCATAAAGAATGGTTAGGTCTTTTTGTCAAATGATGGTGAGATTGTGGAGGAGGCAGCGCCAAATTTTTCATTAATACTATCTCGGGACTCTTTTCTATCATTGAAATACTAGGAGGAAATTTTGGTTTCAATCCCCAAACTATTACAAGACCATCATAATTCCATGCTGAAGGAAATTCCCACTATGCATGAAATTAATCAAGCCCTGGTTTCACTTCCAGCTAATAAAGCTCTAGGGCTGGATGGATTCTTGACCTTCTTTTTCAAGATATATTGGGAGGTGGTCAAAGGGGATGTGATGAAGGTAGTACAAGAATTTTTTGGGGCCAAGAATTTGTTGAAGGAACTCAATGCTACCTTCATGGTGCTTATTCCGAAAACCTTGGGGATTGATTCGATAGATAAGTTCAAACCTATTAGCCTATGCAATTCCTTTTATAAAATCATTTTGAAAGTGCTAACCATCAGAACTCCTAAGGTTCTCCCTTTGATTATCTCACTACAGCAAATAGACTTTGTCCCAGGAAGATAGATTCTAGATTCAATAATGATTGTTCATGAGGTGATTCATTCCTTGAAAGTAGGAAAAAGGGAGGGTTTCCTCCTCAAATTGGACCTCTCCAAAGATTATGATAGGGTAGGCTAGGACTCCAGAAGGTCATTCCCATGACTTTTGGATTTGATGCCCAAGTATGCAAACTTATCCTTCAACTTGTCTCCACACCCTCTCTTGCTATTATAGTCAATGGTGCTCCCTCAAATTTCCTTTTCCCCTCGAGAGGAATTATACAAGGTGATCCTTTGTCCCTTGTTATTTTCATTATTATGGCTAAGTGTATAGGGAGCTGGATCTAGAGGAAAAGATAGGAAAGGATCATGCATGGTCTTAAGCCATCTTTCGAATAGGTCTCTTTCACCCATCAACAATTTGTGGATGACACAATTCTAGGTGGGGAAGCTATGGTTCAAGAGGCTAAAGTGTTAAAGAACTTACTAGAGACCTACACAAGGGGTACAACCTAGTCTATCAATTGGGAGAAAAGTTTGATGTTCTTTGTTAACACCCCAAACAATTAACAAAGAAAGATTGCTCAAATTCTTGGATGTGGAGTGGGAGCTCTCCCTGGTAGTTATCTTGGAATGCCCCTAGGGTTGAAACATCTTAAATCTTTCTAGAATGGTATTATTGATAGATTTAATAAGAAGTTGGCAGGTTGGAAAGGAGCTACCCTTAGTCAAGCAAGAAAATGTACCCTAGTGAAATCTACTCTCTAGAACCTCCCAACTTATACTCTTAGCTTTTTTGGGATACTAGTTAAATATGTAGATAGAATGGAGAAAATCTAAAGTGAACTTTTGTGGAAAGGACTAGAAGAAAATAAAAGATATCATTTTGTGGCCTAGGATAATGTTTGCCTACAAAAATACTATAGTGGTCTGGGTATTAGAAAAATCAGACACCTTAATAATGCTCTATTAGAAAAATAGATATGGAACTTATTTCAGAGCACTAGAGAATGGTAGGATATCATGGTGGAGAAGTATTTGATAAGGAAATCCTTTAGCTTTCTACTTAGTGAAGCTGATATTCTGGATGGATCTTTTATCTAGTATGGGATTCTTAATGCAAGATCTTTGGCCAAATTAAAGGCAAAATGGAAAGTGGGGAATGGTGAAAGCATTCTTTTCTAGTAAGATAGTTGGTAAGTCATGGGCCTCTCACAAATTGCCCTAATTATGAGAGATGGGCTAACTCTTGTATAAGAAGATTTGGATTGAAAGTTAGTGACTACAAAACAAACCAGGGGTGGAAAGACCTATCTTTAGTATCTTAGGATCTCAAACCTCTAATGATTATACTAAATGCTATGATTTTAAACAAGAAGAGGGGTGAACTTTATGGGGGGCAATACCAGTGGGTTATATTTAGTTGCTTCTAGCTACTTCTCACTTTGGAATAGGCTGGAAAAACCCATTTGGGCTAAGGCTTGGATGACTAGTCTTACCCCTAAAATCTACATTTTCTTTTGGCTGGTATTACAAGACAAAATTCTCACCCTGGATAACCTTGCTAAGATAGGTTAGTATATTCCTAATAGGTGTAGTCTATGTAAGCAAGATTTGGAGATGGTTAATCACATGTTTATTCACTACCCCTATTCCTAAGAGGTTTGGGAACTTAAAACCAAGAGCTATGGAGTCACTTGGTGTAAATTGAACAACATCTAAGATTTCTTTGGCCAATGGAATTGTTTGCATAAAGGCATGAAGACACAGATGATTTTCTCCTAGACTCTTCCACATTTAGGTTGGGGAATATGGAAAGAGAGAAATAATTGTATCTTTAGAGAAAGGGAAGCTCCCACCTATGTTCTTGTAGATAAAATAGATAGCTCTATGAGAGAAAACTATTCTATTAGAAAGGGGAGAAACATTGAAGAAGGACGAAATAGTATGGAAAGGAAGAAGGACAAGGAGGTGAAAAGACAGGAGGCTAAGTGGTTTTTTCCCCCAGAAGAAAGGCATAAAGCCAACTTCAATGGCGCAGCCAAAATGAACCCTGGCCCAACTGGCTGTGGGGGAATAATTAGAAATTGTCATGGGAATGGTGTAGTAGCCTTTTCCAATCCTTTAGGAACTCAAACGAACCACTATGCAGAGGCTAGTGTGGCTTTTCATGTTGTCAAGATCGCTCTTGCTATTGGGATTGAGAACCTTTGGTTGGAGGGAGATTCTTTAAATATAATAAATTATTTAAAAGGATGCTCCCATCCTTCCTGGACTATTGCTAACATGGTGGATGAGATCTGAACTGATTTGGGAAAATTCAAAAGGATCCACATCAGCCATGTGCATAGAGAGGCAAATTCTATTGCGGATTGGTTTGCGAATGAGGCAGTGATCAAAAATACAGTAGTGATGGGGCATAATGAAGACAACTTTCTGGTGGTTGTGAAAGATATTTGAATTCTAGAACAAATCCAGGGGAGTATGAAAGGTAATCCTAATATGTAGGATGGAGTGAAAGACAAGGTTTTAATGATAATCAGGTGAAGGTAATGAGATACCATCATTTTGTGTACTTCTGGCATGTTTTATGGGTCTTATTTTTATCTTTCATTAAAATTGCTAGAGGCAAAAAAGACTTTGTGAATCAAGAAATTTAGAAAGAAGAAGATTGTGCAGAGTTAGAGAACTGGTGTAGGGTTTTTCTGTAGCAGATCAAGATGGTTGGGGAAAGGAGTAGGAAGGAGCCGACCGGGGAGGTGGAAAAATGGAGAAATTGAACAAAGGTCTATAATAGACTGGAGAAGGGTGGAATAGCAAGGTACATTGAAAAAATCCATGGTTTTGACAAGGAGATTACTAAGCTCGTGGTGAACACCTGGAAGGATAGATGAGTCAAAATTGATGGGGTCTCTCACTAGGTGAGTGTGGAAACGATTTCTCTTGTCACAGAGATTCCTCAGGAGGGGTTAAATTTTAACATGGACAAGAAAATATCAACAAATGTAGTTAAAGATTTCACAAAGAATAAGGAAGAGAGGAAGAAGTTAGTGAAGTTCCAGACTTATTATGAAATGGATTCAATAAAAAAGATATGGAGGTATGTATTAAGGGTTTTCATTGAATGCATTACCCTGCACACTAGATTTGACAGAGTCAGAACACCACTTTGTTTTGCTAAATCATTTTAGACATGGAATAAAAATTTCTTTTCCTTTCTATCTGTTTACCGCTTTGAGTAAGAAAATTGAGGGTTACAAGAAGATACCTAGTGCAAACCTGACTCTTCATGAGGGTTTGCTCCTTCTGGTCTATGATTATCTCAAGACCCAAACTAGGATCAAACCCTTAGGCCACTCTAGGGATGCTTCAAAGGATACCAGGAGCTTGAATTTTTCTGACTCTAGGGAAATCCAAAGTCATAGCTTAGAGGAAGAGGATAATACTCTCTCAATAGGTAAGAAGCCAAAGTGGGGGAAAAAATTCTTCAACTACTAGTAATGTTCCATGTAGGAAGAGCCCCAGAGGATTAACACCTAATCCTATGGAGTAGAGGGAGGAGGAGCATAATGATGATGAGAAGAAAATGGAGTTAGAGGATGAGAAGGAGGAGTAAATTACTATTCTACCTAGGAATCCCAAGAAGAGGAAGGCTAAGGAGGATATGACTCTAGAAAGGAGAAGCGATGAGACACCTAAGATTCTTAGCCCCTCCCCTTCCCTCTCTTCGCCTTAAAAGAAGATAAAAGAGATATTATTGGAAGACAGTAGAGAGGAGGTAGTGAAAGAAAGGAGGAGGGCATGGAGAAATTTTAATACCAAAATGGAAAAGATGGGGATTGTCAAAGAGATAATGAATCCTCAAGTTCTCAGAGATGAGGAGGGAAAACTTCATTTCAAGGAACTCACAGACCTAGTTTTGGTGGCAATTTCAGACAATGCAAGTGAGATAGGGCTCAACCTACTCAATAATGAAAAAAATAGTATGATAGACAACTGATGCTCAATTAAGTGGTTGTTCCATGAGATTGAAGAGCTCAAGGAGAAAAAGTGTCAGGAGGAAGGCCAAAGGAAGAGCAGTGACTAGGGTTCTCTACCCGACTAGGAGGATCATATTTCTAAGGTTAAAAAATGGGTTTGAGGATGGAGATATCAAATCAAAATCTTGCTAATCAAGTGATCACCACTCTGAACATTCTAAATGAAAACATCGATAGCCTGGGTGAATCATTGAAAAACATGGGCATTGGTGAGGAAAAGGATGAAAGGGTCAATGAGGATTCCAAGCAGACTAAAGGGGAAATGAATGTAACCAAGGGCCCGGTGGAATGTTCTACTAATCTGAACTAGAAGTGAATGACTATGGAGATCCAAAGTGCTAATGAAGTACCTGAAACTAGGCAGGATCTTGATAGAAAGATTGAATAGTAAGGGTTTTATTTCTTGTCTCATCCTTTTGTCAGTTAGATCTATTAGCTTTTCCTTTCTAGCCATTGGCTTGTCTTTTTTTTGGCCTTATGTAGGTAGAAGTACTGGGTCTGGACTTTATTATAATATTATGCTACTAGCTTTTATGTAAAAACTTTTAGGTTTTAGGATCCTTGTAAAACCTGTTTTTCTTAATCAAAAAAATTTTAGTAGAGGCAACCTTTAAAGAGAGGGAGAAGATAGAGAATGTGATTCTGTCAACCTTTGGTGATCTAAATAATATTGATTCAGAGGGAGTAAAACATGTTAATATGGATTCTCCAGTGATCCACAAATTGTAGTAGTCAAGAGGAATTTGATTCATGAATATACCTTGTGACTATGTGAATTTTATGGGCCCACCCCCTATGTACATCATGAGGAAGTGATGACTTCTAAATTAGGCACTTTTATTTGTAGAAGTTACTGTGATGTAATTTGAGTAGTTGTGAGACATTAGTGAAGTTGTTAAGAATTCATTTAAACCATCTATGACTCTCTCCTTGATGAATGAAACTTTCTATATGAGTTGTATAGTAATTCATGTGGCACAATCATACTTCATCAAGATATTGGTGTATTGTAGATGAGTTTAATAAAATGGAAGAACATGTTCATTTCTACTATTAAACTAAATGAATGTTTGGGCATTCTACAACTGAAAAGATCAAGATGGAATTTAAAAATGGAGTTATCATATTTTATAAAAAAAAATTGTTCAATAATATATAAGAACAAGTGGAAATTTTACATTGTGTGGGAAATAATAGTGAATATTCCATTCCCACTTGTTCCATTCTCAAATAATCTAAAAAGACAATTTCTAAATCTTCATGTGCAGATAAGTATTTTTATCTTTTACATTTATCTACTCTTTGTAGTATCTCTCTTATTTGTAATTATATACATACTATAAGGGTTATTTTCCTTGATCTTTTCTTTTATGTTTAAGGATGTTATTAACAGAAAAGAAGGCTGGTACTTTACATATGCTACCAAATATTGTACAAACTCAATCTAATGATAGTAGCTCCAAAGACCTTGATAATCAAGATGGATGAAGTGAGGCTCTTGAAGAAAACATCCTTGATGATTGAAATTATGAGATCCTTCTACATCAAGAGGGATTGTGACACTTCTTCTAAGGCAACATAGGAGACAAGAATCCTTGGGAAAGAGAGTTTCTGAGGAAGTAACCCAAGGACTTGACTTCCTAGGATCAATGTTCGGAGGGAGAAATTTTGAGATGTAGTCCTTTGTGGATGATATATTCTCTATGAGGAGAAGTTCTAAGAGAATTTATTTGTAATGCACTCTCCTATATGAGAGAGAAGTTTAGGTGAAAACCATTGTTCCACCCTCTAGTAGTAGCTATGGTGGGTCCACTCTCTGACTTGGTTCATAGTGGATATCATGTGAGTTACTACATGATGTTGTTATGATTATTTCATGAAAGGTAACGATTTTACATTAATATATATGTATAGAGCCCAAGATATTGAAAGGTGACAATCTTATCAATAGTTGGACCTTTTATCATAACACACTACATTAAGTTGTTGTCCCATACTGTCGTAAGTTATGATAATAAACAGAAGGTAACTATTGAAAGGTGACAATCTTAACAATACTAGACCTCTCAACACAAAAATGTGTTGGATCATGTGTTATCATGGTTCTTTGGGCTAGATTTTGTCGGACACCTTGACAACCAACTTATCATGGTTCTTTGGGTTGGATTTTGTCAGACGCCATGAAAGTTGTTATGGTTCTTTTGGCCAAATCTTGTGGACACCATAACTTAAATCTAACATAGACCACACTTAAGGTGGTGTTCAAATTTTGTAATCAAATTTCCTTAAATCTCTCTTTGTTAAAGATGGGATGCTAAGAAATTTAACCTCGTAGTAAATTGAAGCAAATTCTATATGTAATATATGTTAATATGTGTGTGAGTTGATGGATTTTTTTTTATATGTGTAAATATCACATTGATATGATATATCTCCATATACCTGAGAGCATATTGTGTTCTATAAAAAATCCTCCCTAGCTAAGAGAGAGTGTTAGGATGATAGCTACAGTTGGATTGATTTAATCTTAAGATGCAATGTTCACACACACACACACACACACACACACACACACACATCATATGTTATATTGTAATATATATTAACTAATAATTATTAATCATAAAGAAAGACATGTCTCTTCATGATACATTTATGCTACTTTTATAATTATAAGAGTTTGGGATCTACATTTGAAACATATCAATTATAACAACAATATTATTACATTTTTAGAGATCCTAGAATTTAACAAATATGCCATTGTTATAGTGAGGCGAATAGGAAGATTGATATTTTTTTGATTGTTTTATCTAAAAATGTCGTGTTTTTATATTTATCTTTCTACCAACTCTTTCCTTGATATTCACATCCATGTTTTTGTGTTATACTCTTGAGCTCCATTTTATATGTTGGTTCCTACAACTCCCACTCTCTCTTTTTCTTAATTGTGCATGGCTTATTTTTCTCTATCATCACAATATGTACTATTTCTCTTAATATTTTTATATAATCAAAAGTTTATTGTCCTTTTACTATAATTAAATTCTTATTATTTTTAAGAAGAAATATTCATTGAGAGCATTTTAGTTTGATCAACTAAAGCTCAAATTTAACTAATCTAATCTTATAATTTTTCTTTTGAATATTTGAGTTATAATTTATTGAAACCTAAGTTATAAATTATTGTGATCTCTATAGACATTGTTTGTTTTCCTCTTTTTTCATTCATAGATTTTCCTCAATTATCTACATCCAAAATTTGGTCACTAATCAGATGAAACTATTATAAAAAATCTATTAAAATTTATTTTATTTTTATTATTTTCATTATTTATTTATTTAACAATGAAAAATGAAAAGTGTTGAATATTTTAATTCTTAGTTTCATTTAGCACAAAGATGTTTACAATTCTAAAATAAGATATGTCAAATTTTTATATGAAAAAATAAATATAACATTTAAGCATTATATTAATAATGAAACATTTATTCTAATTTAAATTATTGGTAGTAATTTCATAAAATAATGATTAATTTTAAAGTGGTAATTTAGTATATTGTACAATAATTAGAAAATAGTTTTATATTGTACAATAATTAGAAAATAGTTTTAAAATTTTAAAAAATTTGAGATGATTGATAGAAGTGGAATTAAAAAATAGTTTTAACTAATAAGACAAATGTCAAAGCCTCCATCTTTTCAACCCAGTTAAGAAATAGGGTCTGCAAATTTTGTGTAAAGGTTTTATTCATTCTTGTACTAGTCCATAAAATCATCGAATTTAAAGAAATAAAAATCTTGAATTTCCTCCATAAAGCCTCACTCTTAATGACTTATAATTATTAAAATATTTACTTATAATTAATGCCTATAGGCATTCTACAATGGCAGAATGAGGGAGTGGGGTCGTGTGAGTGTGTTAATGTTAACTTTATTCTTCCAGGTTAAATTTCACAACCATCTACATGTCAAAAGTATAAATCTTATTATAAATAAAATATTCTTTTAAAAACAATTTATAAATACCACATAAAATATCAGTTTAAATTATAATATTTGGAGCTATAAATCATCTATTTTTTAAGAAATTAAATTAAAAAGATTAAGTTAGTAAAAAATTAAATTAAAAGAGATAAAGGAAATATATATATTTTTAGATGTATTAAATTAAATTATAATTATTTTGTAGTGGATATCTATCAGCATTTCTTTAGATAGATTTATTAAAACTTCCATTTTATTCAACATTAGAAATAGAAATTTTTCAAACACGATGAATTAAAATAGGCACCTTGTGAAGGATGACTCTTGGCATATTATATATATAGGTATATAGTACAAGATAGTAGCAGTCGTCACACACCATGGAAGACATTTTTAAAGAAATATAAATGGTTATGGTTAGGAGCAAGAAATAATTATTTTCATGTTGAATATAAAATTTTAACATTTATATGTGTGTGTGTGTGTGTGTGTGTGTGTGTGTGTGGATTTTTTAATTTTCTATTTTTCATAAAGTTAGTATCAAATTATTTATATATTTTTAAATATAGTTGTATAAATTTTCTCTTATAAAGATCCATTAAATTATTAAATAATTTTTAATTATAGTTGTATAAAGTTATTTCAAAATTAATCTTCAATATTTTAAATTTAAATTCTATACATGATGTTCAACTTGCATAACTTTAATTTGTTTAAATTTTAAGGATATTGTTACATAAAATGTTACAGTCAGGAGTAGAGTTATGGTTAGGGTTAGAGTTAAGGTTAGGGTTAGGGTTAGGGTTAGGGTTAGTGTTAGGGTTAGGGCAAGAGTTAGGGTTATGGTTAGCGTTAGGATTACGGTTATAATTAAAGTTAGAGTTAGAGTCAGGGTTAGGAATAGGGTTAGAATTAGAGCTTTTGTTAGGATTAGGAGGTATAATTAGGGTTAGAGTAAGGGTTATATATAGGGTTAGTTTTAGGGGTAGAATTAGAGCTAGAGTTAGGGTTAGAGTTAGGGTTAGTGTCAAGGTTAGGTTTACGTTTAGAATTAGGGTTAGAATTAGAATTAGTGTTAGGGCTATATATAGGGTTAGGATTAAGGTTAGGGGTAGAATAAGAGTTAGAGTTAGAGCTAGAGTGAGAGTTGGGGTTAGGGTTAGGGTTGCAATTTGAGTTAGAGTTAAGGTTAGGATTAGATATTTAGTTAGGGTTTGCATTATTATTGTGATTAAGGTTATTTTTGGGGTTACTGCTCCTATCAGAGTAGATGTTAGTGTTATTATTATACTTTAAGTTAGTGTTATGGTAGGTGTTAGGTTAATTTTTTATTTGAGTTAGTTCTATTAAAATTCTCATGATTAGGGATATCGTGAATATATATAATGTACTCTCTCTCTCTCTCTCTCTCTCTCTCTCTCTCATGCATTCCAGACCCCTAATCTCTCTCTCGCTCTCTATTTTATCCCTTTTCATTCCCTCATATATATATATATATATATATATATATATAAATATATATATATATATCATTATCTCCCTCCCTGTACTATCCATTACCTTTCTCTATATACACTTCCTAATCACCCTCTCTAGCCCTTTCTTTAAGGTCTCTTTCTATCAAAAATATAATAGGTTCCCTCACCTCTCTCTCTCTCTCTCTCTCTCTCTCTCTCTCTCTCTCTCTCTTATCCCTTAACTTACCATAATATCCATCTTTCTACCCATGGGTAAAAGGATAAAGTTGTGTCACCTTTTAGGCTGACTTATCAGAATGACTAAATTTGAGTATTTCTATCTAAAAAATAAATTTTTTCAAACATATAATCTTGATAAATTTATTTTCGTTAAGTTATATATCACCTCACACTTTTCTATTTGGAAATGTTTATTTAATGCATGTTTTATACTAACTAGTATCCAATTACTAAAGAAATACAATTATTTTAGAAAATTGATGTTTCAATAACTCTTACTAATTTTTATCATTTTTTTTAATAAGATATAAACACCATTTTATAGAGCTCAAAGTCAAGAATATTCTTAGATATAGATTTCATAGTGTTTTAATTAGATATATTATATTGTAATTAAAAAAATTTACAAATATGTATTTTAACACTCGGGAAGATGTCAATTTTGAGAAAGAAAAAAATACTAAATCATACCAAAAAAATTTAAAAATTATATGACATTCTAGAGGAGAGAGTCCTCTTCCAGAATCTATAATTTTTCTTTTGGTTGGAATAGATTTATTTTGAAAATTATAGTGGGAGATGAAAACTATTGATTTGAAAAAGTTGAAATTTGAATTGTTATATAAGAGAAAATATGCTCTAAAGTCAATTTTTATTTTTGATTGTTCTAGCTACATATGTTATCTATAATATAATCTAAGATCAAAGGGAAATAAGTTTATTTCTATGTAGTTTTGTGGTGGGAATTAGACCCCTAATTTCCAACATTTTTCAGTAACTAAAAGTTATCTTTGAAAAATAGGAAAATATATAATTTCTTATTCTAAATAATTATTAAAAATTAAAATCATAAGCTTCATGCATTTCTACACATTTCATTAGTTTAGTTTATTTTCAAATTCTAAATAATAATACCAGTTTTATGTCATTAAAGGTGAACATCTATACTTTTGTTAGCCTTTTCTTTTGTAAAAGGGTGACACAGGTTTGTACTTTTACCCCCATATCTCTAAGCCCCCCCCCCCCCCTCTCTCTCTCTCTCTCTCTCTCTATATATATATATATATATATATATATATATATATATTTAATTACCCTCTCTACCCCACACAAAAATAAAACTATAGGATTTGAATTAAAATAGGCACCTCGATAAGGATGACTTTTGACATATTATATGTATAAGTATATAGATATATACATAGAATCTCTCTTTTCTAGATATGTATAAAATCTCTCTTGTCCTCTCCTGCCCTCTCTCTCTTTTATGCCACCTAATGAGTGCCCCCCCCCCCCCCCCGCTCCCCCCACACCCTCTCTCTCTCTCTCCCCATTTTCAACTCCTAATCTATCTCTCTCACACCCTCTCTTTTATCCCTTCCATTCCCTCATCTCTCTCTCATTATCTCCCTCCCTCTACTATCCATTACCTCTCTCTCTCTATATATATACCCCCAATCACCCTCTCTATTCATATCTCTAAGGTCTCTTTCTATTAAAAAAAAAAGGATCCCTCACCTCTCTCTCTCTCTCTCTCTCTCTCTCTCTCTCTCTATATATATATATATATATATATATATATATATATATATATATATATATATATATATATATATATATATATATATATATATATATCCCTAATTACCCCCCCTCTCTCTCCCCCTCTTTATATATGCCCTCCTATCTATCTATCTATCTATCTATATATATGCCTCTTGACTCTCTATCATTCTCTCCTCTCTCCCATCTCAACGATTTGCACCTTCTCTTTTTCTCTCAAACTTAATTAAATGTGAATTGTAATATCTAATAAATTAGATAAATGACGATTAATATTTAGTTAAGATTAGAGTTGGACATATAATTAAATATAGACTTAAACTTAATTTAGTATTATAGCTAAGTCTCAATTTTATTTGGTAAGATTAAATTTATTTAGGGTAATATTTTTATTTGGAAAATTAATTGAAAAAATAACATAATTAGATATGAAAAATAATTTAAAATAATTCTATATAATAAAATTTTGTTAGAATCTGAAAAGATTAATAACCCAGAAAACTAGTGCAAAGAATAGATATCTAAACTATGAATACAACTGATACAAAATCAAAATAGCAACATAGAGTTAGTCTCGAAGAGAGTAATGCAAATGTTGGAAATAGCATTAAGAGGATGCAAGAGAAATTGATCACAAATACAATTTAGGTAGCATGCTTATATGGACTAGGAAGAGGGAGGAGGTGACAACACTAGCCAATGAGGAGCAACCATCTATCAGACTAAAGATAGCAAAGTATCTTTCTAAGATAGCTAATGGATGCTCACACGTAGGAAGGTGACACCTTGCAACCACTTTCTAAATAAAACATGCTTTATTAAGCCAATTAAGATTATTAAAAGTGTAGGAAAAAACTAGCAATATAGGGAAAAATAAATAACCCACTAGGATATTAAAAACTACACTAACACCCCCCCATAAGCGAAGCTTAGGTGGATGGAGAAATGGGTCCTGACAAGGCTTGATGAGGTACCCATGTACATAAAAGATCCACTTACATCAAACAAGTTTTCTTCCCTTAGGAAGAGGTACAAGATTCCAACTGTGGTTCCTTGTCAAGGAACTATACTCTTCCTACATAGTTTTATCTGACTCAGGAATTCTAGAAGCCTCATGAAAGGATACTGAATTTGAGGTAATAACAATGAAGAAATGTGGAGCATTCTGGAATTATGAATGAGTTTACCTAGTTTTTGATGGATCGCCAACTGAATCACCTGTAGACTGCAAGGTCTGTCAAGCCCAAAGTGGACTAGAAGATGGAGAATTTGGAGGAGAATCATCAACATATGAATGATGACTAGGAGAGGAAGGAGATGAGTCCTCTGAATCACTCTCTACATTGGAAGTGGAGGTAGAAGATTGCTCAAGTGAATCTAACTCATGAGAAGATCTTTCATGTATTCCAAATGACTCCAATGTCAAAGTACAAGGAAACCTTGTCACCATGCTCTACTGGTTGAGTTAATGAAAATAATGAAAGTTAAGATGGCCAAATCACTCATGCCATAATTTACTCACATTATTAGAGTGAGTGAGCAAAATAATTGAAGGAGGATCAGGAACAAAGTGAGAAAATAGATAGAGTCGTGACAAATGATCTGCTCTCCCAACTACAACTGTAGAATCATTGTGCAACTCACATATCTCCATTGAATTAGGAGTGAACTCAACTAGCTTGCCTGAACCTATGTGAGTGATCTGGTATATTGATAGGAGATTAGTTGACAATGAGGGTACACAAAGAACATCATGAAATGTGCCATCCCCCACATCAACAGACCCTCTCCCACACACCTCAATAGGAGTGTCATCACCCATCAAAATAGAAGGCACAGTACATGGCTCCAAGGATTCAAGTTCTTCTTTAGATGAAGCCATGTAGTACAAAGCACCTGAATCAAGAACCTAAGTGGACGGTGAGGAAGCAACTGTAACAAGGGCCTTGCCCTTTCTTTTCCCTTTGTTGTCTTTTTTTCCTTGTTAGACCCTTCATTCAAAATTTGTTTGATAGACTCAGGAACACTGATATTATTCTTCTCAAGAATGTGTGCCAAGTGATCAATTTGTTTCTTCAAAAATTTATGTTCATCATGACCAGATCTTTTACAATAAGCACATTTGACCTTTTCTTTCTTAGGCTTATCACCCTTGGAAGATGGGGTATCAATAGTTGGATTTGAAGCAACTAGTATCAGATCCTTTCACTATTATTTAGTTTCTCATCCTTACTATTGTTGTTACTACTTTGTCCTTTTTGTTCTTTTGTGCATTGGTTGGCAATGAAGGCATCAAACTTAGAGGACTTAAGAGTGCCCATCTGAATTAGCTCATCTTGTTCTTGAGTGAGATTGACAGCAAAATCATCAAAGGATGGCATGGTGAATTGAGTACCAAGTGCATCCTTAGTAGCATAGAAGGTAGAGGCAAACACAAAATATTTTGAACTTAGCCTAGAGAGAATACTAAGAATCAGTTGTTCATCTTTCTTTTCAATTCCACATTGTTTTAACTGCAACCTTAGTGACTTCAATTTAGTGAAAAAATCCTAGATTGTGTTGAAATTGCCTACACGTAGACTAATTAGTTCATTTTCCAACACATGACCCCTCATTGAATCTTGTGTTCCAAATATTGTTTCTAGCTTTAACCATAATTCATTTGGTGTATTCAAAGATTCAATGCGAAATAGAAAATTAGGAGAAATAGACAAGTGCAATGTTCCAAATGCCTCATCACATTTGTTAAACCACTTAGACTTATCTTCATCTTTATCAGGTTTAATTTCAAGTCCCATAGTTATCCTATTTAATCCAACTTTCCTTAAGTCAATTGTCATCTATGATTTCCACTCAAAGTAATTGTATGGAGTTAGGATGGGCATATTTGTTTGATCCATGATGAAGAAATGCAAAGAAGAAATGCCAAAAAAAAGAGAACCCAACCACAACAATGCCCCCCCTTTTTACTCAATCAAAGAACCTCCCAAAAGAAATATGATTTGGCATTTTATTTTAGTGTGTTTATAACTACAACTAGAAAGAAATACTTAATGGTCTTGATTTCAATGCATTACAAACCCTCATGAAGAGCATATGTTGAAAGTGAAACTTGGACATAATAATCAAGGAAAAAAATAGCACCACTACAATCTATTCAAAAAATATGCACTTTAGAAAAAAAAATCACCTCGATACGAGGTCATATGAGAAAGTTATGATCCTCTAAAGTTTTCAAAATAAGAACTATGCACATTTACAAAAGAAAATCTGCAATTTCTAAAAAATATGTGCATGAAAATCAAAAAACAAGAGCCACAAGTGGGTAGAGCACAAAATATAGCCAAGTTCATAAAAAGAATCATCAAAATTGGAGTCTATATGAGAAAGAACGAGGCATTTGAAAAATTGCGTTCAAATCTACGATTGCTAATGGAGAGAGGTACTGCTATAGCTTTTCATGCTCAATTATGCAAAATATACAGCTTGCCTGCAAAAACTAAAAGATGCCCTTGGAGATAGTTTTTCAGTGTTGCAAACAAAATTTAGAAAATGTTTTTCTTGATAATGTATAGAAGATGTAGTTCTACTGTAAATCAGATGCCTTTAACAATAAAAAATGGCTCCAAAAATCAAGAAACAATCCCAGCAACCAAAAGATGACATATAAATTTTGAATCAGCTTCTTAAGTCCATCAATGGCATGTTGGAAGCTGAAATACTAATTGAAAACCTCAAATATGTATGTTGGTTGTTAGATTTGAGATTGAAACCTCAAAGATTAAAAATATTGTTGTCAAAACTTTTTTGATTCTCAAGATCATCCAAAGATGCAAGAGAAGAGCATACTTCATTTTTCAAAGAACTACAATAAGATTTATTACACCCCTCCCCCCCCCCCCCACACCCCCCCGCCTTCGCCATGAATCACTCAAATAAAGAAACTAAAATCTACTCTTGCACATAGAAAAACTCTAATACCATGTTAGAATCTGAAAAGATTGATAACCTAGAAAGCTAGTGCAAAGAATAGATAACTAAACTATAAATGGAAATGATACAAAATAAAAATAGCAACATAGAGTTAGTCTCCAAGAGAGTAATGCAAATGCTAGAAGCAAAATAGCATTAAGGGGATGCAAAAGAAATTGATCACAAATACAAGCCAGGTAGCATGCTTATATAGACTAGGAAGAGAGAGGAGGCGGCAACAGTAACCAATGAGAAGCAACCATCTATCAGACTAAAGATAGAAAAGTATCTTCCTAAGATAGCTAATGGATGCTCACATGTAGAAAGGTGACACCTCGCAACAACTTTCTAAATAAGACATGCTTTATTAACATAAGAAAGATTATTAAAAGTGCAGGAAAAAACTAGCAATATAGGTAAAAATAAATAACCCACTAGGAAATTAAAAAAACTACACTAACAAATTTTATAAACATCAATGAAATCCAAGAGAAGAAATTATGAGTGTGATCATAAAGTTTTTTTGCTTCAAAGCTCTTTTGCTTTAAATCTAAATCTTTTTCTTTAAATTATGTTCAAATCATCCCTTAAAAAGAGTTAGAATTTCTAATATTGACACTTTCTAATATGAAAAATATTATTTCTAAGCATTCCATTGTATTTTTAAAACATTTTTCTATACAATAATCATGTTTCTATAGTAAATATTTTCCTATTATGAACGACAAAATAGTGAAAATTAATATTATTTATAACTGAATTTACTTGCTTGGAATATTTTATCTTCTGAATTATCAAGATCTTCCATCTTCCATCTACCAAAGCTTCCTTTTTTATTAATGAATAAAAAAACCTATTAAAAGATTAATAATTTAAATTAATTAAATATGCCTTTATATTTAAAAGAAATGGATTGGTCATTAACAAGAAAAAATGGAACGAAAAACGGCAATTACAATTTGGAGAAAAAAAAGGGATGAAAAACGGCAATTACAATTTCTCAAGTCTGTTAAAGTTCTTTAAAATAGGGAAGTCAAGAGACACTTTACAAGTTTGCATTAACTAAAACTTACCAGCTACTACAAGAGTGTGAAGCTGAAGTAAATTTCCACATCACAGGGTAGATGGAAATGAAATTGCTGAGGGGCATCAGATCTCAAACAATCCTCTGCACAACTAAAGCAATTGTGGGCCAAGGTCTCTTGCAACTTTTGAATAGTCTTTTTGAAGAGTCTTTTAGGAGAGTCTTGATGTTCTAAATGTAAGGAAGAAAAGGTGTGCAGAATCGCTTCCTACACTAATCTTTGAGAGGACGATTATGCAAATCAAAGTAACTATTACAAAGATCTCAAGAAATGCATAATAACATAATCAAAATAACAAAGAACACACAACACAGTGATTACCATGGGGAAACCCTTTTGGGAGAAAAACCCCACCCTCCAAAACTTGCACAATGTATTATCAAACCAAGATGATTACAATACACTTGCAATGCAAGTTCTTACAGGAGCGCATCACCACAACTTGAACTTGGAGAGACTCCTTCTAGCACCAGTCTTGCAAACTAAACTCAATTACACAAACACCTCCCCAAGCCCTCCTTTTATAGTGATTTTACAACCTGGAAACCACTTATGGTTTTACAAAACCATGGGCAAAACTACCATGCCACGTGTTACCCATTTTTGACATTTACATTTCCAATATGGAAAAACAACCAGGTTAAAATAGTAATCTCGTCCACAATTTTGTCTCTTAGTCTGGACCCCCATAAAAGTCACAAAATGAGTCATCAAGGCTTTAAAAATGACCTACCTATATTCTACTATGGACAAGACTCATTTTAACAACTCACTAACCATTTTCCAATGCATAAACAAGTGGAAAACTTCCATAAACAAATTCTGGAATTTTTCAAGAAAGGATTGCAAGGTTGAGACACATGTTTCTCAACATTCTCCCACTTGTCAAACACCTTGCAAGAGTCAGGGGATCCAAAATATCATGGACTTAATTGCTAGGGGCCGAGAGGCCCATAGATTCTGAACACCATCTAAATTTTTCTGTGCTCACGGGCTTAGTTAATGCATCAACAATATTCACCAAACTCTCTACCTTTTCCAGCTTCACCTTGCCGTCCTCGATCATATCTCTCACAAAATGATATTGTACATCAATGTTCTTGGTCCTCGCATGAAAAGTCGGGTTCTTCGCTAGGAAAATTGCACTCTGGCTGTCACTATAAATTGTCACTGCACCCTATTTGAACTCTATATCTGAACACCATCTCTTTAGCCAGATGGCTTCTTTGCAAGCATGAGTAGCTACCATATACTCTACCTCAGTAGTGGACAAAGCGACCACAACCTGTTGCTTACTCATCCAACTGATTGCACCACCAAATAATGTAAACACATATGCACTGGTGGATCTTCTTCTATCAACATCACTAGCCCAGTCTGAATCCACATAGCCTCGAATATCCAAGGAATGCTCACTTCTTGTTTCATGAAAACATATTGAGTACTTTGAGGTACCCCGCAAGTATCTGAAAACTCTTTTTACTGCATCCCAATGTGCTCTTCCTGGATTAGACATATAACGGCAAAGTACTCCCACTGCTTGGGAAATGTCTGGTCTTGTACAAACCATAGCATATATCAAACTTCCAACAACACTCTGATATGGTACTCAACTCATCTCTTCCATCTCTAATGGGGATGTAGGACACTGTGAGCCAGAAAGCTTTGTTCCCATAGTAACAGGAACACTCAATGGTCTTGCATCCTGCACATTGAATCTTTTCAAAATAGTACCAACATACTTACTTTGGCCTAGCCAAAGCTTTCTATTTTGTCTATCTCGTATAATCTCCATTCCCAGAATGTGCCTAGCTGCACCAAGATCTTTCATTTCAAACTTTATTGAGAGTTGAGATTTTAACTCTACAATCAAACCTTTTCCTTTGCCAATAAAAAACATGTCATCGACATACAAGGCAATAACTAGGAAACCATCACCATAAGATTTGAAATATATACAGTGATCAGATTTAGATCGCACAAATCCCAAACTCAACACATATATATCAAACTTCTGGTACCACATCCTAGGACTCTATTTTAAACCATACAAGGATTTCTTCAATTTACAGACCAAATGACTTTTAGCTTTCACCACATAGTGCTCTAGCTATGACATGTAAATTTCTTCCTCCAAATCTCCATGAAGAAAAGTAGTTTTCACATCCATTTGCTCGATCTCTAGATCATAAGCTGCTGCAATAGAAAGAAAAAATCTAATGGATGTCATTTTGGCTACTGGAGAAAAAATCTCACCATAATCTACTCCCTCAACTTGAGAGTAACCTTTTGTAACCAAATGTGCTTTATACTTCTCAATGCTTCCATCTGAACCCATCTTCCTTTTGAACACCCATTTATAACCAACAAGCTTCCATCCTTTAGGCAATGGTACAAGATCCCATGTTCGATTCCTCTTAAGAGCTACCATTTCTTCATCCATGGCTATTTTTCAAGACTCTGAATCTTTCATCCCAAGAGCCTCTTCTACAGATCTTGGTTCATCAATGTTAGCATTCAATGCAAATATGCACCTCCAATCATCAGGAGAATACCCATACCTTTCAGGTGGTTTCCTTTGTCTAGTAGATCTTTGAAGAAGACCTGGTTCAGGTTGAGGAGATTTAGGTTCATGATTAGGCTCTCCCTCTTCCTTTGATGATTCAGAACTTGTAGAGCTTTCTTCAACATCTCATCTTTCTAAGGGCCTTGATTCAACTTTCTCAGGTGTAGCAAGAAGTTGAATCACATCTTTCTTTTCTTTGATTTGTTTTGGCTGCATTGTAATAGAAGAAGGCTTAGTTTCTCTAAAAATAACACTTCTAGAATAAAATACCTTTTGTCCAACAGGATCCCAAAGCTTGTATCCTTTCACACTATAACTATATCCGATGAAGATACATTTGATAGCTTTGTTGTCCAATTTTGTTCACTTCTCCTTTGGTACATGAGCATATGCCTCACAACCAAACACTCTTAGATTTCTAAGTGAAGGCTTGTGGCCCGACCATGCTTCCATTAGTGTCTTATCAACAAGAGCTGATGTAAGAGACCTATTTATCAGGTAGCAAGTAGTGGCTACAGCTTCAGCCTAGAACTTTTGTTCTAGTCCAGCACCACTCAGCATACTCCTAGCCTTCTCCATCAAGGTCCTATTCATTCAAGTTCTGCAACTCCATTCTGTTGTGGAGAATACGGAGTTGTCTTCTCTCTTTTAATACCACAATCTTTACAAAATGTGTCAAAAATATTGGAGCAAAATTCACCACCATTATCAGTTCTCAAGCATTTTATTTTCTTTCTAGTCTGCAATTCAACCATTGCTTTAAATTCTTTGAAATGATTGAAAACTTCAGCTTTACTCCTAAGGAAATAAACCAATGTTCTTCTACTAAAATCATCAATGAAAGAAACATAATAAACTGATCTACCAATAGAAGGAACATCAACTGGACCAAATACATCTAAATGAATTAGATCCAAAATACATGAAGACTTATGAGAACTCGAGTAAAACTGAATGTGGTTTTATTTACCATAGATACAATGCTCACAAAAATCAAACTCAAGATTGTAGTCATTCAACCCATCAACAAGGTTCTTATTTTTCAAGGTCTGTAGGCCCTTCTCACCTATGTGGCCAAGTCTTTGGTGCCATAACATAGTCTTCTCTACAGGAAACTTTGATTCGGTAGACAGAGCACCCTTGGGTACCCAAAAACCATGACCATCTATTGAAAGAGAAACTCTCTCCTTCTCCAAATGAGTAGTCTTTTTCACAATCTTATCAGAAGTACTATTGCAATCGACTATGCGTGCATCAAGTTGGTACAATGTACCCAATCTACTTCCTCTTTCTATTACCATAGTGCCTCTCACCATTTTTACACCTTCTTCAAAAAACTGTACATGCACACCCACATTTATTAGCTTACTAACATATAACAGATTCCTTGCTAGTCCAGGGATATGCAAGACACCATCAAATCTTCTAATTCTACCATCAAAAAATTTCACACGAATACCTCCATGACCAACAATATCAAGTATTGAATTATCACCCAAATACACCTTACCACCATCAAAATTTTCATACTTACTAAACCAGTTCCTATTAGGAGTCATGTGGAAAGATGCACCTGAATCTATTAACCATGCATTTTCACCTACATGAGTGGCCAAGGTTGCAATGAAAGCATCTCCATCTTCCTTCTCGGACTCAGAATCAGAATCTTGCTTCTTCTTCTTCTTCTTTTTCTTCTCCTCTTTGCAGTCCTTTCGAAAGTGTCCAGGTTTGCCGCAATTCCAACAGATTGCCTTGGACTTACTAGGGGATTTCGATCTCCCCTTATTTTTGGACTTAGAATGGCCATGCTGCTTTTCGTTCTTGCCTCTTTCTTTTGGTCTTCCGCGAACATTCAAAGCTTCTTTGGCATTCAGAGAGACCTTCCTTCTCATCTCCTCATAAAGTAGAGAACCAACAACGTCCTCCATCTTCAAGACAACTGAAGTGCTCCCTATAGCCATCACAAGACTATCCCATGAGTCTGGCAACGAACATAACAAGATTTGACACCTTTCTTCTTCATCCATTGGCACCCCTACTGAGGTCAACTGAGTCACCAACATATTAAACCTTTCCAGATGCTTAGAAATTTGTCCACCTTCTTCCATTCTCAAGAAATACAACTTCTTCCTCAAGAAAATCTTATTCACAAGTGATTTCGCTTGATAGATCTCACTAAGCCTTTTCCAAAGCTTCTTCGCAATAGATTCTTCATGCACATTAATCAGAATCAAGTCTGCAAGACACAATCTAATGAGACCTTTAGCTTTTCTATCATTCACATCATATTGTGCGGCTAATGTTGGATCTATGGGCCTCAACTTATTCTCATCAATCGCATCCCATAGATCCCGATCAGACAATAGATCTTCCATCTTCAGCTTCGACATCTCAAAGTTTGTGCCAGAAAACTTTTCAACATCAATTCTCCCTGACATGCTTGCCATCTTTTCAATCCTACAACACAGAAATGAAATGCTCTGCACAAGCTCCCACTCAAACCTTGATTAGCTCAAAAAACTCTGTACCCAACAAATAGAACCAAAATTGGCTAGGCTCTGATACCACTTGTAAGGAAGCAAAGGTGTGCAGAATCGCTTCCTACGCTAATCTTTGAGAAGACGATTATGCAAATCAAAGTAACTATTACAAAGATCTCAAGAAATGCATAATAACATAATCAAAATAACAAAGAACACACAACACAGTGATTACTATGGGGAAACCCTTTTGGGAGAAAAACCCCACCCTCCAAAACTTGCACAATGTATTATCAAACCAAGATGATTACAATACACTTGCAATGCAAGTTCTTACAGGAGTGCATCACCATAACTCGAACTTGGAGAGACTCCTTCTAGCACCAGTCTTGCAAACTAAACTCAATTACACAAACACCTCCCCAAGCCCTCCTTTTATAGTGATTTTACAACGTAGAAACCACTTATGGTTTTACAAAACCATGGGCAAAACTACCATGCCACATGTTACCCATTTTTGACATTTACATTTCCAATATGGAAAAACAACCAGGTTAAAATAGTAATCTCGTCCACAATTTTGTCTCTTAGTCTAGACCCCCATAAAAGTCACAAAATGAGTCATCAAGGCTTTAAAAATGACCTACCTATATTCTACTATGCACAAGACTCATTTTAACAACTCACTAACCATTTTCCAATGCATAAACAAGTGGAAAACTTCCACAAACAAATTCTGGAATTTTTCAAGAAAGGATTGCAAGGTTGAGACACATGTTTCTCAACACTAAACCCATTGATTACCGCTAAACAATTCCCTTATGTACAATCTGTCAACCCTATGGCCTTCATAGATTCATTCAACAGAAAAGCATTCATACAGTGCAAACAGCAGCTGAATACGTAAAGATAAAAAAAAGTAGTCACTAAATCTTTGTGTTAATTTGAAGTTTGGTTTGTTCTGTAATCCCAAATCATTACCACCGCAATCAATTCAGAACAAAAAACAACAGCCATATAGTTGTAAAATGGTCTGTCAGTTGAGCTCTCATGATTTTGAGAGGATGGTGTTTTTGGCTGAGAAGATGGTTTACAACAATGTAAATAAAGACTCCGCAGGCCAAATCCATTGTAATTGCAAAAGCCCCATCCGCCAAGCGTCCTGTTGTGGTTGCATCAATTAGAATCCCGATGGTAACACCGATTGGGGAGGATATGGCAAATGCGAAGGAGTATGCGGCTGTGGACAACAATGGCCTCTCGGGAATTAATTGCAACAGTGAGCTACACTCATTGTAATTGCAGCAAATAGCTTGTGCAGAGACACTGTCCATAACGCTTTCCATGTTTGTGCTTCCATTTCTATGTCACAAATCGGTTCCTTCAATTATACATAAGAAAAACAGAAGACGGAGAAAAATATATATAAACAGAAAGTAAGCAATGGAAGAAATCAAAATACATAAACATACATATTTTTTCAGGATATTGGTCGATCTTGTTGCTCAATCCAATTTTCAATACAAAACAAAATCAACTCTTGCTATATAATGTGGATGCCTGATGGTTCAGCTTCAAAAAAATCGAAAAAATGGAAAATGCATGTCTTACCTGTATGTTGTGCAGCTATTTCGTTCTTGTATGTTATATTTGTCTCTTGTTGATTTATGTTTCGAAGTCTTGTAACATCTAAAAATTCCCCTAAAATTCTATTCGATTCAAAGCATTCCAAGCATTCATGACACGTGTAAAGAAAAAAATCATGAAACAAACAGCCATTTTAGTTGGATGAAAGGAACGTAGCTGACATATTTTATTTTCTAATTGAGTTGTAACTGCAACACAATCTTTTTTGTTTACACGGAAGATTCCATCAGCATATTCCCGTGCTGGGAATGCTTTCTGCCATTGTATATACCTCTCAGGATAACAAAATTCCTCCCTTTGAACGTAGGGCTCATTCATTCTCCAAACTAAATCAGTTTCCATTGATGTTTTCCAAAGGACTTAGAATTTCAATTTTTTCCTCATCTATAAATCAGCTTTCAAAAGCTTACAGATTAATCGAAAGAAAACGTCCATCAACCTCAAAAGAATGTTAATTCCTTTGTTGCAGGGCTATAATTTCGCTCAGAATAAAAGAATCGATAGAGTTAATTGAGACTAATCTTCAGGAGCTATAATTAGTGACTTGTTCCAGGGCTATCACCAGATGGAAGTTTGTTCTTCAATATGTTTTCTGCTCTCAAGCCAATTTTAACACCACCATCGTTGATATAAGAGTGGCCTGTTCCTGGGCTACCGCCAGATGGGAGCTTATTCTTCAACACCTCCTCTTTCACTACACTGAATTTTTTTGAATCTTTATAATGCACGAATTTTCTCTCCATAATTATCCTTCCTTGTGCATTTTCAGCACACAAAACTATTAACATGGAGATCAGCATGAGAATAAAGCTCATCTTCCTCATGGAACATCTTGATGGGCTCTCCATTGAAATACTTCTTGATCGCTTAAAGAAACAGTGATTTTCTCTAAAAGATACAACTGCTAAATGTTTCTGAAAATTAATGTGCACAAAAGAGAAAGAGATGGAAATTCGAACTATGTATCTTGAAGAAAACAAATGGAGGGAAGTGTGTATATAAAGGGATACGATGGGTTAAGAAGAGAGTGGAGGCAGCCAAACGAGAAAAGTCAAATTTAACCCGGTCAGACATGAGAGTACACAGAAATTGACCATTATCTCTACCCCCAAACTGAGTCAATAATTAAAAATGTTATAATACAGTATGTTTTAATTTTTATAAATTAATAATTGGAATTAATGGTACAGTTTGGGTACTGCGTAGAAATTGCTTCCTTTTGATTTATTGTCACGCAAGTAAATATGTTAATTTGTAAAATTGTAAACCAGGTCGTGTTGTTCCTCCTGGTCATGTAATGCGATCTAGTCAAAGAGTTTTATTTTATTGAATGTTTCCCCACTCTCTTCATTCGTTACATTTCAACAGTTTACCATAGGAATAGCGAGCTATTCAATGAAGCAGCAAAATATTTGATAAAAAGAGAAGAAACAATTGTTCAATGTTAATGTCATGATTTTGAGTTTGTTCTGAGGAGAGTATTGACTTTCAGATGTATTGACAAATATTTAGCATTTTATATGAAAACGGGTTTTCTCTTCAGTTCACACGTGTGGACGTTGATTTCTGCCATAGAAATATGTCTTCTTTCCAATCAATCAATAGTCAAAGACTTTACCACGGAAAATTTGGTCTCGTCGTGCGTCTTTGACTCCTCCTCATTGTAACGTTAGACTTTGACAAGATCTCTACCACGGAAACTGCAATTTAATCGGACTCGTGCTTTGGACATGTGATGTCTTTACTATTCCTTCTAAACCAAAGGAAACAAAACTAATTTGCTTATAATGATAAAACTTGAAAAAATCTTTTAATTTATAATAAGAAAAGTAAGGTATTTTGATGAATTGTGATGTTGGTATCACAATTTAAGTGTGTAGTTTTTGAGTCAAATTTATTGACCTATTTTTCATGAGTATCATTCACATGAATTTATCTTTCATGACAATTAAGGGAACACTTAGCACTCATTGGATCTATGTTATGCTCATAGAGGTGAAGCACTGAGACTTGCCAAGACGTCACCCATCCCAACACTATTCCATCTTGACCATGCTTAACTATCAATAGGTCACCCATCCCAGTACTATTTTGATGAAGAAAAATGTGTTTCCATAGTTTATGAAAATGTGAAATATGTAGTTTATGCACAAGCATCATTTATCGAAAGGGGGAAATCAAGTCCCACATTGTCAATCAATAAGGTCATATTTACAACTAATGTTGTAATTTTTAAATTAGTATAAATTTATTTATAATCTCACGTCAATTATAGATTGAATTTGTAATAGGTTACAATTACACTTGTTTATTTAATTTAATGGATCGTTATGAAGTATAATAACAATAATAATGAGTCTTAAAAATATAATAACACAAATATACTTAGGAAACCTCGGTCATGGGAAAAAAATTTACCCATTTTGGATCTTCTATTCAATCAATCAAATATTTTTTTCTTTGAGAATTCAATACAAGTTTTCTAAAATAATATTTTATATATAGATATTGACTTCTTTATTTAGCTTGCAAGAAAATAATCTTTTCTTACTTTCTTTTTCTTTATATCATATATAAAATCACTCTTGATTTAGTCAACACCACAAACCTAGAAATACTCTCTTAAAGAATAAAAGAATAAAACTAACACTAAATATCCAACTCAAGCTCCTTAAAAGAACTCTACTCCACCTTTCGAGTTAAATAAAAAGTTCTCATCTTTGCAAGTGGAATGAGTTATGTTAGTATTTGCTAAAATGTTGATATATAAATGGAGTAACAAATTTATGAATCATCTGATCCTTAATGATCTTTGGTATTAGATCCTTAATTTCTTAACTTCGAATGTGTTTAAAGAAAGAAATAATTGAATCTTCATATAAGAAGAATAAAACCCCTCAAGTAGTTTTCTAGATCATCAAACAACAATTGAGAGGAAAATTGAATGTTGCTACCTATAAAAAGGTCAAAATATTTTCGATCCTTAAGGACCCTAGAGTCAAAAAGATTTGGGTTATAAATTACAGTTTGTGCAACATAGACTAGAATGGCATATGGAAAAGGAAAAATATAGATTGGACCCCACTGACACTTAAGGTGGCTGAAATGTAATCTTGAGGGATTTTCTAAAGGTGACCCAAGCTTATCTACTAAGGGGGTAATTATTAGAGACTAGCAAGGGAATATGATAACTAGTTTTTGTAAGGGTTAGGGTTCCAAGACTTTTTTATTTTCTAAATCCATTTCTTTCTTGTACAGTATTCATATCCTTTTGACAATTGGTATGAGAAGTGCTTTTATTGATGGTGATTCTAAGATTATCATTGATACCTTAATTATAAGGTGAATTATTATAGGGAAACTAAAAACCTAATAGATGAATGATAATCGATGATATAGAAGTTTGATAATGTTAATATTTGTCACACCATTAGGAAAGGAAATAAGGCAATAATTTTATTGGCCAACTCAGGATTATCATACAATGATTGGTTTACTATAGATTTTATTGACTTCGCTCAAGGCCTAAAAAAATTTAATTGACAATGGTAGGCAATCATTCTAATAATTAAAAGTGGAATAGGATGGATATCCTTATTTTTTCTTGGACCATCAATACTTGGTCTAAGTGTGGACGAAGTACTTTTCATTTTATGTATTGCAAAGAGGAGTATTTTAATAAACATGATCTAAAGCATCTAGAGCTTATGCCATGGTTGGTATTAATTTTAGAACCCCTTTTAGTAGTTCGGTAAATTTTGAAGCTAACTTAAACAATTCTAAATACAATATTTCTTTATATACTTTAGTGGGTTTTGCTAAGAGTGTGAGTAAAAAAATTGACAATTTTATCATGATGGATTGTACAAATGATCCCATGCCTCTTAGAAATATTATTAATGAGAAGGTTGTTGAAATTAACAATGGTAAAGTAAGTTCTAAGAGGAGGGGGTGAATCAACACTTAAAACTTTTACCTCTAAATCATTCCACCATACATCCATCTCGTAGCTTAACATGTAAACTAAAATATGTAACCATTCATCACATCCAAAACATGAAATAAATCAAGACATAACACATGAGATTTTGGTTACCCAAAAACCCTCCAAGGTGAAAATAAATCTGGAGTGGGGATGACACCCACAAATTTTCACTACTATAGTTGTAATGTGTGGCCTATTATGCCTACAAATTTTTTATCATAAATTATGATCTACCCTATGAGAGGTCTATTAGAATGATTCAACACCTGATCCTTTGGTTAGCACCTTATTTCTTGATGTTAGATTTCCTCTTTACTAGTTATCTCTGGATCCTCTTGATCAGATCTATCTTCTCTAAACATTCATTGCTTGTCTATGTTCCTCTCAAACTGATTCTTCATTGCAAAAATATTTCTTAGCCATATTCTTCATGCTTTATTCACACCATATACTTTGGTTAGTATTCTCCTTCACAAAATTAGGTTACCCTTAGGGCTTCCTTATTTTATAAACATCATGGAGATGAAATTAGGTTAGAATCAATGACTTTGGTTGATCCATATTGTCGCTTAATACTTACCACAATCTGATTGCTTGCATGAATAGCATAACAATGTGTAATATGACTCCCTCCTTATTCCTTATAATAAAAAATTCATGTTCATTTTGGACAAAAATGGTTTACATAGAAGTTTGTGCCATTAAAAAAATCCATGACATAAACTATTCACTCGACATCCATAGGCTTTAATGCTTAACCTTCACTATGCACTATACTAATACTTGACTTCTGAATAACTCGGCACACTCTATTTTCTTGGCACCTAGATCACTTGGCACACTCTAACTACTCGACACTTAGGTGACTTGTTACACACTATTTACTCAATACATACTACTGCTTGGCACTAACTATCATAATACTTGGTGATGTATTGTCTAGAGACTTATGCTTGACATGCTCTATTCACTTTGCTTGCACGAATCAATCGACTTTCTCTATTCACTTGGCATGCACTATGTATTTGGCTTGCATTTTTTTCTATTGAATAATGTCCAAGTGTTTTGTCACTACCTTGTCAAAACCAAAATGAGATTAACAAAAGAAAAAATTAATAATATATGGACAAATGTCAATAATACTTTTTTATTTCAAGACCACTTTGAACATGGTGAACCAAAAGGGTAATATTTTGAGCATGTTGCATTCACTTCCTATTAGTGTGGATTATTTTTTCATGCACAAGGTTATTAGTATTTGGTACTTTTCTCTTATTTTTAAAAGCACACTTAAGGATCTCGATGTTACTTCAAATTTTGGTGAAAGAGGGTAAGATTTGGTTTTTGGTTCTTGGGCTACTTATGTTGAAGTCCAACTACAAACCACTATTTAGAATGGTCAGGAAATGAGTGGATCATTACAAAAAAGTTGATCCATGAAATTGTGAGGAACTTACCAGAAATAAAGACATCTAGGGTATCTTTTAGAAGGTGGATCTTATTTCATATATTCATGCTCTGAGGGGCTTCACCAGTCAACCTATTATGAAGTTTATGAATTCATGGTAGAGAGGCCAAGTGACAATAGGAAGTGTAAAAGTTGTGTTCATTTTAGAGTTTATAGAAGAGGCTAGTAGGATTGAGTGTACCACGGATAATGTGTCCAGAGAAGAGTATGAGAGATCACAAAAAATACCAAGAACATTTCTTGAAGAAAGGGGAGAAGTCAATTATGTTGCCTTCTAGTTATGGGTATGATCATACTTCCCTTCCTCCTCCTTTCTCTCTTATTTGTTTTTATATCATGATTTTATTTACCCTTGAAGAGAGGTTTATCACTTTTTCATGGTTATTGTTTCCCCATTCTCTATCATAATCAATATGCCATTTTTGTTCTCCCTTCTCTATATAATACCATAGAGAAATATGAGAAACCCCCATACACTAGGGATTAATATACATCGTCTACTAGTATGTCTTTAACCATGCCCTTTCCACTAGTAGAATCATTATTTACCTAATGTGTTTTAGTAACCCTAATAGCTTTGTTTGCATAGAAATCATAAGAAGTGAACCTCTTAAGGATGCAAAGATCCCTACCCACAAGAAAGGGGCTAAAATTGAGAAAACCTAATTGAAGACAACATGATGGAACTATATGAGAAGTTTTTCGATGCAATGTCACCCAAACATAAAACCCCTATGAAAATATGCGCCTCTAAAGATAGAACAAACCATCTATAAAGGGGAATGCTACATCGAACTTGAGTAGGAGGATTTGATTAAGGAAGAAAATTTAGAAGAGTGTATATTATATGCTAATGATAAGAAAAATAATGAGGGGAGCTCAAGCAATAGGAGGTTCTCAATAATTAAAAGAAAATATGAAAAATAGATGATTTTCAAGGAGGAAATGGTCATGAAGAGTGGAGTCATCAACACACCCTTGAGCATAGTGATCAACCTAACAAGTTTAAGGATGAGGATTTTAGCGCTAGGGAAGAATCAACTGATGATTCTAAAGAGAAAATATCTATTGATATAGATGTGAACTTGGGTGATATTATGGTTGAGTCTTCTTATAAGGGCAAATATCTTGAGCATCTTCCCTATCCAATCCCTTTGTGACACTTGTCACAAGGCTAGAGCTTTGAAGAAGCATAATCCATGTGCTCTCTTCTCCTTGCATCCTAGCCCTCCTTAACCAATTCCCCTTCCTTGCATCCTACCCCTCCATCTCACTACCCCTTGGCCTATAAATGAAACCCTCTACCTTCACAAATAGGATCCACTTCTATTGCTAACGTTATAATGCTATTTTGAGAGACTAAGGACTATCAAAATGCCATCATAATGGAAAAATCCATCCAAAAATCCATTTTGAATTATATCTTACATTGAAGATTGAGCAATATAATTGAGCACACATCACATCTTATAGACACATCTACGTAGCAAAGGGAAGATTGCGTTCTTAGGCTACTTTGGTAATTTAATTCTCTTTCATCTAATCATATATGTGAGTTAAATCTATTTTTTTGAATGTTTTGGTAATCCATTGTATTCCTTTAAGCACTAGATTTACAACTCTACATTTTGGCATGCCCGATGGGACCATCCACAATCACAAGGTGAAATTTATTTATTTATTATTAAAAAAAATGAAATAAAAAAATCTAACCTTCTCTTTCCCTCAAATTTTCTTTAATACTTTTATATTAAAAATAAAAATAAAAAAATCTCACCTTCTCTTTCCCTCAAATTTTCTTTAATATTTTCATATTTAAAAATAATCTCACCTTCTCTTTTCCTCAAATTTTTTTAAATATTTTTATATTAAAAAAAAATTAAAAAAAAATTTGGAGTACACCTTTTTCTTGTGAAAGTTTGGTAAAAATATGTATATTCATATATATGTGTTTTAAAAAAAAAAAAATTCAAAAAAGTGTAAAATGCGTGCCTATATTTTTGGATTTTGGCCCCCAAAATTTTTCCAATTTCTTGCAAGCACCACCCAGACACAGCCGGCGGCCACCACAATGCCAAGCCCATTGTAATTACAAAAGCCCCATTGCCAAGCGTCCTGTTGTGGTGGCATCAATTAGAATCTCGATGGTAACACCGATTGGGGAGGATATGGCAAATGCGAAGGAGTATGCGGCTGTGAACAACAATGGCCTCTCAAGAATTAATTACAATAGTGGTACACTCAGTGTAATTGCAGCAAATACCTTGTGTAGAGACACTGTCCATAACGCTTTCCATGTTTGTGCCTCCATTTCTATGTCACAAATCAGTTCCTTCAATTATACATGAGAAAAACAAAAGACAGAGAAAAATATATATAAACAGAAAGTAAGCAATGGAAGAAATCAAAATACAGAAACATACATATTTTTTCAGGATGGGTTGTTCCAACTATTCAATATAATATTTGTAAACATATGTATGTTTTATTTTTTAAATTAAATATCCACCCAAATTTCTAGTTAAAAACATCCATAGTATACCAAATTATACTAGTTTAGACAAGGTGAGGGAAGTTTTCTGTATTGGCAAGTTGCTTAAGCTATCCTATTGTTCACTATAGCTCTCAATATCATAGCTTCCTAGTTGCGGCAAATATGAGGTGGACTAACAACTTACATTCATCAATCAATCGGAGTACATTTTGAGTTTCATTGCTGGTAATTAATAGGCACCTTTCCTCCTCGATTTGAGAAATTTCACATTATAAAAAATATTTTAATTAATTTTTTTTCGTCTGCCATTGCTTTGAATTCTTTTCATTGCCAATTTGCTTCTTCAAGTGGAGAATGTTAATGGTTCACTATTGACTGAATTGCAAGTCTCTCTACCTGTTCACAAATTTTCCACGAGCCATTTTAGACTCTATCCATCTAGAAGTTGCAAAAGTAATACCAATAGAGGGACCCAATTCGATTCTCAAGGTGTCAAATAAATTTATTACTGAAGCTTTGGAAGCCTTAAATTCAATATCCAAGACATCTCAGTCTTGTAGCTCTAATATCTTAAATATACATATAGCAATTATAGGTAATATGATTTGGCATCAAAATTTACTTTACATAAATAATATCTAGTGGTATCAGTAGGAAGATAAATAACATAGTTCTCACAATTCAGTGGCAGAATGGGGAATGAAGTGTTGTGACCCTGTTAATGTTAACTTTTTCATTTTGAGAATTAATAGCCAACTATTAAAAATTTAAGTTTATGTATCATCACATCCTGTTAAATCAATGATATAAATATAGAAGGCACAATTTATCCCTCTCTCAACTTAAACAGTTCATCCAGTTTCACATACATTTAAATTTGAAATCAATCCGAGCTTGCAAAGAACACATACATCACTCAAACATATCAGTCATAGAAGAGCAGCGAAAAAAGAAAAAAGCCTACACCATTTAGAAGTCAGATTAGGTCAAGTTGTCTATAGAAACTTTAATTGCACCTTCTTATTAAATTTTTAGATAGATATCTCAAATCAAAAAATAACAATTATATGATGTTGATAAACATGGATTTTATTTTGCAAATGTTTTAATTTTAACAGATGATACCTTTGGCTTTGGATGTTTTAGCCTCTTCTCCTCTTCTATTGTTGACCTCCATCTTGGTGGAGCTAGATGACTGAATAGTAATTAGAAGGAGCGTAAGTCTAACGCATAATGAAAGGAAAAGCTGCAAATACTTTTAAACTTTATATGAATGATGATATATCAACACAACAAATGACACATTTGAACAAAAGATTATCGATCCATTTTAGGGCTTACCTGAACATTACTGGCTCTTTACCTTTCTCACCCATCTTTTCTTCATATTCCTACAAAAAAGTTGTGCAAAAGAGTCAATGGAACTAACATAAAACAATAGCAAAACAACACAAAATCGAAAACAAATCTTTGCAACTACTATTGAATAAATAAATAGGCCATACATTAACTACCATCAAATATAATTTGATAAAGTAGTTGCAAAAATTTGAATATTTCTCTAACATGTTCCAGCGTACTACCTTTTGCTTCTTTGTGACAAGGTTCAGTGTGTCTTCCAGTTGTCGCTTTTTATGCTTTCTTGATTTGTCCAATGCCCCATCTGCCTCTGTAGAGTTTCATTAAAACAAATCTAAGTATAGTTAAAAGAACACATTACTAACTTTAAATTTTCAAGTCAAATAGAAGTCATATTTAAATGTATTGTAAATGACACTACAACATTCATAGTCTCTAAATACAAGACAATAGATTAGAGAAACAAGTAAAATAAAAGAAATGATAAAGGAGATAAATAAATACAAAAAGCCATTTTCCAAAAACCCACATTAGGATGTACTCATCATTTCTAGCTTATCAATCTGCTCTTTTATAGTATTAAGATCCTTCTTTAGGATCCCAACCTCTCGTACTTTCTTTCACTGACAGGAGGCAGTTGTCCCAAATCTCCTACTAAAATAATCGATCTTCCTCCAAAATTCATGTTTGAATTTTCTAGAAAAGCTTGACGTAATCTTGAATCTATATTTTGTAACAAATTTTGACCAATAAAACTCATTTCATCAATTAATATGTACCTAATATGTTGAATTTCTTCTTGTAATGTTGTGAGCCTTGTGCCCTGTAAGTCAGAAAAATCTGTAAGAGGAATTCTTAGAGTTGAATGAATTGTTGATGTGCCAATGTTAAAAGTTGCAATTCCAGTTGGTGCTAATAATAAAAGGGGAGAACGTTGTGGTGTTGATGCATCATAAAGAGCTTGACAAATGGCTTGAATTAGATATGATTTCCCTATTCTAGTTGTTCCTTGAATTATCATACATAATGGCACGACATGTTCACCTTGATTATAATGTGTCATAATAATATCAAGTGCTTTCTTTTGCTTAGCACCTAAAGTTTCATATGATTTACTCATTATCATATCTTCAAGTATAAGTAAATCATTTTGTTTCATAGAATTGATTAAATGTATTGCATTATTTGTGTATTCTTCTCCTCAATATTCTGCACTCGATGGATTTTGTCTATCAATATCTCTTCTTCCCAGCATATCTATTTCTATTAGATCCATCATTTGTCCACGATGTAGTCTTGATATTATTTCCCACTCATGTTAAATTATATTTTGATTATTTGGTAATTCATTTTCATCTTCAGAATTATCATGAGTTTCAACATTATTTTTTAGATTCATTTTCAATAGTTTGCCTATCCACATGCAATGGATTATAATTAAGGGACTCCCGATTGGATACAATTGTAGTATCATCTTTTCCAATATCTCTTTGTATATTATGAAATGGTTTGTACAATAATAACTCTGACCAACAAAAATCAACCCATTTTTGTGAGTTTCGTGAAGGAATATTTGTAAATCTTGGAAACACTCTCATAATAGTTGCCATTGTCCCTGGTTTCCATTTATTATCTTGTTTTCTTCTACAATTATAAGTCCAAGATCTACCTGCATCTATTAGTGTGACACTTTCCATTGCATATGATCTATGCATATATCCTTCAATGAAAAGTTTTAGGTGAGCTTCATCATCATTTTCTTCATTCTTTATCACTGGCTTGAACACCTCTCTTGAAACATTTAATGTAACAAATACTCTGCTACTTTCTACTAATGGCAACTCTAATAACATATGACATGTTTCTTGTGCACCAATGTCTCTTTCAATCAGGGTTTCAGTTAGTAGTCTCTTATATGCCTTTGATGCTACTTCATCTAGATTTTCAATATTTTCAAGTCTTACCAACATTTAATGATATGTCTCAGAACTCTTTTCTACTTTTTCTACATACTTCGCAATATAATTCATTACAGCATGTCTTGAGAGAATAGGTTGCCAATCTACATTTGCTCTCCATAACTGAAGTATGGTATGATTATGTGTGTTTACTCAATCATCATTTCTTGGTGGTTCATATATTTTATCTCATGTTGTTGGATCTTCAAATAATCTTGATCCATCCAAATGTAATGGCCATGGTGCATTGTACCTAAAAAATAAAAAAAACTATTAGCTTGTACACTATTTTTTCATTTTTTAGTAAAAAAACACATGAATCTATATAATTATCTTACCTACAAACCATTTTCAATCTTTTTTTATGAAGGCAAGCACCCTCTTTGCATATTGTACATGGCGTTCAACACAATTGAGCAACTCTTCATAATCATGTTCAAAGTCTACTTGGCTTAGTTGTTGTGTACTTCGAAGGCATGGATGTTGTGTAAAATTTTGTAGGACCTATTATTGAAGATATAACATATTTTATTAAGTAAAATAAAAAAATAAGCATAATATATGTTGAATAGCTATAGAAGAATTGATATCATACCTGTATGTTTTGTTGATGTGGATCCCCCCTTGGATTCCATGCATGTTTAATAGAATCAAAATATTTTTGAACTATCTTGATTTCATCGTGATTTCTCCAATTAAGGCTATCTATGTTAGGTGTTCCCTCTAACCATATGAATCCATGCACATGTTGTGATCCTCTATGTTGCCATTCATATCTTGACCAAAAATCTTTTACTTTCATTCCCTTCAGTAATACTTCCTTTCGAAACATTGTGTATCTTAGATGCATATAATATGCAACAATATGTGGGTAGTCAATAATATTTTTTCGTCGCTATTTTTGTGCCTCTTGTGGATTAGATGGTTCTATTCCTGGCATTAATGCATGTAAGTCGGGCCAATACATATCCGCTGCACTCAAAGTAGAGAAAATGGTTGGTGTTCCAATTTGATGCAAGAGATCACTTAATTCAGCTCGACATTTTTCCCAATAAGACCTTGTACCCCTTAGAGTTGTACCAAAATGCATCAAGTAATCTGCTAGATGTGAGTGAGGGACATTTTCTATATTTTCTCGTAAGTCATTGATTGTGATTGGCATATCTTGGAAGCTCTTTTTGGCAAATACTGCTGATGAATTTTTCACACGATGTCGCATGATTATATTCATCATATAATACCTAAATCATGGGTGTCATCCAAAGCAATGATCTCTATATCAAAGTAAATGCTTAACAAATTCATGAAGATATACTCTTCTCAATCTTGGTTTGGTTCAATCACATCATCCATCTAGAAATAGTGTTGCAAAAGCCATATCAAGTAATCCTTCTATGACATACTCATTCACTGGAGATGTTCCAATTCCCGATCAATCAATTAGTGATCTAGGATCTACATTTGGGTTATTTATTCATGCATGAATTAGTTCCATCTCTCTTCATGGATTTGGTGGTTTAGAGGCCATTGATGTAGTATGATTGATAATATTTCCTTGATCCATCTCCATTATTGGACCGAAAAATACATATTCATTTGCATCTGAATCAAATTCCATATGAACTGAGTTTAGCTTATCAAAGATGTTATCATCTAAGTTAGATGTAAGCTTTCTAAGTGCATTTTCATCAATTTGAACATCTCTATAGAAATTATCATGATTTATTTTAAATTGAAGTGCTATGTAAACCCTCTCTTTATTAACTGTAGAATTATAACTTGTTCCACGTTGATCTTTCTTGCGAACAATGATAATAGGTAAATATTTTATGCAATGTGGTAAGATTTTGGCTATTTCTCTTACTTCTTGTGGAAAACTTATGGTATTCCCTTTATATTTAAATTGACCTCCAATTGCGTGTGTAACTTGAAGAATGGGATTGATACATGCTATCAACATTTCTTCTATTTGTGTTAGATTAGAAAGCTCTAATGGTTGTGTACCAAGATCCATGTTGTTTGATGCTGAAAATCAATGTTCATTCTTTTCTTGTTGACATCGATGACAAATAGGGCCTTCAGGGACCCGTGTAACCTTCATTGAAAAATAACTTTCTTGACAAATGTAGCACATACTGGGCATAGCAAGTTTATCTAGTCCATTTCGAAACATTATTTGTAATGTCCTCAAGTCAATCCCATTATTTTGAATAGTATTGATTGTCCCCTTATCCATTCTGTTTTTTGTTCTTTTCAATTGGCTTTGTCTTCTTATTTGTGATGTGAACTCCTATTGTAAATTATAATTTCTCAAATCAACATTCGTAAGATCCTCTACTCGATTAGTTGGTGTTTTTAGAACATGATCTATTGTCACAGAATTCATCCCATCGGAACTAAACCCACCATTTTCATGAGATTGAGCTTGCCCTTGATTTGAGTCATGTTTACATAGTTGTATTTCTCTTTCATTCAACTCGTCTAGGCTAATAGATCTTTGTTTTTGTCTTCTCACTATATTCTGGTTATCTTGAGATGTTTGTGTACAATGTGCTCTCATCTTATCTGCATGTTGTCTCATTTCTTTTTCAATCTCTTCCACTGTCATAGTTGCCCTATGCTTGACATGTCTTTCTCTCTCAAGTTGGTTTCGATGATTCCTTTCTTCTTCTCTTTCTGCATTAGTCATTTGTTCACGTTGTTGTCTCATATAATTTCGTGCATTTTCCTCTATGTTGTATTTTTTGCTCACCATTTCTAGGACTTTTAGCTTCCTCTCTTTGAGCATTATTATTTTGTTCACGTCATCGTCTCATATAATTTTGAGCATATTCTCTTTGATACTATCTTCGTTGCTCTTCATTCTCAAAATTTAGTCTTGGATGAGGAATTTTAGAAAATCTGAATGTGATAACATTAAAAGTAATAGGATTTAAATTAGTAATCTCTCACAATCAAACAAAACATAAAATATATTGAGCTATATATTATTAAGAATTATGGAAGTAAAGACTAATATATTTCATAAATAAATATGATTTTCTCATAGTAAATTATGGACAAAATCTATCTTTGTATTACAATTATAGACAATTAAAATGTAGATTAATATGTAGATAGATTTGTTATCCTAGATTTGCATTGCACCATGACCTTGTGAACTACAAAACACTTAAATTTTTCATTTCCTGAGAAAAATGTAGGACCTCTCTACATAAAAAGAATATTTTTTATAACCATAAAATCAAAAATAAGAATAATAGTAAATATTCTCATGATTTTGTCCTCGGATGTTTCAAGAAGATTTATGCTAGCAATTTATGTGTGTCATTTTCCAAGCTATGATATTATTTTATGGCTTATGTGTTTGTAACTTTGTACTGATTTGAGTAGGCATGTATATTATTCTTTAAAGCTTAGGAAAACACTAATACGATACTCTGTGCATGTTCTCTTATTTTGTGTAGAAGAAGAAGGAACAAAAGAAAGTACAAGAGGTTGGGATCCTAAAGAAGGATCCTAATACTATAAAAGAGCAGATTGATAAGCTAGAAATGATGAGCGTGTCCTAATGTGGGTTTTTTGGAAAATGTCTTTTTGTATTTATTTATCTCCTATATCATTTCTTTTATTTTACTTGTTTTGCTAATCTATTATCTTGTATTTAGAGACTATGAATGCTATAGTGTCATCTACAATACATTTAAATATGACTTTTGTTTGACTTGAAAATTTGAAGTTAGTAATGTGTTTTGTTCACTTTGCAAAATGAAGTACTTAGATTTGTTTTAATGAAACTCTGCAGAGGCAGATGGGGCATTGGACAAAGCAAGAAAGCATAAAAAGCATCAACTAGAAGACACACTAAACCTTGTCACAAAGAAGTGAAAGGTAGTACATTGGAACATGGTAGAGAAATATTTAAATTTTTGCAATTGCTTTATCAAATTATATCTAATGGTAGTTAATGTATTGCCTATTTATTTATTCAACAGTAGTTGCAAAGATTTGTTTTTGGTTTTGTGTTGTTTTGCTATTGTTTTATGTTAGTTCCATTGACTCTTTTGCACAACTTTTTTGCAGGAATATGAAGAAAAGATGCATGAGAAAGGTAAAGAGCCAGTAATGTTTAGGTAAGCCCTAAAATGGATTGATAATCTTCTGTTCAAATGTGTCATTTGTTGTGTTGATATATCATCATTCATATAAAGTTTAAAAGTATTTTCATCTTTTCCTTTCATTATGTGTTAGACTTATGCTCCTTCTAATTACTATTCAGTCATCTAGCTCGATCAAGATGGAGGTCAACAACAGAAGAAGAGCAGAGCATAAAACATCCAAGGCTAGAGGTATCATTTGTTAAAATTAAAATATTTGCACAATCAAATCCATGTTTATCAACATCATCTAATTGTTATTTTTTCATTTGAGATATCTATCTAAAAAATTCAATAAGAAGGTGCAATTAAAGTTTCTATAGACAACTTGACCTAATCTGACTTCTAAATGGCATAGGCTTTTTTCTTTTTTCGCTGCTCTTCTATGACTAATATGTTTGAGTGATGTATGTGTTCTTTGCAAGCTTGGATTGATTTCAAATTTTAATGTATGTCAAACTGGATGAACTGTTTAGGTTGAGAGAGGGATAAATTGTGCCTTCTATATTTATATCATTGATTTAACGGGATGTGATGATACATAAACTTAAATTTTTAATAGTCGACTATTAATTCTCAAAATGAAAAAGCTAACATTAACACGGTCACAACACTTCATTCCCCATACATAAGGTCAATTAGGATAAATAAAATTAGATTTATTTTACATATATTTATAGAGTAATGATATTTGTACAAAATATGTCTAAATAGAGAAATGATAGTATTAAAATAACTATGCATCTTAACTTAAACTTAAAATTTAACTCTATAATCTATAAAATCTACTTGATTTTATAATAATAAAAATATTGAAGAATATATAATAAATCAAATATGAAAAAGAGAAAAAAGAAGAGAAAGTATTATGCTAATAAAAATATATCTCAAAATTTAAAGGCTTTTGAATCTTTAGATGTAGACATATCAAACTTAGATTTCAATCAAATTAGCAATATATTTAAAATTATAAATATTTGTAAGCTTAAATAAGTAAATTATTTTCAAATTTAATTATGTTATAAATGTTATTGAACTTTATGTACATTTGTTCTTATATATTTATACTATAGATATAATATAATTTAAAATAATAAAATAATATAATTATTATTTAATTCAGAATCTTATTATAAATAGAATATACTTTTAAAAATAATTGAATAAATACCACAGAAATATCCGTTTAAATTATAATATTTGGAAAATGTCAACAATTTAAATCTTATTATAAATAGAATATACTTTTAAAAACTATTTAATAAATAACACATAAAATATCCATTTAAATTATAATATATTGAGATATAAATTATCCATTTAAAAAAAAAATTAAAATAAAAAGCTTAAGTTAGTAAGAAACTAAATAAATGGAGATAAAGGAAATATAAATAATTTTAGATGTAGTAAATTAAATTATAATTATTTTGTAGTGAATATCTATTGGCATTTCTTTAGATAGATTTATTTAAGATATTTGTCAACCCTATGGCCTTCATAGATTCATTCAACAGAAAAGCATTCATACAGTGCAAACAACAGCTGAATACGTAAAGATAAAAAAATGTAGTCACTAAATCATTGTGTTAATTTGAAGTTTGGTTTGTTCTGTAATCCCAAATCATTACCACTGCAATCAATTCAGAACAAAAAACAACAACCATATAGTTGTAAAATGGTCTGTCAGTTGAGCTCTCATGATTTTGAGAGGATGGTGTTTTTGGCTGAGAAGATGGTTTACATCAATGTAAATAAAGACTCCACAAGCCAAACTCATTGTAATTGCAAAAGCCCCATCCGCAAAGCCTCTTGTTGTGGTGGCATCAATTAGAATCCCCATGGTAACATCGATTGGGGAGGATATGGAAAATGCAAAGGAATATGCAGCTGTGGACAACAATGGCCTCTCGGGAATTAATTGCAACAGTGCTACACTCATTGTAATTGCAGCAAATACCTTGTGCAGAGACACTGTCCATAACACTTTCCATGTTTGTGCCTCCATTTATATGTCACAAATCGGTTCCTTCAATTATACATGAGAAAAATAGAAGATGGAGAAAAATATATATAAACAGAAAGTAAGCAATGGAAGAAATTAAAATACATAAACAGACATATTTTTTCAGGATATTGGTCAATCTTGTTGCTCAATCCAATTTTCAATACAAAATGAAATCAACTCTTGCAATATATAATGTGGATGCCTTATGGTTCAGCTTCAAAAAAATTGAAAATGCATGTCTTACCTGTATGTTGTGTAGATATTATTAGAAATAATAATTTCTACTCTAACCCATCATTAAATGTTTCTAGAAGTTTAGGTTTAGGTTAGGTTTAGGTTGTTGGCTATAGTAGTTTCCAGAATCTTGTAGATTATTGTCTTGTCAAAAAATGTCAGAGATTTCTAGTGAATGTAAACTTGCCTATAAAAGGAGTGCAATGTATTCATTTTTAATCAATCAAGAAAAAGATAATCAAATATTGTGCTGCAACACATTTATTGCATTTCATATTTTACTGTGCCTCTGCCCACCTAACAAGTGGTATCAGAGCCAAGTTTAGAGCCAAGTTAAGAAGAGGTGTTTGAAGGATTGTACGTAAGGAGGACTATAGCAGAGAAAGTTATTGTGAGATTAGTAAGTTTCTTATTGCCCTATTTAGGGTTTGTTATATCTGTGAATATTGTTTATAAGTATTTGTTGAGCATGGCTTCAGGGAGTTTTTAGGCTTCTATTCCTATCTTCTCTGGAAAGAATTATGATGATTGGGCTTTTAGAATGAAGCTTATATTTGATTCCTATGAGTTATTAGATATAATCTTAACTGGTTATGTTGAACCTGTAGATGAGTCTACTTTAAATGTTGACCAAAAGAAAAAGCTTGATGAGAATAGGCAGAAGAGTAAGAAAGCTTTGCAGATTATTGGACAAGCTCTAGATGACTCAATTCTTGGAAAATTTAAGCCAGCTGTTACAGCCAAGCAAGCTTGGGACATTCTTGAGACTTCATATCAAGGTACAAGTAAGGTAAAGATTGTCGAATTGCAAGCACTTAGAAGAGAATTTGAGAATTTACAAATGAAGGAGTCTGACTCTGTAGAACAATTTTTAAATCATGTTATAAATGTGGTTAATCAAGTAAGGATGAATGGTGATGAGCTTTCTAACCAAAAAGTTGTAGAAAAGATTTTAAGAAGTTTGCCTCCTAAATTTTATAATGTTGTGGTTGCAATTGAAGAATCTAAGGATTTAACAACATTGTCTATAGATGAGGTTTTTGGATCCTTGTATAATCATGAAGATAGGTTGAACAAGTGTAATGGTAATTCACTAGAGAATGCATTCAAAACACAAATGACATTTGGCAGAGGAAGAGGAAATGTTGGATTTAGAGGAAGAGGAAGAGGCAGAAATAATTTTCAAAAAGAAGAATGGAGTCTAGATTCAAGAGAAAGAAGAAATCAATACTCAAGGGGAAGCTATAACCATCAGACATCACAAAGGTATGATAAATCAAATGTTCAATGTTATTACTGCAAGAAGTTTGGACATTTTGCAAATGAGTGTCGAAAAAAATAAGCTGATATCAGTAAGAAAAATGTAAATTTTTCTGAGAGTAATTCTGAGTCATTGTTCATTACTTGTAATGTAGCTCAAAAGAGCACAAATGATTTTTGATTTTTAGATAGTGGTTGCAGTAATCATATGATAGGCAATGAAGAGTTTTTTGAAAGTTTAGATAGATCAATTAAATCTGAAGTGAAGTTAGGAAATAATGAGATAGTGGAAGTGAGTGGAAAAGGCACAATCAATGTTATAGCAAAGCAAGGTAAGAAATCTATTTCTGATGTATACTTTCTACCTGGTTTGAAACATAATCTTATAAGTTTGGGGCAACTTAGTCAAAAAGGTTATAGAGTTATTTTTGAGAAGAAATTGTGCACTATATATGATATGCCTCCTAGTAAAATGGTGATTGAAAGGGTAGAAATGACAAATAATAGAATGTTTCCACTTTGGATGAAGAGCAATATCACTAATGAAGTTGCAACAAGTTTCAAAGCAACAAGTCAAGATCAAACATGGATATGGCACTTGAGGTATGGTCATCTAAATCTCAAAGGGTTATCTTTATTGCAAAGAAAGGAAATGGTAAGAGGCTTACCCCCAATTGAAGCATCATTAAGTCCATGTGAAAGTTGTATTTTGGCCAAACATCACAGAGAAAGTTTTCCAAAAGGGATGTCATATAGAGCAAGGGTACCTTTAGAAATTGTACATTTGGATATATGTGATCCAATGAAAATACCATCATTAGGGGGGAGTATTTATTTCTTAACATTTATTGATGACTTTACTAGAAAGGCATGGGTTTACTTTCTTAAATACAAATATGAAACTTTTGGCAAATTTAAAGAATTTAGGGCTTTTGTTGAGAAACAAAGTGGTTTACCTATCAATGTATTGAGATCTGATAGAGGAGGAGAGTATAAGTCAAATGAATTTTTAGATTATTGCAGGGATCATGGAATAAAAAAACAATTTACTACCAGTTACGCACCACAGCAAAATGGTGTTGCAGAGAGAAAAAATAGAACAATAATGGAGATGGCAAAGAGCATGTTGAAAGGTAAGAATCTTCCTAATGAGTATTAGGCTGAGGCAGTTTCTTGTGCTATTTATATTTTGAATAGGAGTCCAAAAAAGATTGTGAGGGACATGGTTCCACAACAAGCATGGAGTGGTAAGATTCATAGTGTTTCTCATCTCAAAGTATTTGGTTGTATTGCATATGCACATGTTCCTAAAGAAAGTAGAAGTAAGTTAGATGATAAGAGTGAGAAATGCATTTTTGTTGGCTATGATGAGGAATCTAAGGCATATAGGTTGTTTAATCCTATCACTAGAAAAGTCATTGTGAGTAGGGATGTTGTATTTAAAGAAGATGAATCTTGGGATGGAAATATAGATACAAATGTTACAAGTTCTAGAACAATAACATATGATGAGAAGGATAAAAAGGATCATGAAGATCAAGAGGATCAACCAAGTGACCGAGAAGGAACTCCACCGCAAAGTCCACAAGGAGATCACTTAGAAATTGAAGTTGAGCATGGAGAATCTTCAAATTCACAAGTAATAATTCAAACCCTATACTTGCACAACTGAGATCAAGCAAGAAAACTAGAAGGTTGAGTGAGATTTATGAGCAAGGAAGTAAATTAGATTTGCAATCAAATTTTTCTTTATTTACTCAAGATCCTATATATTTTGAAGATGCAATTAAGGAAGAACATTGGATTAATGGAATGAATGATGAAATAGAATCAATTGAGAGAAATGATACATGGGAATTAGTTGATTTGCCTAAGAACAAAGATTGTATTGGTGTAAAATGGGTTTATAAGACTAAGTTTAAAGCTAATGGAGATGTAGAAAAATATAAGGCAAGGTTAGTTGCTAAGGGATTTTCACAAGAATATGGGGTTGACTATAATGAGACATTTGCACCTGTAGCAAGACTTGATACTGTCAGAATAGTATTAGCTATTGCAGCTCAAAACAAATGGATGGTTCACCAAATGGACGCCAAATCAACATTTTTTAATGGATATTTGGATGAAGAAGTCTATGTGTAGCAACCACCAGGATATGAAATAAGAGGACATGCAGACAAAGTTTATAAGTTGAAGAAGGCACTCTATGGATTGAAGCAAGCTCCAAGAGCCTGATATAGTAGAATAGATTCATACATGATGGAGAATGGATTCAAGAGAAGCAGCACTAAACCTACATTATATACCAACATCAATGAACAAGGTCAGATTTTGAGTGTTTGTTTATATGTTGATGATTTGATCTTCACAGGTAATTTATCTATTGACATGTTTAAATCAGCAATGAAAAGGGAATTTGAAATGACAGATCTAGGATTGATGAAATATTTTCTTGGCATTGAAGTTACTCAAAATGACAAAGAAATTTTTATTTGCCAAAGTAAATATGCAAAAGATATTTTGAAAAGATTTAAATTGATAAATTGTAGTTCAATTTCTACACCTATGGTAGTAGGCACCAAATTAAATAGAGAAGATATTGAAAAAGATTTTGATTCAACTATATTCAGAAGATTGGTTGGTAGTTTGATGTATCTCACTACTACTAGACCAAACATTATGTATGAAGTGAGTTTAATCTCTAGATTCATGGATTCACCAAAGACCTCACATTGGCAAGCAGGAAAAAGGATTTTGAGATATATTGTAGGAACTATGAATCATGGCATTTTATATTCCACTTCAGATGATTTTTAGTTAGTTGGATATACAGATAGTGATTTTGTAGGGAATATTGAGGATAGAAGGACTACATCTGAATATGCATTTCATCTTGGGATAGGTGTTGTAGCCTAGGCATCAAAGAAGCAACATGTAGTAACTCTCTCATCAGCTGAAGCAGAGTATATAGCAGGAACAACAGCAGCATGTCAAGCAGTATGGATGCGAAGGATTTTGAAAGACTTAATACAAGCTCAAGATTGACCAACTACAATCTATTGTGATAACAAGTCTGCTGTTGCACATGCAAAGAACCATGTGTTTCACAAGAGGACAAAGCACATTGACACAAGGTATCACTTCATTAGAGAGCTGGTTAATAGGAGAGAAATTAATCTACAACATTGCAGATCAGAGGAACAACTTGCAGATATCTTCACAAAGGCCTTACCACAAGTACAATTTAAAATTTTGAAGGAGGCTCTGAGAGTTGTAAATATTAAAGAAGTTTTGTAATAATTGATAGTAGAAATTAGGGGGGAGTGTTAGAAATAATAATTTCTACTCTAACCCGTCATTAAATGTTTCTAGAAGTTTAGGTTTAGGTTGTCAGCTATAGTAGTTTCAAGAACCTTGTAGATTATTGTCTTGTCGGAAAATGTCAGAGATTTCTAGAAAATGTAAACTTGCCTATAAAAGGAGTGCAGTGTATTCATTTTTAATCAATCAAGAAAAAGATAATCAAATATTGTGCCGCAGCACATTTATTGCGTTTCATATTTTACTGTGCCTCTGCCCACCTAACAGATATTTCATTCTTGTATGTTATATTTGTATCTTGTTGATTTAAGTTTCGAAGTCTTGTAACATCTAAAAATTCCCCTAAAAATTCTGTTCGATTCAAAGCATTCCAAGCATTCATGACACGTGTAAAGAAAAAAATCATGAAACAAACAGCCATTTTAGTTCGATGAAAGGAACGCAGCTGACATATTTTATTTTCTAATTGAGTTCTAACTAAAACACAATCTTTTTTGTTTACACTGAAGATTCCATCAGCATATTCCCGTGCTGGGAATGCTTTCTGCCATTGTATATACCTCTCAGCATAACAAAATTCGTCCCTTGAACGTCGGGCTCATTCATTCTCCAAACTAAATAAGTTTCCATTGATGTTTTTCAAAGGACTTAGAATTTCAATTTTTTCCTCATCTATAAATCAGCTTTCAAAAGCTTACAGATTAATCAAAAGAAAACGTCCATCAACCTAAAAAGAATAGTTAATTCCTTTGTTGCAGGGCTATAATTTCGGTCAGAATAAAAGAATTGATAGAGTTAATTCAGACTAATTATCTTCAGGAGCTATAATTAGTGACCTGTTCCAGGGCTATCACCAGATGGAAGTTTGTTCTTCAATATGTTTTCTGCTCTCAAGCCAATTTTAACACCACCATCATTGATATAAGAGTGGCCTGTTCCTGGGCTACCGCCAGATGGGAGCTTATTCTTCAACGCCTCCTCTTTCACTGCACTGAAGTTTTTTGAATCTTTATAATGCACGAATTTTCTCTCCATAATTATCCTTCCTTGTGCATTTTCAGCGCACAAAACTATTAACATGGAGATCAGCATGAGAATAAAGCGCATCTTCCTCATGGAACATCTTGATGGGCTCTCCATTGAAATACTTCTTGATCGCTTAAAGAAACAGTGATTTTCTCTAAAAGATACAACTGCTAAATGTTTCTGAAAATTAATGTGCACAAAAGAGAAAGAGATGGAAATTCGAACTATATATCTTGAAGAAAGCAAATGGAGGGCAGTGTGTTTATAAAGGGATACGATGGGTTAAGAAGAGAGTGGAGGCAGCCAAACGAGAAAAGTCAAATTTAACCCGGTCAGACATGAGAGTTTTGAAATATCATCCAATCATTTGTACACAGAAATTGACCATTATCTCTACCCCCAAACTGAGTCAATAATTAAAAATGTTATAATACAGTATCTTTTAATTTTTATAAATTAATAATTGGAATTAATGGTACAGTTTGGGTACTGCGTAGAAATTGCTTCCTTTCGATTTGTTGTCACGCAAGTAAATATGTTAATTTGTAAAATTGTAAACCCGGTCGTGTTGTTCCTCCTGGTCATGTAATGCGATCTAGTCAAAGATTTTTATTTTATTGAATGTTTCCCCACTCTCTTCATTCGTTACATTTCAATAGTTTACCATAGGAATAGCGAGCTATTCAATGAAGCAGCAAAATATTTGATAAAAAGATAAGAAACAATTGTTCAATGTTAATGTCATGATTTTGAGTTTGTTCTGAGGAGAGTATTGACTTTCAGATGTATTGACAAATATTTAGCATTTTATATGAAAACGGGTTTTCTCTTCAGTTCACACGTGTGGACGTTGATTTCTGCCATAGAAATATGTCTTCTTTCCAATCAATCAATAGTCAAAGACTTTACCACGGAAAATTTGGTCTCGTCGTGCGTCTTTGACTCCTCCTCATTGTAACGTTAGACTTTGACAAGATCTCCACTACGGAAACTGCAATTTAATCGGACTCGTGCTTTGGACATGTGATGTCTTTACTATTCCTTCTAAACCAAGGGAAACAAAACTAATTTGCTTATAATGATAAAACTTGAAAAAATCTTTTAATTTATAATAAGAAAAGTAAGGTATTTTGATGAATTGTGATGTTGGTATCACGATTTAAGTATGTAGTTTTTGAGTCAAATTTATTGACCTATTTTTCATGAGTATCAATTCACATGAATTCATCTTTCATGACAATCAAGGGAACACTTAGCACTCATTGGATCTAGGTTATGCTCACAGAGGTGAAGCACTGAGACTTGCCAAGACGTCACCTATCCCAACACTATTCCATCTTGACTATGCTTAACTATCAAGAGGTCACCCATCCCAGTACTATTTTGATGAAGAAAAATGTGTTTCCACAGTTGAAAATGTGAAATATGTAGTTTCTGCACAAGCATCATTTATCGAAAGGGGGAAATCAAGTGCCACATTGTCAATCAATAAGGTCATATTTATAACTAATGTTGTAATTTTTAAATTATTATAAATTTATTTATAATCTCGTGTCAATTATAGATTGAATTTGTAATAGGTAACAATTACATTTGTTTATTTAATTTAATGGATCATTATGAAATATAATAACAATAATAATGAGTCTTAAAAATATAATAACACAAATATACCTAGGAAACCTCGATCATGGGAAAAAAATTTACCCATTTTGGATCTTCTATTCAATCAAACAAATTTTTTTCTTTGAGAATTCAATACAAGTTTTCTAAAATAATATTTTATATATAGATATTGACTTCTTTATTTAGCTTGCAAGAAAATAATCTTTTGTTACTTTCTTTTTCTTTATATCATATATAAAATCACTTTTGATTTAGTCAACACCACAAACCTAGAAATACTCTCTTAAAGAATAAAAGAATAAAACTACCACTAAATATCCAACTCAAGCTCCTTAAAAGAACTCTACTCCACCTTTCTAATTAATTAAAACATTCTCATCTTTGCAGGTGGAATGAGTTATGACACTACTTGCTAAAATGTTGATATATAAATGGAGGAACAAATTTATGAATCATCTGATCCTTAATGATCTTTGGTATTAGATCCTTAATTTCTTAACTTGGAATGTGTTTAAAGAAAGAAATAATTGAATCTTCATATAAGAAGAATAAAACCCCTCAAGTAGTTTTCTAGATCATCAAACAACAATTGAGAGGAAAATTGAATGTTGCTACCTATAAAAAGGTCAAAATATTTTCAATCCTTAAGGACCCTAGAGTCAAAAAGATTTGGGTTATAAATTAAAGTTTGTGCAACATAAACTAGAATGGCATATGGAAAAGGAAAAATATAGATTGGACCCCATTGACACTTAAGGTGGCTGAAATGTAATCTTGAGGGTTTTTCTAAAGGTGACCGAAGCTTATCTACTAAGGGGGTAATTATTAGAGACTAGCAAGGGAATATGATAACTAGTTTTGGTAAGTGTTAGGGTTCCAAGACTTTTTTATTTTCTAAAGCCATTTCTTTCTTGTACATTATTCATATCCTTTTGACAATTGGTATGAGAAGTGCTTTTATTGATGGTGATTCTAAGATTATCATTGATACCTTAATTATAAGGTGAATTATTATAGGGAAACTAAAAACCTAATAGATGAATGATAATGGATGATATAGAAGTTTGATAATGTTAATATTTGTCACACCCTTAGGAAAGGAAATAAGGCAGTAGTTTTATTGGCTAACTTGGGATTATCATACAATGATTGGTTTACTATAGATTTTATAGACTTCCCTCAAGGCCTAAAAAATTTAATTGACAATGGTAGGCAATAATTCTAATAATTAAAAGTGGAATAAGATGGATATCCTTATTTTTTCTTGGACCATCAATACTTGGTCTAAGTGTGGAGGAAGTACTTTTCATTTTACGTATTGCAAAGAGGAGTATTTTAATAAACATAATCTAAAGCATCTAGAGCTTATGCCATGGTTGGTGTTAATTTTAGAACCCCTTTTAGTAGTTCGGTGAATTTTGAAGCTAACCTAAACAATTCTAAATACAATATTTCTTTATATCCTTTAGTGGGCTTTGCTAAGAGTGTGAGTTAAAAAATTGACAAGTTTATCATGATGGATTGTACAAATGATCCCATGCCTCTTAGAAATATTATTAATGAGAAGGTTGTTGAAATTAACAACGGTAAAGTAAGTTTTGAGAGGAGGGGGTGAATCAACACTTAAAACTTTTACCTCTAAATCGTTCCACCATACATCCATCTCATAACTTAACATGCAAACTAAAATATGTAACCATTCATCACATCCAAAACATGAAATAAATCAACACATAACACATGAGATTTTGGTTACCCAAAAACCCTGCAAGGAGAAAGTAAATCTGGGGTGGGGATGACACCCACAAATTTTCACTACTATAGTTGTAATGTGTGGCCTATTATGGCTACAAATTTTTTATCACAAACTATTATCTACCATATGAGAGGTCTATTAGAATGATTCAACACCTGATCCTTTAGTTAGCACCTTGTTTCTTGATGTTAGATTTCCTCTTTACTAGTTATCTCTCGATCCTCTTGATTAGATCTATCTTCTCTAACCTTTCATTGCTTGTCTATGTTCCTCTCAAACTGATTCTTCATTGCAAAAATCTTTCTTAGCCATATTCTCTGTGCTTTATTCACACCATATACTTTGGTCAGTATTCTCCTTCACAAAATTAGGTTACCCTTAGGGTTTCCTTCTTTTATAAACATCATGGAGATGAAATTAGGTTAGAATCAATGACTTTGGTTGATCCATATTGCCGCCTAATACTTCCCACAATCTGATTGCTTGCATGAATAGCATAACAATGTGTAATATGACTCCCTCCTTATTCCTTATAATAAAAAATTCATGTTCATTTTGGAAAAAAATAGTTTACATAGAAGTTTGTGCCATTAAAAAAATCCATGACATAAACTATTCACTCGACATCCATAGGCTTTAATGCTTAACCTTCACTATGCACTATACTAATACTTGACTTCTGAATAACTTAGCACACTCTATTTTCTTGGCACCTAGATCACTTGGCACACTCTAACTACTCGACACTTAGATGACTTGTTACACACTATTTACTCAATACATACTAGTGCTTGGCACTAACTATCATATTACTTGGTAATGTACTGTCTAGAGACTTATGCTTGACATGTTCTATTCACTTTGCTCACACTAATCAATTGACTTTCTTTATTCACTTGGAATGCACTATGTATTTGGCTTGCATTTTTTTCTGTTGAATAATGACTAAGTGTTTTGTCACTGCCTTGTCAAAACCAAAATGAGATTAACAAAAGAAAAAATTATTAATATATGGACAAGTGTCAATAATACTTTTTTATTTCAAGACCACTTTGAACATGGTGAACCAAAAGGGTAAGATTTTGAGCATGTTGCATTTGCTTCCTATTAGTGTGAATTATTTTTTCATGCACAAGGTTATTAGTATTTGGTACTCTTCTCTTATTTTTAAAAGCACACTTAAGGATCTCGATGTTACTTCAAATTTTGGTGAAAGAGGGTAAGAATTGGTTTTTCCTACCATTGTTCTTAAGATATTTGGTTTTTTGTTCTTGGGCTACTTATGTTGAAGTCCAACTATGAACCACTATTTAGAATGGTCAGGAAATGAGTGGATCATTACAAAAAAGTTGATCCATGAAATTGTGAGGAACTTACCAAAAATAAAGACATCTAGGGTATCTTTTAGAAGGTGGATCTTATTTCATATATTCATGCTCTGGGGGGCTTCACCAGTCAACCTATTATGAAGTTTATGAATTCATGGTAGAGAGGCCAAGTGACAATAGGAAGTGTAAAATTTGTGTTCATTTTAGAGCTTATAGAAGAGGCTAGTAGGTTTGAGTGTACTAGGGATAATGTGTCCAGAGAAGAGTATGAGAGATCACAAAAAATACCAAGAACATTTCTTGAAGAAAGGGGAGAAGTCAATTATGTTGCCTTCTAGTTATGGGTATGATCATACTTCCATTCCTCCTCCTTTCTCTCTTATTTGTTTTTATATCATAATTTTCTTTACCCTTGAAGAGAGGTTTACCACTTTTTGTGGCTATTGTTTCCCCATTCTCTATCATAATCAATATACCATTTTTGTTCTCCCTTCTCTGTATAATACCATAGAGAAATATGAGAAACTCCCATACACTAGGGATTAATATACATCATCTACTAGTATTTCTTTAACCATGCCCTTTCCACTAGTAGAATCATTAATTACCTAATGTGTTTTAGTAACCCTAATAGCTTTGTTTGCATAGAAATCATAAGAAGTGAACCTCTTAAGGATGCAAAGATCCCTACCCACAATAAAGGGGCTAAAATTGAGAAAACCTAATTGAAGACAACATGATGGAACTATATGAGAAGTTTTTGGATACAATGTCACCCAAACATAAAACCCCTACTATGAAAATATGTGCCTCTAAAGATAGAACAAACCATCTATAAAGGGGAATGCTACATCGAACTTGAGTAGGAGGATTTGATTAAGGAAGAAAAATTAGAAGAGTGTAAATTATATGCTAATGATAAGAAAAATAATGATGGGAGCTCAAGTGATAGGAGGTTCTCGATAATTAAAAGAAAATATGAAAAATAGATGATTTTCAAGGAGGAAATGATCACGAAGAGTGGAGTCATGAACACACCCTTGAGCATAGTGATTAGCCTAACAAGTTTAAGGATGAGGATTTTAGTGCTAGGGAAGAATCAACAGATGATTCTAAAGAGAAAATATCCATTGATATAGATGTGAACTTGGGTGATGTTAAGGTTGAGTCTTCTTATAAGGCCAAAGCTGAGAATTGTATTAAAAAAACTACTAGCGAGGATGGGGGACATGAATTATATGGACACTAATAAAGGGTATTTAGATGCCTTGCACAAAAGGATTACAATGCTAGAGGAGTTTATTCCTTTGGAAATATTTGTTGATGACTTGAATAAGGTGGTGTCTCTTCTTTGCAAGTTATTTGCTAGACTCATGTATAACTCGATGGTGGGTGTGACTACCGTCGAGATCAATTTTTTTATAAAAAATAAGAAAAGGGAAGGATTAGACTTGATGATGGTGACAATAAAGTAGGAGAGAAGGAGACTTGATGAAGGATTTCAAACTTCTCACCAAGATTTATGAGGGTATTAATAAAAAATAATGATCTATGTCCTACTCTTCTTTTTGGGTTGTCTCTAGTTTTTAAGTTTAAACATTCATTATTTTAAGTTCCCTAGTCTATTTTGTGTTTCCACTGTTGTCACGCAAGGGATTTACTCTCTACATAGAACTAACAAGATATTATTTCTTATTGTGAACTTCAATTATATGGTTAATAGTAGTAGGTTTATGATAACTTAAAGTTGTTCTTTGACTATGGTACACATAGATGGATTTCTTCGACTGAGGATTGTGCATGCTTGAAACTCAAAAAAAATTATTAATATTTTTCGTGGTATAAAAATACAAGGAAGTAGAAGGCATACATAAACAACTTTGCATTAATGTTTTCCAAGAACTTTGCATTAATCTTTCCCCACAAGTCTCTATCAATATTGACTGAATTGTACATAAATTGAAACAAAATTTTAGTTCTATTAATCTCTTATAGTTTTTATTTGTTGGAGCACAATTATATTTCTCAAAACTAAAAAGAATTAAAAGAATATCAATTGAGAGTAATAGAAACCATTACATAACCAACATATATTTAGTTAGTGGCATGTCCCAGAACTTTCTATCATGACTCACCATACGACTTCTTTGTTTGCGCCTACATGGCGATTATGTGGCAACCTTGTCAATTTCAATGTGGTCAAACTTTAATTAATTAGGATTAAATAATGTTATGTTGACTTCTACTTAATGATGTGATTAAAAAATTTCATGGTTAACTAGTTTAATAACACATGCAGAATTTTGGTTGCATTTTGTTACATGTTTGGATCTCATTTAGATGATGATATAATAATGTATGTTTTGTAAATGATTTGATGTCATGATGAAGAATTTAGTTATTATTTTGATTGTTACTGACTTGCTTTTGGTTATGAGTGTTTGAGTGATTGTAGGTTGTCGAAGACGAGGGTGTGGTTGAGGTAGCGAAAAGTTAACCTTTCGAAAGAGGACAGACAGATAATCCTCGCAGCTTACACACACCACTTAGACTGTATTTTAGTTTGAGGTCATGTTGTGTTTAATTTTATTTGTCTTAATTCCTTTTGTGTGTGTGTATGAATAGATAATATCTTCATCTTATTTAATTATTAAAAAAAAAAAATGAAATGAATGTCAAATGTGTATGATCAAATTCCAATCATTTTTAGTTTAGTTTTTTTTTAAAAATTTCTAGTATAGATACATATATTTGTGCAAATGATTTAATAAAACTTTATTATTTTGAAAATGATATATAAAAGAAATGAGACTCAAGGAAAGTGGAAATAAAGTTAATAGGGAAAATAAATTTATTAACCATATAAAGGACAGATGCAACCACGATGGCATATATTAAAAGAAAAATTAATGACAAAATGAAGGGAGCAGTGATGGTGGCTAGAAAATAGGGGCAGGTTTGAAAAACAACGGAGGCAGTTGAGGGTTTTCCTTAAAAATAGAGGTAAGGGAAAAGCCCAGAGAACAGCAGTTGAAAGTAGCAATCTCTTTGCGTGTGCATTGAATTTGGGAAAGAATAGATAGAGTAGCTGAGGAGAAGAGATGGCACTAGTGGGAGGCTGGGAAGGAAGGGAAAATAGTAGAAGACAACAACTAGAGAAAAAGCAATGGCTAGAAGATAGCACAACTGGATTCTACTCAACAGTTGACAGGTTCCTTATTCCTTCATAACCTCTAGTGTTTAAATAATTCCACAGCTCTGAGTCATTTTGGAAGGATTGAATGTGAAGTGTGTGGTGTTTTGCTCTTAGTTTGGTTTTGAATGAGTTTAGAAAATAAAGGTTTTATTTTCTTAGCCTGCCACTTGAAGATGATTTCATTTCCTTCAACTATGGACATCCTTGACACCCAATGTCTTTCTCTTATAGCTCACACTCTTCCTCTTTGAATTGTGAAGTTAAGATTGTTTGGTACTTATGGTTCTTATGCGTCATGTTCAAAGCAGTAAGGATTTGTTTTTCCTTTAACATATTTCCAATTGTATATTAATCTTCCCATAGAATGGAAGTCAATCAATCCAAAGGCAAGCAGTTTAGGAAATGATTAAAATGATTAATTTTCCTTAAATCAATCATTCAGTCAATAATACTTTAAGAGAGTAAAGATTCACTTAAATTTTGTTTTCTTAAGAGTTTATCCAGCATAAAGATTTTTTTTTTCTAAGAATTAAATAGAATCTGATTTTGAAATTTTATCCCCCCTTGCTGCTTGCATGGCGTAAATTCTTATTGCCCATATTCCTTTCTCAATTCTAAGACAAATCAAACTATTTTATTAAACATTTTTATGTTAACTAGTCAACTATTGGTACCATCAGTTGGATGTGAGCATATTAAATTAGTACAAATGCTTTATTACTATGGTAGACATAGACTATGTCTATATAGTTTGAAATTTGGAAATATATAGATATAACTATATTTAAATAAGAAATTTAGGTCTATGGAACTCTTTTAAATATATATATTACTGATATTTTGTTTGAAGACTGGACATACGATAGAAGAAATAAAAAGATAAAGAGAAAACAAAAACATTTATCATACATTAAAGTGGTGCAAATGGTTGCTTGTTTAAATTTTTTGGATTGTTACTATTTTTACAATGTTGACTGGGTTTCATGAAGGATTTAGCTTTATAAGTTTTATATTTCCGTCAGTGTGCAATGATTAAATACATGTACTGGTTATTCAGCTGATTATATTTTCATGGGCTGATTATATTCATGTAGCTGAATATTTTCATGTGCTGAATATTATCTTGTTGCTGAATATTTTCATGTGATTTTTTTTTTTAAAAAAATTATTAACTTCACTGTTGAGCAACTAAATGTTGTATATCTTGCAGAGTTGTAACCAAACTTAATAGAGTGAATTATTGTTGATCTATGATTGTTCAATCTTGAAATTTATTTTTTATAGTTGAGTTAGTTTCACATAGATTTAGTAATGTAAAAGTACTTAAGCAAAGCTTGCTACCTTTATGTAGACGATTGAATAGACATATAATTTCAATTTCATGATAAAACTTAATAGTTTGATCAGCAAAGTTTACTGTTATGAATGAGTAAATATAGAGATAGAAAGTTGATACTAATAAATGGGCTGAATGTCGTGGTTAAATTTCTTATGGAAGGGTGTATTATGGCATTGGGAGGGTGGGGATGGATGCATTTCGTTTTGCTTATCTCAACCTGTCAAATGTTGTGTGGTAGGATTCATTATGGTTTGACTCTCCATGCATCATGTTGATGAACTTAGTGCTTGGCCAAGCCATCTTATATTAATTCAATAGCAATACTGTTATTTTCTGACATTGCACATGGGTAGATATGCTGAATTGTTCATATGGGTTTGAATGTTCTCTTTACTTCAGCATATGTGTTGATATGTAGAATGTTTTTTTTTATTCCCCTGCCATATATTTGTGATTAGGCTATTTAGCACATGGATGTCTATAGTAAGTTTCACAGCTGAACCGGATCCATCCGATCCGTCTTGTTTCGGGAAGCTAACTTTCTTGTGCTAGGGTCGGGGAGTTCTTCATGTCAGGAAGAACACTGGAGGAGTAATTACTCCATGGTTGGTGAGGTAAAAGTGCCTGGGCCACAACCCCGTTTCAGATAGCAGATAGACGTCATTTGTTGGCTAAGGGTCAGTACACTCAAAAGTAGGGTAGCGAACACTTGGAAGCTGTAAATGCCTATTGGTTGATCACTCATCCTAACTTTATGATGTATATGTATCTTTGAAATGTACCTATATACCATATTCATTTACGTGGACATTTCATTGAATGGATGTGATGAAGTCTTATCTTTTGTGCATAAATACATCCGAACAGCATTGTTATTGGAGTTGTATTGAACTATGTAATTTTTTTTAATTGACTAAATAAATAAAATGTCTTGACTTTTCAACTCGATTGCTGAAGTGTATCTTTCTTTTTCCATATTTCTCATTTTATGGATGTTTTGGCATTATGTTGCAAGAGGCGGTTTTTACACTTTCGCTAGAAGGAAGCTTATTCTTTAATATGCTTTCAAGACACAGTTATGCCAATGTTCTTGGAAGTTTCTTGCTTTTAATTTCTTTTGAGGCAAATAAATGTCTTTATAGTTGGTCATCGCATAAAATTTGGTCTTGTCGTTTGTCCTTCTCAAGTAACGTTTGACTGCGACTGCATCTCTACAACGTAAAGTCCAGCTCGTGCATTGAATTTTCAAGTTCAAACGTAATAACATTATTCAAGTTCAAAAATATCTCACGATAGGATTAACTAGCTAATAAATGACTGAGAAACATATCGAGCACAAGATATAATCCAGCTTTAAGTATGTATATTAGTTTTAATTTTAATTTATTTTGCCGAAAGTATTTTGATATTTCTGTACATATTAGAAGTTTATATAAAGTTATATATTTTTTATTATAACTCTTACTTTTTTCTTTTAATATATTTCAACTATTTATTCTTTATATATATTATAATTATTTATTTATTTTCATTTTTTAATATTTAAACAATAAAAAAATTAAAATAATATTATTTAGAAATAATTATATATATCTATCTTTTATTATATCCATTCCTTTTGATATTTAAGCAATGTGAGAATAAAAAGACAATGAATATGATTTTCAGCAATGATAGTGAAACAAAGAAGTGATTGTACTCCAATTTTATATGTTGCATTTTATCTCTAGGGGAAGTATTATGCAATGTTTTTGGACCATATCATTTTCTCACTATTAAGAGGACCTAATAGTAATACAATATTTTTTGGGACCATGTGAACAATTTAATACATCAAAATATCATTATACATTTCATGTTTTGTTTCTAAACAAATTAAGAGTTAGCAAATGAAAATCATATGTTGATTCAAAATCAGTAATTGCAGGAATAACTATGATGTTTATATTTTTGTTGGGATTATTACCTTTTGTTAGTGAATAGATTGTCCTCCGAAGAAATAAACACAAATTAAATTTAAATGCCCAGAAGGGAAGATTGAATCAGCACTAACAATTGGATAGGTTATCATTGCATTGATAACCTTCCTTTGAATTTTATGGGCTACAACTCCCCGTACATGATTTACAATTAATTCAATATGGATGCTTTTAACCAGAAATCACAAAACATTTACAAACATCTACTCGTAAACACGAAATATATGCAAAAGATTAACTGATAGAAAGAAATTGAATAGCAAATAACACAAAGTTCATTTGCCAAGATGCTACATTACAAAGCAAAAACAAAGAATGTATCTTCCATCCTCTTGAGAAAATGAAAAATTGAAACTTTTAAAAATATCTTGAAATGATAACGTAATCATATAATAGTGACATTAAGATGTATTTTAGAGAAAATTGAAAATAATACAAAGACTGTGATTAGTGGAAAGAAATTGCCTCATAATCAATGTTTTGATGCAATTATCCTCCAGTCTCCCTTCTCTACAGTGTAAAAGACAACAAAAATCCTCTTACACATTTATAGTCAAAGTCACTATCTAAATCAAACTGCAACTTTTCCCTTGCATTACATAAAACAAATTAAAACTTCCATCTGCATTTGGGTGTTTTAATACTATGTCTCTATACCAGTAACCTTCTCCAAAATGCCCAATATGGTGCTTTTTCTATTTGAGCACTATGCTCTCAATCTTATTTGCTTTCATTTTGTATTTGTAGAATATTCATGTGGAGGCCGAGGTAGTACCTTTGGTACACATTTTCATTATGCCATATGAGGATTCAGATCAATGCATGCCCATGTGTTTTATTCCCCATCAGCATCTAAGTCTTAACATGGACTTAGCAGTAACTTATGAAATAATTTGCAGAACCTTCCAAATTCATATGCTACCATGCTAATATGATTCGAGTATAATGTTTAAACACACCATTTGCATTGTCCACATTTCCTCATGATGGAACTTGATTACCCTATCCTTCCATCACAACATTTGATATCTCCACAAAATCACCTTGGTATTGGTTTTCTATCTCTGATTGCATAGAAACATCAATAGATGTATCTTTCGGCCTGCAACTTTTTGCATGTCGTAAGATAAGGATGACAAATGCAAAAGTTTTGACACATGTGTAGGCTTGGGTTATGGCCTGATAGATGCCACTATCTTCCCTTTCTAATTCTTCATGTGGCATATGGTGAGGATGGTGTCACTCAGATTGTTGTTAATATTAATCTTCAGGTTTCTTAACTCTAAATATCAAATTAGGTTTTCTTTTGTTTGTTTTTAGTTTCAGCAGTTTTGTATCATAGTTTGTAATTGTTATTGCCGTCTCTTTTATAAATTTGTTGTATTATTCTGATTGAGAAGTAGATCAAATAATAAATGATTTCCACTTTCTACATATTTTCATCTTGTTTCTCAGTCTGGGCCAATAGTGGTATCAGAGCATTGGAATTAATCTATGCGCAAAGCTTCTGAACACTGGAGTGTTTTTGAAGAAGCAAAATAAAAGAAAGCGGATTCAGGTGCAATTGATTTAATTTTGATAAAGTTTTTACAAGTTGATTACGTTGCTAAATTTTGGCAAGAAAATTTCAACAATCATTTACAATCTGTGCAAATTGTGTTTCTTTGTGTATTCACAATGCAATCTATTGTTTCATTAATTGGGGAAACATTATCTGGAAAAAATAACTAGATGGAATGGCATAGAAAGGTGGAAAATACACTCATATTTAATGATTTATGGTTCAAAATATGTGATGGAAATACTCAACCTGTAGAGCCAACTAATGCTAAAGAAAAAGAAATATGGATTTATAAAAATTTAAAAGGTTTAGATTTGATAAGGGCTTTTGTTAATGGAGAAGTGTATCGACATATACAGGGATACACAATTGCCTGGGATGCCCTCGATAAATTGAAAAATTTATTTGATTCTCATTCAAAGTTAGAGTTTATTCAATTGCAGTTAAAACTATTCAATCTTGAATTGAAAAATGGTGATGTTATGAGTCTAGCTTCAAAAATTAGAGCTATAAAACATGATGTTGATGTTGTAGGTGGGAAAGTTGATATTTATCTCACAGCTTTTATCAAAGCACTTCTTCCAACACATTCCAAATATCTAGAGTCTCTTCAAGCAAGCAATCAATTAAAGACCATTACTTTTGATCTATTGGTTGAAAAGTTAGCAGAGTGTGACAAAGCATTTGGAAGGAAAATAGATCATCCAAATGAAAATGTTTGTCTTGCTTATCAAGAAAATCCTATAAATAAAATAGCTTCAAGAGGTGATCATAATGATAGAGGAAAAGGTAGAAGTCAATGGAAGAAAATTGATAATCAGAATGATAGAAAATTTTTATATTGTAAAAGATGTGGTAAAAAGGGAAGTCAGGAAGCACATGAATGTAAACTCTCTTGGAAAAAGATAGAAAGTTTTAAAGGAAACTCTTTTAAGAAAAAATATAAAACCAAAGTTTATAATAATGATAAATCTTCAGATGATAAAATTTTAGGTACAGCTCAATTTGCTTGTGATAGTGATGGTGATCAATATGTTCTCACTATTTCAAAATGTGCATCTACTTCCTCATGGTATGATACTTGGATTTTAGATACTGGAGCCACACAACACATGACATTTAGATGTGATTACTTTGAGGAATTTAATAAAAGTGATTGTGGTCCAATTTACTTAGCTGATAAATCAAGTCTCAAACCTGTTGGAAAAGGAACTATTCGATTTAAGTTGCCTAATCTTCCAGATTTTGTGCTTCATGATGTTTTATATATTCCTCAGTTACAACACAATTTACTATCTCTTGTATTGATTCGCCAACAAGGTTACTCTATTATATTAAAAGATGCTCAGGTTGTTGTAAGAAAGAAATATAATAATCCAATTGTGTTGACAGGAAGTGAGGATGGAAGATTATTAAAATTAAATGACACTCCTGCTCTTTCTAAAATTTTTTCTTATCTTACAGAGGAAGGTAATCTATCTGCTACTATGTTGTGGCATGCAAGATTAGGTCATATATGTTAGGATAAAATTCATATCATGAAAAAGGATGGTGTTCATGGCTTACCTATTTTGCCTAAATGTGTTGAAAAGTGTGAAGCATGCATTCTTGCCAAGAAACATAGAAATTCTTTCCCTCGATCCAATTGGAGGGCACAGAGAAAATTACAGCTTATCCATTCATATTTATATGGGCCTTTACCAATAACTTCTATGGGAGGATCTAAGTATTTTATGTTGTTCATTGATGATTATAGTCATATGACTTGGATTTATTTCTTGCAGAAAAAATCAAAACCTTTTGAAACTTTTAAAAGATTTCATGTTATGATTGAAAATCAGGCTCAATGTAAAATTGGTACTCTCCAAACAAACAATGGTGGAGAATTTACTTCTCTCATTTTCAAAGATTATCTATGTCAACATGGGATTCAACATCATCTCACTGTACCAGGTACTCCTCAACAAAATGGAGTTGTTAAATGAATGAATAGAACCATCATGAATGTGGTTAGAGCAATGTTATATTTTAAAGGAATCAAGTTGTATTTTTGGGTTGAAGCAGCAAGAACTACAGTTTATCTTCGTAATAGGTCTCCATCATCAGCACTTCACTAGGAAATTCCATATGAGGTTTGGTTTGGATATCCTCCTTCTATTCAACATCTTAGAATATTTGGGTCCACTTGCTATGCTATAATTCCTAAAGTCAAAAGAAATAAGTTGCAACATCATAGTTTTAAATGCATCTTTCTTGGATATTCTGAATCCTCTAAAGCCTATAGGTTGTATGATGAAGCTAATAAAACAATCATCATTACATGTGATGTAGCATTTTGTGAAACTTCTAAAAATGTTGAAGATATTGAATGTCAACATCTAGAAGAACTATCAAAATCTTCTCCCTGCAAAGAAACTTTCTGTGAGATTATACATTCTGGGGGGACCCAAATTATTTAGCCTCACCTTTAATGGATTCACATGTTGCATCTGTACCTCAAAATCAAGCTGATCCATCTATGAATGAACAAGAAGAAACTCCATCAACCAATGAGCCTGAAATCTCTGAACCTTTGGAAACTACTATAGCTTCTTATGTGCAACCAAAATCTTCTCATAAGTGGGAAAAACAACTCCAACAAACTCTAAAAGACTTAAGACCTGATGAAAAAGGAAAAAAAGGTACAAGAAGTTCTTACAAAGTGAGGCTAGCAGCTCAATCCAATGTTGTAGATTAGATAGAGTCTATTGATTTAATGTTGTCAACACAATTTGATTATTATATTTCTTTCTTACAACAACCTGAGCATATCTTACAATCTGAGTGACAACATTATCTACAAAAACATATTTACAAAATATATACAAAGGTAGGAAAAGAATCTACCATGAAAGCTAGGGAAGGAAAAAGAATCATGTGAATCCATTTACTAGCTGAGAGAAGTAGGAGCTCTTCCATATCAGCAAGCCACGTCTTAATAGAGCAGCCCCATGCCATTGTCGATTAGCAATTTTTTCAATACCAAGCCTCAAACTGAAAGTGCACATGCATATATTGATCCAACACTCTTTTCCAAATAGCCATAACTCATCATAGCATTATTTCCCTCTCAAAGGTTGATCTTCAGTATTCATAGGGTCAAATTCCACTTCAAACTAAAAAAAATGAAATATAGAATCCTTACCAAGAGATGATGCACAATACCCAGAAATGTTGTCATCAAGATTCAATTCTTGCACATGACCCTTAATGTCATGTTCAACTTGCGAGTATAGAGACACCTCATCCAACATGGGATCAACCTTTAGATATGTGTTCTCTTCACCTCTTTCAAGAAACAAACTATCATCAAACATACCACACCTTCCATCTTTTTCCTTTCCCAAAGCACCATCACATTTTCCAGCACTACTACAATCCAAATTAGCAAAGCCACACATAGAAGAATGGAAAGAAAATTTATCAATGAATGCTTCATTCTTAATCTAATTTGAATGAATATGTGAGTCATCATTAAAGAAATGATCTAGCTTGAGTGATGATAGGAGGTTTCTAGAATTTCTTCTTCCTTATCAGGAAATGTGTCCTTCAACATACTAGCTGAGTCACCACTAGGTTGAAAGTCAGCTTCATACCTCCTTTTCTCAACAAGAAATTCAGCAGAAATATCTTCATCCAAAGGCATCTTTACCCCATCTTTGTCATAGAATGTATGAGGCCTAGTTTCTAACTCATCAATCAGCATATAATGACCAACTTTAGGGATCAACAAAGTTGGAATCTACGTCCTTAGTTGCAGAAATCAAAGGTATCGAACTAAAACTATGTTTTACCTCAGCCACACTTGTATGATTTTCATCATGTATCTTTGTAGTCTCTTGGAAATCACTAACCATCCATCCTTTAGTTTCCTTTAATAGCCAAGAATCATTTATAAGGGAAGGTTTTCATGGACTATAATTCTTTGAACATGGTTCCTTGCTGAAATCTTCCATGACTTCTACAGGTAAGCATAATATACTCCCACTATCTTCTTGGGTATCAAAAAATGAAGTCACGAGCAAAGATTTTATACAAGTCTCCATAGTCATAAAAGCCAATTGAAAAGAAACATCATCCTCTTTTTTAATACACTCAATATTTTCATCAGAGAAAAATAATGATGGGCAATCTAAAGTCTTTACCTCAACTTTAGGATTTACTAGAGGTGATGTGGAGACGGGAATCATGTGTGGCTAAAAGGCATCTAGATATTCATCATCTTGCCAACTTCCAGTTCCTTCTTCTTCAAGATCTTTCTCCTACTTGTATTCCACTTTAGCCTTCTCTTCTTTTTGACATGCATGTCCTTTTTTCTCTAGATCTTGCACTTGAGATCTTTTTTTTATGAGGATGGCACCATAAAAAGATTTTAGCTAGCCTACTCGTGTTACAAGTTCTTTGGTAACCTCTTTGATAGGACTACCTTTGAATGATGGGATAAAGATAAAGATAAAGACAAAGATAAAGATTTCATAGAAACATCAATAGATGTATCTTTTGGCCTACAACTTTTTGCATGTCATAAGACAAGAATGACAGATGAAGAATTTTTGACACATGTGTGAGCTTGGGTTATGGCCTGATAGATGCCACTATCTTTCTTTTCTGATTCTTGACGTGGCATATGGTGAGGATGGTGTCACTCAGATTGCAAGATATATGATTTAGAGCATGTTTTGTGATTGTATTATCTACTATCGATGGAGTGTAAGACCTCAATGGTGGCATGCGGCTTCTTGGTCTAGGTTGACCATCATTGGTGTTCATATGGCATGAGCATGTTGTTAATGATTCAAAACTAATGTTTTCTCATCATGTTAAGTGATGATTCTTGTAAAACCCATGGTCTGCATTTGGAATAATGCAAACTAATGCATCATCTATATGAAATGTTAGATTTTGGCAGCTAAAAAGATGGGCAATTTAGCATTATCTGTACAAAAAGATGAAGACTTTCTTGAAATTATTTCAAACATGTCATGACTACGACATTCAAACGTCACTAAACTTATTGGTTATTGCACAGAACATGGCTAATGTCTTCTTGTTTATGAATATTTTGTCAATGGGACCCTACATGATATATTATACTTAATAGATGAACATGGTCACATTCTTGTGACATCCCGATCAACAAATTGTTATACATTTATCACCTATTTGTGATGCACATCATGTGGCTTCCCTGCAAAATTATATTTCAATCTTGGGGTCAATGATAGCATCAGCCTTGCTATTGGGTTTTAGGTTTCGGAACTAGCCTTGAGCATATGAAAGGTGGATTTGTAATATGCTTTAAGTGTAACATCAAATAGCTCGATGGAAAAGTGGGTAAGCATCAACCTTCCATATTAGAGATATTTGGGCCCAAACTGATTTTAGTGAGAAAAGGAAAAAGCTGAGGTGCCACGGTTTGATGTATCTTGTTAGGCAATTGGTCAACATGCCTAATAATGACATAGTGTGTCTCTAATAGTGTTCCCATTCCTCACAATAAGAAAGTTTCTTTACAGTGAGGAGTCTTTACTATTGGAAGTTCATGTTTCCATGAAGCTTGCTTGGCTATAATGGTTTTGTCACATCATGAGGAACTAGTGTCATGTTTCTTTTGAACCATTCCATGCACTCAAGTTAGTTTAGGTTATACAAGTGTGTGTGTAAAAATTTTAATCCTTCTTTTAATAAACCATGATTCTATCACTACAGCTAGGTAATGACTCCTTCATATAGCTCTTTTTTAGCCTCATAATTTGCCAACATTTGAACTAATTGGGATTAGTTACATCATCCTTTCCTTTTACCACATTCCTCCAATTCACATCATCTGGGATGTTAGTGAAAGTCAAGTTTGTTTAGCCTTGCTTTCTTAGTACACCATGAATGGTGAATTTTGAACAACTAAGTCTGAAACATGCATCTTGATCTCTTGAGCTTAATTTTAAATCAAATCATGAGTTCTTATGTAGTTTGAATTATGAACCCAGAGTTTTAAATGATCATTTGTGTCTCTAAACTTGGAACAAACATCTATGGAACTTGATCCCCTGATTCTGAACTTTGAAACCAATGAATCTGAATTTTGAAATTTGGACTCCAAATTTTGAAAACTAAATCGACATGTTTAAATTGCATTCTAAACTTTTTAATTGAACTAGTATCCTGGAGCAAGGAATTCTCTGAAGAAAAATATGATTCACTAAACCTGACGTTCTTAGCATAGTCTCACACATTCTAAGTACCATCTTTTGAACACATAAGTTCTGTCGCATCAAAAAACTTTGTTTGAAATACATAAAGAAATTTTAGAACCATTGAACCACTTCGAACTACCTTAAAATATGGTTCTAAGGAGTTTGAGATCATAAAATAAAATTTCAAAACTGTGTCCATATTGGGTACCAACAACTTTTCAATTAATATATTATTTCTGTATTCATATTTCATTAATATCAGTTTAATATAGGTTAAAATGTTTTTTTTATAGTAACCTAATGGAATAGCATCTTGGGCATTGACCAAAAAAATTTCAATTTCTATTATTTCTAGTTCACTAGTTTAAACAAATTGTGTGATCAATTATGTAATCATTTAGTTGTTTGAATTAGCAATGGTGAGATTAGATTATAATCAAGACCTACCTAGATCATGTTCTTGGTTTCATAATTAATATAGATCATTTTTGCTCAAGTTATAATTTTTTCTCTTCTATATAGCATGTTATTGTTACTCTTAGATGTGTTGACCAAATATGAACTTACAATGGAAATATATAGCTTTTGAAGCTCGATGATCCATACCACTATGTTCTTGGAATGTGTGTAGAACTAAATCTCATTCCATTGGCTCTTACACAACTTATGTTGTTTTTTCCTTATTATTTAGGACTACACCAATTAGTTTTAATATGTTTCATGCTCTTGGAAAATGTAATCTTTCTTGGACTGACCTATGTGTCATGATAACTATATGTTGTAATAAAATGTATCTCTATAAGAAAAAAGGAAGAAATTTAGAAAATATTAAGGATAGACATCATGAGAATTGGATCTAAGGTATTTCATCTTGAAGATTGCAATTGAGTAGGTCTATTATAGCTTGACATGTACGTTGCAAATTGATTGTTATTTGATTCTAGTTGAATGAAAGAAGATATAGCATTGTTCTTGTAATATCATGGTGTTTTCTCAAGTTGCACACTTGGATAGATCTCTTAGAGGTATCCCCATTTGTGACTATGTCATGACTATGTTTGTATTTGATTTACATTATTTTTATTGCATAATAGAAGAGGAAGGCTAAAACCACAGAATAAAGACTACTCTACAATTTTTTTTTGAAGTATTAGATTGAATCCAAAAGAATGGGGGTTGACCCTAGAGTACAAAAGGCTAAAGGATAAGCATGAGGTTACCTCCCAATCATCTAACTGATACCAGTTTCATAATTCAAAAAACATATAAGTTTCAAAATAGAACAATCATTACCATCAATCATGTTACTAACTAGCAAAGGAAATAGAAAAGCATTTGAGAAACAAGGCAACATATTGCTACTATCGGTCTAGCACTTAAACATATACATATATAATAAAAACATGTAGGGCACCAAGTTTAGAGTTATTGAAAACACAAAAATAAAAATAAAAGATAGAGTCTAGGCTAGTTTCCCTCATTCTTTTTTGGTTCCTCATTCTTCTCCTTAGGCTCATCCATGTTCACATCCACTGACTCCTCTTTGACAGATTTGTTTGGGAGCATCTTCAGCCAATCATCTGCTAGGAAGCTATAAATGGAGAAGGTAGTTTCACTCTCCTTGCCCAAGTCCTTCACGTCCTTATTCACCTATGGGAAATAAAGAGTAGTGGTAGTGGAATGCATAGCTTTTTTGGAGAATTCTACCAATGCGATTATCCACCATCCCTTTCATTGACTGTTCTAGCCTATCTAGCCAAGGCACTTTGGCCATGGCTATGCTTCCATTTTTTCTCCCACCTTTGGGCATTCCTTTCATGGAGGAGTTGATGTCCTTGCCCACACTTCTAGCTAAGGATGGGACAACTTCAAGGGTATCCAAGATGTGTGAGGGACTAGGTGGGTTGGAGATAGGCTTCTTTCCAATGTCTTGGTGTGGTCTCTTCCACTTAGTGGGTTTTATCTCACTCTTTGTAGACTCAAATCTAAAGTCATGTTTTAGGGGGGGACTTGAATTTCTCCAATTGGAGAATTTTTCTAGTTCTCTGAGCATTTTGATTGCTCTTCCTTGAGTCCCTATTTGAATCAATGAGCCTTATTTTAACCTTACTAGGAAGGGTTTTCTTAACCTTTTTGTGGCTTGAGCTAGGGCCAAGCTTTAATGAAATTTGGGGAGTGATACTAGCCAGTGGGTTGACCAGAAGTGATGGGTTTAAGGAAAGGTGGTAGTTGTGCAGTTTATTCATGAAACTCTAGTAAATGAGATAAAAGGGTTTAACCTCCTCTTTCTCTTTCCTAGCATTATAGACATTGACTTTCATTGAATTCAAAATAAGATATAGAAAGGAAATCTGATCTAGGTTCCTAAAATGGTTGAGAATGGGGAAATGATATTAATAAAGTACATAGAACTAATTCTCAAGGGTAATACACCTCATTATGGCATAGAAAATAAAATCCTAGGGATTTGGAAGATCCTCTCTAGAATACCCACCATGCATACAAACTGGTTCCTCATTAAACTTGAAGAACTTCTACAGACTGGTTTCATCATTCACTCTAGCATGCTTGTGCCAATTCTTCCAACCTTAGCAATGTGATTTTAGATGCCATCTCGTTGATGTTCAATTGTCTATCATTCCATGTTAATTATAAAAGTTTTTAAAGCAAAGGGTTAGAGTTGCCAAAGAAAAAGTTTTTCTTGGAATTCTCATTCCCACAAAAGAGCCAGGGCATCCACTTTATTGTTTGAGACTACTCTACAATTCCTAGTATAGGAAACAACCAATTCCCCCATACAATTGTGGAAAACACTCCTAATAGTAGGGCTTCCCACAATGGTTGAACCATCAAAATTATGTTTTATCAATGTCTCATGTGGGTGCCACACTTTTTTTTGCCTAGCCATAGCTTTCGATTTGTCAAACTATGACACCATTGGACCTAAGTCCCAAGCATATACCCACTTCATATCAAGTCTTCTAGGGGGAATCAGGGGGCTTCCACTTCCAAATACCACTACATTCTTTTAGAATTCTAATAATCTACTAGACCACCAAACTAGTAGTGGCTATGTCCTTAAAGATTCTATTATCCTATTTCTTCTAGATTTTTAATGAAACGTATGGAGGGATTATTGTCCACAATTTTTTAAGATATGGGTGAAACAATAGTCCATTCCATTCAACAAATTATTTCAAGCTTTCATCAACACACCACTAAACCTCCCATACACACATCCAAAGCAAAAGGGTAGTGGATGAGAAGGTGTGGGATAGATTATGCATCTTGATAACATAATACAAAATAGTTAGCTAGCTGACACCCTCTCCTTTAAAGGTTATCAATTGTGACGATAGACCCATGTAAGGTTGTCCACTAAAAGATATTTATCTTTGGTAGGATCTAAGGGTGTTAGACCTTTCTCCAATCTCCATGAGCCACCACCCTCTTAGACAACAAAAATAAGTCAACTTCACCATGAAGTCTCCTAAGGACGTAAGTCTCCAAACTAAGGAGTCATCCACTAGGGTAAAAGGGATCTCATAGCACTAAACGAGGTTTTGAAATTCCAAGGAAAGGCCCATCCTAGTAAGCTCTTGATTCTAAATTTTATTCCACTGATGATCTGGAGTGATATAGCTTCGAGTTAGGAAACCATTATGTCTAGTACAAGTGTCATGCAAGGGTAGGAATCTAGTGTGTATGATGGGGTCATCTTGGAGTCTTCCAAAAAATTAATGATGTTTCCATTGCCCACAATCTAGTAACAACCCATTTTCAGAATTTTTTAGGTGTACACCACATTGCTCCAAATTTTAGAACCCTAGTGGGGAGCATGGGTCCATAGGAAGTGATGGAACGGTTCCCCTCCAATGTACTTGGTCATGAAAATGTTGCACCAACTACCTAGAGAGTTCAATAATCTCCAACCAATATTTATTAGGAGGGCCTTATTTATATGCCATATCCTTCTTATATTCGAACCTCCAAGGGCCTTATGTCAACAAACTTTTTCCTAGCTCACCAAGTTCATGCTAGACTTCTCTTCAGTACTTGACCATAAGAAATTATATTGATTTTTTCCAAAATTGTCTCTAAATCTACCAAGATGTTTAAAGATATAGAGGAAATACATCAGAATGCCCTACAAAGACACTAAGAGAAGCTAGAGTTTCCCCACGTTACTTAGAATCTTTCCTTTTCAACATGCCAAATTTCTCTAGAAATTTCTAACTAGGCCATTCCAATATTGATTGGAGACTTCTTTAATTGTGAGTGCGAGACCAACATATGTATCTAGGAGAAATGCCTCCTAGCATTCCATAATTATGGTCACCTTTTCTCTCAGACTATCATCAATATTGAAAAAATACACTTTTCTTTTCCAATAGATTATGCATTTTCCTAAAACCATCGCATACTGATTTAGGATAGTCCACTCCCTAGCTTCATGGATAGAGGATATTCCAAATAAGAATGTTTCATCAACAAATTGTTGGATAATTTGTGGTGGGGACAAGGATGTAGGTTTTACACCTTTTATTCTACCAGAGTTAGCCATGGTCACTAAATTTATGCTTAGCACCTTAGCCATAATGATGAATAGGTAAGGTGATAGGGAGTCGCTTCGTCATAGACCTTGGGAAGAAGAAAAGAATCTTCCAAGAGCCCCATTAAAAAGCACCAAAAATGAAACAATGTTCATCACATTCTCAATAATTCTAATAAAATTCTCATTGAAGCCTAAATTAGTCAGTATAGCAAAAACAAATTCCCTCCTTACCTTATCATAAGCCTTGGAAATATCCAATTTAAGGGCCATACCTAGGTTCTTGCTCCTTTTCATAGAGTAAATTACCTCATGTGTGGTTATGACCACATAAAAAATTGACTGCCTTGGCACAAATCCATTCTAGTAAGGTCTTATAAACCTATCAAGAAGAGGCTTGACTTGGTTAACCATAATCTTGATGAGAAATTTATAAATCATTTTGTAGAGACTAATAGGTCTAAAATATTCCAAACATTTAGGGTCATATTTCTTAGGGACAACAACAATGAAAGTCTAATTAAGTTCCTTCAATAGTTTTTTCATTCTGACAAAGTCCCTAGTAGGGTGGACCACATTGTACTTTACAATATGCCCAAATTCTTGGAAAATAGCTCAGGGAAACCCATCAAGACCAGTGTCTTTGTATTGATTCATGTTGAACATGGCCTTTTTGACCTCCTCCCCTTTGACCTTACCAATCATGGCCTCATTCATCTATTTATTGACCACCAGATTAAACAACCTCAAAATATAATTTTGTATGTTACTACTAACCTGAACAACTTGAGGGCTGTAGATTTCCTAGAAATATTTATTGGCCTTACCTTCTATCTCCTCATCTTCCTTTTTCTCCTAACCATTATCATCCACCAATAGGTTTATAGTGTTTCTCTTTTTTCTCCTTGACATCAATCTATGGAAGAAGGTTGTATTTTGGTCACCCTCCTCCAACCACTATACCCTAGATCTCTATTTGCAAAATATTTCCTCCCAATTCAAGAGGATCTTCCACCTATCCTAACACTCCCTCTCCTCCTACTAGTGCTCAGCATTAGCATTTCCTTGTGCTAGATGATTTTGAAGAGATTCCAACTTCATTTTAGTAGACTTATTTTCTCTAGATATATTTCCAAAATAAATATTTTATCCATCCTCTCACCTCTTCGCAAATTCTGTCAATTTTTCTAACAATACAAAACGTAGTTGTTCCTTCAACTAGATCCTTCCGCCACCATGCAACAAAATATCTAAACTCCATGTGAAAGTACCACATGATTTCATACTTGAAGGATCTTTGTCTAGTAGGTTGACTCGTCCAGGAGAAAAACATCATAGAGTGGTCCATTATGGTCCTTGAGTTTTCCTTGAAGGATGTATGTTGGAGAATGCCCCCCCAAATGAGATAAGGGCCCTATCAAGCTTAACCTAAATAAATATTTTCCTAAATCTATTATCAGACCAAGTGAAAGCAGGACCTTATAGATCAATATCAATCAAGTCATTCCTCCTAAGGAAGCCCTCCAAGTCTTGCATGCTTTCATAAAAGTCCCCCAAGCCCCCAATTTTCTCTGAAGGGTAGAGCAGGGTATTGAAATCCCTCATGCATAGAATATTGTCCTATCTTATAGCATCAAGAAATTTAGTAGCCCCATCTAAGACAACCAATCTATCATTTTGAGTGTTGGGAGCATAGAGGTTTTAAAAATTCCAACTACCTACATGGGAGGTGAAATGTGTTACCACAAAATGGGTATTAAGGAGGATTACCAATCCCACCACCTTGTTTGGGATCCATAGTGTTGCAATGCCACCAAAAGCCCATTAGCATCACTATAAAAAAATTTAGGACCTTCATAAATCTAGGTAACCACCCTAGATAACACCTACTCTATCATTTTCACTTCCTGCAAAAGAATCATATCAGTATTAAGTTTAATGATCTTTTGTTTAATTTCATACTATTTCTTGGGACTATTAAGCCCTCTCACATTCTAGCATATGATCTTCATCTCTTATGTCATTGGATTTCCTTCAAGGTTTTTTGTTTCCCCTATGCTATATACTTTTATGTTTCCTTTTGATGGATGTTCCTGATCGAAGGCCTCCAAACCCTCATGGTTGATCCAACATCAGTCCTATTTTCCCCTCTAGGCTTTCTCTTCAAGACTGTCCATTCAATTTCATTTCTAAGGAAGTCAACACTTGGTACCTCAAAGCTGGGGGAAATTTTTTTGACAATACTTGGGAGTGAGACCACCAAGGTTCCATTTGTGAGTGGTGAGCCATTCCCCAAATTTTGGGATTTTTTTTAGGGTTATAAATTCCATCATCCTCCATGGACCTTGGTTCAATAGTCCTCCACTAGGTTGAGCCAATTGCTAGGATTTCATGTCAACAATCTCCCCATCCTCTTGCTTAGAATCATTTTTATCAGTTTGAATGCATATTATCTTCTCACCCTATTCATCAACATCCTCATTCACAAAGGCTCTAAACTTCTCACCATATTTACTAAGAGCTTAATTTAGATCATGGAGATCCTCCATGCAAGTTTACACCAATCTTATTGGTACCATGTTCTCTAGACTTTTGGTTTGGTTAGTCATTTTAGCTATTTTTGATCTTTCAACCACCACCACACCTAGTGAGGATACTTTGTTCTTGAGTTTCTAACCCTTCATGCAATCCATAAACAAATGTCCAAACACATTGCATCATTGGAAAAAGGGAGTTACATTCTCATAGACTAACAATTGTGACCAGGTACCCCATTTAGATTTCAGATCCACCATGATCAGCAAAGATTTGTTCATACCCACATTCACAAAAAACCTAGTAAAGTTGAGTTTATTCTTGTAGCTAGTCATTATATCCATTTTTATGAACTATCCAAAGGAGTTTTTAATCCATCTAAACAAACTCTTATTCCAAAATTCCAAGGGGAGTCTAAATAATCATATACAAATAAGTGCATATCTGTAGAGATCACTCTATGGGTTAAACCCTAGTTTCCATTTTGCAAGCATCTACTAGTGTTTACCAAACTTCCAAGATCCTACCATGACCGAATAATGGTCCCTTTCCATAGTGAAGCTAAACAAAAAGAGGGACTTGGCTTCACTGAGATAGAAATTGAACCCAAAAGTTTCCACCTCATAGAGCACCAGTTTCTCAACATATCCACCGTAGGTCAAAACAAAACAAACTTTCCAACAAGGCACAAGCAAAGACCTGAGGAAATTGAGACCAGTGGTCTAGTAGCCCCTAAGATAATTTTGGTTTCTCTCTAGAGTCCACAAAAATCTTCGATCCGACGACAACCCCTATCTAGTTTAACCTTGGGGTCACCACCACTTCTACTACCATCACAAGACCACCTAGAGGTTGCTAACCCAAACAAGTATAGTCATCAAGAACCTCACACAGTTCTGTCAGGCTAGGATTTACCACCTAATTCAATGCCTCAGCATATTGGGACATAGCAAAAAAAATGGACCCATCCCTCCAAAGATAGAGAGGGCATGAAATTGGGTTATAGGCCAAGAGTGAGAAAGTTGTAGAGTGGGGAAAAAATAGAATTTTTTGTGTGCTAGGTTATTTGACTAGTCTATAATTAGTTACATAAGATATTTTGTTGTGAAAAAGTATTGGTATATTAAACATAGTAATTGTGCATGTTGTAATGTTCATTGTAGAGAAGGAAGGTAGAAATATTTTGAAGACATAATATTAATTATATAGTATTGTATTAAATTTCACATGACAAAGGCTAAATGTCATTGAAAAAATGCAACAAAGGAGAGTTTTGAATTTAGAGAACATTAAATACTAAGCCTTTTTTATCACTAAAAGTATTATGTGAAGTCTAACCACTTTTAAGTATTATGTGGTTAGACTTCACATAATACTTTTAGTGATAAAAAAGGCTTAGTATTTAATGTTCTCTAAATTCAAAACTCTCCTTTGTTGCATTTTTTCAATGAAATTTAGCCTTTGTCACTTGAAATTTAATACAATACTATATAATTAATATTATGTCTTCAAAATATTTCTACCTTCCTTCTCTATAATGAAGATTACAACATGCACTTGTAATATTTTCAATATACCAATACTTTTTAACTATAACATGTGTTCTAGTATTTTTATCAATCTCTGACAAGTTAATCTTTTGGTGTAGTAGAAACCCTAGTTTCTAACATGTGGATAAGTTGAGTTATAATTTTTGTCAAATAAGTAAATGAGGTAGTGCATGATAATTTTAGCTCAAATATTATATCCTTCAATGAAACTAATTTATCAATGAAGCTGAACAAGGGAATTAGATGTTAGAGAAGTTCTATGCATCTCCAAAATCAACCTAACATGGGGTTAACATGCACCAATAAGAACTATTTCAATTATCCAATAATTTTACACACACACACACACATTTGTGTATGAATATGTATATCTATGAATACATATACATACATATTCATATATATACATACTTATATATGCATACATATATACATATGTGTATATATGTATATATATACACATACATACATACATACATACATACATACATACATACATACATACATACATACATATATATATATATATATATATATATATATATATACATATACATACATACATATATATACATATACATACATACATATATATACATATATATATATATACATATATATATATATATATATACATATATATATATATATATATATATATATAGATGTGTGTGTATATGTACATATACATTTATGTATATGTATACATATATATACATATACATATATATATGTATATGTGTATATATACATATATACGTGTGTGTGTGTGTGTGTGTGTGCACGCGCACGCGCGCGCATACATACTTACACACACAAATATATTTATTAGAGTTAAAGAAAGCATATTTTTTCATTAAATTAATTAATACATAGACATATAGAGATAACAAAATAAATATGTTAAAAATATTTAATTTTATTTAGGGTAGTTTATTAGTAACATTCTTTGAAATCATGGTAAAAAATTTAATAGTTTAAGTGACCAAGTCTTTGACTTCATGGCTTATTTATATGGATTATTTATCAATATAACATGTTTTATTAAAATAGGTGCTTAAAGTTTGTAGATTCCATCAAGTTCTCAACTCCTACATCTACAATTCTATCAAATAGTTAAGCATTAATGTAAGGTGGGATCCTATTTAGGTAAGCGTCCAAGTCAAATCATAAAAAGTGGAGTTTATAACTTGATAGAATTTGTAGATTTTCAACATCTATTAATAAATATACTATTTTATTATAGGCTTCCCCATAAGTGATTTGTAGAACCAATGATTTTCTCACATGAGCTATAAACTGTTGGTTGCAGTTTATTTCTACGATTTTTTCCTAATCCTAATAGGATGTTTTTGAATGGTAGTCCAAATGGAATCAAGTTACAAGAACCCTTTCCAAATGGGATTTTATTTTTTGCACTCCTTGGATTTTTTAATCTTGGTAAAATGTTCTAGGGAGCCTTACAAAACCTATCAAATATTTCTATCTTTCAACACCACTTGTTGGTTTCTTCTCTTCTCCAAAGTGATCTTCTAGTTAATGGCTTCTATATGTCCTACACATTAAATTGTATTGATGATTTTTTTTGGTTCCTCACATTTAATCTACATGGGGATTAAAATCCATTTTCCATTTGGTTCTATACTTGTTATAATAAATCTCTAGTAGGCGCCTGTGTTCCTTACTATTTGGCGGCCTTACTATTTAAGAATTCTACCCTATCTATTGTGTCCTAAATTGATGTTAATTTTATGGTGTCGGTTATATATTGGATCAATCCCTATTACAAATCAAAGTCAATAAAAATTAGAAAAAAAAATTAAAAAATAGAAAATGAACTAGAAACAAGAAAAGCCAGACACCAACAGAAATGAAAAAAGGATTGGATAGACAAGATATTCATCTCCTTACAATCCTAATTCACTTCCTTGAGAATATCTAGAAGGGAAGTCTTCATGGGATGACACAAAGTAGAGTGCACAAGAAATCTCTCTTTGACCAACTGAGTAATAACTTAAATGATATCCTCCCTCTTCCTTCCTTTTTCCTTTCTATACACTCCTTAAGATTATTGGCAAAGGAAATATTTTTTCTCATCATCTACTTACTGATATTAAGTAGATCTAAATGAGAAAAATACCCCTCCTTTTCTAGAGATTTAATAATTAATTCTTAGCTGAATTGATTTTCTTCCTCAACATGTGAGGTTGAACAATATTACACTTGAAAATGGAATTTTAATGATTGCATAGATTGTAGAGATTATCAACTTTACTAGTATGATGAAGAAATTCCAAACGATTATCAATAGAGGTGGGGTTAAGGGAAAAGAGAAGAAAATATTATGTTTAAACTCCCAGGATCTCTTTTATAGGTACACGAAGAAGATGCCTAGGGTAAGTTCGATTGAAATCCTAGATGATGTTTTCATAAGGGTAGTTTGTGGAGTGTCTTAAACTTTGTAGACTGGGAAGAAGAGAAATCCTTAATGACCACTATCATGTCATCAATTTATTTATCCTTTCTTAAAGCTTTCAATTTGGCATTTTTCATGGGATTGACCCTAGTTAACCTATGTCATCTTTAATTTTTTCATTGATATTAAGCATGCATTCAATATATATTCTTATTTTGAGGAATTCTTCTCCTCTCACTTCTAGGTTATAGGTAATCCCCAATTGTTATGTCTCCATGGATTTTTTTTTTTGATGGATAGTGAATGGGATGTGTACACAATTTTTAAGGTATGAAAAATATACTTCTTGTATTCTATGTGAAACTGCCTTTGCAATTTTCTTTATGACTTGTGAAAATCTTATTGTGTGACCACTATATTTATATCACCCTTCGATAATGCAATTTTCCTACAATAATATGGTCATGTTTTAATAGTGAACATTTTCTTCCACTTGGGTTGGTCTTCTCAACACAACCCATTATTTTGAGCTTGGGTCCATGTTTTTCTAAGATAAGAACCAATGCATATCTTTCTCGTTGAAGAATATTTTTCAAGAGGGATTATAATTTGAGGATTTGAAAAGAACACTTTAGTAATATTCCTTACATATAATACATTTTTGAAGGTTAGAGATTGCATTAATTTTTTGTGAAAAATATGAACTCAATCTCATCATTAAGTTTGCATTTTTTTAGAAGGGTGATGCATTGTCTTCATGTGTAAAATTTCTTTCAGGCATTGTTTGGTTAGAATGTGTATTTTTATAAAGATTTGACATGAATCTTTTAGTGTTTGTTTCCTCATTATGATATTTGTGGTAATTTTGAATTGATTTATGTCCTCACAAATTATTGGGTTTGTATTTTTTTAGGGTTTTTTTGGCCTTTTTATTTTTATTGGCATACATATAGGAATCTATTTCCTCTGTGTAATGTCCATAGTAAGTCTGACTTCTTTTTAGCTTTGTAGTTTTGAGCATGAGGTCTTCACGGATGGGGCAATATGATACCACAAACATTCATATCTCAATATTTAAGATGGTAAAAAATTGAACCAATATATTGGCTTAAGTGCAGAAGGGAGTTTTTTGGGTCAAGGTGGATTATAGGAATAGGGGAACAGGAGTCACATGTGCATATTATAGGGAAAATACAAGAAAAGAGCTTGGGGCAAAATATTTTGATAGGGGAAATCTTTACTTTACATGAGCATGTGTGTTATGATTTAGGTTCACCGAGTGAAGTTATCATGATATTATAAAGAATGTTATAATACATTATTATTAATTGTAAGAAAGAAGAATTGACATCAATACAACATTATTGAATATATGTAACTTTTTATCAAGAATATTTTAAAATATGATTTATGTATTTCAAATAAAATTAAACCATTGTAATGTATTTGTATAATTATTTGAAGACCATAAACATGGCTGCCCCCCTTTAGATTATCGTGATCGACGTCACATAAAATTATAGGCACTAAGAAACCCTCTGCACCTCCATTGATCCTTCAATAAAATCTTAACATTTTATTATCATAAAATATTTTAACCCAATTTAACTATATTATCATTTTACTTGAGATAATTTCCAATGTCTTTCTTATCTTATATTTTTGAATTGTAAAAAATGATTTATATATATTAAATTCAAATTTTCTTTTCTCATAAATGATCCAATTACAATTTTTTTAAAAATAGAATTTATTCTATAATACATTTTTTTTATTTTTTTAAAATTTTAAAATATCCACTCTCAAAAGACGTTACATAATAATAACTAATAAATATAATCTAAAAATTGGAAAAAAAAAATGGATGGCTCTTGATTCAACAAAGTCATGTGGAATAAACACACACACACACATATTAGGATCGTTTACATATTGGGTGCTCCTTAAAAGCAACAATTAAAGCTTATTCAAGCTCCTTTCAAGCAATCACACTAGAAACAACAATTGGAAGACCAAGAGTCACAATTTAGAATTTGACAAAGATGTCCCTCTTTGGATTTGAACCAGGGTGTCCACAATGAGAACTCATTGCTTCAACAAACTAAGTCAAACCCCTTGGAATTTTAATTTTTAATTATATAAAGTTGTATGGCTTAAATATATTTTTAAAATGAGGTACATCTAATTCAGTCATTTAAAAACATTACGTTGGCCCAAAAAAAAGAAAATTAGAAAATAGGGAAAAAGTGGTGTAACAATTATGCAACCATTTATTTAATAAATTGTAACACCCCGCCAAGGGATCCAAAAGAATTAACCTAAAATTTTACTAAGTTTGCAAAAAAAAAAGTTTTAAAAGAAAGAATAACATACATATCAAACATAAAGTAGCGAAAGAAATAACATACAATCATAATTAAGCAAAAAAAACAAATTACATTCATTAAGGATCCCAAGGCATTGAGTCACATTTAAATTTAATTAATACTAAGTCTAACAAATACCACATCCACATGAAAGAATAATTAAAATTCCAAAGTCCATTTAAATGATATAAATTTGTTTTGAATGCCACTTGGCAATAATGTTCAGAATGCTCAATCATCCATCATACATGTCACAAGGTATGAAAGGTTAAAAGAATATACATTTATAAAAATAGATTACATCATCCCTTTTGCATCCATGATACAAAGTACAATACAATAAATGAAACCATCCATCATAAAGATATAACTATCCATCATAAAGATACAACCATTGATCATAATACATAGAGATAGAAATAAAGGAAATGCAGACAAAGAATTCTAGCCATGGTATCAACGAATGGATCTCAATGGTAAGAGTAAAAAGCACTACCACCTGACTTCATGGTAACCCAAAAAGGCCCACTCCCACCATGCTAAGGAGATAGTCTCAAGTCCCAAATAGGATATCAATCCCAAAATCAAAAGTAATCTCTAAGTCTAGGAAACCCTAGAAGTAATCTAACTCAAAGGTTCCAAGATAAATCGACATCTAGACCCAAAGGCACACAAAGACACATAATAAATCTATATAGCTAGTGGGCAAGTGTCATCGCACAAACCAAATCTAGGGTTACCAGGCTAGTCTTTTAATCCTTTGGACCCCTAGTGACCCTATGCAACACTAGTATCCTTTCGTACTAATAAAGCATACTAACAAGTCAACTCTAAGGTTACCCAGCTAGTGTTTTAATCCTCTGGCCCCTTAGTGACTTTTTGTGGTACCAATATCTTATTAAGTCATTTTAAACCCATTTAATGAAAATTTATCACTTATTAAACAACTTACGATGGGTTACCCTAGTAGTCACTTTGGGCCTCGACCTCCATTGAAAGCCACTTCCCAACTTAACATACAGATTACCACCTCAGTCCTAGACAAGTGACTAGAAAGTATCAAAAGATAATTCACAATAACACATCAATTCTCTATGAGCAACTAGAAAGCATCCCAAAAAAATATTGATTAAAGGCTCAAAATGATTAAGTTGAATATGTCATAACATTCACCTCAGCTTCACACAAGAACACAGGAAAAAAATAACAATCAATCTATCAAAACATCTCCTAGAGCATACTAGACACATTATTGTGGTTAAGTATAAAAGATCGAGATCAAAATATCATAATCACATCACAAAATAGAACTCTTGAGCCCCTAATAAGCATCCTAACTGACCAAAGCTAAGTCAAACCCGAAAAAACCCAACACCAGTAAATCACACATCACATAAAGCACATACAAAAGTGAAATTCATAACTCAATAGGTTTTGAAAACCCTAAAGATCATTATTTACTGAAGGTTTTTAGATTAAATTACAGACAATTCTAAAATGGAAATCAATTTTCTCAAACAAGAGTTTCAACCCAGAGAACTTCTAAAAATAGAAACACAACAAACACAAACAAAATAGGAATTTGAAGAAGGAGCAACTACTAAACAAGCCCACAAGATCCTACCTAGATCTAATGCTAAAACAATGAATGCACAAACACATAAGAACCTTCTTTCTCCTTTAAAAACCCTCCTTTCAGAAATTGACTCCTCCAAATCTGTGTATCTATAAATGAACTCTAATTTCCTTAATAAAGAGTTTTCCCCCCAAAATCAAGGCATTGATCATGCAATAATGTGAAAACCCTCTGTCTTTAATTACTATATTTTAATTTTCATGCACACACTTTATACAATTTAATTAAAATAAACTTTATTAAAATAAAGCTTTCTCTCCCTTATAAAATCATGCGACATTCTTAATATAATATTTATTAATTTAACTAATAATAATATTTAGAGTTTATTAAAAATAAAACTCCTTAATAAATTATTATTAAATTAAATAAATATAAATATGCTTATATTTTAATTTTAAGTAAATATTTTAAATTTAATTATTTCATGCACATTTAAAGAACACTACTAGAGATATGCTCTACAGGCGCCAGCTAATCCAAGATCATAAGAACTTGGTTTGGATGGAAGGCACTAAAGGCTGGATTACGTGGGTGGATACCTTTGAGGAAGTGTTACATTAGTTGTTTTCCCCTCTTTTGCTCTGGTTATATGTAACTCTTGGTTATTTTGTTGTGTGAGGCTTGTCCTCTAAATTTTGGTGGCTCTTTGCTACTCGGTGTTTTGTTGAACTCCTTATTTTTAATACAAAAAATATATTATTTTATATTTTCTTTTCCTCCACTTTATTAATTAGTACAACTGCTATTTAAAGTATAGTTTATTATTTAAATTAATAAGAATAATTAAAGATCATTAATTAAATGCAACTCTAATTTAATAATTATAATAAAACAATATTAAATCTTTAATATTTTAATATTTTAATTCCATTTTTATTCAACTTCTTAAATTAGACTTTAAAAAAAAATAAAGTAATCTACATATTTAATTAATTTCTAATTAATTAAATAACATCATATTCTAATTTTTCTTTAACCAATTTTCTAAATTTAGGTCTCTAATTTAGACTTTTATTTAAAGCATAAATTTAATTAGTTTTTAATTAATCAAATATTCACATATTTTAATATTTTTTTTTTAATCAAATAATATTCATTACTCAACTAATAATATTATTAGAGTCTATTATTAAAATAAAACTCTTAAATAATTATTAAATTAAATACATTCAAATATACTAAAATTAGAAGTTTAATTTAATCTTTTAAATTTAATTCTTTTATTTAATTAATTTTTCAAATTAAGTAAATATTGAATTTTCTATATATAATTTTTGTGCAACAACTTTAAGCAACTTAAATTAAAATATCTTTATTAAATTAATTTTCTTTCTCTTTTAATTAATTTATTATATTTTAATTTCATGCATAAGCTTTATGCAATTTAATTAAAACTAGCTTAGATATCTTTATACATCTATGTAAAACACACCAAGAGATATCAATCTTGAGGCTCCTATTTCAATAAACAGTTATTGAGAATAGATAGGCACCTTGAGATTGATATCTCTTAGTGTGTTTTAGATAGATGTATAAAGATATCTAAGCTAGTATCATCTGCAACTCAACATGTAAAACTGAAATCTATTTAATTTTTAATTTTTAATTTTCTAAAGCATGATGCTTATCATATCCATTATGTTTTATAGATATTGAAATATAGTATATACAATGAATAGAATTAATCTCTCTCTAGAGATTTGAGTCATTCCTCCTCTGCTTTCCTTTTCACAACTTGCTTCCCTGCCTTCATCTTTTCATAATGATCATAAGAAAATGGTGGTGAAATTCAAAGTTCATCCAAAGAATTAACTCGTGATATAGCAAAAAATGTTAGTCATGTTCTTTCTCTTAGTCCAATGTCAACTATTGCCTTGGAAAGTGCTAATCCCTATGATTTATGGATAGTTAATGCCCAAGCCAAATGTAAGGGCAATTGACATGTGTGACCTCTTTGTATTGGAGAAATGGGAATTAATTTTGGAGCTCCATCTTCAAATGGCATTCCAGGGTAATTGTCAAATTCAACAATAACATATGTTGGTGGATTTGGCGTGGCATTTCCAAGTTTGTATATGATATTTCAAATGTATCCCAAAGCTCCATTGACAAGTCCTACTTCAATCCATAAATTAGATGTTAACATGACCCTTGCATCCTTCGCAAGTAATAATTCAATATCTAGTTCATCATTGTGATCTCCCCCCAGATTAGTACTTCCTTCTTTTGATGCAATGTTGTGGGCAACTAGTTTTTTTAGTAAATGTAATTTCTTTCTATTATGGTTATGAACATTATCATTTTTTGCAAATAGATGAATATTATCATCAAATTCCTCTTTAACATTTTGTGGCAATGAAACATCTATCCTTGTCGTTAATAATTTCCAATCATCTATAGTTGGACTTGCATCTTGTATATTAGAGAGTAATTGGCGAAACCTTTGTTGGTCTTCACTTTCACCTTCTTGTCTAAACACTTTATGCTAAGTAACATTAGTCTTGAACTCTTCCCATAATAACTTTGTAGGAACATTACTATCATAAGGTGGTTTGTCACTAACAGGAGGTAGTTGTCCCAAATCTCCTACTAAAATAATCGATCTTCCTCCAAAATTCATGTTTGAATTTTTTGGAAAAGCTTGATGTAATCTTGAATCTATATTTTGTAACAAATTTTGACCAATAAAACTCATTTCATCAATTAATATGTACCTAATATGTTGAATTTCTTCTTGTAATGTTGTGAGCCATGTGCCTTGTAAGTTAGAAAAAATTGTAAGAGGAATTCTTAGAGTTGAATGAATTGTTGATGCACCAATGTTAAAAGCTACAATTCTAGTTGGTGCTAATAATAATAGGGGAGAACATTGTGGTGTTGATACGTCATAAAGAGCTTGATGAATGGGTTGAATTAGTTATGATTTCCCTATTCCAATTATTCCTTTAATTATCATACATAATGGCATGACATGTTCACCTTGATTATAATGTGTCATAATAATATCAAGTGCTTTCTTTTGCTTAGAACCTAAAGTTTCATATGATATAATCATCATCATATCTTCAAGTATAAGTAAATCATTTTGTTTCATAGCATTAATAAAATTTATTGCATTATTTGTGTATTGTTCTCCTCGATATTCTGCACTCCATGGATTTTGTCTGTCGAGATCTCTTCTTCCCAGCATATCTATTTTGGTTAGATCCATAATTTGTCCATGATGTAGTGTTGATATTATCTCCCACTCATGTTCAATTATATTTTGATTATTTGGTAATTCATTTTCATCTCCAGAATCATCATGAGTTTCAACATTATTTTTTAGATTCATTTTCAATAGTCTTCCTATCCACATGCCATGGATTATAATTAATGGACTCCCAATTGGATACAATTATAGTATCATCTATTCCAATATCTCTTTTTATATTACAAAATGGTTTATATAGTAATAACTTTGACCAAAAAAATCAACTCATTTTTGTGAGTTTCATGAAGGAATATTTGTAAATCTTGGAAACACTCTCACAATAGCTACCATTGTCCTTGCTTTCTATTTATTATCTCATTTTCTTCTAGAGTTATAAGACCAAGATCTAGCTACATCTATTAGTGTGACACTTTCCATTGCATATGGTCTATCCATATATCCTTCAATGAAAAGTTTTAGGTGAGCTTCATCATCATTTTCTTTATTCTTTATCACTGGCTTGAACACCTCTCTTGAAACATTTAATATAACAAATACTCTGCTACTTTCTACTAATGGTAACTCTAATAACATATGACATGTTTCTTGTGCACCAATGTCTCTTTCATTCAGGGTTTTAGTTAGTAGTTTCTTATATGTCTTTGATGCTGCTTCATCTAGATTTTCAATATTTGCAAGCCTTACCAACATTTGATGATATGTCTCGGGGCTCTTTTCTACTTTTGCTACATACTTCACAATATAATTCATTACAACATGTCTTGAAAGAACAGGTTGCCAAACTACATTTTCTCTCCATAACTGAAGTATGGTACGATTATGTGTGTTTACTCGATCATCATTTCTTACTGGTTCATATATTTTATCTCCTATTTTTGGATCTTTGAATAATCTTGATACATCCAGATGCAATGGCCATGGTGCATTGTACCTATAAAATAAATAAAACTATTACCTTGTACACTAATTTTTCATTTCTTAGTAAAAAAACATATGAATCTATATAATTATCTTACCTAAAAACCATTTTCCCTCTTTTTTAATTGTAATGCCCCGCCAAGGGATCCAGAAAATTAACCTAGAATTTCACTAAGTTTAGTAGCATTTTTTTTTAAAACATGAAAGTAAATACCGCGTATAACTTATGCACAATAAGGAAAGCAATAGTAATGTCCATCTGAAAGTAAACATAACATACACAATTGGTTACATTCTTTAAGATCTCTTAACGTTGAATTACATCCAAAAACATCTAACATATATGAATCCATCTAGTACAACATCCACATGAAATAATAATGATAAGTCCATGCTTATACATTACATTTCAAATACTCAATCATCCATTGTACATGTCACAGGGTATGAAAAGCTCAAAAGAATATACATACATAGAATAAGGTACATCATCCTATTCTAATCCATGATACATCAAAGTAAAGATAATCACATGATACACATGATACATCATCATAGAAGACATATACATCCAACAAAAAGATCAAACATAATAAACTAAGTGCACGATTCCTCCCAACCGTTAATAGTATCATTAGACCATCATGGATCTTAGCCATCCCTCTATGCGTAACGTTCCAAATCATTGAAGAGATCATCAGTACTAACATAGTAGGAATGTCACTCCTAACATATATAACATCATATGTAGAAAGTAATCTAACATGCACATAAAAGAATAAGATAACATCATCTAACATATGCTAATCATCAATGAAAAGGATACATATCCACCATCATGAAGAACGCAACAGCCATGATGTCTCAATGAATCTCAAAATGATAAGAGTGGAAAATACACTACCACCTGACCGCGTGGTACCTAAGTGGTCCACTCCCACCGTGCTGAGGAGATAATCTCAAGTCCTGAAAAGGCTATCAAAATCACATAGCATAAATCTCTATAAGTCCAGGAATCCTAAAAGTATACTAACTCAAAGGTTCCAAACAAAAAATCTGACATCTAATCCCAGAGGCACACAATGACATGTAGGAACCTACTATGCAAGGAGGAAAGTGTCATCACAATTATCACGTACAAGTTACCCTGGCAGTTAGCTAAACTCCACGGGTCCATACTGATTTCATGCGATAACTAGTATTCTCTCATACTGACGAGGCATACTACGGAATGCAAGGTCACAACCATGCGTTCTCACTACTCCCATCCTAGCCCGTACAAGCACTCAAGGCATGGGCGAGAACAAAACTCTTGTCTTTTTAGGTTCATTCAGTTAGTATTAGGTGTGAATGTTATCACTTATTAATCCAACTTACAATGAGTTACCCTGGTAGCCTCTTAGGGCCCCGACCCCCATTGCAAGCCACTTCTCGTCACTACATGCAGATATCCTACCCTAATGCTCATGGAATCATAAATTTCAAAATCAAAAAAGATAATCCATAATAAAATCATCAAATATGCATAAAAGCATCAAATCCCCATGAGCAAACATCCATAGAAAATCATGAACACAACAGCGCTCTATTGGCAACTGAAGTATCATTGATAATCAAAGTATCCAATGGTTCTCAATAACCAAAATATATCTCAATCATACTGATCGAAGACTCCAAAAATGGTTGAGTCAAACATGTCACATCATGACATCATTGTTATCATTTGTTCGCCCCGCCAAGACAGAAATTTCAAACGTCCAGCCCATTCAACGGCTAATTCCCAGAGTTAATATTATTTTAATGGTTTCTGTAGACCGTAGGTTCTCCATTGTCAAATCGAAATAGATCGACAGTTGGTGCTATCTCGCTATCCAAAGTTGCACGGTGAATATGATGGTGACATAGTGCCCTTCTGCCACATGTCCAGTGAGTCTCAGATGTCAATGAGGATTCGTCAGTTATTTGGGAGGTGGCCAGTTCCTATTCATTGATGCACTGAGCAGGATGATCTCTCTTGCTCACCGTCGAATTGGTTCAGATCAACGACAGGCGCCATCTCGCTATGGTGAAGTTGCACAGTCTTTACCATGGCGACATAGTGCCTCAGTTACATGTGTCAAGTAGGGCCATGTTATCTTGTAAACCTCAAAGGTGATGTTAGGTGTGCTGATAGTGGAGAAGCAAAGTGCAAAGTATGACGAGTCTTCACGATCATCAAATTAAGTCAGATCGATGAAAGATGCCATGTCGCTATGTTGAAGTCACGCGATCTTTACCATAGCGACATAGCGCCCTTTCGCCATGTGGATCAGCGGGGCTAGGTCTCACCAGGGTACATCTTTCAAGTACTATCGAGTGTGGTGCAGTTGCTGAGGTGATGCTAGATATGATGGGCCCGGGGTAAGAATAGTATAGTGGTAGGATGAGTCTCCACGATCGTCAGATTTAACGCAGATTGATGATTGGCACTATCTCCCCATCGAAAGTTGCATGGTGGATACCATGGCAACATAGCACCTTGTTGACACGTGTCTCACTGGCTCGACCAAGGTTGGCGATTAACGACTAGCAATTAGTGTGATCACTACAGTTAATGATAATAGTTTGAAGGGTGGCGTGGTTAGTTCAATAAAAGGAGGTCAATCGTAGAGGACTTCCCAGGTGCCAGAACAAAAAGAAGTGATTGGTCCACGTGGCCCAGTTGACTTGTGAAACTAGGTTGACTCTCTGACCCCCACTGATTCATGAACCAAAAAATGAAGGTGATCTATTTTGTTGTGCGATCTGATCTTCATGATCAATCCAAACCTACCCAGAATGAATGCAGAGTGAGGAAGAACACTCCACCATCTCAGTCGATCCATCTACCCAGTCAGAACATCGATGGTGCCATTTTCACCTCTTGCAAAAAAGATCAAATTTTCTTCAGATCCCCATGATTGTCCTTCGCAGGACTTAATGGCAGGTAGTTGCGAAGTCATTTCAGCAGGAAAAGATCTCAGTTATGCCTGAACTATAAAGGTAGATTCTGTAGTTTTTGTAAGGAGGACCTTCTCTCTAATTTTCCTCTGCTATTGCTCTGCGATTCTAGTGTAAATTCTCCTGTGCCTTTGAACTGTCTGATTCTCTACTTATCTCTTTCAGCTAGTGGTATTAAAATGCAAGAATTCTTTGCCTGTGCCATTGCTTTGTGGAAATCTGTAATCTGCATGACTGTATCTTTGCTGGCCTATGGATGATATATAAGTGAACTTCTTCCTTCTGTCATTCATCTTGGTTTTCTGATCTGTATGTGGTTATTTTATTAAAGCAAGTCTGGATGTGTATATCCTTAGTTTCATTCTGGTTCAGGGTATGTGCAAGATCATGGTGTACCAAACTATAGCCTTAAGTGGCAGTGAAAAACCAACAAATCAGGGTTATGTCAACTTGACACATAATTTTAAAGTGGTTCTGGACTTTATATCAAAAATTTGTAAGAAAATAATCTGTAGGAAATTGAACCTAGTTTCTAAACTACAAGGCCTTATCTGGAGAAAAAATTATTTGATTGGTGAAAAGTTTGGATTTTAATGCAGTACTACAAAAATTTCAGGGCAAAAATAAAAATTAGGTGTATGTCTGACCACCTTAATCATAATCAAATTATAATATTTTTAAATATAATTTTAGATATAAAAATTAGACTCATGCCTAGATGTGACGCATATTTTTGGAAATTTTTATTCCAAATAAATAATTAATTATGAATTTTCTACTATACTATTTTCAGAATTAAAAAACTCCCGTTTCTGACCACCTTAACTAGTTCAAAAAAAATGAAAATTAAGTTTTTTTTTTTTTTTCTTATACTAGTCAAAGCATAGAATGTGACGCATCTTTTGGATTTCAAAAATCTTATACGGTTTGAAAGTTGTAGCTATTTTTCAACCAGTATGTCAATCAGCACTTTGTAGCTAACTCCATTAGAAAATAAGTAATAATTACTTACTGAACTCGTAATTTGACAAAACTTACATTTATGAAAAGCTAAGAACATTCTTAAGAAACCCTTTTCATTACATCAAATTTTGGTTAAAAAAAAGTCGTCAGCTACATGCTTGAAGTAAAAAACACATAAGAACATGCCAAAAAAACATTTTCGGGATGTTTTAAAGATGACCATATAAGGTTGGTGTTGAAAGATATAGTAGGAATTATAAAGGTATTAATTGTTTTCATTTAGTATCAGGATGGGTGGGAAAAAGTTGGGAATAGATTTTGAAATTCTTTGAGGCATTTCAGAACTACATATTTTTTAGATTGCCACTTTTTGGCACACCATGATCCTGCACATACCCTTCAGTAGCGCATGTATGGGCAGAGATTGGTCCGAACACTCTATTTTGGTGCATCTCCTCCTTAGATTAGACTAGGTAGATTTACCTTTGTGCTCTTCTTCTCCCTTTTCCTCTCCAAGAAGTAGATAGGTGTGCCTTGATAGTAAGAGGAAGTTGGCCTTCTCTGGAGACTCAACCTCACAGTTCAAGTCCCACAGCTTGGAGGTTGTTTTCATATTTCACTAGGTTTTCCTCGCGCATAGGCCTTGCACAAGGGTGCAAACCTAAGTGACAATAGTTTTTGGCATGCTCGGTGGGACTCTTTTTCAAACAGAATTTAAAGTCTACTGGTGTCAAGAAGAAAGAGTTTCATAGATTAATGCTGAAGAGGTAGTGCTGGCTTTAGTATTCAAGCCTTCAAGAGGCTGATTCTTCAAAGCACTTGGTGACTCTAAACATCAACAAATATGGTTCCAAGCCAAAGTTGCAGTGATTCATGCCCAGAGCTGAAATAAGGGTGTCTTCTAGAGGCAATTTTCAATATCAAGAGCTTTCTCTTTCAAATCCTAGAAGAAGGAGGACTAGAACTTCATTATCACCAGTTAGGGGTGTAATAACAGTTAATATACCTGTAAGATTTGTCTCTACTCCTCCTATAGTTTGAACTCAGCCTAGATTGCCATCAACACTCATCAATAGAACACTTGTTTACATGGCACAGCCAAGAGTTCATGCTTTTTCCACCTTTAATGGTGGAAGTCCTCTATTGTTAGCCCAAAGACATGATATAGCAGTAACTGCACTAAAAAGTATACCTGATTTTACTAGTGAAATTTCGATCTCCCCTTTAGAACATATCCAAGAAGTAGAAAATATCTGTAATATTCATGGTATCACAGAGGATGATGTTGTTGTTAGACTTCTAGCCTCATCTTTAAAAGGAAAAGCATTACAGTGGTATAGAGGCTTAGCTCATGGTTCTATAACTAATTGGGATGGACTAGGAACAGGATTATGCATACATTTTGAGGATAGAAGTGACCATCTATCACTTTCAGAGCAGTTGACTACTATAAAAAGGCCCCCCCATGAATGTATGACTAATTTTAATTATAGATTTCATAAGATATGGGATAGAATACCTACTTCGGTAAAATCCACCCCTGGTAATGCCTTCTTGTATTACCTTAGAGCTTTTAACAGTGATATTGCCACTACAATCCAAACTATGGGAGGAGATACCTTGCCTAACGCCTATGAGATAGCCATAAAAGTTGAGAACATCCTAATAAAAGGAGGATAGTTGGCTCCAAGGCCCCCTGCGCCTTTCTTTCTTGATGTTCCCAACCACCAATCGGCAATGACCCCTCTTCCTACAACTTCTACATCACAAGCCCTTACTCTAGTTCCCCAAGCTTCCACATCCTCAAATGGGATAGATGAACTTAAAGAGATGCTCCAAGGTCTAGTGTTGAATACAGATAAGAGAGAGAAGACCCTGGATAAAAAATTGCAAGAGCAGGGGAGGGAGTTGAAAGACCAAGGAAAGAGATTAGAGGATAGTTTTTCTATGATACAAAAAATAAGTAACAAGGTGGTGGCCTTAGAAAGGCAACAAGCTCAAGGTGGCAAGCCTCCCCAATTGCAATATCAAGCTCCAAATGGTGGTAGGCCTCTTAATCAGTGGAATAGCTCTTTTGATCAGGGTAGGCAAAATAGTCATGCTTCTGCTTCAAGCTCAAATCAGAATAGAGCTATAGTCCCTCAAAATAACTTGGCCCAAGATCAAGATTTCTGTCTTTCTTGCAGCTATTCTTATGCCTATTGCATGTGCCAGAAGGTAGAATCGTATTTGGCCCTAACTGACCAAGAACCTACAGCAAAGCAATCATACAAGGAGGATCATTCCAAGGAGGCCTCATATATTGAAGGACATGATGATTGCTCTTTCATGAATCATCAGATTGGGGAGCATTGTAATGTAAACCAGGATTCCATTGCTCATAACACAAGAAGTAAGAGGAGAGCTATGGAACATGCTACCCCTGCTTCTCCTAAGCAGGCCTCAACTTCAAGTGCTACACCTCATGCACATGCAACAAATGAACAAACAAGTACTTCATAATAGCAAGAGCAAGATTCTAGAAAGAAAGATGCAAGTAATCCTTATGTTGACCCATCTAAACCTCTTATAGGTGTGGCTCCCAAAGTTTCTACCAAAGTTCCTAATACACCATTCAGTGTGGTAGAGCAAATGAAGAAGACAAATGTGAACATTTCTATGTGGGATGTTGTTGCTACCATACCAGTGCAGAAGAGGTTGCTGCAGCAAGAATTAGAGAAGATTGAACCCAAGGATCAGCCATCTACCATGGAGAGTGTCATAAGTCTAGTACAACCAACACGGGATGTGGAGACAAATAAAAAGGTTAGACCTCCTCCATTCTATGTTTCTCTGATTATAGGGGGAAAATTAGTCCACAATTGCATGATAGATTCAGGGGCTAGTAGCTTAGTAATGCCTAGGTGTGTTGCTGATGCTTTAGGAATGAAATATGAGCCCATTGTTAGGGATGTGTGACAATTAGATGGTAGTACTGTCAAAACTATAGGTATCCTTTGGAATGTGAAGATGGCCCTACATGCATGCCCTAGTTGCACTATGACTCAAGACATATCTGTTGCTGAAGTCAAGCCCCATTTTGTTATCTATCTTTCAAGAGACTTCACTACTCAATTTGGTGGATTCATATATGCTGATTGGTCATATATGTCATTTAAGACCAGATATGGAGCCAATGCCTCAATTAGAGCAGAACCTCAAGCCCTTCATCACACTGAATCTTACACCCCCAATCCCATCAACATGAATTGTTCCATTTTAGAGATGGATGAAAATGACATAGTAAATGAGCCTACCACTTCCATAGCAGAGATTCCTAATTTCTTCTTGGATGAATGGGCTAGTACATATCAGTTTGAACCTATGTCAGAAACTCTTGAGACAGGCCTTAGTACATATTGCATAATAGAGAAAGAGGCTCAAGTTCCTAATCTTGCTGGGACTAATGATGATATAAATGGAACATGGAGTATGTACTTTGATGGCTCAAGGAATAGAAATGGATCAAGGGTTGGTGTCATGTTGATCTCTCCTGCACAAATAAGATACTACTTCTCCTTTAGGCTCCAATTTAGTTGCACCAATAATGTGGCCGAGTATGAATCTTTGATTCAAGGCCTCTTACTTTCCCAAAAGAGAGGAATTCAAGCCTTGAGAGTATATGGGGATAGTGAGTTATTAGTTAATCAAGTGAGAAACCAGAATATCACTAAAAATGGCCTTCTCAAGTCTTACAAATGCAGAGTCTGGGATTTGCTTAAGGGCTTCAATGCATTTAATATTCAAAGCATTCCTAGGAAAGAAAATAAACATGTTGATAGACTTGCAGCAATAGGTGCATCTTATGATGTACCAGGGAATCTTGAAGAGAAGAAGAAGCAACAAATAAAGGTGGTAGTGAGGCCTACCATCCCCAACAACAACACTCATTGGCAAGTGTTTGATTCTGATGAGCAAATTGTGAGTTTCTTGCAGAATGAGGCAGAATTCTCAGATAGAAACCACTCAAGACTGCAAGATCAGTATGGTGATCAGATCATTCATCTCAGTTCTAACAAGTTGCCCAAAGGTCTCATCACTTTGGAGAGTTTCTTTAATCTTGATGATCAAACAAGAGGCAAAGGAATGAATCTAGTTGTAGAAAAGGATGATTATGCCCCAGTTACAATTGCTGAATATGGGGAAGGTATGTTCTGAAACTGAGAAAGAAAACTTCATTCATCTATGTAAAGAATTTAATGATGTATTTGCTTGGACATATGATGATTTAGAAGGGTTTGACCCTAGTTTGTTTCAGCATACCATAGATTTAGTTGATAAGGCCAAACCAGTAAGGCAAAAACAGAGGCCAGTGAATCCTAAGATTAAACCTCTAATGAGAAAGGAGCTATCCAAGTTGATTGAGGCTAATATAATTTTTCCCATCAAACACTCATCATGGGTAGCTAACCTTGTCCCTGTAAGGAAGAAGAATGGAGAAATCAGACTGTGTGTGGACTTTAGGGATCTTAATTAGGCTTCTCTTAAAGATCGCCATCCTCTCCCTTCCATGGAGCAAATCTTGTCCAGAGTCAGTGGGTCAAGGAGATTCTCTTTTCTTGATGGATTCTTTGGTTATAACCAAGTGTTGGTTAAAGAATTTGACAGGCATAAAATAGCATTTACTACTAAATGGGGCACCTACGCTTATTGCAAGATGCCATTTGGACTAACGAATGCAGGTGCCACATTTCAAAAGGCAATGGAGATGGCCTTCAAAAAATTAATTGACAAGTTTGTCTTAGTATACCTTGATGACATAACTATATATTCAAAAAATATAGAAGATCGTTTTGATCATCTAAGACAGGTATTTCTAAGATCTAGAGAGTTTGGGGTTTCCCTTAATCCAGCCAAGTGTGTCTTTGCTACAAGCCAAGGAAAATTATTGGGACACATTGTATCTAAGGATGGGCTGACCATTGATCCAAAAAGAATAAAGGAAATACTTGCCCTTCCTCTTCCTAAACACAAGAAGGGGCTGCAAAGTTTCCTTGGTAGAATAAATTTTATAAGAAGGTTTATCCCTAATCTTGCTACCATGGTGAAACCTCTTATAGCTATGCTTAAGAAAGGTATGGTCTTCTCATGGACCAAGGAAGGGAAGGAGAGTTTTGAAGAGATCAAGACAGCCATAGCCTCAGCCCCTACTCTCATGAACCCAAATTTTGAAAAAGATTTCATCCTCTACACTCTAGGCGGTGAGTCAAGTATCTCTGCTATCTTGACTCAAACAAATGAAAAGGATGAGGAGTAGCCCATAGCCTTCTTTAGTGAAGGGCTCAAGGAATATGAAGATAAGTACAGCTTTGTTGAGAAGCAGGCCCTTACGGTCATCAGAGCCTTGAAGAAATTCAAGCACCTCTTGTCCCACAATAGGATCCATTTGTTGGTGCCCCATGCCAGTATAAAGGACTTCTTGTTAAGCAAGGATATCAGTGAAAAGAGAGTTGGATGAATCACTAAGGTAATGGAGTATGATATTGATATTTAGATTACCAAGCTGGTAAGAGGGAGAGGATTGTGCAAAGAAATGTTATCAGGCTAGGATTCTGATGAAGAGACTATTATGGTAATAACAGAGTAGCGGGAGGAAGGAAATGTTAATGGTTCAAGGAGTTGGATAAATGATATGAAGAGATTCTTATTAGGAAATGGATACCCTCAGGGATTGGACAAAGCTAAAAGAAGACAATATAGACTGTAGTCCATTCCCTATGTTGTAATTGATGGTATCCTGTTCAGGAGGGATTTTAATGGGACCCTGCTGAGATGCATTGAAGGGGATCAGGCTGAGAGGATGATTAAGGTGTTAGGATAAACCACGGACAGAAATAAAAATTACATGCAAATATAACCAATAACAGAAAATAATAGAACACACAGAAATGAACACAAGGCACCAAGATTTAACGTGGTTCACCCAATCCCTGGGCTACGTCCACCAAACAGCAAGTCCGATCTTATTACAATCCAGTGATTACAACCTGATTACAATCCGTAATCCCTTACAGCTCAATACCGCCGCAAGAACCAATTTCGTATCACCACACATCAAAAATACCCAACCCTAAGCCCTTTTTATACAAGTATTAAACCGCTTTAGGGTTATAACATGTCGGCCATATGTCGGCCATAATATGTCGGCTACCATGTCGATGTCGGCTACTTCCAAAAAAAAAAATTTTTTTCGGGGCGATGCCCCGAACCCCACTATTTATGAAGTATGTACAGTACTTTCCTGATCAGTCACCACAATCTAACAATCTCCCACTTGGGGACTGATCAGGCTCCACACTAAACAACAATCTCCCACTTGGAGACTGATCCTGTAGCAATACAACTACCACATGGGGCTCCCACTGGATCAAACCACCCTGGACTCTGCTGTTCTTTTATTCATATTTAGTCTAAAAGACCAACTGAAGCTGAAGAGGAGGTCAGCTTCTCCCTTGTGACAACCTTTGTCAACATATCTGCTGGATTTTCATTGGTATGTATCTTCTCCAGCTTTAACTGTCCATCCTCCAAAACTGACCGAATGAAATGGTACCGCAACTGTATGTGTTTGGTCTTAGAATGCAGAGCTGAATTCTTAGCAAGATGAATGGCACTCTGACTATCTGTGAACAAATAATTATCCTTCTGAGGATGTCCCAATTCTTCCAAGAAGAACTGAAGCCATATCATCTCTTTGGCGGCCTCTGTAGCAGCAACATACTCTGCCTCTGTAGTGGAGAGAGCATTAATCTTCTGTAGCCTAGAAACCCAGCTCACGGCTGCCCCACCAATAGTAAAGACATAACCTGTAGTACTCCGCCTGGTATCAATATCCCCAGCCAAATCTGAGTCAACATAGCCCTGTAAATCAGTAGTAGAGCCCCCAAAGTGTAAACACTTATTGGATGTTCCTCTCAAATATCTGAGAATCCACTTGACAGCATTCCAATGCTCAAAACCTGGATGACTCATATACCTGCTAACGACTCCCACTGCATGTGCAATATCTGGCCTAGTGCATACCATAGCATACATCAAACTTCCTACAGCTGAAGCATAAGGTACCTTGGACATCTTATCCTCCTCTTCTTGTGTCTTGGGACACATCTCCTTAGTCAATTTCAAATGACCAGGTAAAGGTGTGCTGACAGCTTTAGCATTCTCCATAGAGAAACGTTGCAACACCTTCTCAACATAATCAGCTTGAGATAGCGTCAATGTTCTGTTCTTCCTATCTCTGCAAATCTTCATACCAAGGATTTGTTTTGCTGCCCCCAAATCCTTCATAGCAAATGCATGTGCTAATTGGCGTTTCAGCCCCTTAATATGATCCATGTTAGACCCAGCTATAAGCATATCATCAACATATAAACATAAAATAATGTAGCTATCATCATCCAACCTCTTAAAATAAACACAGTAATCTGAATGACACCTATTATATCCATGCTTATGCATAAAACTGTCAAATTTCAGATACCATTGCCGAGGTGCTTGCTTCAGGCCATATAAACTTTTCTTCAATTTGCACACTAAGTTCTCCTTACCTTTGACCTCAAAACCCTGTGGCTGAGCCATATATATTTCTTCATCCAAATCACCATGAAGAAAGGCTGTTTTAACATCCATCTGCTCTAAATGCAAATCTTCAGTAGCCACAAGACTTAAAACAGTACGAATAGAAGTCATTTTAACAACAGGAGAAAATATTTCATCAAAATCAATTCCTTTTTTCTGTGCAAATCCTTTTACAACTAACCTGGCCTTAAATCTTTTCTTACCTCCTTCCTCTTCTTTCAACCTGTAAACCCATTTATTCTGTAAAACCTTTTTACCTGCAGGCAACTTGCACAAATCCCATGTCTTATTTTTCAGCAAAGAGTCCATTTCATCTTTCATTGCAGACTCCCACTGAATCTTAGTATCCACCTGCACAGCTTCATCATAACTTTCAGGTTCACCAGCATCAGTAAGTAAAATAGAATACAAAGAGGGAGAAAACCTTTGTGGAGGTCTAATTGGCCTTGTTGACCGTCTAACATTCACTGGTGTATGTGGTATTTGTTGTTGCGGTTGTTGCACATCATGAGGAATGGCTGGAACATCAGCTTTTGGAGTATCATCCAGCACTACATAATCATCTTCTTTCTTCTCATGTTGCTGCAACAGATCTTTGTACAACACTTTTTCATTGAATATGACATCCCGGCTTCTTATAATTTTATGATTTTTAAAATCCCAAAGCCTATAACCAAATTCATTAATGCCATATCCAACAAAGACACATTTCTTTGATTTAGCTTCTAGTTTGGTTCTATTTTCAGAGTCTATATGAGCAAAAGCTTCACAACCGAAGGTCTTGAGAAAAGAATAACTCACCTTCTTGCCAGTCCATGCTTCCTCTGGAATACCACAGCCCAAAGGAGTAGAGGGACCTCTATTAATCAAATATACTGCAGTATTGACAGCCTCCGCCCACATGTGTAAGGGCAACCCAGCATGCAACCTCATGCTCCTTGCGCGCTCCATTATAGTTCTGTTCATGCGTTCAGCCACTCCATTTTCCTGTGGAGTCCTTGGAACAGTTTTTTGTCTATGAATACCATTAGTGGAGCAATAATCTTCAAATTCATGACTGCAATACTCACCACCATTATCAGATCTGAGACATTTTAATTTCTTACCAGTCTCATTTTCAACCAAGCATTTCCATTTCTTAAAAGTTTGAAATACATCAGATTTCTGTTTAAGGAAATAAACCCATACTTTTCTAGTTGCGTCATCAATAAATGTAACATAATAATGAGAGCCACCAAGGGAAGATACCTGAGCCGGTCCCCATACATCTGTATGCACAAGTTCTAATTTCTCCTTTTTATTTTCCTTCCCTGTCTTTACAAAACTCACTCTCTTTTGTTTTCCATACACACAACTTTCACAGAAATCCATATTCACACATTTTAGACCTGGTAAAACTTTCCTTGAATGAAGTACTTTCATACCTTTCTCACTCATGTGCCCAAGTCTATTGTGCCATAGCGCTGTATCAGAATCCACAGCAGCTATTTGTTCTCCCTGCTCATCTGCAATAATTGTTCCTGAATATTCATTTTTCTCTGAAACAATCAAAGTAGAAGGAACAATATGACCTGTACAAAGATATAAGGTGCCTACTTTCACACCTTTTGCTACTACAAGGGAACCTTTTGAAACCTTCCAATTTTTATCATTAAAAGTAACTACACAACCCTCATCACCGAGTTGCCCTGCTGAAATTAAATTTCTACTTAGTTTTGGAACATGTCTTACCTCATGTAGTAGCCAATGATTCCCATTCTGCAACTTAATCTTAATTTTTCCCTTTCCAACAATCTGACAGGGTTCATTATCCCCCAAATAAACAAGCCCAAAATCCCCTTGGACATAATCAATGAAATAACCTCTATGAGGTGTAGCATGAAAAGAAGCACCAGAATCTAAAACCCATGAATCATCAACACTCTCTAAAGACAGAAGCAAAGCATCCTCTTCGGATTTATTACTTACCACATTTGCCTCTTTGTCTCCATCTGATTTATCTCCTTCATTTTTCTTTCGAGTCCAGCAATCTTTCTTTTTGTGCCCTGGTTTCCCACAGTACCAGCAATCATTTGGTCCTCTTGATTGAGACCTCCTCCCCTTTGACTTTCCTCTTGATTTCCCACGATTTCCAGAGTTACTTCCTCTTTCAGTCGTTCTGCCCCTGCTTTGTGCATTTAAAGCACTTCCTGATGTAGATCCACCTGAGGATTTTCTACGAGTTTCCTCACTTAAAATAACACCGATCACATCATCATATTTTAGGGTACTAGATCCAGGAACAGAATTACTCACCGCCATTACCAAGCCATTCCAGCTTTCAGGCAAAGAACACAAAATCAAGAGAGCCCTAATTTCTTCATCAAAATTGATACCCACAGAAGATAATTGACTAGTAATAGTATTAAACTCATTTAAATGATCTGCAACAGATCCACCTTCTGCCATTTTCATATTAAATAAACGCTTCATGAGAAATACCTTATTTGAAGCGGAGGGCTTTTCATACAGTGTCGCTAGGGTTTTCATCAAATCTTCTGTCGTCTTTGCTTTTGTAATATTAAATGCCACCGATGGTGCCAAGCATAACCGAATGCTTCCAAGTGCCTTTCTATCCAAAAGATCCCATTCAGCCTCTGACATAGTTCCCTGATTCTTGGCTTTTCCTTCCAACGGCTTCCACAAATCCTTCTGATATAAATAGTCTTCCATTTGCATCTTCCATAACTGGAAGTTCTGCCCATTAAACCTATCAACCCTCAGCTTACCATCATCTGCCATTGCTCCCACTCAACCGTGAGACTCCCACTTAACCGTGAAACTTTCCTGCAGAGGATAACTGAGAAACAACTAGGCTCTGATACCACTTGTTAGGATAAACCACGGACAGAAATAAAAATTACATGCAAATATAACCAATAACAGAAAATAATAGAACACACAGAAATGAACACAAGGCACCAAGATTTAACGTGGTTCACCCAATCCCTGGGCTACGTCCACCAAACAGCAAGTCCGATCTTATTACAATCCAGTGATTACAACCTGATTACAATCCGTAATCCCTTACAGCTCAATACCGCCGCAAGAACCAATTTCGTATCACCACACATCAAAAATACCCAACCCTAAGCCCTTTTTATACAAGTATTAAACCGCTTTAGGGTTATAACATGTCGGCCATATGTCGGCCATAATATGTCGGCTACCATGTCGATGTCGGCTACTTCCAAAAAAAAAAATTTTTTTCGGGGCGATGCCCCGAACCCCACTATTTATGAAGTATGTACAGTACTTTCCTGATCAGTCACCACAATCTAACATAAGGAACTTCATGATGGCCCTAATGGTGGCCATTTCTCTGCAAGAACAACTGCCATGAAGATCATGAGGGCTGGTTATTATTGGCCATCTCTGTTCCATGATTTTTATGGATATGTGAGAAAATGTGAGAAATGTGCTTTCTTCTCAGGCAAACAAAGGCTTGCAGCTCTCCCCCTTCGTCCTATTCAGGTAGATCAGCCCTTTACTCAGTGGGGGTTGGATTTTATAGGCCCCATTAGTCCTCCATCTAGTGCAGGTCATAAATGGATTTTGGATGCTACTGATTATTTCACTAGGTGGACAGAGGTAGTTTCCTTGAAGGATGCCATAGAACCATCAGTTGTTGAGTTCCTTAATAGGATTTTATCTAGGTTTGGTGCTCCTTCTACTATCATCTCAGACAATGCTAAGTCTTTTGTTGGAACCCAGATTTGTGCATGGGTAATGAATCACAATATCTACTTGAGCACATCATCAAATTAATACCCCCAGGGTAATGGTTTGGCTGAGTCTTCCAACAAGAATCTGATCAAAATGATGAAGAGGACAATAGAAGACAATCAAAGGGTCTGGCATAAGAAATTAAGAACTACTCTGTGGGCTGATAGGATAACACCCAAGAGATCTGTTGGGAATTCACCTTTTGTACTGGTATATGGTAGGGAGGCCACACTCCCAATTTCATTGGAATTCCCATCCTTGGAGTTGGCTCATCAGCTGGAATTGATTGAAGATAATGCCATGTCAGTAAGAATGGCAGAGCTGATTGAACTAGAAGAAAAGAGAAATAAAGCTATGCAAACCCTAGAGATACATCAGCAGTAGATGAAAAGGAGTTTTGATAAGAAAACTAGGGTTAGGACCTTCAGAGAAGGAGATTTAGTTCTAAAGTGGGATTCAGATAGGGAAAAACCAGGAATACATTCCAAATTTAACGCACTATGTAGTGGCCCCTATCTGATTGCTAGTTGCAAACAGGCTAATGCATTCCAGCTAAGCCAGCCCAATGGAGAGATTTTGCCCATTCTAGTCAATGAGATCTATCTGAAACCATGTTTCTAAAAATTGGGAATCCATGTACATAAGTAGTTTAGTTCTTTTCTGTTGTTTCTTGCTTTTCAATTAGTGCGCGTGCACATGGCTCTCTCTTTGAGTTGCCAGCTTCCGAGGTTTTGACAGTTTTGAGGTAACAAAGGTAGAGCTAGGGTTTTCAAATGTTTTGATCTCCTCACAAAAGGCTTAGGGTTTTGCAGTTCTCAGATTCATATACTTTTGGACTCTGTGGCCCAATGGATCGTTACAAGCACTGGTCATGCATCGAGCAGGCTCATGCCCCTTGTAAGTTGCCAGAAATGTTATCATTTGTTCGCCCCACCAAGACTCAAATTTAAAACGTCCAGCTCATTCAACGGCTAATTCCTAGAGTTAATATTATTTTAATTCCTAAGCAATCAAGCCTTATAACATGGTTTATGTGGCTCGCAGGTTCTCCATCGTCAGATCTGAGGAGATCGACGGTTGGTGCTATCTTGCCTTTTGAAGTTGCACGGTGAATATGATGGCAACATAGTGCCCTTCTACCACATGTTCGGTGAGTCTCAGATGTTAGCAAGAATTCGTCAGTCAGTTGGTAGGTGGCCAGTTCCTATTCATTGATGCACTGAGGGGGATGATCTATCTTGCTCGCTGTCGGATCAGTTCAGATCAACGATAGGTGCCATCTCGCTATGGTGAAGTTGCGCGGTCTTTACCTTGGTGACATAGCGCCTTAGTGACACGTGTCAGGTGGGGCCATGTTATCTCATAAACTTCAAAGGTGATACCAAGTGTGCTGATAGAAAAGAAGCAAAGTGTGAAGTACGACGAGTCTTCACAATCGTCGGATTAAGTCAGATCGACAGAAGATTCCATGTCACTACGTTGAAGTCGCGCGATCTTTACCATAGCGACATAGCGCCCTTTTGCCACGTGGATCAGCGGGGCCAGGTCTCACCAGGGTAAATCTGTCAAGTACTACCAAGTGTCATTTGAGTGTGGTGCAGTTGCTGAGGTGGCGCTAGATATGATGGGCCTGTGGTAAGAACAGTATAGTGGTACGACGAGTCTCTACGATCGTCAGATTTAAGGCAGATCGACGGTTGGCACCATCTCGCCACCGAAAGTTGCACGGTGGATACCATGGTGACATAGCGCCTTGTTGACACGTGTCTCGCTAGCTCAGCCAAGCTTGGTGGTTAACAACTAGCAGTTAGTGTGATCGCTATAGTTAGCAATAATAGTTTGAAGAGTGGCACAGTTAGTTCAATAAAAGGAGGTCAATCGCAGAGGACTTCCCAGGTGGCAGAACGAAAAGAAGTGATTGATCTGCGTGGCCCAGTTGAGTTGTGAAACTAGGTTGACTCTCTGACCCCCGCTGATTCATGAACCAAAAAACAAAGCTGATCTATTTTGTTGTGCGATATGATCTTCATGATCAATCCAAACCTACCTAGAATGAATTTAGAGTGAGGAAGAACACTCCACTATCTTAGTCGATCCATCTACCCAGTCAGAACATCGATGGCATCATTTTTAGTCCTCTCAGGACACCTGTTGCAAAATAGATCAAATTTTCTTCAGATCCCCATGATTTTCCTCCGCAGGACTTAATGGCAGGTAGCTGCGAAGTCATTTCAGCAGGAAAAGATCTCAGTTATGCCTGAACTATAAAGGCAGATTCTGTAGTTTTTGTGAGGACCTTCTCTCTGATTTTCCTCTACTATTGCTCTACGATTCCAGTCTAAATTCTCCTGTGCCTCTGAACTGTCTGATTCTCTACTTATCTCTTTCAGCCAGTGGTATTAAAGTGCAAGAATTATTTACCTATGCCATTTCTTTGTGGAAATCTGTAATCTGCATGACTGTATCTTTGCTAGTCTTTGGATGATATATAAGTGAACTTCTTCCTTGTGTCATTCATCTTGGTTTTCTGATCTGTATGTGGTTATTTGATTAAAGCAAGTCTAGATGTGTATATCCTTAGTTTTATTCTAGTTCAGTAGCGCATGTATGGGTAGAGATTGGTCCAAACACTCTATTTTGGTGCATCACCTCCTTAGATTAGACTAGGTAGATTTACCTTTGTGCCCTTTTTCTCCCTTTTCCTCTCCAAGAAGCAGATAGGTGCGCCTTGATAGTAAGAGGAAGCCGGCCTTCTTTGGAAACTCAACCTCACAGTTCAAGTCCCACAGCTTGGAGGTTGTTTCCATGTTTCACTAGGTTGTCCTCGCGCATAGGCCTTGGACAAGGGTGAAAACCTAAGTGACAAAAATCATTAAGAATAAATTCACATTACAGTCCCATCATGGTGACTAGAAAATAAACAAGGATAACTGATCAATGACCAAAAATAATGGTTAAGTCAAGTGTCTCATACATAAGAATCTCAACTATAACAATCTGTAATCACATCCAATACATAGAGCATTCCATCACATAACCATGGTTGGGTTTATAAAGATCAAAATTAAACATCATCATGACATCACAATCGCATAACTCCCAATCCTCTGGTAGACGTCCTATAATTGGTCAACACTAGTCAACCCAAAACCCAAAACAATAGCATAAAGAATACACAATGCAACCACATGTTTTGGTTTTGCTAAATTTACAATTTGAATTTAAATGCAAAAGTCTCGGTTTATGCTTCCAAGTTTAGAGAAAGAATTTGAAGGAACATTTATACATTTAGAATGAATACAAATCCATTCTTTAATTATAATTTTAATCCAAACGTCCCCCACCAATATAACAATCAATATTTAATATACATAATAAAACAATTAATTTAAATCATTAGCCTTTGATATAAATCAATTATCAATTTTACAATTATAAAACAAATAATCGTATTTACATATTATATACATACTTATATATATATATATATATATATATATATATATATATATATAATTAAAATATATACATATAAATACATATATGAATATATAAATTATTTTATCATTTAACAAAATTGAATTAATCAAATTCGATTAATGCCAAAATTAAAATAAATTATGGCAAACATTTTTTAAACAACACATATTTATATAACATGACTGTCGGTACGCAGGACCCTGTGGTCGCAGGGCCTACAACGTCAGTGCTACTGCGTACCATTGCCATCGTAGTACTTGCGACGATGGTACACTGTGACCACAGTGGGGGGTGCGGGTCTCGTTCCCCCCCCCCAACTCAATGTATAAAATGTTTATTATTTTTTTTTTAAATTGCTAATGCGATTTCCATTTGTGATTTGGTTTAAAACGTTTCTTTAAACATTTTCGCCCACGGGTATGTTGTCCATTTTTTTATAACAAATATATATTATATATACATATATATGTATATATATAAAGGTATGTATATATATATATATATATAATTGTGTGTGTATATATATATATATAAGTATAAGCAAATTGACAATATATCAATGCAACTTAAATTTTTCAGAATTCCCCCATAAAACTTTGATCTCCCAAAATTTCCAATAATTAATCTAATGGGTTTGACTATGAATCTCAACCCTAGCCCCGTGTTCTTTTCAGATCCATGCATATAAATTTTCAAATAAATTAATTTACTCATATTGAGAATGCACAATAAATTATGAAATTCTTCAGAAGACGTATAGAAGACACGAAGAAGACAGGGAATGCATGATACGGAAATAGCATAAGTAAAATCACAAGAATCTACTCGGATTCTGATGCTAAATTGCTCTTCCTTAGAAACCCGCAGAGCAAGCTCCTCCCTTCTTCAGAGTTTTTGAGTCCTCCAATACTCCAATTTGCACTCCAACTGCTATGTCTAAGCTTCTAGGAATGCCTGAATATAAAGAGCTTTCAGGAAACATCTAGAATGCTTCTAGAAACAGCTAGAAGGTGTCACCAACTAAGCATGGGTCTTTTCCAACCTTCAAGATGAGCCATAGGGTTGTAGACACCATGTGCTTAATTGATGCACTAACCCCCATGTTGTTGACACTTGAGAAATAGAAAAGTGCATTAATTCCCATGCAAGCTTATAACTCCAATTCACTTTTTTATATAATTTCTATTTAAATATTCATAACTTCCATTTTAATCTTTATAACTTCCATCTTAATTTTTATAACTTTTGTTTTAATTTTTATAACTTTTATTATTATTATTTATTTGTTACTTTATTATTATTTTATAATTATTTTTAATTTTAATTTCTAATTTTCTTTTATTTAATTCTTTTTCCTCAATTAATTCCCATTCAATTAATTATAATCAAATTATCAAATAACATGATATTTTATATTCATTTCCTCAAATAATTAATTTATTAATTAAATCTATTTATTAAGACTTAATTAATACAAAATTCACCATAGACCTCCAAGATAAAATATGAAAACTCATCATAGAACAAATCACTCAAAATCAATCTAAAGGGTTAAAAATCACGAATCATGTCATCTGACACATTCGGTGGGTAAAATATCTAGATACTTGTCCTACCTCACTAGGACAATTGGCTTAAGGGTTTGGGATTTGGACTTGAGAATTTATCTCCTTTCTCTTATCATTGAGATAGTATAATAGTGTACGCTCATCCTAGCGATTTAGAGAAGTCGATACCCGGTACCTGCAACCTACAAAAAAACCATGCATATACATACAATATATAATGCTAAGCTAAACAGACAATGGTAGGAAGTGGTGCATCGTGTAGATCCCAACTAAGCAGGTGACTACGACTCCCTTCCTTGACCACATTAAAAATGCCATACAATAAAAAAACACGCACACCATACACATGCAAGTTTGGGGTAAGTATCCATAATAAAACACATGAGATAATAACCATCAACTAATCATCAACAATAACTGAAAACAATATAATGATCATCATGTATGCATGAAATGTAAAGTCTAAATGATCTCATCACATAACCTCTGAATCCATAACACAATGTCTGATAGTCTCAAAACAATACCACTAATCCATCAACATAAAACTAGTCCATCATAGTCTGATAATAATAGCAACAATATATCCAGAAAAGATGTGAACGAGGGTAGGCACTACATCCACCCCCCCTTGGGTTAAGCTTACTCCGAGAAGCCTACAAACAAGTAGGGATATAACTTCTTCAATCTAGCTGCATCTTCCCATGTAGCTGAAGAATCATCAATAAGGTCCCATTGGACCCTTACTTGCTCGATGGTTCAACCCCTGAGGGTCAACTCCCGCTACTCCAAAATATGAACCGGCTCCAAAGCCAGCTACCCATCCTCTACCTGCAACGCATTCCAGTCAAGAAAATGTACAATATCAGGTATATACTGCCGAAGCACTGAAATATGGAAAACATCATGAATGTGAGCTAGGCTAGGCGATAGAGCAAGGCGGTAAGCAACTGGGCCAATCCTCTCTAAAATATCGAATGGTCCCACAAAGCAAGGTGCTAGCTTAGAACCCTTTCCATATCGGATCGAACTCTTTCACGGCTGCACTCTCAAGAAAACTTTATCACCCATAGAAAACTACTTATCAGTCCTATGATCATCGGCATACTTCTTCTACCTATCCTGTGCCGTAGTCAAGTGCTCACGGATACGCACTACCTGTTGCTCCATATCATGAATCATCTCAAGACCCAATAGGATGCGATCCTCAAGGCTATCCCAACTCAAGGATGTACGACAAGGACGTCCCTATAATGCCTGAAATGGTGCCATGCCAATAGAACTATGATACCCGTTGTTGTAAGCAAACTCCACTAGGTAGAGATAATCCTCCCAATGTATCTCCCTATCCATCACATACATCCATAACATATCCTCCAAAACCTGATTCACCCTCTCTGGCTGACCATTAGTCTCTGAATGATATGTCGAACTGAAGTTTAACTACGCTCCAAGCTCATGCTGCAGTGGTGTCCAGAATGTAGATGTGAATACAGGATCCCTGTCAGAAATGATCTTTCTAGGAATACCATGTAATCTCACAATAGCACGCATAAAGACATTAGCTACAGAAGCTGCTATGTAGGAAGACCTAATCGATGAAAAATGCGCCACCTTAGTTAATCGATCAACAGTGACCATGATAGCATCATGACGTCGAACAACCATAGGTAATCCTACAATGAAATCCATGGAGATAATATCCCATTTCCAAGAAGGAATGAGATTTGGCTGCAAAAGTCCAGTCGGGTGCTGATGTTCTTCCTTAACTCTCTAACACTCAAGGCACCTAGCCACAAAATTAGCAATATCTCACTTCATCCCTAACCAAAAAAACAAACGTCTCAAATCAACATGCATCTTCTTGACACCTAGATGTGCTGAGTATGGTGTACGATGGGTTTCTGCCAGTATAAGGGTGCAAAGCTCATCTAAAAATGGCACATATATCCTCCTCAGATGTCTTAAAAGACCATCTAATTCTTGAACATAACCTGCAAACTTTCCTTCCAAAGATCTTCCTGAATCTATCTCTCTGCACACTTCCTAATACCAGGAATCTGTAGGAAGTGCCTGAAGAATTTGACTCCTCAAATCCACACTAAGGGTCATCGATGATATCACATGTCTCCTACGACTCAAAGCATCTTCCACCACATTCTCCTTACCGTGAATGTTCTTAACCTCAAAATCATATTCGCATAGAAACTCCATCCATCGCTTCTAGCGAGCATTCAAATTAGGCTGAGTAAAAATGTACTGAAGACTACGATGATCGCTGTGTAGCTCAAATCTATGCCCCAACAAGAAATGTCTCAATCTAGTCAAAGCATGAATTACTGTTGTTAACTCAAGATCATGTGTAGGATAATTTAGCTCATGATCCTTGAGCTTGCGTGATTCATACGCAATCACCCATCCATTCTGCATCAACCCTACCCCAATCCCTTCAAGAGAAGCATCTGTACACACCATGAAATCACCTTTTGGATTAGGTACGACTAGAATCGGTGCACTGGTCAAAAGCTCCTTGAGCTTCTGGAAAGCTTCCTCACATTTCCCTATCCACACGAATTTCTTTCCTTTCCTCTGAAGAGAAGTGATAGGATGTGCTATCCTAGAGAAGTTCTGGACAAATCTGTGATTATAATCAGCCAAACCCATGAAACTACAAATCTCTGACACATTAGTTGGTGTAGGCCAATCTATTATCACCTGAATCTTTGCAGGATCCACTGAAATACCATCGCTTGAAAATTTTAATGGTTAGATGTAATCTTTCTATCAAATTATATTTTCAGATGCGTATGGACAAACCTATTAGATGGATGAATGGGTAAATTTAGAGAACAATTACCTTGTAGGAGAAATTCTTAATTCATCACAAACTGCCCTGTCACTGCCCCTTGGATAGACCCGAACTAAGTCATTTATAACTTTTTATCGTGATAGAATTTATTCGATCGCTCTAGTCAAAAGTGGTGCAACTTGGCCTTCTCCAACATATTTCAATTTCAGCTCGATCCAACAGTTCATTAGGGAGATATGGCCCTCGTACTGGGACTGTTTAATTCAAAGATAGATATTTCTCCATTTCTCATAACCAAGAGTTCTTTATGCTTAAACTTCAAAAAAATAATATATCAAAGCATGGTATGAATTAAAGATATTATTGTAATCTTCCTTTAGTAGAATCTTATTTTTATGCATTAGTTTTATATAATTTATTAACTAATCTAATTAAGATTAGTTAGTAGTAGAAGAAGTATAATTAATCTATTTATCAACCAACATAAGAGGTATTTAGTTGAGATATTAATATTGGAGATTTATTATAAATTTTTTTATTAGTAAAGTAATAATTTGAACATTGATGGAATGATACATAGTTGACTCTTAATGAACGAAACTATTATCAGCTGATAATCATGTAGTATTTGACATAACTACTAGTTAATTTAATCCTAGAATTAATTAGATTTAATTGTTAATAGAGTTTTAATTGTTTTATCAAGGGAATATTAGTATTCATTGAAAGAATGACGAATGTGGTTATTATAGATTTATTAATAAGATTTCCAATATAGCTTGTTATTAAATATTAACAAGTTATTATTATTGAACTATGAATATGAATATTTGTGTACTAGATTATAGTTGACTTTTAAGTTACAAAATTATAGTTAGTTATTAGTCAACTGATATTAATTGGAACGTTGCCACAGATATGTAATTATTAATTAAATTAATTAGAGTTAATTAGATTTAATTAATAATTAAGTTATGTAATGAAGCTTTAATTGATATGCTAATATTGATTCCTCTAGAGCAAAGTTGTGAAGTATGTATATTAAAGTTGACAAGTCGTACTCTCATAAATTGAATAATGTTCTTAGATATTTAAATGGTGAGACTTAGTAATATTTGATTGAGAACTATTAAGATGTTAAAATGTCATGGATTGTGTACCTATGTTAATTGATTGATTTAATTGATCACTTTAATAAAGTTATAATCTTCTTATTCGAAGACTAGTAATTGGCTCTCTTATAATTTAGACAAATAATGATCCTTGATTTATGTTAAAAGTTGAAGTAGCATTAAAGAAGAGTTAATCAATTAGCATATGGATCTTAGTTAAATAAAGAGAACAATTTAATTAAAGGTCAATGATGATCAGTTTAGTGAATATTTATCCATAAGTTATTCTTAGAATATAATTCTTAATAATGGAAGGATAATGCTATCGGGGAACAATTAGGTTGACTTGTAGGTTAAATGACGAAACTTAAGACACTTGAAGTATACTTGAAACAAAAACTGAAGCTCTACACTTAATTCAACTATGTGATTTTAGTAAACCAAAACATTTGTTTGCATCGTGTATTCTATATGTTTCTTGTTTTGGGTTTTGGGTTGACTAGTGTTGACTTGTCTTAGGTTGTTACCAGAGGCTCGGGGGTTATGAGATGTGATGGCATGTTGATTTTATTTGGTCTCGATCTTTATAAGCCCAACCATGGTAATGTGATCGTGTGCTTTATGAAATGTTTGTATTGCTTTTCAGTCTTCACGTGTGAAGTTGAGATGTATGTGTATGAGACACTTGAGCTAATCATTTTTGAGTCATTGATCAGTTATCCTTGGATTACTTTCTAGTTGCCATGATGAAACTGAAATGTTGATTTATTTCTTGATGATGTCATGTTGTGACATGTTTGACTCAACCATTTCGGAGTCTTCGATCAGTATGATTTTGAGATATTTTTGGTTGCTTGTTGAAAACCAATGGATATGGTGAATTATTTTGAGATATATTTTAGTTATTGAGAACCAATGGATACTTATGATTATCAGTGATGCCTTCAGTTTCCAATAGAGAACTGTTGTGGTCATAATTTTCTATGGATGCTTTTCAGATGCTCATGGAGATTTGATGATTCATATCTTGGAGATTTGATGATTCTTATTATGGATATTTGATGCTTTTATCATGGATATTTGATGATTCTTTTTTATGGATTATCTTTTGGATTTTCTTACACTCACTTGTACAAGACTGTGGTGATTTTATGATTCCATGAGCTTAGGGTAGGTAATCTACCTGTAGTGTCGGGAAGTGGCTTGCAATGGGGGCCAGGGCCCTAAGTGGCTGCCAGGGTAACTCATTTCAAGTTTGGTTAATAAGTGATAACATTTACACTCTAAATGGGGATTAAATGAACCTAAAAAGATAATTGTTTTGATGTTCTAGCCCATGCCTTGAGCACTTGTACAGGCTAGGATGAGAGTAGTGAGAACGCATGGTTGCGACCGTGCATTCCGTAGTATGCCTTGTCAGTATGAGAGGATACTAGTGGCCACATGAGATCAGTATGGACCTGTGGAGTTTAGCTAACTATAGGGTAACTTGTACGTGATAAATGCAATGAAATTTTTTCACTTGCATAGTAGGTTTCCTACATGTGATTGTTGTGCCTCTGGGAATTAGATGTCAATTTTGTGTGATGGAACCCTTGAGTAGTATACTTTTAGGATTCCTGGACTTATAGAGATTTGTGCTATGTGATTTTGATAGCCTATTTGAGACTTGAGATTATCTCCTCAGCATAGTGGGAGTGGACCACTTAGGTTCCACACGGTCAGGTGGTAGTGTATTTTTCACTCTTATTATTTGAGATCCATCCGAGACACCGTGGCTGGAGTATTCTTGGTTGGTATTTATCTTCATTATGTTCTTGGATCATTATGATAGATGATATACCTTATGATGGATGTATTTTTCTGGTATGTATCCTTTCAATGTTGCTTAGCATATGTTAGTTGATGTTATCTTATGCTTTACTTTGCATGTTAGTAGGATGTTTTAGGAGTGACATTCCTATTATGATAATACCGATGATCGCTTCGATGCTTTGGAATATTACGCACGGAGGGATGGCTAGGATCCATGATGGTCTAATGATGCTATTAATGGTTGGGAGGAACCGTGCACTTAGTTATTTGTGCTTGTGATATATGGTTATCTTTTATGATAGATGTTTATATCTTTTGCGATGATGTACTTTATTTATACGGATGTATATTCCTTTAAGCTTTTCATACCCTGTAATATGTATGGTGGATGATTGAGCAATCTAAAAATGTAATTTATGAACATTGGATGTATCATTGTTATTTCATAAGAATGTGATGTTACATGAATAAGTTATGATTATATGTAATTCAATGTTAAGGGATCTTTAAAGAATGTAACCTGTTATGTTATGTTTACTTTTATTTGAATTGTTTCTATTGCTTCTGCAAGTGTTGTGAATGGTTTATATTTCATGTTTTAAAAAAAATTGTTTGGTAAACTTAGTGAAATTATTTGAATCCCTTGGCGGGGCATTACATTTAGTATCAGAGCCCGAGTTTCAACATTGGGAGCTCTGGGTATATTGGAATGCCACTAGTTGTTAACTAGTTAAACAAAAATGAAAACTTTGAACTATCATGTGTATCTCTTTCAAACTTAAAACTTGAAACTAGGTGAGTTCTGAAACATAACTTAAAACCGTTACTCGCATATTTTTCATACTTCACCATTTAGTTTTTAAAACTAAAAATTCTACTGAAAATCTAAACGAAGGCAAAATTGAAAATTGAAACTCATTCTAGTTGCAAAACATGTATCTTTTATCTATGTTGTAAGGTAGTAAACCTTTATTTATCTTTGCAAGCATTAAGTTGCTCTTGTCTAGAATGTATTAGGGGATCTATTTTAGTAGTTGTTAAAAGAATGAATGTTGGATTGATATGGTTTTCGGTTTACCATTAAACCAGAATCATATTGCTCTAAGTGTATTGTAAAATCTTCAGTGGAATCATGTCTTCCTACAGAGAAAAAAAGATCAATGGTACCCACATAGTGAGTATCTTAGTTTTTAATTCTTGAAGGCTTCCAGGAGTAAGCCTAATCTCAGGGGAGGTGGATGTAGTGCCTGCCCCTGGTTTGCATTTTGTTATCATTGCTAAACTCTTTTAGAGCTAGTTTTATGTTTTGTAAATTAGTTTCTGGATTAGATTGTGTGATGATTTTTACCATCAATGTTTCGAATCACACTACGTGATCCATCATCAGGATGAGAGAGCAAGAGATCTCAAAAAAAATAAGTGGCAGATTTAGCCTAGACTTACCAAATAAAAGAGAACAAGAGCAAGGGAGAATAAGTGGCTCTCCCTTGCTCTTGTTCTCTTTTATTTTGTTTGACATCTCTTGCTCTCTCATCCTGATGATGGATCACATAATGTGATTCAGAACATTGATGGTAAAAATCGTCACACAATCTAATCTAGAAACTGATTTACAAAACTATGATAGATTGTGGAAATTTGATCACATTAATAATTTTATGTTGTTGGTTAGTAGCATTCTTTTGAGATTATGAGATATTGTGCTATGGATTCAGTTTATTATGTGATGAGATTACTTAGATTTTGCATTTTATGTATGCATGATGATTATTTTCAGTGTTTTCAGTTATTAATGATGATTAGTAAGATGATTTATTATCATGGATACTTACCCCATACTTGCATGTGTATGGTGTGCATTTTTCCTTTGCATGTTTGCTTTTGTATGGCGTGTTTGATGTGGTTAAGGAACGGAGTCATAGTCACTTGCTAGTTGGGATCTACACAATGCACCACTTCTTTCCATTGCCTATTTAGTTTAGTATATATTGTGCTTGTACATGCATGATTTTTATGCAGGTTGCAGGTACTGAGTATCGACTTCTCTGAATTGCCATGATGAGCGTAGCCTATCACACTATCTCAATGATAAGAGAGGGGAGATAAATTCTCAAGTCCAAATTCCAACCCTTTTAAGCCATTTGTTCTAATTGAAAATTAGGACAATTATTTGAGTTGAGTACCTTCCGAATACGTTGGATAACGTAATTCGTGATATAAACCTTTGGTTTGATTTTGGATGTATTTTGGCTATGATGGGTTTTTCATATTTTATTTTATGAGTCTTTGATGTATTTTCTATTAATTAAGCCTAATTAAAAAGATTTAATTAATGGTTTAATTAAATGGAAAATTAATAGGGTATTTTAATATTTATTTTCTTTAATTAATTGAAAAATTAATTAAATAAAATAATTAAATTTGAAGATAAAAGTTATAAGTTTAAATTTGGAATATGACAATATTTATTTTAATAATAATATATTTGGAGCTCATTTTTAAATAAATGACTAAATAATATTATTATTAAAGCTAATAAATATTTTAGCAATTAAGTTTTGAAAATAAAATTTAAAAGTGAGAAATATATTTAAAATTATTAAAAGATTCTAAATCTCATATGATTAAAATATAAATATATTAAGATTGAAAAGTGGAATTATTAAAGTAAGTGCATGAGATTTAATAAATAAATAAACTAAATTGGAAAGAGTAAATTAAATATTATATTAATTAATGTGCATTATTTTAATATTTGCTCACATAGGAGTTGGCAAATTCTCAAGAGTTGTCATGTAGACAACACAAGAGTTTGCACTCTAAGAATGCACTAGTTGTCTACACTTAGAAGTTAGCATTTTATTTGAGCACATGGTGTCTACAACCTTATGACTCATCTAGAAGGTTGGAGAAGGCCCATGCTTGATTGTCATGCTTATCTTCTAGTTGTTTCTACAGACACTCTAGATGCATCTTAGAGGCTTTTAAATAGAGGCTCTCTTAGTGTGTTTGTTCAAGCTTAAATGAAAGCTTAAATGGAAGCTACAAGCTACAAGATTCAAGCTAAAATGGAAGCTTCAAAGCTTACATGCATTTTGAGAAGCTCATATGCTTCTACATGCTCATATGTTTCTACATGTTTTTATGCTTCTTCTAGCACTTCTAGTCACTTGGAAGATTTGGTTGGCTAGGGTCATGGAGGAATTTCAGTGATGGAGAAGGAAGGGATTCTCTATGAACTTTTGAGACATGACAGATTAGCATCAGTGTCTAGGTGCACTCGTGAAATTCACATATTCTCTTTGCACTATTTCTCTTCTTGTCTTCATCATGTTTGTTATATGTGTTTGAATACTCCTTGTGATTGAATCTACAATTAAATTGGAATCTAGATATTTTATTGGTTGAGAAGAAAACAATAAAAAAACCCTAGTTCCAAATGAGAAAGAAATTAGATCTTAATCGAATTTGGGTTCGAATTTATATTGTGAAATTAGATAAGATTTGAAATTAAAATAGAAATTCTAAGTTGAAAATTTGAATGGTTAGATGTAATCTTTCTATCAAATTATATTTTTAGATGTGTATGGAAAAATCTATTAGATGGATGAATGGGTAAATTTAGAGAACAATTACCTTGTAGGAGAAATTCTTAATTCATCACAAACTGCCCTGTCGCTGCCCCTTGGATAGACCTGAACTCAGTCATTCATAACTTTTTATCGTGATCTAATTTATTTAATTGCGCTAGTTAGAAATGGCGCAACTTGACCCTCTCCAACATATTTCAATTTCAACCTGATCCAATGGTTTATTAGGGAGATGCGGCCCTCATACTGAGACTATTTAATTCAATGATAGATAGTTCTCCATTTGTCATAACCAAGAGTTATTTATGCTTAAACTTCACAAAATAAATATATCAAAGCATGGTATGAATTAAAGATATTATTGCAATCTTCCCTTAGTAGAATCTTATTTTTATGCATTAGTTTTATATGATTTATTAACTAATCTAATTAAGATTAGTTAATAGTAGAAGAAGTATAATTAATCTATTTATCAACCAACATAAGAGGTATTTAGTTGAGATATTAATATTGGAGATTTATTATAATTTTTTTTATTAGTAAAGTAATAATTTGAACATTGATGGAATGATACATAGTTGACTCTTAATGAACGAAACTATTATCAGCTGATAATTATGTAGTTATTGACATAGCTACTAGTTAATTTAATCGTAGAATTAATTAGATTTAATTGTTAATAGAGTTTTAATTGTTTTATCAAGAGAATATTAGTATTCATTGAAAGAATGATGAATGTGGTTATTATAGATTTATTAATAAAAATTTCAATATAGCTTGTTATTAAATATTAACAAGTTATTATTATTGAACTATGAATATGAATATTTGTGTACTAGATTATAGTTGATTTTTAAGTTACAAAATTATAGTTAGTTATTAGTCAACTGATATTAATTGGAACATTGTCACGGATATGTAATTATTAATTAAATTAATTAGAGTTAATTAGATTTAATTAATAATTAAGTTATGTAATGAAGTTTTAATTGATATGCTAATATCGATTCCTCTAGCAAAGTTGTGAAGTATGTATATCGAAGTTGACAAGTCCTACTCTCATGACTTGAATAATGGCCTTAGATATTTAAATGGTGAGACTTAGTAATATTTGATTGAGAACTATTAAGATGTTAAAAGGTCATGGATTGTGTACCTATGTTAATTGATTGGTTTAATTGATCATTTTAATAAAGTTATAATCTTCTTATTCGAAGACTAGTAATTGGCTCTCTTATAATTTAGACGAATAATGATCCTTGATTTATGTTAAAAGTTGAAGTAGCATTAAAGAAGAGTTAATCAATTAGAATATGGATCTTAGTTAAATAAAGAGAACAATTTAATTAAAGGTCAATGATGATCAGTTTAGTGAATATTTATCCATAAGTTATTCTTAGAATGTAATTCTTAATAATGGAAGGATAATGCTATCGGGGAACAATTAGGTTGACTTGTAGGTCAAATGAAGAAACTTAAGACACTTGAAGTATACTTGAAACGAAAACTGAAGCTCTACACTTAATTCAACTATGTGATTTTAGTAAACCAAAACATGTGTTTGCATCGTGTATTCTATATGTTTCTTGTTTTGAGTTTTGGGTTGACTAGTGTTGTCCAGTCTTAGGTTGTTACCAGAGGCTCGGGGGTTATGAGATGTGATGGCATGTTGATTTTATTTGGTCTCGATCTTTATAAGCCCAACCATGATAATGTGAGCTTTATGAAATATTTGTATTGCTTTTCAGTCTTCATGTGTGAAGTTGAGATGTATGTGTATGGGACACTTGAGCTAATCATTTTTGACTCATCGATCAGTTATCCTTTGATTACTTTCTAGTTTCCATGATGAGACTGAAATGTTGATTTATTTTTTGATGATGTCATGTTGTGACATGTTTGACTCAACCATTTTGGAGTCTTCGATCAGTATGATTTTGAGATATTCTTGGTTGCTTGTTGAGAACCAATGGATATGGTGAATTATTTTGAGATATATTTTAGTTATTGAGAACCAATGGATACTTATGATTATTAGTGATGCCTTCAGTTTCCAATAGAGAACTGTTGTGGTCATAATTTTCTATGGATTCTTTTCAGATGCTCATGGAGATTTGATGATTCTTATCTTGGAGATTTGATGATTCTTATTATGGATATTTGATGCTTTTATCATGGATATTTGATGATTCTCTTTTATGGATTATCTTTTGGATTTTCTTATAGTCGCTTGTACAAGACTGTGGTGATTTTATGATTCCATGAGCTTAGGGTAGGTAATCTACTTGTAGTGTCGGAAAGTGGCTTGCAATGGGGGTCGGGGCCCTAAGTGGCTACCAGGGTAACTCATTGTAAGTTTGGTTAATAAGTGATAACATTTACACACTAAATGGGGATTAAATGAATTTAAAAAGATAATTGTTTTGATGTTTTGGCCCATGCCTTGAGCGCTTGTACAGGCTAGGATGGGAGTAGTGTGAACGCATGGTTGCGACCATGCATTCTGTAGTATGCCTCGTCAATATGAGAGGATACTAGTGGCTGTGTGAGATCAGTATGGACCCGTGGAGTTTAGGTAACTGCTAGGGTAACTTTTATGTGATAAATGCGATGACATTTTCTCGCTTGCATAGAAGGTTTCCTACATGTCATTGTTGTGCCTCTGGGAATTAGATGTCAATTTTGTGTGATGGAACCCTTGAGTAGTATACTTTTAGGATTGCTGAACTTATAGAGATTTGTGCTATGTGATTTTGATAGCCTGTTTGGGACTTGAGATTATCTCCTCAGCACGGTGGGAGTGGACCACTTAGGTTCCACACGGTTGGGTGGTAGTGTATTTTTCACTCTTATCATTTGAGATCCGTCCGAGACACTGTGGCTGGAGTATTCTTGGTTGGTATTTATCTTCATTATATTCTTGGATCATTATGATAGATGATATACCTTATGAAGGATGTATTTTTCTGGTATGTATCCTTTCAATGTTGCTTAGCATATGTTAGTTGATGTTATCTTATGCTTTACTTTGCATGTTAGTAGGATTTTTTAGGAGTGACATTTCTACTATGATAATACTGATGATCTCTTTGGTGCTTTGGAATGTTACACACAGAGGGATGGCTTGGATCCATGATGGTCTAATTATACTATTAATGGTTGGGAGGAACTGTGCACTTAGTTATTTATGCTTGTGATATATGGTTATCTTTTATGATAGATGTTTATATCTTTTGCGATGATGTACTTTATTTATACGGATGTATATTCTTTTAAGCTTTTCATACCCTGTAATATGTATGGTGGATGATTGAGCAATCTAAAAATGTAATTTATGAACATTAGATGTATCATTGTTATTCCATAAGAATGTGATGTTAGATGAATAAGTTATGATTAGATGTAATTCAATGTTAAGGGATCTTTAAAGAATGTAACCTGTTATGTTATGTTTACTTTTATTCAAATGGTTTCTATTGCTTCTGTAAGTGTTGTGAATGGTTTATATTTCATGTTTTAAAAAAAATTGTTTGGTAAACTTAGTGAAATTCTTTGGATCCCATGGCGGGGCATTACATTGGATGTAGTGCTTACCCCTAGTTCGCATTTTGTTATCGTTGTTGAACTCTTTCAAGAGCTAGATTTATGTTGATGGTTAGCAGCATTGTTATGAGATTATCAGATATTGTGCTATGGATTCAGTTTATTATGTGATGAGATTACTTAGACTCTACATTGACAATTTATTAATAATTAATAACATCATCAATGTTAACTAAATGTTAATATTTAATAATAATTTAAAAATATTATTAATAAATATTATTACTAACTTTATTAATAACAATAATGTTTTTATTTAATAATGATTTGATTAATACCAAATTTTCAAAACATATTAAAGTTTCAAATACACTCTGACCATGGCTTAATAATACCACTGTCGTGGGTACCCTATGAGTACCCTGCGACCTTACCACATGCCACACGTCTTGCAGAGAAGGTCGAAGGAAAGGTACGAGGGGTTTAAATCGCATTGACCCCAACCGTTTCCGATAATGGTCACAGGCGGGTACCCTGCGACGTACAGGCACCCACAAGTACCTTCCACTCTACATCCACACGGCAATGTTGAGTGCACTGCTGTGGCAAATAAAGGGAATGGGGTGCTTTGGGTATAAACCTCTGCCCACCCCCAAAAGTTTAATATATATATTTTTTTCATTTTATAAAACATTTTCTATTATGCGCTAAAACATGTGATTCATGTTTAATAAATAAAGTTTTTGATTACAAATTACGCAAATATATATATAGTGCCTACCCTCGTTCACATCTTTTCTGGATACATTGTTGCTATTATTATCAGACTATGATGGACTAGTTTTATGTTGATGGATTAGTGGTATTGTTTTAAGACTATCAGATATTATGTTATGGATTCAGAGGTTATGTGATGAGATCATTTAGACTTTACATTTCATGCATACATGATGATCATTATATTATTTTTAGTTATTGTTGATGATTAGTTGATGGTTATTATCTCATGTGTTCTATTATGGATACTTACCCCATACTTGCATGTGTATGGTGTGCATGGTTTCTTATTGTATGGCATTTCTGATGTGGTCAAGGAAGGGAGTTGTAGTCACCTGCTTAGTCAGGATCTACACAATGCACCACTTCTTGCCATTGTTTGTTTAGCTTAACATTTTATATTGTATCTACATGCATGATTTTTTTGCAGGTTGCAGGTACCGAGTATCGACTTCTCTGAATTGCCACGATGAGCGTACCCTATTATACTATCTCAATGATAAGAGAAGGGAGATAAATTCTCAAGTCCAAATCCCAAACCCTTAAGCCAATTGTCCTAGTGAGGTAGGACAAGTATCTGGATATTTTACCCACTAAATGTGTCGGATGACATGATTCGTGATTTTTAACCCTTTAGACTAATTTTGAGTGATTTGTTCTATGATGAGTTTTCATATTTTATCTTGGAGGTCTATGGTAAATTTTCTATTAATTAAGTCTTAGTAAATAGATTTAATTAATAAATTAATTATTTGAGAAAATTAATATAAAATATCATGTTATTTGATATTCTGATTATAATTAATTGAATGGGAATTAATTGAGGAAAAAGAATTAAATAAAAGAAAATTAGAAATTAAAATTAATAATAATTATAAAATAATAATAAAGTAACAAATAAATAATAATAATAAAAAGTTATAAAAAAAAAACAAAAGTTATAAAAATTAAGATGGAAGTTATAAAGATTAAAATGGAAGTTATGAATATTTAAATAGAAATTATATATTAAAGTGAATTGGAGTTATAAGCTTGCATGGGAATTAACGCACTTTTCTATTTCTCAAGTGTCAACAACATGGGGGTTAGTGCATCAATTAAGCACATGGTGTCTACAACCCTATGGCTCATCTTGAAGGTTGGAAAAGACCCATGCTTAGTTGGCGACACCTTCTAGTTGTTTCTAGAAGCATTCTAGATGTTTCCTAAAAGCTCTTTATATTCAGGCATTCCTAGAAGCTTAGACATAGTGGTTGGAGTGCAAATTGGAGTATTGGAGGACTCGAGAACTCTAAAGAAGAGAGGAGCTTGCTCTGCGGGTTTCTGAGGAAGAGGGATTTAGCATCAAAATCCGGGTATATTCTTGTGATTTTACTTATGCTATTTCCGCATCATGCATTCCCTATCTTCTTCGTGTCTTCCATATGTCTTCTGAAGAATTTCATAATTTATTGTGCATTCTCAATATGGGTAGATTAATTTATTTGAAAATTTTATATGCATGGATCTAAAAAGAACACGGGGCTAGGGTTGAGATTCATAGTCAAACCTATTAGATTAATTATTGGAAATTTTGGGAGATCAAAAGTTTATGGGGGAATTCTGAAAAATTGAAGTTGTATTGATATATAGTCAATTTGCTTATACTTACATATATATATATATATATATATATATATATATATATATATATATATATATACCTTTATATATATATATATACATATATATGTATATATAATATATATTTGTTAAAAAAAATGGATAACATACGCATGGGCGAAAACGTTTAAAGAAATGTTTTAAACCAAATCGCAAATGGAAATCCTGTTAGCGATTTTTATAAAATAAATAATAAACATTTTATACATTGAGTCGAGGGGGGAACGAGACCCACACTCCCCACTGCGATTGTAGTGTACTGCCATCGCAGGTACTGCGACGACAGTGGTACGTAGTACCACTGACGCCGCAGGCCCTACGACCGCAGGGTCCTGCGTACCGGCAGTCATGTTATATAAATATGTGTTGTTTAAAAAATGTTTGCCATATTCGATCTTAATTTTGGCATTAATCAAATTTGATTAATTTGATTTTGTTAAATGATAAAATAATTTATATATTCATATATGTATATATTTAAAATATGTGTGTGTGTGTGTGTGTGTGTGTGTGTGTAAGTATGTATATAATATGTAAATACGATTATTTGTTTTATAATTGTAAAATTGATAATTGATTTATATCAAAGGCTCATGATTTAAATTAATTATTTTATTAAGTATATTAAATATTGATTGTTAGATTGGTGGGGGACGTTTGTATTAAAATTATAATTTAAGAATGGATTTGTATTCATTCTAAATGTATAAATGTTCCTTCAAATTCTTTCTCTAAACTTGGAAGCATAAACCGAGACTTTTGCATTTAAATTCAAATTGTAAATTTAGCGAAACCAAAACATGTGGTTGCATTGTGTATTCTTTATGCTATTGTTTTGGGTTTTGGGTTGAATAGTGTTGACCAGTTATAGGACGTCTACCAAAGACTTGGGAGTTATGCAATTGTGATGTCATGATGATGTTTAATTTCAATCTTTATAAACCCAACCATGGTTATGTGATGGAATGCTCTATGTATTGGATGTGATTACCAATTGTTATAGTTGAGATTCTTATGTATGAGACACTTGACTTAACCATTATTTTTGGTCATCGATTAGTTATCCCTGGTTATTTTCTAGTCGTTATGATGGGACTGTAATGTGGACTTATTCTTGATGATGTCATGATGTGACATGTTTGACTCAACCATTTTTGGAGTCTTCGATCAGTATGATTGAAATATATTTTGGTTATTGAGAACCATTGGATACTTTGATTATCAGTGATACTTCAGTTGCCAATTGAGAGCTGTTGTGTTCATGATTTTCTATGGATGTTTTCTCATGGGGATTTGATGCTTTTATGCATAGTTGATGATTTTATTATGGATTATCTTTTGTAATTTTGAGATTTATGATTCTATGAGAATTAGGGTAGGATATCTGCATGTAGTGATGGGAAGTGGCTTGCAATGGGGGCCGGGGCCCTAAGAGGTTGCCAGGGTAACTCATTATAAGTTGGATTGATAAGTGATAACATTCACACCTAATACTAACTGAATGAACCTAAAAATATAAGAGTTTTGTTCTCGCCCATGCCTTGAGTGCTTGTAAAGGCTAGGATGGGAGTAGTGAGAATGCATGGTTGCAACCTTGCATTTTGTAGTATGCCTCATCAGTATGAGAGGATACTAGTGGCCACATGAAATCAGTATGGACCCATGGAGTTTAGCTAACTACCAGGGTAACTTTTACGTGATAATTGCGATGACACTTTCTCACTTGCATAGTAGGTTCCTACATGTCATTGTGTGCCTCTGGGATTAGATATCAGATTTTGTGTTTGGAACCTTTGAGTTAGTATACTTTTAGGATTCCTGGACTTATAGAGATTTATGCTATGTGATTTTGATAGCCTGTTTGGGACTTGAGATTATCTCCTCAGCACGGTGGGAGTGGACCACTTAGGTACCACGCGGTCAGGTGGTAGTGTATTTTCTACTCTTATCATTTTGAGATTCATTGAGACATCGTGGCTGTTGCGTTCTTCATGATGGTGGATATGTATCCTTTTCATTGATGATTAGCATATGTTAGATGATGTTATCTTATGCTTTTGTGTGCATGTTAGATTACTTTCTACATATGATGTTATATATGTTAGGAATGACATTCCTACTATGTTAGTACCGATAATCTCTTCGACGATTTGGAATGTTACGCGCAGAGGGATGACTAGGATCCATGATGGTCTAATGATGCTATTAACGGTTGGGAGGAACCATGCACTTAGTTTATTATGTTTGATCTTTTTGTTGGATGTATATGTCTTGTATGATGATGTATCATGTGTATCATGTGATTATCTTTACTTTGATGTATCATGGATTAGAATAGGATGATGTACCTTATTCTATGTATGTATATTATTTTGAGCTTGTCATAGCCTATGACATGTATAGTGGATAATTGAGTATTTGAAATGTAATGTATAAGCATGGACTTATCATTATTATTTCATGTGGATGTTGTACTAGATGGATTCGTGTATGTTATATGTTTTTGGATGTAATTCAACGTTAAGGGATCTTAAAGAATGTAACCAATTGTGTATGTTATGTTTACTTTCAGATGGACATTACTATTGCTTCCATTATTGTGCATAAGTTATACGTGGTATTTAATTTCATGTTTAAAAAAAAAAATGCTACTAAACTTTGTGAAATTCTAGGTTAATTTTTTGGATCCCTTGGTGGGGCATTACATTTGGTATCAGAGCCCAAATTTCTACATTGGGAGCTCTAGGTATTTTGGAACAACTAGAACTTTGAAGTATTAAGTGTATCTTTCCGAACTTGAACTAGGTGAATTGAAATAGAACTCAAATTGTTACTTGAATATTTTTCATACTTCAACACTTAGTTTCAAAACTAGAAATTTTAACTTAAACCTAAACATAGAACTAAACTTAGTACCTTGTACTGTTGTAGGATGGTATTTGGGACTAGGTCTTCTGTTAGAGGTCGTGGCAGAAGTCATGGTCGTGGCAGAGCTATCAGTGTCCATGAGTCTGCCCATGAGGGATCGGCTCATGTAGAGAGCAGGGAAGAGCACTCTAGTAGGCAGTAGGGAGAGAGCGGTAGAGAGGACCAATCTGAGTCTGAAGAGGTTGGTTTGAGACAGATGATGTAGACTATTCTAGAACATCTACCTCCTGTTCAAGAATAGCCCAAAGTGCACCAGACAGAACAAGAGCATAGACGCAGATCTAGAAGTCCTCGAAAGGATTGTTAGAGGTCCATTGTGTCCACTCAGATGCAGGATCTTTCAAGATCCAAGGTTAAGCCTTTCAATGGGCAAGGTTCTGGTTATGTGGCTGAGCAGTGGCTTATTTCTCTTGACAGGATTTTTTCCATGCAAGAGTTCGATGGCAATGTTAAGGCAAGATTTGCGATCACTAATTTAGAGAATTTTGGGGCCACTTGGTGGACGATATAGGAGAAGAAGTTGGGAATCGATATGAGTAGTGTTACATGGGTGTTATTCCTAGAGAGTTTCCATGAACGATTCCTACCAGAGGAATGGAAACAACAAAGGGCTAATGAATTTCATAATCTCAGACAGTACACTTTGTCAGTGACCGAGTATGAGCGTAAGTTTTATGAGCTCATGTCTTTTTCAAGGTTCAGTGAAAATTCAGCTCAATTGACACAACATTTTATTAGGGGTTTGAATAACCGTATTATTGGGGGAGTTAAGGTATTTGAGCCAAAAACCCTCAAGGATGCGGTACATCGAGCTATCCTTGTTGAGAAAAGTGTCAACCTTGGTCAAGGTGGTTTTGTAGGAGCGCCAACAGCATCAGGATCTAAAAGCAACTACAATTCAGGTGGTAACAAGAAGTTTTCTTTCTCTAAGGGGAAACAGTATCAGCAGCAGTCTCAGCAGACATAGCAACAGAAGGGCTCAAATTCTCAATCTCAAGGCAGTGGCAAGGGTTCTAACACCAAGAACAATCGCAATGCTCAATGCAATAAAAAAAATTAGTCCAATCAGCCAGCTCAGAGTAGCCAGTCTTTTTTGAGTAGGAACAGTCATCAATAATCAAATGTACCACCTATGGGAAGAGGTTCTGGTAGAAATAAAGAATGTTTTTCATGTGGTCAGATTGGACATTATGCAGCTCAGTGTCCTCAGCATGGTGGGAGTGGACCACTTAGGTACCACGCAGTCGAGTGGTAGTGTATTTTCCACTCTTATAATTTTGAGATTCATTGAGACATCGTGGCTGTTGCGTTCTTCATGATGGTGGATATGTATCCTTTTCATTGATGATTAGCATATGTTAGATGATGTTATCTTATGCTTTTATGTGCATGTTAGATTACTTTCTACATATGATGTTATATATGTTAGGAGTGACATTCCTACTATGTTAGTACCGATGATCTCTTCGATGATTTGGAATGTTATGCATGGAGGGATGGCTAGGATCCATGATGGTCTAATGATGCTATTAAAGGTTGGGAGGAACCGTGCACTTAGTTTATTATGTTTGATCTTTTTGTTGGATGTATATGTCTTCTATGATGATGTATCATGTGTATCATGTGATTATCTTTACTTTGATGTATCATGGATTAGAATAGGATGATGTACCTTATTCTATGTATGTATATTCTTTTGAGCTTGTCATACCCTGTGAAATGTATAGTGGATGATTGATTATTTGAAATGTAATGTATAAACATGGACTTATTATTATTATTTCATGTGGATGTTGTACTAGATGGATTCATGTATGTTAGATGTTACTAGATGTAATCCAACATTAAGGGATCTTAAAGAATATAATCTGATTATATATGTTATGTTTACTTTTAGATGGACATTACTATTGCTTCCGTTATTGTGCATAAGTTATACGTGGTATTTATTTTCATAAAAAAAAAAAGCTACTAAACTTAGTGAAATTCTAGGTTAATTCTTTGGATCCCTTGGCGGGGCATTACATTAATGAAGGCAAACACCCTCTTTGCATATTGTATGGCATTCAACACAATTGAGCAACTCTTCATAATCACATTCAAAGTCTACTTGATTTAGTTGTTGTGTATTTCAAAGGCATGGATGTTATGTAAAATTTTGTAGGACCTATTATTGAAGATATAACATATTTTATTAAATTAACAAAAAAAAAGCATAATATATGTTGAATACCTATAGAAGAATTGGTATCATACCTGTATGTTTTGTTGATTTGGATCCCCCCTTGGATTCCATGCATGTATAATAGAATCAAAATATTTTGAACTATCTTGATTTCATCATGATTTCTCCAATTAAGGCAATCTATGTTAGGTGCTCTCTCTAACCATATGAATCCATGCACATGTGGTGATCCTCTATGTTGCCATTCATATCTTGACCAAAAATGTCTTACTTTCATTCCATTTTGTAGTACTTCCTTTCAAAACATTGTATATCTTAGATGCATATAATATGCAACAATATGTGGGTAGTCAATAATATTTTGCCATCGCTATTTTTGTGCTTCTTGTGGATTAGATGGTTTTGTTCCCAACATTAATGCATGTAAATTAGGCCAATAAATATTTGCTGCACTCAAAGTAAAGAAAATTGTTGGTGTTCTAATTTGATGCAAGAGATCACTTAATTCAGCTTGACACTTTGCCCAATAAGACCTTGTGCCCCTTAGAGTTGTACCAAAATGCATCAAGTGATCCGCTAGATGTAAGTAAGGGACAATGTAACTCATTAATTGTGATTGGCACATCTTGCAAGCTCTTTTTGGAAAATATTGCTGATGAATTTTGTGCATGATGTTGCATGATCATATTCATCATATAATACCTAAATCATGGGTTTCATCCAAAGCAATGATCTCTATATCAAAGTAAATTCTTAACAAATTCATGGCGATAGACTCTTCTCAATCTTGGTTCGATCCAATCACATCATCCATCTAGAAATAGTTTTGGAAAAGCCATATCAAGTAATCCTTCTGTGACATACTCATTCACTGGAGATGTTCCAATTCCTAGCCAATCAATTAGTGATCTAGGATCTATATTTGGGTTATTTATCCATGCATGAATTAGTTCCATCTCTCTTCATGCATTTGGCAGTTTAGAGGCCATTGACATAGTATGATTGATAATATTTCCTTGATCCATCTCCATTATTGGATCTACAAATACAAATTCATTTGCATTTGAATCAAATTCTATATGAATTGAGTTTAGCTGATTGAAGATGTTATCATCTAAATTGGATGTGAGCTTGCTAAGTGCATTTTCATCAATTTGAACATCTTTATAGAACTTATCATAATTTATTTTAAATTGAAGTGCTTTGTAAACCTTCTTTTTATTCACTGTAAAATTATAACTTATTCCACATTGATTCTTCTTATGAACAATGATAATAAGTAAGTCTTTTATGTGATGTGGTAAGATTTTGGCTATTTCTCTTACTTCTTGGGGAAAACTTATGGTATGCCCTTTATATTTAAATTGACCTCCAGTTGCATGTATAACTTGAAGAATGGTGTTGATATGTGCTATCAACATTTCTTCTATTTGTGTTAGATTATAAAGTTGTAATGGTTGTGGACTAGGATCCATGTTGTTTGATGCTGCAAATTGATGTTCATTCTTTTCTTGTCAACATCAATGACAAATAGGGCCTTCAAGGACCCGTGCAACCTTCGTTGAAAGATAACTTTCTTGAAAAATGTAGCACATACTCGGCATAGCAAGTTTATCTAGTCTATTTTGACATATTAAATTTGCAACGTCCTCAAGTCAATCTTGTTATTTTGAATAGTATTGATTGTCCCCCTATCCAGTCCATTTTGTGTTCTTTTCAATTGTCTTTGTCTTCGTATTTGTGATGTGAAATCCTATTGTAAATTATAATTTCCTGAATCAACATTCATAAGATCCTCTACTTGATCAATTGGTGTTTGTAGAACATGATCTATTGTCATAGAATTCATCCCATCAGAACTAAACCCGCCATTTTCATGAGATTAAGCCTATTTTGAGTCACATTTACATAGTTGTATTTTTTGTATTTCTCTTTCATTAAACTCATCTAGGCTCATAGCTCTTTTTGTTTTTCTTCTCACTATATTTTGATTATCCTAAAATGTTTGTGTATGATGTACTCTCATCTTATCTGCATGTTGTCTCATTTCTTCTTCAATCTCTTGCACTGTCATAGTTGCCCTACACTTGGCATGTCTTTCTCTATCAAGTTGGTTTTGATGATTTCTTTCTTCTTCTCTTTCTGCATTTGTCATTTGTTCATGTCATTGTCTCATATAATTTCATGCATATTCTCTGTGTTGTATTTATTGCTCTTCAGTTGTAGGACTCGTAGCTTCCTCTCTTTGAGCATTATTCCTTTGTTCATGTTGTTCTCTCATATGATTCCAAGAATATTCTCTTTGATACTATCTTCGTTGCTCTTCATTCTAAAAGTTTTATCTTGGACGAGGCATTCTAGGATTGACTAAGATCAAGCTAGTGTAAATATTAAAGTGGGAGATGAAGAAATAAGAGTATTAATGTTTGTAAAAAATGAGTAATAATGAAGAATATGTAAAATATATGTAAATAAAAATAAAATGAAATGAAATTTATAAAACCATATACACAAAGATGAAAGAAAGTGTTGAAAAACTTGACTTTGCAAACAATATATCATCTATCAACACTTAGTTAAATTAGAATAGGAAAATGTAATACATATTATTTATCCCAAATATCTATATATTAATTTAAAATCTATTTGAAATATAGGGAAAATTAAATAAAATTGGTCTAGATGCATTTCAAAATTAAACAGTTTAAGATATTTTCTTATATTCCAAAATATATTGCTAATTTTAATTTTAACTCCTTTGTATCTACACCAAATCTCTATATGATTAATGGAAAAAATACAATTCATATTCTATAAATAACATCAATTACAATCTTTTTCTTTCTTCATTATTGATGTTATTTTTTAATATATTATATATCATAGTCTTAATTTCCAAACTCTTATTTTAGATATTATTAAACCCTAAACCTAAATCTGCTTAATTGTGAGAGCAAATTTGTGAAGATGTGAAATTGCAATATCACCAAGAAAGGCTACGGCCTTGTCATCTCCCAAAGATTATTCTACCAAATATAGATATTAAAGCTTCCAATCTGTTGATTTTCATTAGGGTTTTGCAAGATTTTTTAAAATTTAAATTAGGGTTTTGTAGAGATTTTCCAAAATAGGATTTTTAGGTACAGCATGGGACGATGTGGCTTTTTCCAATTGAAGAAGAGCAGAATGTTCTTTGTATAAATTGTGATGTTTTAATCATAATTCAAATTTCTTATAAAAATGCTTTTATTAGGTTGAATCGTAGCCTGTAATTTCAACAAATATAAATTTATTAGATTTTTTACTGAGATAGTATGGAGAAGAAAAGTGTTGTGCAAATATTCTACAAAATTCAGCTTCTGGTTTTGGTGCATCTAAAAGTGCAAAATGGATGTGACAACAACAATGTTTTAATTTGTAATGTTGAATCAGCTCTGTTACTTACATTTTTGTATTTTTTCCTGCACTATATATGTCACTCCAATATTGAAATGTGTATTTTCTTTAATGTATACTGAATATTTATATCATTAATTTTACAGGATGTGATGATACATAAGACCTTAGTAGTTGGCCTTAAATTTTCAAAATGAAAAAGTTAACATTAACATGGTCACACCACTTCATTCTCCCATTCTACCACTATAGATTACGCCTCTTGGCATAATAAACTTTATTAAATAATTGCTTACTCTCTCTTATTAATTTATTATATTTTAATTTCATGTATAAGCTTTATGCAATTTAATTAAAATAAATTTTACTAAATAATTGCTTACTCTCTCTAGTTAATTACGAGATGTTTTAATAATATATTTATTAACTCAACTAATAATATTATTTAGAATTTATTATTTAAAATAAAATTCTTAAATAATAATAATTAATTTAAATAAATATAATTACTTCTAAATTAGAACTAGAACTTTATTTTAAGTTGATTTCTTTTATTTGATTAATTAATGGGTTTTTTTAATAATACATTTATTAACTTAATTAATAACATTATTTAGATTTTATTATTAGAATAAAACTCCTAAATCATTATCATTATCTTAAATAAATATAAATATGTCAAAATTAGAACTTCCATATAATCTTTAAATTTAATTCTTTTATTTAATTAATTCAACATAATTAAATATCAAATTTCTTTATAAAATTTTCATTAAATTAAATAATTAATAATTAAGTTATCTTTTAATTTAATTTAGTTATAACAAAAAATCACAATAGAACCACAAAACTAAATACAACTCAACTGAATACACAGAATATAATCAAACTCTAGGGTCAAAATCACGAATTCACATCACTTGATGAATTTAGATGGGTAAACTAACTCAGATACTTATCCTTTCTTTTTTAGGACAAATGGATTTAAAGGTCAAGATTTGGACTTAAGAATTTATCTCCCCTATCTTACCATTGAGATAATGTGATAGGATATGCTCATCATGACAATTTAGGGAAGTTAATACTCTTCACCTGCAATCTGCATAAAATCCATGCATGTAGAAACACGTATATGCTAAACTAAATAGGCAATGGTAGGAAGTTGTGCATCATGCAGATCCTTACTAGCAGGTGACTATGACTCCCTTGTTTAACCACATCAGAAATGTCATACATAAAGAAAATATACATGCACACCATACACATGCAGTGTGGGGTAAGTATCCATAAGAAAACACATATGATAATCCATCTAACTAATCATCATAATCACTGTAATAATCATCATAAAATCAACTAAATATGAAACAATATCTCATAATTTGAAAGATAGTGCTACTAATTAACAGGCATAAACAAGCCTAAAAGAGTTCGGCAATAATAATAAAATGCAAACTAGGGGCAGGTAGTACATAAACAATATCTAAGGGACATAGTTTTTCTGTTTAAAACTTGTGCACTCTTTTGTTATGATTTACTTAATATATGGTCACATAGTTGTTGCCATACCACCTTTCATTAAGACATTTGATTAAACATTTTGTTGTTTTGATAGGTTTTTTGCTTTATTATCTAATACATATGTGTTGTCTCTTCCTTATATTGTTGACTAAGTTCATTTGTAATTTTTTTGAAGAGTAAATAATTATATAATTATTTTTAATTATAAAAATTATATCAACTAATTAATATATAAAATATTTATTTTGATTGGTTTATGTATTAATAAGTAGAAAATAATTAGAATATGAAACTTTTTAAAAATTGAGATGATTGACAAGCAACCTATGAAAAAGTTCAATTATGAGAACAAATTTTAAAGCCCTGTCCTTCACATCCCTTGACCTATTTAACCCTCTTAAATTTGCATCCTTTAGAAATAAGAGACAACTATTGAACAAAAGTTCCAATCAATCGTAAAGCGATTTTTATTTTTGTTCCACATGCTTATTGAATCCTTTAAAATACATCTTGAAACCCTTACATAAGAACCACTCTGAAAACCCCATATTTATCAAAATATCAACAAAATTTCTTATTTTATTCAACATTATAAATATAGTTTTTTCAAACACAAATAAAATGAAAATGAAACTTGTTGTTGTGTAGGACTCATGTGCATGCTCAAAAACTGAATAAGTTTGTGTAAGAAAACTTGTAACAAAGAATATAAATGTTTACACATAACCCATAATAGATCTAAAACAAACATGGAATTAAAATCCACATACAAGAGAATAGACAACATACCCACAAAATTGTGACACAAGATATACCTTGGGAAACCCTCATGTGAGGAAAAAAATCCAACCTCCAAAAGCATCCATCACCATGTATTATTCAACAAAATCACCATTGCAAACAACCATGGAAGACTTCAAAGCCATAGCCACCACCAAGCAATCTATATGAACAAGCATGAATCCACACATCCTATACCATGCTTCCAACCTTCACAAATGCTCCCTTGGCTAACCTATCAAGCCTTGTCCCACTCAACTCTTTCCTTTTGTCTTCTCCTTGTCACACAAAACAACTACCCTTGTGGTTGCTTATATAGTAGCAAGTCCCACAAAACCACCAAGTGGTATTACATAAACCATGTGTTAAAACCATGTGCTATCTAACCCACTAACCCAACATTCAATATTGGGCATGTAATTCTTTTCTCTAATATTAAATAATTACATCAAATATTATCACAATCTTACAATACAACTCATCAAGTATATTTCATGGGAATCTTTACATGTTGCATGCCCATTTAGGCGCTCCTAGATACAATATTACATGATAAAATAAAATAATAAAATATAACAATATTATGCAATGTGTGTCACACCCATTATCTCAACAATCTCCCACTTGTTGTATACATTGCATAGGGTCAATCTGTAGCCACATAAATGAACAAGGGAACAATCCATCCTTGCACATCCACCATTATGGACCAAAATACACCATGTGCTCCATCTTGATACCTGCAACAAAATCAAAGTATCCAACATCTCAAACATGAATGATCTCACCTCCCATTATGCCATTCCCATAGGACATACATAGAAGCCATCCAAAGAGAAAGCCACCCAACCTATTGCATTAGAAGATCATAAAATTCTATACCAACTAAACTACCAAGCAGAAAAAACTTAATCCAAAGGTAATCACATGTATCTGTAGTTGTTAAAATATATCCATAGCTGAAATAACACCCACAACAAGTGCCAAACCCATCCAACTATCCATACCTCCAAAGGTATACCAAGTGAATCTCATATCATAAACATATCCAATCTATAACCTACAATCACAAGCCTTAAAAGAAATACTTACCACATATATACCAAGAAGCGCCCACTACAAAAGATAATATCAAATCTATAACCAATCCACTCACAACATCTCAAAGAATTGAATCCATGTAGTCTCAAGGACATCCACAACATTGAAACCAATAACCCGCAAGAACAGCTCTCATAACAATCTCTAGGAGTCTCTCAACCTCTCCACAACCAATAGAGTAAAGAGAAAGAAATAACCATGTCATTTCTCACATGGCATGCATGAGCACAAACTAGTGATCACAATTTCTAACCAATCTCAAATCCAATGTAAGTGAAACTGAACATCTAAAAAGATAATCAAGACCAAAGAGAGACCATGTAAATCATAATCTATATCATGTCCTTCTACACACACCTCTAGATGTAAACTATGCAAGTATGATATCCTCCATAAAACCCCAAAAAAAAGCTACAACAACACCCAAACCATATCATATAACTAATCATGGATGTAAGCCTCTCACAAGAAGATCGAACTCATAAACTATTCCTAATCCAAGGAATATGCCCAATATAAAACCATCTCCCAAACTCAACCAGCATAACAACATACACACATGGAGGCAACCAATTCTAAACCATCTCTCAAATGAACCCTCTAGAACTAACTCATATACCATAGCTCAAGATCCATATCCATGAAAGACAAGCATAAACATAATGCACCTGAGAAAAACAATGGGCTATACCTCTCAAGTAGCAAAATCACCGAGTAGACCAAGAGTGGGGAATGAGAATTCTCATAAAGATCTCCAAGTCTCCAACCAAGAATCATCTAAGAATAATCTCCTCTCATGTCCATATTAGGTGAATGCCTCTTAGACTTCCTATTGAAACCATCAACCATCCTGGCAAACACATCTCTAATACAAGAGAAATCAGCACCACCACCATCTCTAAGTATCCATGAGCACCTGTGACCAATCAATCCATGCCAACTCCAAATGCAACATAGAAATATCATGAAGTATCCAACTTATGATTAGTGTACTCAATAATAAGAAACTAAACCAAGATCAATATCAAAGCTCCAACCATGGCCTTAGGAACATAAACATGACAACACGATCTAACTCATCTCAACCAAAGAGATAACATGCTCTATATGAACATACTATAACATGCCACAAATCTAAATGTGTATCAAGTGTAGACAATGACATAATAATGAAAAACCATCCTTACACCAAGGATAACATGTCAAATGAAAGCATAAACCACACCTTACCAAGAACTCTAGTAGTCCTCAAGATGCAACCATCTCCATACACCATGAAAAAAACCATCGCCGCATACCGTGAAGATAACCAAGAACCCCATGAGTCCTTAAGATCTAACCATCTTTACACACCATGAAGATAACCATGTGCACAATGAAAATGTCAAAGATGCTTCTGTAGCAACAGCATTTAAGGCAAATCTCCAACATCTGAAAACACTTAATAAATATATCAATGCCAAAAACTCCCACTCAACCATGGTATCAAATCACCTATGGCATCTTAAAATCCATCTCCTACATGAAGATCCTCTAGGTCTACACTCACACAACCAAAGTGTCAGTACTAAGTGAAACCAAGATCTTCAAACAAAGAAGATGCAAACCAAACCAAGAACTAATCCTACACTATCACCCCATCACTATCACAAGCTCCAAATAAATTGTATATCCAAGCTATCCATGACATCATGATGAAAAATCATCCTCTAACTATGAGAATCAACCAAGGCATCAAACCATCAAAGAACTCAAAGTGCACATCATGAACTCCTCAAAAGAACTAAATAACCCTGATCTTCAACCATGAAGATATACCACCATAACCAAATCAAGAATCCAAGCCAGTGAACATCAAGGATGTACCTATATATAAAATCATGTCATGCCAAAATCTATGGCACCATGATCACATCCATGAACTGAGCATCTGACTCTCAAAGTGTCCAACTTGTCAGCATAAAATAGTCAACCACAATCATCCACCATGACTATACCTAGTAACAACATCTCATCCCTTCTACATGAAGAAAAAAATTAGCAAATCATGTGACTTAGGGCATAGACAACCCAAATCCAAGACACCTATGTAAATATGCATCAATAATGAAATATCAATGGGCAAAGACAACCCATATCCAAGCCATAAATGCAACTTCTAAGTATAGACCACTTACAACACTGCATAACTTGTAAACCTAACAAGTCATCATACATAGCCAAACCAAACACTAATAACCATATCATCATGAGACTAATCTGAATAGTGAATTGAGCATACAATGAAATCAAATCTTAAATCTCCAATGCCATAAACTCACATGTTATCATAGTAAAAATATATACCATAAACTATTTAGATTAATATATCAACAAATAAATCATGCCAAACCTACACCAAATCTAAACCGATGTGTAGAGCTCTCCAAGACCTTTCTGTTGACTACTTGAAGTCAAAAAATCTAACTCCATATGCCCAAGTTATGCCCTAATCTATGCTCTAGATAAACAACATCTGAATTTAGGGCTCTTAAACCTTGACAAATTATCAAAATCATAGAACTGAACCTGCACCATATTGTAGTACTCTGAATTGGCTTTCCAATACCTATAAGAACTTTGAAATCTGATATCTTGAGAGAAAGTTATGGCCATTTTACTAAGACAACCTTTTTACCGTTTTCACTACGAGTTTTCATTTTTCGTGACAAAAATTCCAACGGGATTAAATTTGATGGCCATCATGCTCAAACTGAAAAATTCTTTCATTTCCTTTGAACATGGCCAAACTAGGGAATATTATATGCCAAACTTTATGAAAATATCGACCCGAATCTAATGGTGAGGTTTGTTTTTGCCTAGGAGGTCATTTTTGCAAGCTCCCCCTAAAACCCTCATTTAAATGAAACATCCAAAAAATCCTTTTGACCAAAAAATTTTACATGCCCAAATCCCATCATAATAGAAAACCCAAAAAACTCATAGACATGCAATAAACAACTCATATATCTGGCCCTTTCTTTTATCCTCTCATGCATTCCCATGGATTCAATTTAAGGTTACCAACAATAAAATCATATCTCTAATACCACTTGTAAGGAAACTTGTAACAAAGAATATAATTGTTTCCACATTACCCATAATAGATCTGAAATAAATGCGGAATTAAAATCCACATGCAAGAGAATAGATCACATACCCACAAAATTGTGACACAAGATATACTCTGGGAAACCCTTATTGAGGGAAAAAAAGCTAGCCTCCAAAAGCATCCATCACCATGTATTATTTAGCAAAATAACCATTGCAATACAACCATGGAGCCCTTCAAAGCCATAGCCACCACTGAGCAATATATATGAACAAGCATGAATCCAAACATCCCATGTCATGCTTCCAACCTTCACAAATGCTCCCTTGCCTAACCTGTCAAGCCTTGTCCCACTCAATTCTTGCCTTTTGTCTTCTCCTTGTCACACACAACAACTACCCTTGTAGCTACTTATATAGTAGCAAGTCCCACAAAACCACCATGTGGTATTACATAAACCATGTGTTAAAACCATGTGCTACCTAACCAATTGACCCCACATTTAATATTGGGCATGTAATTCTTTTCTCCAATATTAAATAATTATATCAAATATTATCACAATGTTAAATACAACTCATCAAGTATATTCCATGGGAATCTTTACATATTGCATGTCCATCTAGTTGCTCCTAGATACAACATTACATAATAAAATATAACAATATTGTGCAAAGTGTGCAACACCCATTATCTCAATAGTTTGCATTAGTGATTTTGAAATTTTCCTTTGTATTCAATGGACGTGAGCTTGAAATTTCCCCCACACTTCTATACCATCTTTGAATGGAAATGAAACACAACCTAAAAAGAATAGTTCATTTGTTGTCGTACTACAACTTCTCTCAAAACTAGAAATGATTAAAAATTTAATGTAGAATAAATAACTTATTGTAAAATGATTTTATTAAATTTTTTTAAATAGATTGATTTTTATTTTGTAAAATAGATTTTTTTAAATTGTTTTCTTTTTATATAATAGATTAAATATTTTCTCAAACTATTAATCTTACAATTTCAAGAAATAAGTTTTCATAGCTTTGATAAATAATTTAGTTTTTACAAAAAATTCAACAAATTTATATGATTTAAATATATAACTTTTAAACACAAGTATTCTCAAATCCCTCATTTTAAATCATTTGAAATGCTAGAAAAAGAAAAAAGAAAGAAAAAACTAGAAAAAAGGGAAAAAATGACAATTAAAAGATGAACTTACAATATCCCTAACCAACTTATGGTAGTATTGATGCATGTACCCTATGTTTTAGATATGAAGCCCATTGGTCACACTAACTATTCATCTTCTGATTACTTTTTATTGATTGTTATTTTGAATGTATAAATTGATGTGTAAAGTCATTTTTTAATGAGAATGTGGATTTGATTAATATAATAGTTCTCTACTCAACTATGAATATAGCCACAAGTTGTGTTGAGCCATGATAGGTACCTATGTATTGGGTTCCATCTTCTTTGTCATTTTTGTTTCATTTATCTGCTCTTGTTCAATGTTACAATTTGTATCATAGCGAAGTTTGGCATGAGAAATTGTGGAGGAAGAATAAGACGATGTTTATTTTATCATTGAATAATTATTTGAAAATTTGGAATCAAATGAAGAGGAGGATGTAGGAGAAAGAAACTATGAAGTTGAGGCTTATATGAATGAGAAGGATTACCAACAAGAAAAAAAAAAAAGTTTGAAGAGAACCTTCTACTCATAGACTAACTATTTTTCATGGACTCTAAGTTGGATGTTTTGTGCCACATAATGAATGTTGAAAAAGGCAACTTTGAAAAAGAATGAGAGGTTTGAGAAAAAAAACATGAAAGGGAAAATGATAGGAAAGGCCATTAGATCCTAACAAAGGACTCTTATCTTGCAAAAACGTACATGTCTTGTTGATAGAGAAGTTTCATCACCAAGAAATTAGAAGGATTTTGGGTGTCTAGCAACTAAACATCACATGAGTGCTAGGGTTATAGAGTTGAATGAGGCCAGAGAGATCTTGTGGCTCAAGGTTGCACATGATCTATAAGTTCTTAAAAATTTAGAGAGTAAGCATTATGATGATTTACTATTGTAGATTGTAGAAGTAGAGGCATAATAGAATGCATCGATTATAGGCTCCTCTCCCAAACCTTAGAAGTAAAATTAGAATTCAAATAAGATTGATCTAACACCAATCCTAGTACCAATACAAAAAATATATACATAATATACAAGCTATGTGGTCATTAGTAGAGATTGATAAAGATGCCACACAATACATTTCACAACAAAATTAATTTATGCATGACTCTGAACATGGAATTCCAAGGGAAAAAATATTTTTGAAAGTAGCAATTTTTTTGATAAAAAAAGGTGGTTTATATGGAAAAAAAATTCAAATATTTGTATGATAGGAGGATGTGACTCATGTTAGATAATGACAACAATGGAGAAAAGTGGAAAAAAAAGATTGTGAAAAAAATGCTTCTCTATTTTAGAAAAAACAATAGTTTTTATCTTCAAAAGGAAATGATAATTTTTTTGAGGAGTGAATTGAGTTTTATTCAATGCATGATAAGTTTTTCTCTAAACTTAAAAAGTTTATATATTTCTTCTTTTTCAAAACACCTCATAATTTTTACCAGAATATTATTGCAGCAACAACTATGAAGTTGGAGATGTAATATAATTTCTTCTAAGCAATAAGATTACCAATACTTTCCCTGTAGATGTTTATGTGACATGTTGTTAAGGTTATACCACATATATTTTTGTATTGTTGGTTGGGTTATTATGCCTCATTATTTCTCTTACTATTTATTTGCATTTAATTTGAATTGTAAGTTAATTATTTCTAGCTAATACTTTCTCTTTCATAACAAGTGGTATCAAAGAAATTTCCTTTTTGCAATAGATGTGTTAAAATTCAGTATTGATTTTTTGGCAACATCAAATGGATAAGGTTTCAAATTAAAGATTTGAGGTGGAGAAATTTAATGGAAAAAATAACTTTGAGCTATAGAAGCTCAAGACACATGATTTGTTAGTGCATCAGGGATTACATACAAAATTAGTTGGAAAGTCAAAGAAACTAATAAATAGGAAGATTTGGATATGAGAGCCCTAAGAACAATCTAGTTATGTTTGGAAGATGAGGCTCTCTTTAATATTGCTTTGATTAAGTAAAAATAGGTCTTAAAGGACCCGAAACCTTTTACATAATAACAAGCATCATAAAGGAGAAGCATGAAGCTAACATTAGAGTATAAAAGCAAAGATCAACATAAAACAAACCTTCTAAAAGAGAAAACAAGAGGCCAACTAGAAATAGAGCTGAAAAGGACAACAAAAGGAAAACAAAAGACCAGTACTCGAACAACTAAATAGTCTTTATTAGGTTAGCAGCCTATTCAGCCAGAATGTGTATATTCTTTGCAGTGGCCTTCACCTCATCCATCTTGTTCATTTCATCATTCTTCTTAGACTGAGCCCATGTGCATTTTCTAGGACCCTAGTTCTCTACTGCTAAAGAAGAGTCATGTCCTTTGTCTTGCTCAAAATTTGTTAGGAGATTGCCCACATTATCTATCATAGTCTTTAGAGAGTTTCTATTATTGTCCACCATTTACTTGATCATCTTTTCAATATTATTCAATTTGGTCTCCAATTTAGTCACCTTCTTCTGATTATAACTATTGACCTTCTCTAGCACCCTATTTCTAGCTTCAATCTATGGAATCTTGTGCATAAGGTTTTTAACCTCTTCAGCATTTCCAATTACCTCAGAAAGCTTGTCAATATGTTCCCCAAGGTGTGCTCCCCTCTGGCCAATTTTCTAACCTGCTCCACTTACTTTCTAAAAAATTGCATTTGTTGTTTCAGAATTCCAATATCCATAAGGATGGTCCTAGGGTTTCCTAATAGACCTTTGGTAGAACCAATTTCTCCCTCGATCTTGTCAAAATCCAGAATTTTTTCCTAATCCATATCTTCCTCTCTTTTTGGCTCCACATTCTTCATAGAATTTTGAATCCTCTCCTCTTGAAGCCTCAAAGATTTTTACTTCCTCTCCATTATATGAGCTAGAGGTTCATCATTTGATGGGGTCAAAACCCTATCACCATTTTGACCCTTAATTCCCTTTCCCTTATCACCACTTCTCTTCTTCTGGTAATCTCTCATCATTTCCTCCACAAAATCACTTTCATGATCAGAGTCAGTCCCTTCAACAATCTTCTTCTTCTTCTGAGAATTACCCCCAAAACCTCCTTTCAACTCAAAATTACTCCCCTTCGCATCATCTTTAGTATCTAAATCATAACCTTTCTCTAGTAGACTGCCCTTTGTATCATACTCCACTACCTTCAAGCTGCCCTTGGGTTTGTCAGCCTTTTTGGATTTTAACACTTTCATATTAAGAACCATAGGACCCTCATGACATACATGTTCTACTTTTGGATCATTTTGAGTTTCTTAGATAGAGAAACTTAGAGATTTCCTTAAGTAAAAGGGGAAATTGATCCTCACATCATGCCTAAAGTGGTTAGCTAACATAAAATGATACCCATATAGCTCTATAAACCATCCATCTAGAGTAAGATACTCCATAATAACAAACATCACAATATTGTTGAAAAATATATGGCTAGAGGTTTATGGGGTAGAATGGAGAGCCTTTATATGGAAAAATCCTTTACAAATCAAATCTACTTGAAGAGGCAACTATATAGCCTATAAATGGAGGAACTTGTATCAAAATTTTTGATCATTTAAATGTTTTCAATACTCTAATTTGTCAATTGGGTAGTATGCATGTAAAAATCAAAGATGAAGACAAAGTCGTTATACTATTATGTTCTCTCCCCAAATCCTGGAATCATTTAGTTACTTTTGTTAGTTTGAGTATAACTGACTCCCTTTAGTTTGATTTTCTTGTAAGAGATTTACTATCTAAAAAAGGTGCAAAGGAAGTCTAATATAGAAACTTCGACACTAGAAGCAAATGTGGATTAAGGTCGTTACATAGAAAAAGGGGAAGATTCAAGAGATTGAAATCTAGATCCAAGTCAAGAGGCAAAAAGAGTAAGGGAAAATGTTGGAATTACAATAAAGAAGGGCATATCAAGGAAGATTGTTGGGAAAGAAAGGAAGAGAATGATGAATCCAAAAACAAAGTGAGTCTAGTTGAGGTAAATTCAAGTATGGTAGGTGAAATGATGTTTATTTGTAATATCTTACAACATCAAGTTGAACGGATTTTAGATTCAAGGGTGCTTTTGATTACATGTGTCCATATAGGAGTTGGTTTTCTTCTTACCAACCTATTCATCAAGGTGTTAGTTTTATGAGAAATAATACTTCTTATAATACTATTGGGAATGAGAATATTAAAATCAAGATGTTTGATGACCTATCAAAATGACTAAATTTGAGTATTTATATCTAAAATTTAAAAAAATTCAAACATATGATCTAGATAAATTCATTCTAGCTAAGTTATATATGGTCTCACACTTTTCCAATTGGAAATGTCTATTAAATGCATGTTTTATACTAGCTTATATCCAACTACTACAAAAATAAAATTATTTTAGAAAAGTGGTGTTTGAATAACTCTTACTATTTTTTATGATTTTTTTTAATAACATATAAATAACATTTTATTTAGCTCAGGGTCAAGAATATTCTCATATAGATTTTATAGTAATATAATTAGATATAGTATATTGTAATAAAAAAATCTTCAAGCATGTATTTTAACGCTTGAAAAAATGTCAATTTTGAGAAAGAAAAAATATCAAATCATATCAAAAAAATTTAAAAATTATAGTCTAGAATACTTTTTCTTGTATGACTGCCAAATTTAAAATCCATACTTTATAAATGAGTAGTAAAAAAGATCCATACCTTTTTTGAGTAGTCATCTATAAAGTATGGATTTTTTTAATAAAAGTAAAGCCGATGTGTTTGGTGTATTAAAAAAAATTATATTTTTTTAAAAGAGTCTAGACCAATGAAACATGTATTTGAGAACTAATAATCAAGGTTAGTTATCATCTTTAGAGTTTGAGAATTATTGCAAGGAAGCAAGGACCATAAGGCATAAAACCATGGTTTACACTACTCAAAAAATGGTGTTGTTGAATGCATGAACAAGACTCTTCTAGAGAGAGAGAAAGGAGTGTGCTTGGTAATGAAAAATTGCAACAATAGTTGTAGGTAGAAGAAGTTAATACAACATGCTATGTGGTAAATAGGTCACCATCAATTGCAATAGATTGTAATATTCTTGGAGAGGTATGGACAAGTCATTCATGTAATTTTTAAAATCTAAAAATATTTGGTTGTGATTCTTATGCTCTTGTTTTAAAAAAATTAGAGTTAGATAAGTTAGAACCCAAATCCAATAAATACTCCTTTGTTGGCTACAATGATAGAGTTAAGGAATATAGTTTGTGGGATCTTACGACCCACAAAATCATCATTAGTAGATATGAAGTATTTGATGAATCCTCTCTAACAAAATAAAATGTTTGTACAAAATAATTTGGAAGAGGAATGTGTGTCACCATATCAACAAGCTTGGTTGGAAAGTCATCCTTCAACAAAAGAAAAAGAGCAAGAAGATTTCTATGAAAAAAGATGGTGCAAATTTAGAAAATATAGAGGAAAATGTGGAAATACCCCAACCATCTCTTACCAGATCTACACAAGTCAATAATCCTCCTAAAAGGTATGATGATTTCATTTGATTAGTTTCTTTGACTTCTAATGGTTGGGAACCAAGTTTTTATTAGAAAGGAATGAGTGATCCTAAATAGAAATTAGAAATTAACGAATAAATGGATTCACTAGAGGAGAATAAGACATGGGACTTAGTAGAACTTCTAAAGGAAAGAAAGGTTGTTTGTTGCAAGTGGGTCTACAAACTGAAGAAGGGTGTCAATGTTAAAACTGAATGTACAAGGCAAGGGTAGTAACAAAAGGATAGTCTCAAAAAGAATGTATTGATTTTCATAAGGTTTTTCAACCAATTTTTTATTTAGATTGTATTACTAATAGTTACATAACTTAGTCTTGAGTTAGAAATACTAGATGTTAAAATAACATTTCTATATGGGGATTTAAATGAGGATATATATATGGAACAACCAGAAGGGTTTGTTCAAGATCACAAAAATAAATTTGTTTGCAAAGTCAAGAAATCATTGTATGGCCTAAAGTAGTCATCTATGCAATGGTACAATAAATTTGATTCCTTCATGGTGAGCCAAAACTTTGTACGAAGTGAGTTTGACTATTGTGTTTACTTTAAGAGTTTAGAAAATGGACTATTCAATATCTTGGTATTATATGTTAATGGTATAGTTGTAGAAAATAAAAGCATGGCTAAAATTAATCATTTGAAGGCTAAATTGGCTAGGACTTTTGATATGAAGGATCTAAAAGAAACAAAGTAAATTTTGGGTATACATATACATGGAGATAGGGAACACGATAAGATTTAGTTATAACCTAGAAGAAATATGTGGAGAAGATTCTCATAAGATTTGGTAAGAAAAATTTCAAAACTGTTAATATCCCCTTGGCTTCCCATTTTAAGATCTCTTCAAGTCTATGTCCTGGTACTAAGGTGTAAAAGGATTATATGTCCCATGTACCATATGTAATGTAGTAGGAAGTTTAATTTATGGGATGGTATGTAAAAGACAACATATTTCACATGTAGTTAGATACATGACAAATCCAAGTAAGGAGAATTAGACAATAGTGAAATGGGTGCTTCAGTATCTTAGATACACAAGCAATTATGGTATCACATATAATGGTTGTAGTGATTCAGTATGTGGTTATGTTGATTCTTATTTTGTGGGTGATTTGGACCAAAAGAAATGTACATCAGGTTATTTATTTATTCTTCCAAGTGGCACAATTAGTTGGATGTCAAAACTCTAAGTGACTATTGTTCAATCTACAATGGTGGCAGACTAGATGGCTGTGTCACATGCATGTTAAAATGCAATCTAGTTAAAAGATTTTTTGGTTGAGTTTGGAAAAGCATAGGATAATGTGATTGTATTTTGTGACAGTCAAAGTGTTATCCACTTGGTTAAATATTCAATTTATCATAGTAAAACTAAGAATATTGAGATTAAGTACAATTTTGTAAGGCATATTATTAAAAAAGATGGAATATCTATTTTAAAAGTCTATGCACCTAAGACTTGTGCAGATATGTTTACCAAACCAGTGCTAGTAGAGAATTTGAAGTGGAGTGTGGCTTCTCTTGGTTTGCAAAAGGGGTGATACATGGGCTTGGAAAAGTTTTAAGTATATTGTTTTCAAGGTGGATATTATTAGATTATGACAAGAATGTAGAAAATCCAAAAAAAAACAACATTATGAAAACAATCTTTCTCTATTTTAGTAAAAGAACATTTTTTTAGCTTCAAAATGAAACTATAAGTTTTTTGAGGAATAAATCAAACTTAATTGTATACAAGAATTTTTTCTCTTATCTTTAAGAGGTTATATATCTTTCTTCTTTGTGAAGGCCCATCATAATGTATTCAAGAGTATTACTGCAGCAACAACTATGAAGTTGGAAATGTAATAGAATTTCTTTTGAGCTATAAGATAAACAATACTTGTCCCATGAATGTTTCCTTCACATATTGTTAAGGTTTTAACACATATATCTATATATCATTGACTGTGTTGTTATTCTTCATTATTTATCTTACTATTTATTTACATATGTTTTAAGTTTATTGTTTCCAGCTAATGCTTGTGCTTTCATAATAACAAATAGCCATGATGAAGCTTCATTATATACCATGACCAGAAGCAGTTAAAAGTGTCTTTGAAAAGAGAGATGAACACTAGTCACTTAATCATGAAAAGGACTGTGATTTGAGTCTTGGAGAGATGAACACCAGTCACTTATAAATGTAGCCTTATTCAAAATAGAGATGAACACCAGTCACTTAATCATGAAAAGGACTGCAATTTGAGACTTGGAGAGGCTTTGTCATGCAAGGATCCTCTCATGCATTCTTTTACCTACAACCTCTCTTAGTATAATGACAACTATGTTGTTTGTGTTGGGAATTTTTTTATCAGACTTGTCAATTCAAAAACTTCCCTTCAACATATAACTCTACTTCAGTATCAGCCTCCAAGTATATATTAATGAATGATACTTCATTTAAGTTGGCTTTGAACTTTACCTACCCAGATTCAATTGTTGTTTCCATTCAAGGAAATATTCTACATCAACTACTTCTAGAATTGTAAAATTTGTTGCTAGGTTGTCCTGACTTTGGTAACCAGTTGGCTCAAGTTCAGCCACTTGCATTGCCCATCTCTCCTCAAGGAGCTTGCTAAATCACATGCAGGGATTATAGGGAGTTAAATAGATCAACATCATCATTTGGTAAGTATCAAGTAGTAGGGAGTATGGTGGAATCTGAAGGAAAATTAAACCCAATGGTACAATAGATAGTTTTCAAAGTGGCGTATGATTTGATAGGAGAAATTGCAGAAGAATAATTTTTTGGAAAATATAGGGATTGCACTGCCCCTTTATACTAAAACACTAATCATTCATGCCCACCAAAATTTAGTCTTCAAATTGTTTGCTTTACACCAAAAGATATTGTTTATGAAGAACCATTAGAAGAGACTCAAAAGAAGTACATGTTTCAAAATTGCATGAATGGTGGAGATGCTTCTCTATTAGAATCCAAGGATAGTTTTTATTTTTCTAAGATTTTGTCCATTTCAGAAAACCCTACAAACAAATTGATAGTAGCTGGGAAAAAGTCCCCTAGGACCAAAGGAAGAAAATCAAAACGCACAAAAACTAAAGAGGAGATTGAAGCTAGTACCCAATCCACCATACTAGAGAAATTTTCAAATCTGAGACATTCTACGAGAAGAACTAAGCATTCTTCTCGACTAAAATGAAGCTGATACCATGGAATTTCAGAGGCATAAATGCCTCGGACAAGAGGCTTAGGGTCGAACAACAACTTGGCTCTTCACAAGCTGACATTCTACTATTACAAGAAACAAAACTATCAAATGAGAATTACCACAAGATAGTTCGAGGATGGCCTAAATGGCATTCAACACATAGCCAAAGCTTTGGTGCTTTAAGGGGGCGTGCAACTCTCTGGAATCTGAAGACAGTTATTGGACAGTTAGTCTCTCAAGGATTGAATCGGCAACTTCTTTCCTTTTAGCACTACCATCTATCTTTCATGCCTTTTAACATATATGGTCCATCTTCCACTGTTGGGAAAGTTAGATTATGGCAGCACCTATCAGATATGTTTCAAAGATTTCAAGATCAAAACATTATTTTAGGTGGGGATTTCAATGCAATAACATCTTTACATGAGAAGAAAGGAGGTATTTTCCCCCCATCTAGAACAATGGAAGACTTTGTGGCTTTCATCAATGACAACAATTTATTTGATGTTATTCCATCTAAAGGCACCTTCAAATGGAACAATAAAAGAGATGGTTTTGTCAAATTGTAGAGCAGTTAGACAGATTCCTTGTTTCCCTAGTTGGAAATTGTAGAACTATGCCCTTTCTTTTGATATTCTTCCTTATTCAGCATCTAACCATTTTCCTATTGTCTTAAATCTTTCCAAAGAGTCTAATTATAAATCCTTTAAAAAACCCACATTCAAATATGAATGTATGTGGTTTAGACACCCACATTTTCTTCCTCTGCTATGCCAATGGTGGGTGTGTTCTCCAAACTATCAAGGCACTAAAATGTATTTCTTTTATCACAAAATGTACTATGTGAAGGGTAGGATCAAACATTGGAATAAACATGCTTTCAAAAATATTTTTCACCAAAAAAATTGTGTGGGAAAATAGTTGCATGTGATTAATGAACATGTGATTATCAATGGTTTGGATTCAGACACGTTTTTAAAACAAAAGAATCTTCAAGCTAAATGGGAAGAGTTGTGCAAGAGGGAAGAGGAATTTTGGAGGCAGAGATCCAGAGAACTTTGGCTTGAGGAGGGTGATAAAAATAAGAAATTCTTCCATATGTCAGTTAAGCAAAGAAGGGCTACAAACACTATTTTTGAAATTGAAGAAGCTTCTTCAGGCAGATTACTTAAAGAATCTCAAGAAATCAAGGCCAAAGGGAAGACTTTTTTTCAGAATTTTTTAACTCCATAGACTAATCCCTATTCATCTCATATTTTTGATCATGAACTACTTGATGCTATCCCAACATTAGTTTCTAGAGAAGACAACATACAATTAATGGACCCATTCACTATGATGGAATTACAAAATATTGTCTTTTCCTTGCCTCTAGATAAAGCCCCTAGCCCTGATGGATTTACATCACTTTTTTTCCAAAAATGTTGGGTGTGATTGGATTTGATCTTCTAGCAGCAGTGAAAGAGTCTCATAAAAATGGACTCATCTTAAAGAATTTTAATACCACAAATATTGCCTTGATCCCCAAGTCCAAAATGCCTAAATTTTTTTCAGATTTCAGACCCATTTCACTGTGCAACATGGTGTATAAAATAATCACAAAGACAATTTACATGAGATTACAAAATATCTTAACCAAAATTATATCTCCAGAGTAGGGAGGTTTTGTGCCAGGTAAAGAAGTAATGGAAGGGGTCATTAGTGCACAGGAGACTCTACACACAATCTAGTCCAAACAATCTCCTGCTATGATGATCAAGCTCGACATGATGAAAGCATATGATCAAGTGCAATGGCCCTTTTGTTTAAAGTTCTCTAGAAGTTTGGTTTCAACATGAAATGGTGTAAATGGATCAAATCGTGTATCTCTAGTGCATTCTTTTTAGTCATTATAAATGGTGAGTCAATTGGTTTTTTCAAATCTAGCCAAGGTGTATGACAAGGTGACCCATTATCTCCAACACTATTTATCATTATGGCTGAGACATTTAGTAGAATTATTAAATTTAAACAAGTTTAGCAAAGATGGGTTGGTATTTAGATTGAAGGTACTCCTTTTGCAATCACTCACTCATTTTTTGCTGATGATACATTGCTATTTGGGAAAGCCAATGTTCAGGAAGCTAAGGTAATTAAAAGAACTTTAGACTTATATCTTGAAGTCTCGGGGCAAAGGGTAAATGTTCAAAAGTCAAAAGTATATATTTTCTTTACCAATCTAGTGATCTCGAGAAAATTGATCAATATTCTTGGTTTCTCTCAAGAACAACTACCATCATTATATCTCAATATCCCTTTATTTGCTAGTAATAATAAAGCTATTTTCTAGAAATCAATTGTAATCAAGATCAAGAGTAAGATCTCTAATTGTAAATATCGATGGCTTTCTCTATCCAGGAAAATTATTCTAGTCAAATATGTCTTAGCTTCTATTCCAAACTACTCAATGTTTGTCCTAAAAACCCCAGCTGGTATTATCAAACAGATTGAAAAAATTATAAGGAATTTTATTTGGAACAACAACATGTCTAATGAGAAGAAAGTCCCTTTGATCTCATTAAAGGAAATGATTTATGACAAAGATAGCGATGGAATTGGTTTACATGACATGAGCAAGAGAAACATCGCTTTTGGTGCCAAGCTCGTTTGGAGGATGCTGGGAAATCCTAAAAGTAAATGGTGTAAGATTATGCAAGAAAAATATTTAGACTCTCTAGATTCTAATCGAATTATAACTATTGCTGATCCACCAAATGGTTCGGCCATGTGGAACTTTCTGATATCTTCAAGGGATATCATTACAAACTTTGTGTCCTAGGAGGTGCATAATGGTGAATTAGTGAAATTTTGGGAGGATTCCTAGCATGGTTTGCCTCCATTGTCTTATGATAATTATTTGAGAGATGTCATTCACATAATCAAAGACAATTGGGGTGAATTTTTGATAGACTATGTCCTGGCTGTTGAAAGATTCTCTAGTAAAGTCTTTTGGAAAGATCCCTTTACTTTACCAATTTCTTATAGTCACAAACAACATTTGTTCAAAGTCATGACAACAAGAAAGATATTCTTGAATAGTGAAAATGATGTCTTGATTTGGGCCCCTTCTCCAAAAGGTGAATACTCCATTAAAGCTAGATACCAAGCTTTGGAACTAGTGGAGCAGCATGAAACAAAACAACAGGCATTTTCTTTCTGCTAGAATAATAGAGTTTTGTCCAAGTAGGTTGCTTTGCTTGGCTTGCACTTTGAAAAATAATTTTAACCAGTGATAGGCTCCAAAAACTTACCATATCATAGCCTTTTCAATGTGTCTTATGTAGTGAAGATGTGGAAACTGTAGACCATTTATTTATTCAATGTTCTTTTGCCCAACAATGTTGGAACTTTGTCATGCAAAAACTTAACCTTTCGATGCCCCTACCATACAAATTGTGTGAATTGTTTGAGTCTTGGCCGATCCTCTTCTCTAAATCCTTCTTTGCTTACATTTGGAAATGTTCTCCTGCACTTGTCATTTGGGCAATTTGGTGGGAACGTAACAAACGAATATTTAGAAATGTTACCAATTCCTTAGATTTGGTCCTTAAGGGTTTAGAAAAGTCAATTTTGGAAGTGGTCAATGCTCATGTCAAAGATAAGATTAGCAACTATAGATTCACCTAATGGAATAACTCCATTCTTAAAAGGTGGAACCACATTTCTATCCATCCATTTATGGCCTCCTCTCCTCCAAACAACCATGTTGATAGATCTCAAATCAAGTGGCTACCTTCGACCAATGGCTATATCAAAATGAACTTCGATGGATCTTCGAGAGGCAATCCTGGAAAAGCTGGTTGTGGCATGTATTTACGAAACCATTTGGGTGATGTTCTTGCATTCAAATGCCTCTCTTTACCCTCAAGCACGAACAATACAGCAGAGGCACTTGGATTACTTTATGGTTTGGTTTTGGCCAAGAACTTGAAATTAAAAGTGATTCATATTGAAGGTGATTCCACTCTCATCATTAATGCTTGCATCAAGAGGTTGAATGGCTTAAACATCACACACTAAGGCTTGATTCCTAGTGCAAAAGTGTTAAATAGTCAAAGTTTGACTTACTTTTCCAGGCTTAATTTCTTCCTCAGTGTGTGATGTTTAAGGCTGGCCTCAAGAGACAAATCATTAACTGGAGAAACAAATATATCATGTCTAAAATCTGGTATTTGATTGACTTGTTTGATTCTTGCCTCATTTCACATACTTACAGAGAAGGAAATTCGGTTGCCAATCTTTTAGCAAAATGGGGATCCGATGGCATCAATCTTGATTCCACAAGACTAAGTATCCATGTGACAGACTTTCCAGATTTAGCACACATTATTGATGCGGATAAAGAGCTTTATGCTACTGCCTAGGAATCTTTCTTGTCAATGTAAATGTACTTGATATTGATCTGCTCTTTTGTATTGGCTATGAATTGGGGTTTTCTTTCCAGATTCTTTCCCTAATAAGCCCTTGAATCCAGTGTATTTCTATTTCTATATTTATATGGTGCCTCTGCCACCTTTGCTTTAAAAATTTAAAAAAAAAAAAAAAAAAAAACCGGTTGCAAAACCTGTGGGAAATAAGTGTCCTCATTCTCTCATGGAAACGCATGTAGTGGTCTACTGCCACTGTAAGAAACATCCTAAAACTCACTATATATGCCCTTCTTCACCGCAAAATCTATCGGGAGTATCTAGAGATCTCAGTGAAGAAACCTAGTGCAAAAGATAGATCGTGCTAATCGTGTAGACATGAAAAGAAATGCGATCATGAATAAAGACCCGGGCAAGGATGAAATACAACTTATTGGAGTAGGATTGAACACTGAAGATAATAGCTTTCCTCATTTGTAGTAAAAGTTGAGCTGGCAGCCCCAACAGACCAAGGAATTGATAGATGTTTTGTTTTCTAATTACATATTGGATACGCTCATGGATAGGGAAGGACAAGACAAAAAATGTATGGTTGGTCCTGATATTAATGAATTTCTAATAATTTTGTATGTTATTGATGCAATAGAAAGTGGTGCGCTGACTATGAGTTTTCTCAGGAAGTTTGAGTAGAGCTGACCTCAAGTGTAGACCATCGATATTTCTAAACGGATCAAAGTTTGGGTTAGAGAAATGAAAATGAGTTTTTCGAATCCATGAAGAAAATCAATGAGATTGATTTCAGGTTTGATAAGAAGCAAAAGTTTGGCATCATTCACATTTTGCCTCTGAAGACGTCATTTAAAGATGGAACTCTTTGAGCTGATATTAGAAACAAGAAATATAGGAATCGACTTGAGTTTACAATTATTTTTGTCAATATTATACACTATGGAGCAGTTAAAGATGATAGATCTAAAGACGTTGCTAAAATTTGTGCATAAAAGAAGTGTAGGTATAGCCAACCATGTATTGCGTATATGTTGAAGGATTCTCTTGTGAATGGAGAAGCACATTTTGAACCTACATATGGTAGTGTTTCTAATTTTGGATTTATGGGTCAATTCGCAACTATAGAAGTTGTAAGAGAAGATGTTTGGATGGTGGATTGTACTCAGTCTGATACAATTTGGAGAAGGTTAACTCATAGTGTCCTTGAACAGTGACGAAGTTAAAATCTTCTATAGGCCTGGTTATAATATAATATTAAATATGGAAACATAGCAAATATTATTGTGTATGGTTGTACCCGTTGAGCTTCATGGCAAAGATTGTTGGGATCCCAACGACCTCAGTAACTATTAAGCTTCTCATGACTTTTTGTTGATGGTTGATGGTTGTTGTGAATGTGTAAATAGATGTGTTCAATTATGTACTGCATAAGATTGTGGATTTGATTAATATAATAATTTTCTAATCAGAAGTGGATAAGGCTACAAGTTGTGGTAAACCATGATACTTGTGTATTTTGTTCCATCTTATTTATTTAGTTTTGTTTCATTTCATTTGTCTTTGTTTCATATTTACACCTACACGAAGTTCGACTGAGACACAACCAAGGCTGAAGAATGTGACTTGACAACTATTGATCACAATTAATTGAAAGTTTGGATGACTAGTTTTTGAATTCTTGTAATCATGACATTTGACGATACCACATTTTTTTCAAACATTGCAATCTGATCTATTACCTACCTGACAATTATGTCTTCTTTCTTCCTTATGTTAGTAAATAAGTTAATTTCTAAAAAAGTTAGAGCAAATAACAATAGCATTATTTATAATTATTAAAAAAATAAAATCAAACAATTAAAAAAAAGAGTAAAACTATTTGGTTTATACTATTTTATTAATTAAATTTTTTTGAACAATAAAAATATTATAAATTATTTATTTTTTAAATTTAATAATTCTTAATTTCTTTAATTCAAAGATATTTGATTTGTTAAAGTAAAATGCGTTAATTATTTCATTTGAATATATAAATATCATATTTGAAGATTAAATTTATATTGAAAGATTTAATCTTATTAGTTATAATTGTTTTTCATTTTATAAAATTATTATTAATAGTAATGAAATGTTTATTTAGTATGTTGTGTAATTAGTAGAAAATAATTAAAAATGAATAGAAATTTTTGAAATTTTTGAGATGATTGACAAGTTGTACAAGATAATTCTAAATTGGTCCACCATGACAAATTTTAGTCCCCCACATTTTCAAGCTGCTTAAATTTGCATTCTTAATAAATATAAGTTGCATATTGAACAAAGGTTCTAATCAATCCTAGAGCTATTTTATTTTTGTTCTATAAGCAAATATTCTTATATGGTTGCTTAAGAGCAATTTTTGATTAAGTTTAAATAGCTAGAGTGTTCCCATGTCATTACTTGAAGAAACACATAATTTAGAATATATATAGATTTTTGTGGAGTGACCATTCCTTAAAGTTATAAAATAAACTTTACAATAAAGTAGAATTTTCTATTTTTAATTGTCTCCTATTTTTCCTTAAAATATTTATCTATAAATTTTTTATCATAATTTTATAAGACACCCAAAATCTGCTCCAAAATTTTTAAATCCTTCAAATTTTATTATAGAACCATTTTTGCAAAACACCACCCTAAATAATCCATATTTATTAAAATACATACAAAACCTGTTCATTTTATTCAACATTGCAAGTACATAGTAATGTCCTCACTATTGATAATCTTAAGAGGTGTGCTTCCAAATGAGAAATCAGTGTGTGCTATGCCATAGGGAGGAAGAAACCATCCCTCATCTCTTAATCCATTATCCCTATATTGTGTACGTTTGTCAAACAATCCTTGGCCAACTTGGGATCCTGTGGGTCTTTAATAGATATGTGCACCAATTTATCTTTGGATGGCAATACCCATCACATCAGCCCCTCATTAAAATGATCTCAAAGGTCTTCCTACCATATGTGTGATAGAACATATGGAAGGGGAGGAATAACTATACTTTTAGAGAAAAAGATGTCCCCTTAGAAGGGGTTACCTGAATCACAATGTGAGTGATCAAGGAGTGCGCTTTGACTTCAAAATAGAAATCCCCCCCCCCCCCCAAACCTACCCACCGACACATGTTAAGAAGTGTTGGGGAGAAGTCTGGGATAATTGTGAAAGTTGATAATTCAAGGATCCAAAAAAGAATGAATACCAGATGGAAGCGTCCCCCCACCCCAGTAGTTCAATGGGTCAAGGAGGAGTGAAGGTGTTGCGGCTAGAGAAATCATTTAGAATGAATAGGCAGTCAGTATCAAGGGGTATTTGAAGAAATGTGAAAAATTTTCAAGTAGTGAGGTGGAAGCCTTGGGAATCCTATGGGAGTTGGACCTTGCACATAATGTGAGAGTTAAAAATTTGATAGTGGAGTGAGATTCCTTATTAGTAATTGAGGTCACTAAAGGATATAATAAGATGAACTAGCATGCCATGTCAATTATTAGTGATGCCCAAATTCTCCTAAATAGGATTAATAAAGTTCAAATTTAACATGTATATAGGGAAGGGAATCAAGTAGTAGGAAACCTTGCAGGGTATGGACACGAGGCTATTAATGCTCAAGTTTGGGAAAATGAGTACAATTTTTTGGTGGTGATTAAATTGCTAGGTCAAAATCAAGCCTTTCCAAGCAATGATGTCCACTTTAATAAAAATTGAATGGATGAAGTCCATCATTTTATGTCTGACAAGGGGTACTTATGGCATCACTAAACTATTATTTATTATAGTGGGTTTGGCCATGATGGCACTAACTTGAGCCAAAGTGCTAGCATCAATAAATCATTTTGTAGTCACCTCTACCTTTAATTTACCAATTATGATTTGTGATGAGTTCAACAAAAGCTAGGTAATTTCAATGCATGATCTGGGATGATATTCTCCTACACCCAAGAAAGTCACTTTCCAAATTTTGAGGCTAACTTTTAAGGGGGTGGTGTGGAAGCATTATGATCTAGCAATTAGGGAATAAATTTAATTCTAAATAAATCTCTATTAAAATCAAGTACTTGGTGAACATATTTCACTTTTTCAAGTTGTAGTGTTTGGTGTGTGAAGACTTCACTCTAGTTTTTTTGGGTAGAATGTTGAAGTTGGTGAAGGGTATGATGGTTGAGTTAAAGGAGGGAATAGAGGACCTGATTATTGAACTTAGGGAGGAGGAAGTTACGGATGGAAATAGTGGCATGGAAGCACTTGCAAGAAGGTGTGTTTATTCCATTAATGGAGAGTATCAAAGACCACAATGAGATGGTGACTTGGCAACTAGTCGACTCATGGAAGAATTAGTGGAAAAACATCAATAGGGTCTCCTTCAAGGTCACTAAAGAGATAATTTCTAATGCTATTTGTCTAGCATTGGAAGGTAAAAATTGGAGGAAGTAGGCTAGGGTGATAGACATGACAAGCATGTAGAAGTTTTTCCCATTTTGATGAAGCCCCTAATCAATTTTGTGTTGGGTTTGCCAATGAAAAGTTCCTAGAACCCTAGGATATTATTTGTCATGTCATCATGTGATGCACAATTTTGTAAGACTGAGTGAAGGTATGCTACTATTATTACTTTCCCATTCTAAACCATTTTAGGAATAAGGAATGCATTTCTTTTCCCTATTTTCTTTTACATTCCATGGAAGATTGCATGTGGAATATTAGAAAAAGAAAAGAGGAAGGAAAAAGCTATTATGCGTATCACCAAGCCTTGATTTTTTACCTTTTTAAGTTCATCAAAGGCCTTCACCCCAAAATCTTGAGCCCAAGCCCTTTGCCTCTAAAAATCACTGATATGGATCAAAATTCCTTCGCTTCCACCTATACCCATAGTGATAGGATCCCATTACCTCTGCTTGGAAGATAAAATGGAAAAAAGTCAAGGTCCTCAATGTCAACAGTTTTGGTACCACCATTAGGAAGGAAACCAATAGATCAATAAAAATTCTTAGAGAGAAAAGGCCCTTGAGCCACCCTAGTTTGGCTAAATTTGATAAATTTGCTTCAACTAATAATTTTGGGAGAAAGTTTCATCCTAGACCCAAACATAAAGCCACTAGAAGGAAGTATGGGGAGCAGGTGTAGGAGGAAACAAAAAGCAAAGGTAAAGATGAGGAATTAGTGGAGTAGGAACCAAATAACCCTTTGCCCTCTGGGGTTTTTGATACCTTCAAAACAAAGACCATTACCCCAGATTCTGAGAAGGGGAGAAATGTTGGGGAACAAGGTATCATTACTTCAGCTATGAGAATAGGGAATTTAGGCTATGAAAATAAAGTGGAGGTTACAAGGGGAGAGGATAGGAAGAAGCCTAAATAAATGGAGGGAGATCACAATCAGTCGAAGTAGGCCACTATAGGAGAAACAAGCAAAGAAAATGGAATACTAGAGATTAAGAGGCTAGAGGAGTCCATCATGAGCTTGGTAAAGAAGAATGCAGAGCTAGAAGATAAGTTTGACAAGGTTGCCAATTTCTCAGTGCGAGTGATGCATTTGGAGGTCACCACCCTCTACCTCATGCAAAAAAGGAAGGCATTGATGAAGCTAAGGACATGGAGATGACTCACTCATTGTACAGTTTCCTCACTGATGACTGGTTGCGACTGCTTCCTGAGAATCCAAGGATCCAAAGGATTAGTGCATCCTGGTGTGATTTTAGTTTGGTGATTTTTTCTATGATTAGTAGGTTTTTTAGTGGCCTGAGGACTCTATGCTAGTTTGTATTGGACTAGTTTAATGGTCTTCATGAATATTCTAGCCAAGTTTATGTATAATGTTGACATTGTGATGGTTATCCTAATAGTAATATTAAAAATACTTTATCAAAAGGATTTTTGATGCTTGAGAAGAGGGTTGGGTAATTGCATGGTAATGACTTCTGACTGAAGTCTGTATTTTACTTTGTATGGGTCAGCCCCCATTTTGACTGGTTCTTAATATCAAAAACATTATCAAAAGCATTACACATACGGAAATTTCAAATACACTTAAAATTTAGAAAACGAAATTTCTTGTTCAATGTCTGAATCATGCATGCTCGAAACTGAATATGATCACTGTAATGTTTTCCAACCGCTCCTTAATATTCAATGGACTTGAACTTCAAATTTCCCCCACGTCTCTATATAAGGTTTGAATGACTTGTACACTAATCGAAAAAAAATGTTAATCAATCCAAAAAGAATAGTTTGCATTTGTTGTACTACAGTAATTCTTCTCAAAGCAAACTAACCTATGGAGCTAATTAAGAACAATCTTTTAATTAGTGCCCTGTCCCAGGACTATCGCCAGATGGAAGTTTATTCTTCAATACGCTTTCTGATATCCAACCAATCATTACACCACCATTGTTGATAAGTCCGTTGCCTGAACCAGGACGCGGACCAGCTGGAAGCTTGTTCTTCAACACCTCTTCTATCGCCGACTTCACCTCTTTCGCAACACAGAGTTGAGGTAAAGTTTTATACTCAAAGATTTGCTCTCCAAAATTATCCTTCCTTGTGCGCTTTGAACATGAAGCGCTAATAACATGGAAATCAGCACAATCAAATTCATTTTCGTCATCCGACATCTCAAAGTGCTCCCCATTGCAGTTCTTCGCAAAAAAGTATAAGTGCTAAATGTTTCTGAGAATTAATGAGAACAAAAGAGAAAGAAATGGAAATTCAGGTTATAGTTTGAGGAAAAGAAATGGTGGGCAATGTATTTAAAGGGAAATTACAATGCAGCTAAACAAGAAAGTCAAATTTAATGTGATCAGACATGAGAGGTGTTAAAGTTTCATCTAACCACTTGGACATAGAAATTGCTTGCTCTTGATTACTTGTCAGCCAAGTAAACATGTGTGGTTTGCAGAAGTGAAGAGTTGACCACGTGAAATCCGAACCTGTTGTTCCTCCTCCTCGTGTAATGCATAGACTGCTGTTGGAAATTAACGTCAAGAGCCAGCTGTTTGTCCTCGAGCCCCACACCCATCTACCCTGTCAGCACCGCAGGCATTCATGGTCGGCAGGCATTTAATTTTGGTAGGTAAGTTTTTGAAATTTGAACGTTGAGAGGGAAAATGGAATGTGACAAAAGGAAGGTTATTCATTCATTCAAACAAGAATTTGTAGATCAAGCAGATCAGAGAAAAGTTGCAGAGCTGAGTAGAGAAGGAAGAAGGAAGGAAGTTTGTGCCTGCAGTTGCACGTGGTTCCTTGTTCACTTTGTAAGTTTGTTGTTTGGATTCGTCTTGTTGAAGCAGTGATTGCTCCAAGCACCTATGTATGCAGCCATTAGAGTTGCAGGTTTAAAGTTGTTGAAGCATAATCAGTTTAAGGTTATTTTAGAGTTTTCTGGTTGAAGCCGAATGCTCCCAGATTTTGTAATAGTTTAATACAAGATTGACTAGAAAGCAAGCAGCATACTTAATCCATTGTTCTTACTCTTCTATTCATTGCATTTGACAAGTTTGGTTGAAAGCTTAAAACTTTGGCTCTCTAGTTTTAATGGTGAATGCATTCACGTTGAAATTTTTTAAGTTATAAACTTTAGTTGGAGCCAAGCTCACTCCGCATTTATTGTTGCCGTGCATTTCCTTTGTGAGCTGGGCATACTCGGCATTTGCTGCCGAGCTCCTCCTTGTGCTGAGTTCACTCGGCCTCTGTTGCCTGTCACTCGGCACCACCAAGTGCCGAGCAAGTGCCGAGTAATTTCTGGCACTCGGCACCTTCCTGTGCCGAGCTCTTTTCGTCAAGTGCCGAGCAACCTACCACTCGGCACCATCAAGTGCCGAGTAAAACTGGCACTCGGCACCTCCATGTGCTGAGCAACTTTTAAGTGCCGGGCAAAGCTTTTAGAGTTAGAGTAGTGAGTTGAAATTTAAATTTACATTAATATTTCTCACAACTGCAATATAGTCAAAGTTATGTATTGAATGTTTCTACCATTCTCTTTAAAAAGGTTTAAGATAAGAATAGCCATCTATCAAATAACGAAGTAAAATGTTTACAATAAGAAATAAGTTTAATTTTCAATGGTAAAATCACGATGTGTTTGTAATAAGGAGAGTAATTACTTTCATAAATATAATCATTTTCTACGAGAACGGGCTTTCCTTGGTTTTGACACATCTTATGCCAAAGTCCTCAGAAGTTGCGTGATTTTAAAAGTTATGTGTTCCAGTAGTTAACAGTTTATCATGTATTTTTGGGTCTCGTCTTTAGTCCTCATCATTTACTGTTTCTTTGAGAAGTTCTGCGCTACGTAAATTAAAGTCTAGTCTAGCTCGTGCATTGGATTTTCATTGGAAAAATCGATGTCAAGAGATAAGATAGCTGATTTCTTTTTAACTGATAAAACTTTTAAACGGTCTTCCAATATGAATAGCCAGCTATTAAATGATGAAGAAAAATTATTGTGTTTCCACGGCTTATATAAATGTGAAATACAGGAGCAAGTGAATTATGTCCGTTAAGGATATGATCATATTATGAAATGGGGAAAATTACGTGCCACATTGTCCGTCAATAATGTTAACACGTATAATTTATAAATAAGGTGTGGGTTAAATTACGTATAAATTATAAATTGTTTTATATATATATATATATATATATATATATATATATATATACACACACACATACATACACATACATGTGTATGTGTGTGCATATACATAAAATGCATATATACATATATGTCTATATATATACATATATAACAAAAAGTGAGAAGTCTATATATAAATATAATAAAGTAGTACAAAATGAGTCAAGATGGCAATCAATTGATACTTTAAGAAGACATGGAAATAAATCTATAGATTGGTTTTGAAGAAGCAAAATTAGTATGGACAAAAGCATATACATCACATAGTTCAAAGGCATGTACAAAATGAGATGATCTAGCACCATTTGACACTGAGTATAAACTAATAGAAATACTTATGAAGACTAAAACCCATAAACCAATAACTTAGAAAACTATTAAGGTCAATGAGGAAGCTAGCCTATGAAAATTTCTCAAAGGCAAGGAGGAACCAGAGAGAATGTGTGGTGGGTTTTCTCAGGCTGCCCTTCCTAAGCCCTGGGACATCATCTTCTATGTTATCATGTGGTACATCACCTTGGAGGACTATTTCTATGTACTATACTACTACCATTTCCCCATCCTAAATCATTTAAGGACTCTAGACGACATCTCCTTCATGTTTTTGGTATTGCATTCATTAGAGGATGATATTCTTAAGGCAAGGAGGAAACCTAATGGGAAAACCTTCTACTTCATCCACCAAGGGCTAATGAATAAACTTTATACCCAATATTTTTCCTTGAATCTGCCACTTTTGATTAACCCCCTTGCCTCTGTCACCCCCCAAGCTTCCCTTGACCCTGGCCCTAGCCATAGGAAGTTCAAGAAAACCCTTGCCCCTGATGTCAAAATTAATTCAAAGGTTAAAATAAGCTTGATTGAGTTGGATTTGGATAGTAGATAGGGTAAGCATAGTGCTAGGAGGTCCAACAAATGCCTTCAGATGGAAAAAATTGAGTTCCCCCCCATGCATGATTCTAGCATTGATTCCTCTGAAGGTGATGCCAAACCTGCTAAAAAGAAGAGAATGGCTTAGGACAAAAAACCTACCCCAAGCCCTCTAAGTCCCTCCCATGTCTCTAACACTACTGAGGCTACCTCGACTAGGAGTGGGGGAGATGATATTACCTACCCAAGGAAAGAAACCCCCAAAGGTTATGGGAAGAAGGGCAAGCATAGCCATAGCAAGGTGAGACTAGAAAGGCTAGAGAATTCCATGAGGGACCTAGGCAAAAGCCAAACTGTTATCTACTAGAGGTTTGAAACCTTGGTGGAGTTTTCAATCAAGGTCATGCACTCCATGACCACCACCCTTTATTTTTTGCAAGAAAAAAAAGAGGAGAAGGGCTTGAGCAAAGTCACTCAGACCATTCGATCCATCTATGGTTTCCTGGATGATGATTGGTTAAAAACCATCTTGGACAAATCAATTAAAGTGGAAGGTGAGGATGGAGACAAGGATGTTCCTGAGAAGGAGGATAGCCATGGGCTTGGAAAGGGAAGCTAGCCCTGTGTCTTTCTTCTTCTTTTTGCTATGTTTATGATTACACCTATGAACTTGGTACCCTATAGGGTCTTTATGTTTATGTTGTTTAAGAGAACTCATAATAGTAATTTTTGTAAGGGTTGCTATTTTATTTCATGGTCTATTATGCATATTAGTTTAAAGACTACCAGTATTGTTAAGCTGACTATGAAAATATATTGTTTCTTGAAGTTTAAAGTTGGTATTGGTTAGTTGACTAGGAGGTTACCTCCAACTATTTATTTAGCTTTTTTGTACTTCAGGGTTAGCCCCCCATCTTGTTAGCTGCTATCAATTACTTCAAAAACAACATAAACTAGAAGAGACAATAGAAATCATTCATCTACATAATGAGATTACTTGAAGAAGAGAAATCATGAACTGAATTTTGACAACTTCACCACAACAATGAGTGTTTTTGGGAGGAAAATGTTGTATCAGAGCAGTGGAGGGGTAACAGTGTTGCACCAAGGTGAAGAGGGCACTAACCGTAAACTTGGCACACCAAACTTGAGCTCCAATCAAGGGCATCTTTGTGATGTGCCAAGGTATGGGTGACATAACAGAAGTCACACACATGGAGTGTGTGCTTTGTTGCATCAAAGATGACTTCAATCAGAGCACATCCTTGGATACACTCTTTGGATAGAACAACACCTATTAAACAATCACCTAACCATAAAATGGAATGTAAACATGCATTAGTTAAGTCATTATGTGAAATAGCACCAATATGAACCACTTTAAAAACTAGCTCTTTAAGCTAATCCTTAGATGCAAGAAAATCTAGGGCATTAGATAGGAAAATTAATAGCAATTGGTAAGGATAAATAAATCTACACATCAAAGAATATAGAACTTCATGACGAATAACAAACCTAACATTCGCAACACATTCTGTTAAAATCCAATTTGAATAGGCTATTTAAATCCTCGACCGAGACATTACTAGTAATGACATATTGACCATGTGATGGAAGAATGAACACTTTTAGATAATATGGCTTGCTCTCCATGAGATGCAAACTACAATCGTGACAAACTCTACTCTTTCCTTTATTATCATTTAAAGACTCCATCGAAGCTATTTAAAGAAAATTAAAGATTCAAGCAGAAATGTGTGTGTGTTCATACAAGAAGCACAGAGACAATAATAAAAAGAGGTGGATGGGTAGATGAAGTATTTAAAGGGAATAAAAAGAACAAAAATAGAAGTGCATGAGAACCTAGACTTAGCAACATGAAAGTCCTTATGCTTATAAATTAACACATAGTAATTATGTAAATCAACTTGGATACAAATAGTGACGTGAAAAGAAATCTTGAGAAGAAAAATGGAGTGAAGAGTAGCACAAAGATGAAGGTATAACATAAAGTATCATAATTGCCATCAAAATTGGAGGTTCTGAAAAGATAGATGTTGGGATTTGAAAGAAAAAAAATGTGGCACATAGTAAACAAATACTGACCCCACATGAATGTTGATGTTACTCCTATGGGGGACTATCATAGAAGTTTTAGATACATGATTTAGAGGTTGTGTGTTTCATTCATGTCAAATTTTTTCATTGATGTCAACATACTGGTTATTTTGTAAATACTGACAGAGTAATAGAAAGAGTTTGGCTTTGCATAGTTTGAGGATTGAAGATCATCTTATGCGCACTTGGGAATATATTTTAGAATATTTCTAGATGCTATAGTTAAGAGCATGTATGGAAAGATGAAAACTAGATAGAGTTTATGATGAATTTGGTGAAGGCATCTTTCAGGCAATATTTCTTGAAAGTGGGTGGTATTGTTTGGATTGTATCTCCTAATAGAGATGAAATCCAATTGAGAAAACTTGGATAGAGGTAGAAGACATGTTAAGGATGTTGTGATTAATTAATTACATACAGATGATCAGCGTGTGGAAAGTTTTCAATAATGTGAGACAACAAATTTCTTGTAATTGTGTAAAGATGCAATATTGTAATGTAACATGTAATGTAATATCCTAAGTTGGTCCTATATTATTATTGTAAATTGGGAAATCCTCAAGTCTAACTCAGTAATCTTTCCATCAATATCAACTCTCCCAGACATATCTCACACAAAGGATAAACTCCTTGAATTTACTTCCCCCATTGACATCAGTGTTTTTCATGTGTTATTCTCTCCCCCATTGACATCAATGGAAAAGCTATAATTATGTTAATTCTCTACATATGATCTTCAATAAGATCAAGTGTCCTTAGACACTAATAAATATTGGTTACTAAGAGTCCTTCATGACTCAGGTTGAAATATATATAATCCCCTTTAGAGGAAGCATCAAACATTCAGTTCAAATAAAAGAAATAGAGCTCTATAACCACTGGATTGATGTAATCTCAACATCAACCAATCAAAAGTAGGCTATGGCATAAGCCTAAGCATACCTCTCAAGTAATCAAATGTGTAATTTGCTAAAGGTTTTGTAAATATATATCTACTATTGACTCCTTTTTGCTAATATACTCCAATCTAATCTCTTTCTCTGCAACTTTCTCTCTCAAAAATTGATACTTAATAGGTATGTGATTTGTCTTTGAATGTAATACTAGATTCTATTACATCGATGCTGCTTTTTTGTTCCTCTGATTCAAAATTCATTCTTTGTCATGGCATAACTACAAAACAAGTGATATTTTGAGAAAATTAATATATGTATTATGTGTCTCTATTGATAAATTTTCATCTTGTTTCATTAGAACAATTTATTTACTTGTATAAATTTCAATCATTTTTATATCCATACTTTGTAAGTGTGAACAATGTTTGTGAGTTTGGTTAATTTTGATTGACTATAAAATTTAACTTTTTAAATTATCTTCCTATTACATCTAACTTGACAAAAGTCTAACTAAAACTCCAATACAAATTTCTACATTATATTATGAGAATTTTATTCTCAACCAATTATCATTAATTTTCTTCTATTCTTTGCATCATTTTTAAATATAAAATACCCCAAGATGACAAATATTTAAAAAAATCTAAAAACTTTCACCACATATAAAAAATTAATTATAATTCTTATTTTCAAAATATTAAATGCTACCAAGCTATAAAAGATTATGTCTTCAAAATTATACGTGACCTCTAAGCACAAAGATTAAGGAGAAATTATTGTATACATTGATATTCTTAAATAGATGTATAAGTGAAAATGTTTACAACACTATGAGTAAAAAATTAAATTACATTGTCAGGGATGTTATTACATATTAGTGGAAAATGCCACTATAATTTTTTTGTGATAATGGAACTATTTAGCACTATTTATTCAATTTAATATATCTTAAATAATATCATTTTGAAAAGATAAATTGACATTCTTAGTTCCATTAAAAAGAAAGACCAAAAACTACAACATTGAGAATAATCTATGAAGTTGTAAAGATTCACTATAATGATCAATTTCTTATCACAACAATAACCCATTTTAGATTTGCATGAGTTTGCGCCCATTTTTATTTTGAGTTTATGGAGCATTTTTTTACTCTCTTTTTTAACTTTTCTATTCACAAAGAAAGTGAGTATATGCAGTAGTAAATAAATATATAAATATCCAATTTAATAGAAAGCTAATAGTTAAAGAAGGGAACCTGAAAATTTTCTATTCTCACACACTTACTCTCTATTGGAAATCATAAACGAACATTATCCCTAAGTCAAGCATAGCTCTAACTAAACTAGATTAAAAAAACCCTTTTCATAGTAAATTCTTATTTACAATTACCTAGATAAAACAAAACTTTTTTCATAATAAGCTAGAAAATATATGTCTAAAGCTGATTTTTATTTTTGATTGTTCTAGAGATATATGTTATCTATAATATAGTTTAAGATCATAGGGAAATAAGTTTATTTCCATCTAGTTTTGTAGTGGGAACTAGATCCCTAATTTTAAGCATTTTTCAGCAGCTAAAAAATTATCTGCTTCATTTTCAAACTCAAAATAATAATACCAATTTTATGTCATTGAAGGTGAACATGTATATTTTTGTCATCCTTTTCCTTTACAAAAGGGTGACATTGGTTTGTGCTTTTACCCTGGTATTGTAAAGACATTAAGATGACTAAGGCATGTACTAGAATTGAAAAAGAATTTGATTTCCTTGGGTGTTTTGGATTCTATTGGTTATAAATTCTCTTATCAAGTTGGAGTTCTAAAAGTGTCCAAGGGGATTTTAGTGGTAATGAAGACTATAAAAGTTGAAAACATTTATAGGCTGGAAGGAAGTATAAATGTAAGTCATAGGACAATAGTATTTAATGAAATTGATGAATCTACTCATTTATGACATCAACAATTGGGTCATATGAGTGAGATAGGGCTGAAGGTATTAGTAAATCATAAGTTACTTTCAGACCTAAAATATTTGAATTTGAATTTTTGTAACCATTGTGTCTTTGCAAAGAAGTGTAGACATGATTTTAAATTTGGCAATCATATAAGAAAATTTATTCTAGACTATATACATTCAGATGTTTGGGGTCCATCCTGTATAGTTTGTTTCGGAGGAGTGTCATATTTTGTGACATTTATAGATGACTACTCAAACAAAGTATGGATTTTTTGTAATAAAAGTGAAGTTGATGCATTTGGTGTATTAAAAAAAATTGGAGTTTTTTTTTTAAAGAGTGTAGACCAATCAATCATGTATTTGAGAGCTGATAATGGAGGTGAGTTATCATCTTTAAAGTTTGAGAATTATTGCAAGGAAGCTAGGATCATAAGGCATAAAACCAAAGGTTGCACTCCTTAGAAAATGGTTTCATTGAATGCATGAATATGACTCTTTTAGAGTGAGAAAGGATTGTGCTTAGTAATTCCAAATTTCAGCAAGAGTTGTAGGTAGAAGAAGTTAATACAACATGCTATGTGATAAATCGGTCACCATCAATTGCAATAGATTGTAATATTCCTAGAGAGGTATGGGCATGTCATTCATGTGATTTTTCAAATTTGAAAATATTTGGTTGTGATTCTTATGCTCTTGTTTAAAAAAATTAGAGTTAGATAAGTTAGAACCCAAATCCAATAAATATTCCTTTGCTGGCTATAGTGATAGAGTTAAGGAATATAGATTGTGGGATCTTACGACCCACAAAATCATCATTAGTAGATATGCAGTATTTGATGAATCCTCTCTAACAAAATCAAATTTTTGTAGAAAACAATTTGGAATAGGAATGTGTGTCACCATATCAACAAGCTTGATTGGAAAGTCATCCTTCAACAAAAGAAAAAGAGCAAGAAGATTTCTATGAGAAAGATGGTGCAAATTTAGAAAATATAGAGGAAAATGTGGAACTACCCCAACCATCTCTTAGGAGATCTACACAAGTCAATAATCCTCCTAAAAGGTATGATGATTTCATTGGATCGGTTTCTTTGATTTCTAATGGTGGTGAACCGAGTTTTTACTAGAAAGGAATGAATGATCCTATATAGAAAATAGAAATTAACAAAGAAATGGATTCGCTAGAGAAGAGTAAGACATGGGACTTGGTATAACTTCTAAAGGGTAGAAAGGTTGTTGGTTGCAAGTGGGTCTACAAACTGAAGAAGGGTGTTAATGATAAAAGTAAAGGTACAAGGCAAGGCTAGTAGCGAAAGCATATTCTCAAAAAAACGGTATTGATTTTCATGAAATTTTTTTACAATGTTTAAAGCTTGTTTCTATTTGGATTTTATTAATGATAGTTACATTACTTAATCTTGAGTTAGAGAAACAAGATTTTAAAATAAAATTTCTATATGGGGATTTAGATGAGGACATGTGTGTGTGTGTGTGTGTGTGTGTGTGTGTGTGTGTGTGTGTGTGGAACAACTAGAAGGGTTTGTTCAAGATCACAACAATAAATTTGTTTGCAAACTCAAGAAATAATTGTATGGCCTAAAGTAGTCACCTATGCAATGGTACAATAAATTTGATTCCTTCATGGTGAGCCAAAACTTTGTAAGAAGTTAGTATGACTATTGTGTTTCCTTTAAAAGTTTAAAAAATGGACTATTCAGTATCTTGGTATTATATGTTAATTATATGCTTGTAGCAAGTAAAAGCATGGCTGAAATTAATAATTTGATAGCTTAGTTGGCTAGGACTTTGGATATGAAGGATCTAAGAGAAACAAAATAAATTTTGAGTATACATATACATGGAGATAGGGAACATGATAAGGTTTAGTTATAACCTGGAAGAAATATGTGGAGAAGATTCTCATCAGATTTGGTAAGAAAAATGTGAAACTTGTTAATATCCCTTTGGCTTCCCATTTTAAGATCTCTTCAAGTCTATGTCCTAGTGCTAAGGGAGAAAAGGATTATATGTCTCATGTACCATATGTAATGCAGTAGGAAGTTTAATTTATGAAATGGTATGTAAAAGGCCACAGATTTCACATGTAGTAGGTTGTTTCAGTAGATACATAGCAAATCCAAGTAAAGAGAATTAGACAACAATGAAATGGGTGCTTCAGTATCATAGATGCACAAGTAATTATGGTATCACATATAATGGTTGCAGGGATTCAATATGTGGTTATGTTGATTCTTATTTTGTGGGTGATTTCGACCAAAGAAGACATACATTAGGTTATTTCTTTATTCTTGGAAGTGGTACAATTAGTTGGATGTCAAAACTCTAAGTGACTATTGTTCAATCTACAATGGAGGCAAACTAGACGGTTGTCTCACATGCATGTAAAAAGGCAATCTAGTTAAAAGATTTTTTTGGTGAGTTTGGAAAAGCATAGGATAATGTGATTGTATTCTATGATAGTCAAAGTATTATCCACGTGGTTAAATATCGAACTTATCATAGTAAAAACTAGAACATTGAGATTAAGTACAATTTTGTAAGGCATGTTATTAAAAAAGATGATATATCTATTTTAAAAGTCTGTGCACCTAAAACTTGTGCAGATGTGTTTACTGAACCAATGTTGGTAGAGAAGTTGAAGTGTAGTGTGGCTTCTCTTGGTTTGCAAATAGGGTGATACATGGGCTTGGAAAAGTTTTAGGCATAAATTGTTTTCAATGTGGATATTTTTAGATTATGACAAGAATGTAGAAAATTCGAAAAAAATAACATTGTGAAAACAATCTCTCTCTATTTTAGTAAAAAAAAAATTTTTAGCTTCAAAATGAAACTACAATTTTTTTGACGAATAAATCAAACTTTATTGTATACAAGAATTTTTTCTCTTATTTTCAAGCGGTGATATATCTTTCTTCTATATGAAGGCCCATCATAATGTATTCAAGAGTATTATTGCAGCAACAACTGTGAAGTTGGAAATGTAATAGAATTTCTTCTGAGCTATATAAGATAAATAATACTTGTACCAAGAATGTTTCCTTCACATATTGTTAGGGTTTTAACACATACATCTATATATTATTGGTTGTGTTGTTATTCTTCATTATTTATCTTACTATTTATTTCCATCTAATTTATGTTATAAGTTCTTGCTAGTGCTTGTGCTTTCATAATAACAAATAGCCATGATGAAGCTTCCTTATATACCATGACAAGAAGCAGTAAGAAGGGGCTTGCAAACCCTGTGGGAAATAAGTGTCCTCATTCTCTAATGGAAATGCATGTAGTGATCTACTGCCATTGTAAGAAACATCCTAAAACTCACTATATATGCCCTTCTTCACCGCAAAATCTATCGGGAGTATCTAGAGATCATAGTGAAGAAACCTAGTGCAAAAGATAGATCGTGCTAATCGTGTAGGCATGAAAAGAAATGCGTACATGAATAAAGACCCGAGCAAGGATGAAATACAACGTATTGGAATAGGATTGAAGATTCAAGATAGTAGCTTTCATCATTTGTTGTACAAGTTGAGCTGGCAGCCCAAACAGACCAAGGAATTGATACATGTTTTGTTTTCTGGATACGCTCATGGATAGGGAAGGACAAGACAAAAAATGTATGGTTGGTCCTGATATTAATGAATTTCTAATTCTTTTGTATGTTATTGATGCAATAGAAAGTGGTGCGCTGACTATGAGTTTTCTCAGGAAGTTTGAGTAGAGCTGACCTCAAGTGTAGACCATCGATATTTCTAAATGGATCGAAGTTTGGGTTAGAGAAATGAAAATGAGTTGTTGGATTCCACGAAGAAAATCAAAGAGATTGATTTCAGGTTTGATAAGAAGGAAAAGTTTGGCATCATTCATATTTTGCCTCTGAAAGCATCCATTAAAGGTGGAACTTTTGAGCTGATATTAGAAACAAGAAAAAGAGGAATCGACTTGAGTTTACAATTTTTTATTTCAATATTCTACACTATGGAGTAGTTAAAGATGATAGATCTAAATACATTGTTAAAAAAATTGCATAAAAGAACTGTAGGCATAGCCAACTATGTATTGCGCATATGTTGAAGGATTCTCCTGTGAATGGAGAAGCACATTTTGAACCTACATATGGTAGTGTTTCTAATTTTGGATTTATGGGTCAATTCGCAACTATAGAAGTTATAAGAGAAGATGTTTGGATGGTAGATTGTACTGAGTCTGATACAATTTGGAGAAGGTTAATTCATAGTGTCCGTGAACAGTGATGAAGGTAAAATCTTCTATGGGCCTAGTTATAATATAATATTATATATGGAAACGTAGAAAATGTTATTGTGCATGGTTGCACCTATTGAACTTCATGGGGAAGATTGTTGGGATGTGAATTCCAACAATCTTAGTAAGTATTAAGCTTATCGTGACTTTTTATTGAGGGTTGTTGTGAATGTATAAATAGATGTATTCAATTATGTATTGCATAAGATTGTGGATTTGATTAATATAATAATTCTCTACTCAAGAGTGGATAAGGCTATAAGTTGTGGTAAACCATGATACATGTGTATTGTGTTCCATCTTATTTATTTTGTTTTGTTTCGTTTCATTGCTCTTGTTTTATATTTACATCTACAAAGAAGTTCCGATTTGGACACAACCGAGGTCAAAGAATGTGTCTTGACACCTATTGATCACAATTAATTGAAAGTTTGGATGACTAGTATTTGAATTCCCTAATATGTTATCTGACAATTGTGTCTTATTTCTTCCCTATGTTAGTAAATAAAGTCAATTTCTAATAAAATTGAAAGAATGAATAACAATAACATTATTTATAATTATTAAAAAATAAAATCAAACAATTCAAAAAATACTAAAACTAATTGGTTTAAGCTATTTTTATTAAAAAAAAAATTAACAATAAAAATATTATAAATTTTTTATTATGTAGATTTTATAATTCTTATTTTCTTTGAGTTCAAAGATATTTGATTTGTTAAAATAAAATACGTTACTTTTTACATTTGAATATATAAATATCATATTTGAAGATTATATTAATATGGAAAGTTTTAATCTTATTCGTTTTTATTGTTTCTCATTTTATAAAATTATTATTAATAGTAATGAATTTTTTAGTTAGAATGTTGTGTAATTAGTGGAAAATAATTTAAAAAGAATAGAAAATTTTGAAAATTTTGAGATGATTGACAAGTTGTACAAAATAATTCTAAGTTGGTACCTCCATGATAAATTTTAGCTGACCACATTTTTAAGCTAATTAAATTTACTGAAAAAAGGTTCTAATCAATTCTAGAGCTATTTTATTTTTTCTCTATAATCAAATGTTCTTATATGGCCACTCAAGAGCAACTTGTGCTTAAGTTAAAGCAACTAGAGTGTTCCCATGTCATTACTTGAAAACATAAATTAGAATACATCTAGATTTTTGTAGAGTGACCATTCCTTAAGGTTATAAAATAAACTTTAAAATAAAATGGAATTTTCTAAAACAATTTTTTCTCCTATTTTTCCTTAAAATATTTGTCTATAGGATTTAAAATTAGAATTTTATAAGCTTAACACCCAATACTTGCTCCAAGATTTTTGAATCCTTTAAAAATGGATTTTGGAGCCTTTTTCACAAAAAATACCCTAAATAATCCATATTTATTAAAATACATAGTAATTTACTTATTCATTTTATTCAACATTGGAAATACATAGTAGTGTCCTCACTATTGATAATCTTAAGAGGCATGGCTTCCAAATGAGAAATTAGTGTGTGCTACGCTATATGGAAGAAATCATCCTTCATCTCTTAATCCATTGTCCCTATATTGTGCAGATCTGTTAGAGAATCTTTGGCCAACTTGGGATCTTGTGGGTCTTTAACAAAGATGTGCACCAATTTATCTTTAGATGGCAATACCCCTCACACCACCCCTTCACTAAAATGACCAAGAAGGCCATCTCGCCATTTGTGTGCCTGAACATATGGAAGGGGAGGAATAATTGTATTTTTAGAAAAAAAGATATCCCCCTAGAAGTGGTTATCCTAATGATGATGAGAGTGATCAAGGAGTTGATTAGGGAGTGTACTTTGACTTGGAATTCAAAACTCCCCCCAACCACACATGTCGAGAGGTGTTGGGGAGAAGTTTGGGATATCTCCCAGATGATTAAGAAAGTTGACAATTCAAGGATCCAAAAAAGAATGAATACTAGATGGAAGCCCCCCCCAACTGGTGCAAATTGAACTTCAATGGGTCAAGGAGGATTGAAGGGGTTGTAGCTAAAGAAATCATTCAGAATAAACATGGAGTCTGTATTAAGGGGTATTTAAAGAAATGTGGGAAAGTTTCAAGCAATGAAGAGGAAGCCTTGGCTCCTATGGGAGTTGGAGCTTGTGCATAATATGAGAATTCAAAATTTGATAGTGGAGGGAGATTCCTTATTATAACTAAGGCTGCCAAAGGAGATAATAAGATGAACTAGCATACCATTTCGATTATTGGAGATACCCGAATTTTCCTGAATAGGGTTAATAAAGTTAAAAATCAACATGTCTATAGGGAAGGGAATCAAGTAGTGAACAACTTGGTGGGGTATGGACATGAGGCTAATAACGCTCAAGTTTGGGAAAATGAGAATGATCTTTTGGCAGTGATTAAATCCCTAGCTCAAAATGAAGCCTTTCCAAGTACTAATGTCTACTTTAATTAAAATTTTAAATGCATGAACTCCATCATTTTGTGTTTGGCAAGGGGTACTTATGGAATGGCTAAGTTATTATTTAATATGGTGGACTGGGCCATGATTGTGCTAACTTTAGCAGAAGTGCTAGCATCAATAAATCATTTTGGACTCACCTTTACCTTTAATTTACCAATTATTATTTGTGATGGGTTCAACAGAAGATTGTAATTAATGCAAGGTCTAGGATGATATTCTCTTACACCTAAGAAAGACACTCTCTAGATTTTGAGGCTAGCTTTTAAGGGGGAATTATGGAAGCATTATGATCTAGTAGTCAAGGAATAAATCTAATTCCAAATGAAAAGAAATTAAAATCAAGTGCTTGGCAAACATATTTCACTTTTTAAAGTTAAAGTGTCTGGTGTGTGAAGGCTTTTCTCTAGTTTTTGGGTAGACTATTGAAGTTGGAAGGGTATGGTAGTTGAGATGAAGGAGGGAGTAGAGGACCTAGTTATTGAGATTAGGGAGGAGGAAGTTATGGAGGTTTCTTATACAAGAATCAAACTACCCAAAATTGAAAAGGTTGCTCAGATAGATAAGGTGACATGGAAGAACTTCAAGGAAGGTGTCTTATTCCATTCATGGAGAGTCTCAAAGGTCATAATGAGATGGTGACTTATCAGTTTGTGGACTAGTGGAAGAATTGGTGGAAAAACATCAATGGGGTCTCCTTCGAGGTTACTAAAGAGCTAATTGATAATGCTCTTGGTCTAGCATTGGAAGGTAAAAATTGGAGGAAGTAGCCTAAGGTGGCGGACATGACAAGCATGCAGAAGTTTTTCCATTCTATTGAAGCCCCTATTCACTTTCATGGTGGGTTTTCTTGTGAAAAGCTCCTAGAACCTTGGGATATGGTTTTTTATGTCATCATGTGATGTATAACTATGTAAGAGAGAGTTAAGCTATACTACTATTATCACTTTCCCATTCTTAATCATTTTTGGAATAAGGAATGCATTTATTTTCCCTATTTACTTTTACATTCCATGGAAGATTGCATCTAGAACATTACAAAAGAAATGAGGTCGGGAAAAGCTATTCTATGTATCACCAAGCCTTGATTTTTTTCCTCTTTAAATTCTTCAAAGGCCTTCACCCCAAAATTTTGAGCCTAAACCCTTTGCTTATGAAAATCATTGATGTGTGTGAAAATTACTCCCCTTCCATCCATACCCAGAGTGATAGGCTTCCCATTGTCTCTACTTGGAAGATAAAATGCAAAAAGGTAAAGGTCCCTAATGTCGAGAGTGATGGTACCACCATCAGGAAGGAAACTAATAGATTGAGCAAAATACTTAGAGAATGAAAGCCCTTGCCCAACTTGGGTTTGGCTAAATTTGATAAGTTTTCTTCAACTAATAATTTTGGGAGAAAGTCTGACCCTAGACCCAAACATAAAGCCACTAGAAGCAACTATGGAGAGCAAGCACATGAGGAAACTAAAAGAGAAGGAAAATATGAAGAATTAATGGAGGAGGAACTTAATAGCACTTTGCCCTCTAGGGTTTTTGATACATTCAAAATAGAGACCATTATCCTAGATTCTGAGAAGGGGGGCAATGTTAGTGAACAAGGTATAATTACTTCACCTATGAGAATAGGGAATTTAGCTAGTTGAAATAAAGTAGAGGTTATAGGGGGAGAGGATAGGAAGAAGCCTAAAGAAATGGAGGGAGATCATAGTTAGTTGGAGGGGGCACTATAGGAGAAACAGATAAAGAAAAGGGGATACTAGAGATTGAGAGGCTGGAGAAGTCCATCACAAGCTTGGTCAAGAAGAATGCTGAGCTAAAATATAAGTTCAATAGTGTTGCCAATTTCTTGGTGCTAGTGATGCAATTGGCAGTCGCCACTCTCTACCTCATGCAGAATAACAAGGAAGACACTAATAATGTTGGCACTAGCTAAAGACAAAATGCACCAAAGAAAAAAAAAAAAAGTCAAACATGATTCTTTTTCAGATTCACAAAAACACAGCAAAATTTTCTCAAAATTTTTGTTGTTTTTTTATCACAAAATATAGAGATCATGAAGATCAAATGCTGTAAATGTTTAAAAAAATCATTGTGTTTTGTTTTTTTGAAATTTAGTCAATGGTGCAATTTATAGGGAGGATAGTTGCATCCAATAATGCTAAGGACATGGTGATGAGTCACTCATTGTACGGTTTCTTGACCGACGACTAGTTACGATTGCTTCTAGAGAATCCAAGCATCCAAAGCAAGAAGGATTTGTGCTTCCTGGTGTGATTTCAATTTGGTGTTTTGTTGTATAATTAATAGGTCTTTTCGATGGTTTTTTCTAGTTGCAATGTTAAAATACATTATTGGGGGGAGGGGGTTGTTGATGCTTAAAAGGAGGGTTGAGTAATTGCATGTTAATAACTTCCAACTGATTCTCAGTCTATATATTTTACTTTGTATGGGTCAGCCCCATTTTTACTACTTCTTAATATCAAAAACATTACAAATACAAAATTTTCAAATGCGCTTAAAAATTATAAAATGAAATTTCTTGTTCAATATCCGAATCATGCATGCTTGAAACTGAATATTCCAAGCGTTCCTTAATATTCAATGGACTTGAACTTCAAATTTTCCCCACATCTCTATATAAGGTTTGAATGACTTGTACATTAATCGAAACAAAATGTTAATCAATCCAAAAAGAATAGTTTGCCTTTGTTGTACTACAGTAATTTTTCTCAAAACAAACTAATCTATAAACCTAACTGAGAACAATCTTTTAATTAGTGGCCTGTCCCAGGACTATCGTCAGATGGAAGCTTATTCTTCAATATGCTTTCTGATATCCAACCAATCTTTACACCACCATTGTTGATAAGTGCGTTGCCTGAACCAGAACTCGGACCAGATGGAAGCTTGTTCTTCAACACCTCTTCTAACCCGGACTTCTCCTCTTTCACAACACTGATCAGTTGAGGTGAAGATTTATACTCCCAAGATTTGCTCTCCAAAATTATCCTTCCTTGTACGCTTGGAACATGAAGCGCTAATAACATGGAAATCAGCACAATCAAATTCATTTTCGTCATCCAACATCTCAACGTGTTCCCCATTGCAGTTCTGCTTGATGGCTTAAAGAATTACAGTTCTTCGCCAAAAAGTATAAGTGCTAAATGATTCTGAGAATTAATGACCTCAAAAGAGAGATGGAAATTCAGGCTATAGTTTGAGGAAAACAAATGGTGGGCAATGTATTTAAAGGGAAATTACAATTCATCTAAACAAGAAAGTCAAATTTAATGTGGTCAGACATGAGAGTTGTTAAATTATCATCTAACCACTTGGACACAGAAATTGCTTGCTCTTGATTTCTTGTCAGCCAAGTAAATATGTGTGGTTTGCAGAAGTCAGGAGTTGACCACGAAGTTTAATTTTCAATGGCAATATCATGATGTTGAATTTGTAATAAGGAGAGTATTGACTTTCATAAATATAATCATTTTCTACGAGAACGGGCTTTCCTTGGTTTCGACACATCTTATCATGTAAATTTTGGTCTCGTCTTTAGTTCTCGTCATTTATTGTTTCTTTGAGAAGTCTAGTCTAGCTTGCGCATTGGATTTTCATTGGAATAATCGATATCAAGAGATAAGATAGCTGATTTCTTTTGAACTGATAAAACTTTGAAACGGTCTTCCAATATGAATAGCCAGCTATTAAATGATGAAGAAAAACTATTGTGTTTCCACGGCTAATATAAATGTCAAATATAGGAGCAAATGAATTATTTCCATTAAGGATATGATCATATTATGAATGGAGAAAATTGCGTGCCATTAACATGTATAATTTATAAATTGTAGGTTATTACGTATAAATTATAAATTGTTTTCACACATACACATATGTATGTAGATATGCATATGTATGTGTGTCTATATATATACACACATATGTATACATACATACATATATACATATATGTATGCATATATGCATATGTATGTATGTGTGTCTATATATATATACACATGTATGTATACACACACACACGTATATATAACAGAAAGATAGAAGTCTTTATATAAATATAATAAAGTAGTATAAAATGAGTCATGACGGCAATTAATTGATAATTAAAGAAGACATGGAGATAAATCTATAGACTGATTTTGAAGAAGCAAAATTGGTATGGACAAAAGCGTATACATCACATAGTTCGAAGGCATGTACAAAATGAGATGATCTAGCACCATTTGACATTGAGTATAAACTAGTAGAAATACTTATGAAGACTAAAACCCATAAACCAATAACTTAGGAAACTATAGAGGTCAATGAGGAAGCTAGCTTGCGAAAATTATGCAAAGGCAAGGAGGAACTAGAGAGAACGTGTGGTGGATTTTCTCAAGCTGCCCTTCCTAAGCCCTAGGGCATCATCTGCTATGCTATCATGTGGTACATCACCTTGGAGGACCGTTTCCTAGTACTATACTACTATCATTTCCCCATCCTAAATCATTTTAGGAATCTAAACCACATCTCCTTCAGGGCTTTTTTAAGTGGCTATTATTCGCCAATTGGCTAATATGTCCCGATTCAGCTATAGAAATTGGCTAAAGAAACACCGTATACTAGTTGACCGGTTTGCCCAAATTTTATAAAATACTCATATAGTGGTCAAAACGTTCGCCACTATTATTACGTAATGTCAGTTTGGTAGTCAGGTTCTTCGCCCATATTTCTCTTTAATGTTTACTCTTATTTGCCATGGAATTAATTGAGTGTCTCTTTCGATGATCATCATTCGCCAAATTCCCATTTTCCTATGTGAATTTTTTTTAAATTTATGAGTGACACTGTACTCCATAGACAACTTACCTTGATACGTGTCAAAATTTCAGTGACTACCTCGACAATTCTTCTTCCTTCAAGAAATGTTGGCTGAAATTAAACCTCAGCCATTGATCTTGGATCATCAGATGGTCTGAGTTCTCAAATAATACATTTAACATAATTACATTTCAAAACATAATTCGCCATCAATATTAATAATTTTATTAAAAACAAAAATTATAATCACCATTATTTTATAAAAATTGTCTAAACTATTAAAAAATTCATCACCAAATATCCATCGATTGACGCATAATTCATCAACACTATTAATTTTCTTTCACCCAAATGACATGTGATTTTCCAAAATTTTATAAATTTTGTTGGGGGGGGGGGGGGGTGGTTGGGGGTGGCTGGGGGTTCCTTAAAGTTTATCCCTGATCTCCTTCATGTTTCTGTTATTGCATTTGCTAGAGGATGGTATTCTTAAGGCAAGAAGGAAACATGAAGGGAAAACCTTCTACTTCATCCACCAGAGGCTGATGACTACCCAACATCTTTCCCTAAATCTGCCACTTTTGATTAACCCACTTACCTCTCTCACCCCCGAAGCCTCCCTTGACCCTAGCCCTAGCCAAAGGAAGTTCAAGAAAACCCCTCCCCCTAATGTCAAAATTAACCCATAGGTTAAAAGAAGCTTGATGGATCAAATTCAAACACTAGGTAGGGTAAGAAAAGTGTTAGGAAGTCCAACAAATGCCTTTAGATGGAAAATTTTAAGTTCCCCCCCCCCCCCCCACCATGCATGATTCCAACTCTAATTCCTCTGAAAGTGATGCCAAACCTACTAAAAAAGAAGAGAATAGCTTAGGACAAAAAACCTACCCCAAGCCCTATAAGTCCCTCCTGTGTCTCTAACACTCTTGAGGCTACCTTGACTAGTAATGGGCGGGATGATATTACCTCCCTAAGAAAAGAAACCCCCAAAGGTTCTGGGAAGAAGGGAAAGCATATCCATAGCAAGGTGAGACTAGAAAGCCTAGAGAATTCCATGAGGGACTTGGCCGACAACCAATCTGCTATCTGTCAGAGGTTCAAAACCTTAGTGGAGTTTTCCACCAATGTCATGCACTCTATGGCCACCACCCTTTACTTTCTACAAGAAAACAAAGAGAAGGACCTGGGCAATGTCATTAAAAGCACTTCATCCATTTATGGGTTCCTAGATGAGGATTGGTTAGAAACCATCCTGGACAAACCAATTAAAGTGGAAGGTGAGGATGAACACACATATGTGCCTGAGAAGGAGGACAGCCATGGGCTTGAAAAGGGTAGCTAGCCCTATGTCTTTTTCTTTTTTTTTGCCATCTCTATGATTATGTTTATGAACTTGGTACCCATAGGGTCTTTATGTTTATGTCATTTAAGAGGACTCATAGTAGAAAATTTTGTAAGGGCTACTATTTTATTTTATAGTCTATTATACATATTAGCTTAAAGACCACTAGTACTGATAAGTAGGAGATAATTTCCACAGTAAGTCAAATTGTGATATTGCTATCAAGATTTAACTGTGTGATTTTTGAGTCAAACCCATTGACCCATGTTTCATGAGTAGTCTTTCAACATGAATCCATCTCTCATGAGAATAAATGGAACACTTAGCACTTATTGGATCTAGGTGATGCTCACAAGGGTGAAGCACTAGGATTTCCCCGGAGGTCAACCATCCCAGTACTACTCTAGCCTAAGCACACTTAACTATGAAGTTTCCTCCATGGTTAGACCCAAATCTTGCAACCCCATTTGCAAAACCTTCATGAAGTGTTGTGCCTTATGAACCATTCATAAGAAAGCCCCTTAAGCTCATAAATTTATAAGTAGGAGATAATTTCCATGACAAGTCAAATTGTGATATTGCTATGAGGATTTAACTATGTGATTTTTGAGTCAAACTCACTGACCCATGTTTCATGAGTACTGATTCAACATGAATCCATCTCTCATGAGAATAAATGGAACACTTAGCACTCATTAGATCTAGGTTTAGCACTCATTAGATCTAGGTGATGCTCACAGGGGTGAAGCACTGAGACTTTCTAGGAAGTCACCCATCCCAGTACCACTAGTACTGTTAAGCTGACTATGAACATATATTATTTTTTGAAGTTTAAAGTTGGTATTGGTTAGTTGACTAGGAGGTTACCTCCGACTATTTATTCAACCTTTTTTTACTTCAGGGTCATCCCCCATCTTGTTGGCTGTTATTAATTTCTTCAAGAACAACATAAACTAGAAGAGACAACACTAATCATTCATCTACACAATGAGATTACTTGAAGAAGACAAATCCTGAATTGCATTTTGATGACTTCACCACAACCATGAGTGTTTCTGAGAGGAAAATGTTGTATTAGAGCCTTGGAGAGGTGATAGTGTTGCACCAAGGTGAAGAGGGAACTGACCCTAGATGTGATACACCAAACCAGAGCTCCAATCAAGGGCATCTTTGTGATGTGCCAAGGTAAGGGTGATATAATAGAAGTTACACATATGGAGTGCATGCTTTGCTGCATCAAACATGACTTCAATCAGAGCACATCCTTGGATAGACTCTTTGGATAGAACAACACCAATTAAAGAATCACCTGACCATAAATTGGAATCTAAACATGCATTAGCTAAGTCATTATCTGAATAACACCAATACAAACCAATTTATGAACTAGCTCTTTAAGCCAATCCTTCGATGCAAGAAAATCTAGGTCATTAGATAGGAAAATTAATAGAAATTGGTAAGGATAAATAAGCCTACACATCAAAGAACAAATTTAACTTAATGGTGAATAACAAACCTAACATTCGCAACACATTCCATTAAAATCCAATTTGAATAGGTTATTTAAATCCTCGACCAAGACATTACTAGTAATGGAATACTAACCATGTGATGGAAGAATGAACACTTTTAGATTATACAACTTGCTCTCCATGAGATGCAAACTACAATGGTGACAAACTCTGCTCTTTCCTTTATTGTCATGTAAAGACTCCATCAAAGCCATTTAAAGAAAACGAAAGATGCAATCAGAAATGTGTGTGTGTCATACAAGAAGTGCACACACAATAATAAAAAGAGGTAGATGGATAGATGAAGTATGTAAAGGGAATAAAAAGAATGAAAATAGAAGTGCATGATAACCTAGACTTAGCAACGTGAAAGTCCTCATGCTTATAATTTAACACATAGTAATTATGTAAATCAACTTGGATACAGATAACAATGTGAAGAGAAATATTGAGAAGAAAAATGAAGTGAAGAGTTGCACGAAGATGGAGGTGTTACATAAAGTATCATAATTACCATCAAAACTACAGGTTTTGAAAAGATAGATGTTGTAATTTGAAAGAAAAAAAATGTGGCACATAGTAAACAAATGTTGACTCCACTTGAATGCTGATATTTTTCCAATGGGGAATATCATAGAAGTGTTGGATTCATGATTTAGATGTTGTGTGTTTCATATATGTGAGATTTTTCATTGATGTCAACATACTGGTTATTTTATAAATACTGGCAGAGAAATAGAAAGAGTTTTTATTTGAGTTGTTTAAGGATTGAAGGTCATCTTATGCACACTTTCGAATATATTTTAGAATATGTCTAGATACTATAGTTGAGAATGTGTATGGAAAGATGAAAACTAGACATAATTTATGATGAATTTGGTGAGAGCATCTTTCAGACAATGTTTCTTGAAAGTAGGTGCTATTGTTTGTATTTTATCTCATAGTAGAGATGGAATCCAATTGAGAGAACTTGGATATAGGTAGAAGACATGTTGAGGATATTGTGGTTAATTATGCACATATATATGATCAGCGAGTGGAAAGTTATTAATATTGTGAGCCGACAAATTGCTTGTAATTGTGTGAAGATGTAATATTGTAATGTAACATGTCATGTAATATTCTAAGTTGGTCCTATATTATTATTGTAAATTGAGAAATCCTCAAGTCTAACTCAACAGTATTTCCATGAATATCAACTCTCTCCGAGACATCTCTCACACAAAGGATACGCTCCTTTGAATCTACTTCCCCCATTGATATCAATGTTTTTCATGTGTTATTCTCTCCCCCATTGACATCAATGAAAAAGTTATAATTATGTTAATTCTCTACATATGATCTTCAATAAGATCAACTGTCCTTAGACACTATTAAATATCAATTACTAAGAGTCCTTCATGAATCAGTTCAAACATAGATACTCCCCTATAGAGGAAGCATCAAACATCCATTCAGATAAAAGAAATACTTCTCTATAACCACTAGACTGATGCAATCTTTGCATCAACTAATCAAAAGTAGGCTATGGTGTAATCCTAAGCATACCTCTCAAGTAACCAAATGTCTCATTTGCTAATTTTTTTGTAAATATATATCTTCTCTTCACTCCTTTTTGCCAATATACTCCAATTTATTCTCTTTCTCTACAACTTTCTCTCTCAAAAATTGATACTTAATAGATATATGTTGTGTCTTTGAATGTAATACTAGATTTGTTTACATACTCATTCTAGTTGTATTATCACAATGTATGAAAACATGCTTAGTAAACTCTATATCAATGTCATTTAGCATTTTCTTCATCCAACTAATATGATTGCAAATGTTTGTTGTTGCTACATACTCTTCTTATTCTATGCTTTGTGACATACAATCTTGACTATTTCCCATGAAAGAAACCAATCTTCCTCAGAATAAAAATTCTCCACCACTAATGTTTTTTCTATAATCTACTCTTCTTTCCCAATCTATATCTATTTATGTACATAAATTAAAATCATTTGATTTTTCATACCATAATCCATAATCAAGTGTACCCTTAAAGTATTTAAAAATTATTTTTACTATTGCATAATATGTTTGTTTAGGATCTTTTTAAAATCTTGCCACCATTCTAACTGCATTAACTATATTACATCTACTGTAGGTCAAATATTGCAATCCACCAATCATTGATCTATACATTTTCTACTCAACAATAAGTGATTCATCTTTATTAGATAACTTATGTCTAGTTACCATAAGTGTTCCAACATATTTACAACTTTCCAAACCAAATCTTTTTAATAAGTCTTTAGGATACCTAGGTTGTGATATGAAAATACCATCATTGTTTTGAACAATATGTAGTCCCAAGAAATACTTCATCTCACCAATCATACTTGTTTCAAATTCCTTTTTAATTTATTTTTAAAATACCTTACTTGCTTGATCGTTACCTCCGACAATAATGTCATCTACAAATACCACAATAATCAATAATCCTTTATCATCTTTTCTCAAATACAAGTTACTATCAACATTACCTTTAACAAATCCCAAATTTCTCAAGTATTTGTCCAATATTGCATACTAGGCTCTAGGTGCTTGGTTTAGTCCATACAGTGCCTACTTCAATCTGCAATCCATATCATTTTCATCTATCAAAGAAAAACCATCATATTTCTCAATGTATACCTCTTCTTTAAGTTCTCAATTAAGAAAATCTGATTTGACATCCATGTGATGAACTTTAAAGTTCTTGTTTTATGTATATGCCAAAAAACATTCGTATTGCCTCTAATCTAGCAACAGGTGCAAAAGTTTCTTCAACTCCATTTTCTTCTTGTCATGAATAAGCATTACATATCAAAATTTTCTTATTTCTTACAACTTCACCTTGTTTATTCATCTTGTTTCTAAATAACCATTTAGTTCCAATAACATTCTTATCCTTAGGTCTAGGAACCAATTCCCAAATTTTACTTTTCTAAATCTTGTCAAGTTCTTCTTTCATAGCTTTGATCCAAAAGTCATCTTTGCAAGCTTCATCAACATTCTTAGGTTCAACTTGGGAAATTAAACATTGTTCTTCATGAACCTTGTTTCTTGTCACAAATACTTTGTCTTTTCTTTTAAGGATATGTTCAATGGGATGATTCTTTATCATGTTTGTGTTAGGTGTCACCACTTCAACTCTGATTTCAACTCTGGGTTGTAATACAAGTTCTTCTTTTTTTTCTTCTTATTCATCAAAAGTATAATCAAGTAACACTAACAAATTTGGCCGTTATTTACAATGAAAGATTTCAATGAGATGCCAAATTGGATTTTGAACTACACTTTTTTGTTTATGTTCCTGTGTTCATCGAAATAGCCATGGACATGGGATGTTGAAATAGCCATGAACATGGGATTATATTTGGAAAAACATGAAAGTTGAAACACATTTTTCATTGTTTGTGGGATTCATCATTCGTGGGAGGAGGCAGGTTCACATACAAAGGCGGTAAGTTTATTTTTGAGGTAATGCATTGCACTGCATGAAAAAGTTGAGAGACTCATTTTCGTATATACTTAGAATCACACATTCTTTAAAATCCCTATATAGAAACCCCATAGCTGGCTAATTTAGGTGATTTATTTTCTACATGATGTTTATTGTATAACATGGAATATATTTTCTCCTCACAAAAGTGCTCTAATTTTTTTATAGGGCCACAAGTGTATTGTTTGGTAGGGGATTGACCTTGAAGATAGACATAAACACATATTGAGAAAGAATGGGTTACCCTCACCAAATCAAAATCTCCACAAAATTGTTCTTCTCAAACATGACAAGGGTAACCTGAGAGCATTCCAATGTAATATTTTGCATGATTTCAATTGAACATGGAGAGGTTTAGATAAAAAAATTCCAAGTAATTTTTAGGAACCCATGCAAGGAAAGAATGTGCATTTGATTACTAGAATGTGACTAGTAAACTGTCATAGGGTAAGATTTTTGAGTGTGTGAAGTTGTAGTAGGGCTTTGTTCATCAGATAGGTAGTTAAAATATGGATATAATATTGTTAAAATAGTATAATAAGAGTATATTGATGTGTGAAAGATTTGTATTAAGTCTGAAAATAATATTTTTGGATTGGATACAAGAAATTGCAGATTTGGAGTAGGTTGCCATGCCATGATAGCAAGATATAAAACTTGTTTTTATTTCATTTGATTAAAGATATTTAGTGTGTCAAGATGGTTGGAGTTTTTTAAAATCAATAGAGATGTTTAAAAGTGTCTTTAATGGTAGGGGTAAGTAAGATACTATATGTTGAGGTTAGTAGAGGGTTGCATTAACCTATATGCTAATAGGAAAGTGCAAACTTGTCATGTTTGGGTTATGGGCAATGTAAATGCTGATCACATCATGATAGAAGTGTCTTTAATGGTAGGGGTAAGTAAGATACTATACATTAAGGTTAGTAGATGGTTGTGTTAACCTATATGCTAATAGGAAAGTGTAAACTTGTCAAGTTTTGGTTATGGGCAATGTAAATGTTGATCACATCATGATTCCTTGTAAAGTATTCCAAAGGTGTAGCTTTTCATTAGAATGAACTTGTGGAAGGGCTTAGTATCCTCATTAAGTCATGCAAACCCTGATTAGATTTGTCATGTTTTGTTGTGAAGGATGATTGGCCTAAAATAGGATGATGAATGTAAAGAAATAAATAGGGAGAGAGATAATGAACTATTAAAGAGTTTTCAAATGTTATGTTAATGATGTTTTATGTGTCTTTAGGTGAAGATCGAGAACTAATCTTGTGATAGGGAATATGTATGAACACAAAATCCTTCAACTAAGAGAAATAATGTTCTCATGCAAGTTGTTGGTTGGTGGATAGAATGTTAAGGTTTGGTAATCCTATCATCTTGATTGCAAGAGTTATGGATGATACCTTAAGAAGATAATGTTTAAAATTTCTTATCTAAAATTATTATCCATATTTTTATCAAGGGTTACAATTTATGTCAATTTTTTTCAATTAATATTGGGATTATTCCTTTTTTCATTTTGATAATGGATCATTAAATGTGTTTGATTGTAAAATGTAAACATTTAAAAGTAAAAATAATCATATTCTAGTTTATAGATTGTGAAAATCTAATATGAAGAATCATTTAAAAGTAAATCATTAGTCCTCTTTCTTTGAATGTATTTACCATTAAAGTTCAAAATTTCATGCTCTCTGAGTAGCATCTTGATCTTCAACTGAATCCAACATTGATTCAAACCATGTGGCTTCAAGAGTTAAACCAATGCACCCTATTTTTTTCTCCTATGTGCAAGAAACATCATTTAACTTGTAAAATTGTCTAAAAAGTTTATACTTAGATTTAAGTCCTAGCTGGTCCATGAAAAGATCACAAAGGAAGTGTCTTCCTCCATTGAGTTAGCCTTCCTCCACAGGACCTCTTTTTATTGAAAATAGAAATTTTAAAAAGTAGGTTGAGACCTTGAAATGTTGCCTGTACATATTGACAGTAGCAAAATGGGATAAAAGTATGTTGTGTGCAACTATGTAAGGTTCTATTGAAGAGTTCCCTTGCTTACAAAGAAAGTGAGAAAGTATTGAACATCTTCCTAGAGCTAAACCTTAGATGAATACACCCACCACCTTCAAGAGGAAATAGTTCTTCCAAGGAGCTCTTCTCAAAAATAATTGGGGTTACAATCTCTACAAATGAGTTAATATTTTAACTTGACAAGAGAAATATTTTGAGCATATTCTCAATCCTATATATCAAGACAAAACTCACAAAGTTCTTTAAAAACAAACCTGTTTGAGAAATGGTGTGGCCCTTGCTATCAAGAAGTGACTCCATTAGATTGTATTGAAGATTTAGTATAGGGTTGCACCAAGTTGAGATCATTAGCAAAAATAAGAGAGTAAAAATTATAATTGTAGATATAGTCACTGACAAAGAAAAATTTGAATTGCACACTTTTGTTTTTCTTCCATTTACTTCAAAAGAACTTGTCTAGAATTCTATTTTGCCAATACTAATTGAATCCAAAGGAAAACTGGTATCATTGCTTTACACTTTACATCCATGATTCATTTTAGCAAATACAAGCAACATGTAATGGGTTCCTCAAAAGGTGAAGCCATATGTTGGACTACAAATGAATGTGTAGCCTTGATAGCAGACATTTCAGAAGTATATATATAACTCAAAACAACATACCTTTAATTGACACGTATTTTCCTTCTATTCAATAAAAAACAAAGTGCTATCAAAACCTTGCTAGATAGTCCTGATAATTCATTATTACACCATGTTTCCCCCAAATTACAAGGCTTAGTAAAATCTCTTGAACTGCAAGGCTGAGACTTTGAGCTTTAGGCTATACTTCATAAAGACCAAGCTGTTTTTCAAAATTTGGGGCTCCTTGGAAGAATTGTTTCCTCTTAAGGGTGGTGAGTATGTTCATCTATTTTTTTCATGTATTGCTGATTGATACTAGTCCCTACCATAATCAATGATTATATTATTACTAGTGATGTAAAGATATTCCTAACTGGTCTTGTAAAATAATAGAGGAGAAATAATGCAAGCTTCGATAATATATGATTAGTTTATAATGTGAATATTAATGAGTGTTAAATATTAATAGATTCTATTTTATTTTTCAATCCAACTATCACCCTACCAAAAGACATCTCAATTATTAATGTTGGAAGTTCTTTTAATACACCTGATATAGAATCTGCAGGTTGCAAACAAATCATCCTTCTTCCACCAACAAGTCATTCCATTCAAGAAAGACCATGTCTGACGATATCAACACACAACAAAATAATTGATTTTATAAGGCACTTTATGACCATGCACTGAAGATATTCGGGCCCACCATACGTATAAGGTACACAACTTTAGTTATTTTTTCTATCTAACAATTTTTTTTTTTTTCTTAAAAGGTGGAACTTGCAAGATAAACAATTAAAAGATCAGTTCATTGCAGATTTAGAGCATGAGTTTGGTAAAAAATTTAAGAAGGAGAAAATTTTGAAAAAAATTGGATAACATCTAAGCATTGTGAGGGACTCCTATAGAAGGAGTCTCATCAACAATTCAAAGTATGACTGTCCTTCCTTTATTTTAGTTAGGGATTGGAATGACTTCATTTTGGATGAAAAGGAGATAATGGATGTTAAAAGAGGAGTTAAGAGAAGAAGGTATGCAATATTATTAACTACTAGTACAATGTAGTAATGCACTAATTAGGCATCTTTATATCTATATCATCTAACATATTTCAAATTTTTCATAGGTTGCAAGATATGTCAAAGGAAACAAAGGCCAGGCTAGAAAAGATTGGGTAGCACAAATGTCATGCTGAACAAGTGCCAGAGGATGTTCAAACTGATCACCATGTAGATCATCTTGTGGCACATTCAGGTAAAGAAAGTCTCTATTTTTTTCATTTAAATAATTTTTTTAATTTATAGTTCTTTTACTTAATTAAATACATGTAATTCACTACTATAAATGGTTTAAATTTAACATCTGATGCAGATGAGGAGGAGACATGCATTGGCATTAGAATTAGTAGATGAGGGGAATGAAATGATGTTAATCAAATTTATGTGTTAATGAATGTTATCATGTGATTATAATGATTGAATGTTATATTTCAAAAATGGTTGAATGAATGACTGTTATTAGACATTAACAAATTTTATGTGGTAATGAATGTTATCATATGATTATAATGATTGAATGTTATATTTCAAAAATGGTTGAATGAATGAATGTTATTAAATGTTAATGAATTTTATGTGCTAATGAATATTATCATGTGATTATAATGATTGAATGTTATATTTCAAAACTAGTTGAATGAATGAATGTTATTAGATGTTAATGGGGAATTTAGAGTAATGTTGGGGGGTGGGGGGGTGGGGGAGGGGACAAATGAGCTTCCACCTTCACGTGATTGGCCTTGTTAAGTAGATAATATTAAACTATTGTCAAAACCAGGTGAAGCTGAAACCAAACTAAATAGAAATCAAATTTCTAAAGCTAGCTATATATAATCATCTATGCCTTATTAGGCAGAGTATGTTAAATATCTTCCACACTCATACTTCATAGTCTATAATTAACCACTAAACTCTTTTCTTCTAGTTCATTACCATTCTCATCAAATTTAGGTATGTACATGGCATGGCAAGAAAATGGACTGTTGCATTGTCTGATTTAGATTTTTGGATATAAGATTAATGATTTCTTTCTCACGCCTCTTTTCTTTTTATTAGGAAATAGTTGGCTTTTCTTCTAGGCAGAATTGGCATCCCAATAGGTTGCAGTTTAGTAGTAACTACTTTCAAGATTCCTCTTATATTTGTGAAGGTATTTAGTTAAACTATTTTAGAGAAATCCTGGTTGATTATTTTCCAATTTTTTTTTTGTACTTCATTTTGTTGGTTCAATAACTAGACCTACTTCACCAAGATGGAAGAAACTTTGTAGGGTTTCAAAGGAAAGTACATGAGAACATGTATAGGCTTCATTGAGTTGTGGGACTATGCCAGCAGCAAATGTTATTTTGGTTCCCCAAGGTCCTATTGCATAAGGTCCATAGTTCCACCATTACCCTTATATTATCCTTCTTCTTTTGAACATTTTTTTACACAGTGCAATGGTAAAGGTTGAAAGTTGTAAATCATTAGAGTTATATGCTAGTTTTATATGCACACTACTTCAATTATGTACTAGATTTGGTCATTGTAGAAGTTTTCAATCTTGTGCATGCAATTTGCAAGTGTCAGATACTATTTTGATATAGTTGGAAGAAGATACTAATGTTGCAAGAATAATGGAGGAGCTTGCATATGGCTGTACAATTGATGTTCCACATTGCAAAGATGTTTTGTCATTGTTTTGCCCACTTACAAAGCAAACTATTTCCAAGATAATCAGTGCTCTTGTTCACACTCACACAGGCCTTGTTGATGTTCATGGCATGCATGGAAAATTTTATTCTTCACTTTTTAGTAGTTCCACAACTAACTATTCATGGTTAACCTCCTCGAATATAGACATTCTTTTAGATTCTATTAAGGAATTGATGAGTCTTTTATGATTTACTTGACTTGTTACAAAGCTATATATTTTATTTGTGTCATGCTTTAAGGAGCTTTGAACGAAGTTGATACTGGTTGGACTATTGCAGACCCCAGACATTAGTTGGGTTAAAGTAATAGAGGCTTTAGATCATGAAAGGTTTTATTTACTAGATCAATAGTCATTCTCAATGCTGATGTCGACCTATGCAAAAAATTTCCAGGTAAACATGGAAGAGTTCTATATCACTAGATCCTATTTGCATGCTTATATATTTTGTGCATTTTTGTAATGCTCCCTAAGTAGGGAAAAAAGGGTTTGCTAACCATTAATGATGAATTGAATATAATTGGTTTTGGATTTAATTGCCTATAGGATCCACTTCCTATTTAGACATTTTGTGGAAGCATATGGAAGAATGATTAAGGTCAATTATCATTCTTAAGATTTTTTGTATCCACATCAACTAAAATTTTGAATTTTACACATTCAGGTGATGACTTAGCTTACAAGTTCATCTTTTTTTATTATTGATATTCTCATGGTGAAGTTCCCTTTAAATTTCAATGTTAAGACTGGAGTCATCTCTTCAATCAATTTCTCCATGACTTGCATGAAGCCTTGCCCATTGCAGTACACCATACTCAGAATTGGATGTAGTGGTTTACCTAGTTTAGCATTCATCTTTTATTCTAAATAAACATATTTGTGTTCTTTTTCAGGATTTCAACATAGCTCTCCGCTATGAAAGTTTCAATGATTTAACATTTTATCCCATCACATTTGACATAGCCTTCTTAGCTGTTATGCTATTTTTTGATTTTTGATTACTTAAAAAAGTCCCACTTTGACAGGTACCCTTGGAAGGTCCACATGGAAATAAACTTCCATTTGGTAATATGAATCACGCATGGTTGTCTCTGGTAGAGGTACTGTGCCATTTGGCATAGATGGGCCATGGGCTTGTTGTGCATTCAATGTTCAAGTATCCTATTAATCATTGTCTAGAGACTTTGCTGTCATTTTTGTCCAAGTCAAAGTTAGTTGCCTATGGAAATTTTGTTTCATTTCTTTTCTATGTTTTTGACACTTAATTTATGTTCACTAATTAGAATGCAACACTACTTATGCCGACCAACTTCAACATGCTTTAGCGTGAGATGTTTTGTACACTTTTTTCCTTATGTCTTGGGGGAAATATTAGTAGTAGCATTGTACTTAACCAAATTTTGCATATTAATCCTCAAATTGTCCTCTGGAGTATGATGGACATCCATTCAAAAGATCCTAGTAGTATCTCAAAAATTGTAGATACATGCCAAGAGATAAAGGTAAGACAGTGAATTCATTACAACACAATTATGTGTACATATTTTTATTGTTGTGTATGTATGAATGAAGCTATATTGTTTTCCCGCATTTTAACATGGACTATTTATGCATATAATGTCTCACTAATGTGCCATAAAGAAAGAACCAAGCGTCATAATTGCTTGTAATTTTGGGTACAAGTCAATATTAGAAACATTAGCCATGTCATTGCTGAGGGACTATATACTGGGACAGCTGGGGAACCCTGTGTTTTCCTTACCCTCTAGTAAATTTCAAATAAACAACTAGAGAGGGCCCCTGTAATTTACATTTTATTATCTTAGAGTTGCTTTTGGTTTAATATTTAGGTTATTGTCATCATTATTAAACACGTGACTTGCAATTTTCAAGCATTATCTCTTGTGTTGGACATGACACCTTTTGCATCCAAAAGGGAGTATTTGAATTTGGAAACATGGCTAAATAAAAATTTGAGCACTCATAGGGATATCTTATTTTAGGTAAAGGTTTTGAATGATGCTTATCCCTTTCAAATTGGTTACAATAATCAATATTGTATGCTTTTTTTAGTGACATGAATTTTATTTTTCTCTCCTTGATATATTTAGAATGAATGAACGTATCTTTCTTTGCTATAGGACTATGATTTTTTTTTAGGTGCTTTAGTCTAATGTTAGCCAATTGGAGACCCAAGATCTTGTCAAAGAAATGAAACGTTTACATTCTACAATGGTTTGTGTGGTCCCCCAATTATTAAGTGTTGGTGTTGTAGAGAAGTCACCATATGAAGTATTTGCTGTTGATGTTGATGAAGAGTCAAATTATTATTTCAAAAGATCTATGTTGGGCAATTGACTATTGAGGATTTAAAGCAAATGGTTGCATGCTTCAAGGAGTCTTCTGAGAAAAGGTATATTACTAGCTGACCAATTAGCTAGTATAGTTGACTATTGCAAATAAATAAGATGTCATTCGATGGATTTAAAGTCTATGTTATTTTTTTCTTTTTCTTTTAAATTGTCATCAATTAAAAAAAGCATGCAAACTATCTTAAATTTTTTTCCTTTCAAATCATCTAATAACATGCTAAGCATATCTATACATTTTCACTAGTATCAACCTACTCAGTCATATGTAGGCATTAATGCATTTCATTCTTTGTTTGCTTTGCCTAGGGGGTTGTACCCATTATATTGATCACCAAAAAATTGATACATATGTTATGAAGAAGATCCTCCAATACTAAACTGAAAATACACACTCAATGATAAAGATATCCAATACCCTTGCCAATTGAGGCTAACCTAGCTACAACATCCTCTGAAAAAGGCTTGTCATTAACTTGATAGAATGACAAAAAAATTTCCATATCATTATCTTGAGCAACACATTTCTTGAAGATCGTCCAAGTTTTTCATAATCCTTTTCTTTTTCCTATCTTCCAAAGAAAACAATTCCTTTAGCAGCCCACCTGAGAGATTGGTAGCCATCAGGTCTAAGGCCATAGTCACTTGGTGAAACAATTCATCCATGAGCATTCTTTTGACCATATCGTTGACAAGCGTTGGGTGGCCTATAACTTGAATGATGGGTAGGAAAAGGTCGTGAATGAGATTTCAATTGTGAACATTATGGCCAGACCAATAATCCACCCCCAGAAGTGCAATCATGGTTGCCTTCTCCCTTTCATTGGCTTTGCAGAAGATGCATTACAACTACTCTCCCAGTGATTCCCTCAGCTCCACTTCCTACAAGAACTTACAATTGATTCCTATCATCTACACCATTCCCTTCCTTATCTCTGTAAACTGCAAGTCTTGCAACCAAAAAACTAGAGAGATTTTCCCTATCGAGGGGTTTTTATTGAAAAATCTGGAAGTGCTGAAAAAAGTGGCAAAAACTCTTGACTTGCGTACATAGACCGACATTGTAGAGCTTCAAGGACTCTATAATAGTCACATATGAACGCAGAAGGAGCTTTTTCTTCCTACACAAACACTCTAGACTTGCCTATGGAAACTATCATTACAGAGTTTCAAGGAATTTGCAATTGTCACACATGATATCATTATCATATTTTAAAAAGAAAATAGAACCAGGCGTCACAATTTTGACAAAAGGGACCACAACATTTTGACAAGGATGTTATACCTGTGACATGAATTTAGACACACATTCATCACAATTTAGATGGGAAAAAGAGCATTTCAATGATAATGCTATACATGCAACATGAGTTTTGATGTGTATTCATCGCAATTTCGACAGAAAAGGGCACATTATTTTGACGAGAATGGTTATAGTGCTTGTGGGTTGAGGCAAATATCTCAAAAATAGTTTCATCGATATATCTGCAATATTAATGTCATAATTTCAACAAACATTTTGGGTATCATAAGCTCGAAGAAAAATGATCAACGACAGGGTTCATCATTTTATCGACATAGTGGTGTCAAAATTGCAACAAATCCTTCTCAAAAATTAGGCCTAAATTTACTAGTGTAACATTTTTCCTAGATTCTAAACTTCTCATCTACTCTTACATTTGCACTCTCAAAAATAGTCTGAGTTCTATAATTAAAACATCAATATGTCTTTTTTTTAGTGAATATCCAAGGAACGTGCCTTCATCATTGCTTGAATCAAACATTCCAATATCGTCATCTCTATTAATATAACATTTACTTCCAAGGATTCTGAAATACTTCATAGAAGGTGTATGTTGAAACCAAAGTTTATAAGGTTTCTTAGCGTGTTGCCTTGTCTAATTTATACTATGTTTATAGTGTAAATTTTTCTATTAACCGCTTGTCTCCAAAATATCTTGGATACATTATTCTAAAACAACACCACTCTTTCTACTTCTATCACTATTCTATTTCTCCTTTCTCCTATCCCATTCTATTTAAGTGTTCTAAGGGTTGAAAGTTGTCTCTTTATACCATAATCTTCAAAAAAATTGTTTAACTCATTTGAAGTAAATTATTCTCTTATATCAAATCTTAAACATCTAATATTCAAACCAGATTTATATTTAACTCTTTTCTTAAATATCTTGGATTTCTAAAAAGCTTAAGATTTCTCTCGAAGAAATGCTATCCACATCATTCTAGTGAAATTATCAAAAAGAATCATCAAATACCTCTCACCATAGAATGCTCTTGTCTTTTTAGGACCACTCAAGTCTATGTGTACAATTTCTAACCTCACTAATGTAATAAATTTCTCGCTTGGAAATGAGCTTTTCTTCAGTTTCACCATCACACATCATTTTAGTGGGTTTCAGAATCTTAGAAAAATATCTTAGTGCAAATGTAATACTAACCTTCACAATGTTTTCAAATTTTATATGACAAAACCTATTATCCTATAACCAACTATCATCCACTTTAGTAACTAAACATTTCATCTCAGTAGGATTCAAGTAAAATACATTACCACCTATCCTTGTACTAGTACAAATCAATGAATCATCTTTTTCTTTGATAACAAAGGTCTTTTCTGTAAAATGCAACTCATATCCCTCATCCCCCCCAGTTGTCCAAAGCTCACAAGGCTATGTTTCAAACCATCCACAAATTTAACATCTTTAGTGTTAGGCTTTCCATCACTTGTAATAGATGGTTTTCCCTTTATATGGCAGGTTGCATTGTTTCAAACTCTAACTAATCCTCCATGATAGCTATTGAATTTTAAAAACTTATTCATATCACATGTCATGTGATGGGAACAACTGCTATTGATAATCCAATCAAATTTCTTATTTTCAAATGGTGATTCTAAGGGATTTTCTTCCATAACTTCTTATTTTTTGGGACTTTCTACCTTAATAAAAACATATCCTCTTTCATCATCCTCATCATCACTTTCACTCAAGAATTATTGTAGTCTATCATGAAATTCCTCTTCATACACCAAAGACCAAAAAAAAAGTCAAACATGATTCTTTTTCAGATTCACAAAAACAGAGCAAAATTTTCTCAAAAATGTTGTTATTTTTTATCACAAAATATAGAGATCATGAAGATCAAATGCTGAATTTTTTTTAAAAAATCATTGTCTTTTTGTTTCTTTAAAATTTAGTCAATGGTGCAATTTATACGGAGGATAGTTGCATCTACTAATGCTAAGGACATGGTGATGACTCACTCACTGTATGGTTTCCTGACCGATGATTGGTTACGACTACTTCTAGAGAATCCAAGCATCCAAAGCAAGGAGGATTAGTGCTTCCTGGTGTGATTTCAGTTTGGTGCTTCATTCTATAATTAGTACATTTTTTCAATGGTTTTTTCTCGTTGCAGTATTAAAATACTTTATCGGGAGAGGGGGATGTTGATGCTTGAGAAGAGGATTGGGTAATTGCATGGTAATGACTCCCAACTGATTCTCAGTCTATATATTTTACTTTGTATGGATCAGCCCCATTTTTACTACTTAATATCAAAAACAATACAAATACAAAATTTTCAAATACAGTTAAAAATTATAAAACGAAATTTCTTGTTCAATATGTGAATCATACATGCTCGAAACTGAATATTATCACTCTAATGTTTTCCAAACAGTCCGTAATATTCAATGGACTTGAACTTCAAATTTTCTCCACATCTCTATATAAGGTTTGAATGACTTGTACATTAATCGAAACAAAATGTTAATCAATCCAAAAGGAATAGTTTGCCTTTGTTGTACTACAGTAATTTTTCTCAAAATAAACTAATCTATAGACCTAATTGAGAACAATCTTTTAATTAGTGGCCTGTCCCAGGACTCTCGCCAGATGGAAGCTTATTCTTCAATACGCTTTCTGATATACAACCAATCTTTACACCACCATTGTTGATAAGTGCGTTGCCTGAACCAGGACTCGGACCAGATGGAAGCTTGTTCTTCAACACCTCTTCTATCCCTGACTTCTCCTCTTTCGCAACCCTGAGTTGAGCCAAAGTTTTATACTCCGAAGATTTGCTCTCCAAAATTATCCTTCCTTGTGCGCTTTGAACATGAAGCGCTAATAACATGGAAATCAGCAGAATCAAATTCATTTTCGTGATCCAACATCTCAAAGTGCTCCCCATTTCAGTTCTGCGTGATCACTGAAAGAATTGCAGTTCTTCGCAAAAAAGTATAAGTGCTAAATGTTTCGCACAAAAGAGAGAGATGGAAATTCAGGCTATAATTTGATGAAAACAAATGGTGGGCAATGTATTTAACGGGAAATGACAATGCAGCTAAACAAGAAAGTCAACTAAGCACTTGGACACAGAAATTGCTTGCTCTTGATTTCTTGTGAGCCAAGTAAATATGTGTGGTTTGCAGAAGTCAAGAGTTGACCACGTGAAATCCGATCCTGTTCTTCCTCCTCCTCATGTGATGCGTAGACTGCGATATAGTCAAAGTTATGTATTGAATGTTTCTACCATTCTCTTTAAAAAGGTTTACAATAGGAATAGCCATCTATCGAATGACTAAGTAAAATGTTTACAATAAGAAAATAAGTTTAATTTTCAATGGTAATATCACGATGTTGAATTTGTAATATGGAGAGTATTGAGTTTCATAAATATAATCAGTTTCTACGAGAACGGGCTTTCTTTGATTTTGACACATCTTATGCCAAAGTCCTCGGATGTTGCGTGCTTTTGAAAGTTATGTCTACCAATAGTCCACAGTTTATCATGTAAATTTTGGTCTCGTCTTTACTCCTCGTCATTTATTGTTTCTTTGAGAAATCTAGTCTAGCTTGTGCATTGGATTTTCATTGCAAAAATCGATGTCAAGAGATAAGATAGCTGATTTCTTTTTAACTGATAAAACTTTGAAACGGTCTTCCAATATTAATAGCCAGCTATTAAATGATGAAGGAAAATTATTGTGTTTCCACGGCTTATATAAATGTGAAATATAGGAGCAAGTGAATTATTTCCATTAAGCATATGATCATATTATGAAATGGTGAAAATTACGTACCATGTCGGTCAATAATGTTAATAATTTATAAATAAATTGCGAGTTATTATGTATAAATTATAAAGTGTTCTTTATAGACACACACACATGCATATATATGTATGTATGTATGTATGTATGTATGTATGTATGTGTGTGTGTGTATTTATATACACATATATAACAAAAAGTGAGAAGTCTATATATAAATATAATAAAGTAGTACAAAATGAGTCATGATGGCAATCAATTGATAATCAAAGAAGAAATTGATATAAATATATATATATACATACATACATATGTGTGTGTGTGTGTGTGTGTGTGTGTGTGTGTGTGTGTGTGTGTGTACATGCGTGTGTGTGTGTGTATTTATATACACATATATAACAAAAAGTGAGAAGTCTATATATAAATATAATAAAGTAGTACAAAATGAGTCATGATGGCAATCAATTGATAATCAAAGAAGAATTTGAGATAAATCTATAGACTGATTTTGAGGAAGCAAAATTAGTATGGACAAAAGCATATACATCACATAGCTCGAAGGCATGTACAAAATGAGATGATCTAGCACCATTTGACACTAGGTATAAACTAGTAGAAAAGCTTATTAAGACTAAAATCCATAAACCAATAACCTAGAAAACTATAAAGGTCAATGGGAAGCTAGCCTATGAAAAAATTTCAAAGGCAAGGAGGAACTAGAGAGAATGTGTGGTGGGTTTTCTCGGGCTATCATTCGTAAGCCTTGAGACATCATCTTCTATGCTATCATGTGGTACATCACCTTGGAGGACCATTTCTAGATACTATACTACTACCATTTCCCCATCCTAAATCATTTTACGAATCTCGACCACAGCTCCTTCATGTTTCTATTATTGCATTCACTATAGGATGGTATTCTTAAGGCAAGGAGGAAACAAGAGGGGAAAACCTTCTACTTCATCCACCAGGGGCTGATGAATAAAGTTCATCTATGTACTTACCAGTAAATCAAAAAAATTAATTATAATAAACCATTCAACAAGAAAATAAGAATTTAAAATTTCAAAGACTAGACTATAAGTGAGTCTTCCCTAAGATCACCTACTGTACTCAAAGAGAATTGTAATTTGTCTTTAGGAAATGAGTTGGGTTCATTAACTAAAGTTAAAGACATTTCCACATTCAAAAGAAGAAGAAAAACTTCTCAATCATTAATCATTTCTCTGTGTGTGCATGTGAACTTGGAGAGATTAAATTTTCACTAAGTATTGTACAACAATTATAAAACCAAAGATAAAAATTTTGCACCAATAAGGGTACTACAGTGACTCTAAATGTAAATCATGACAGCTTTTTTGTTTATAAGATACGAGATCCATTCATATCTAGCTCACATTCAAGGTTTGTGAAAAACATTAAACATAATAATTTGCCCATCTGATTTCCTACTATGACCAAAAATAAAAAGCCTCTTAAATAAGTCATATTGGTGAGTAGAAAGACTTTTTTTTCAGTTTATCATACTTCTAAATAAACAAATAGTTCACTATTTATGATGGCAAAGCTAACATAAATCAATCTTCCAAATTTGAATGAGGTCTAATTTGGATGAAAAAAAATAGACAGAGCTATCATAAAATAAAATGGGGCAACTAATTTAACAGCTCAAACCACCAACAAATTACAAATTTAATACTTAAACCACCAACAAAAAACAGATTTAATGCTAAATTCACCAACAACAAACAGATTTAATGCTCAAAACTATTACATAACAAAGGTTTTTGACCTCTCAGAGAAAATGTAGCATAGGGAAAAGAGAAAATGTAATGTAGGGAAAGCTATTTTGGATGGCAAATGTTATCATGAAATATATAAATCCAAGTTTGAAATTCTAAATCAGCTACCTCCCATTTGTTTAAAATTAGATACGTTTCCCATTGTTTAAATCATTTTACTAACAACATAAACTTCGATGACTGATATGGGTGATAGCTCTTAAGAAAAATATAAAATAAAATAAAAACAAAGAGAAACCTTAGTGGTTCACACTATGAGCCAAAAAGGAATGAGGATCTATCATTTTTTCATAAAAAATTAACTAGAATATAGAAAACTTAGGTCAGACAATCTAGAAGAAACATTTCTCCTAAACTTAGCACTCATGCACATCATCCTAAAGTACCAAAAGGATCATTTAACAAGAATAACTAAATACAAGAATTTATATTTATGCAAATGCTTTGATCAATGCCCTATTTCCACCATTAGCTCTATGGCTATAAGCTTCTTCAATCTTTTCTTCCCTCTCCAAATGTTTCAAATTTTGAGTACATAGGAGCAATTGAAGACAAGGGTGTTTGACGTCCATAGCTATTACCTTACTAACACAACCAAATAGTGAAAAATCTCAATTTTTCCCTTCTAATAGAATGAAGAGCAATCCTCCCTTCCAAAGACAATAACATTCTTTTTTTCCTTTCTTCCAAATTAATCCCCTTATCAAAATATGACCCCCTCTCTATTTACTTGCCGTTGCACTAGGAATTGCTCTTTTCTTCCCCTTTTCTTGCAACAAAATGTGATGGAATTAAATGAATATTTCCCCAATCCTTTTCTATAGCCAAATTGATAGCATAAACTTACACTTGGCTAAATAGATATTTTAAAACTTAGAGTTCTAGTAAAGACAACTACATCTTAGTCAAGACCACTACAATCCGATATTTAAAATTTTGAAAACTACTAAATACTAATAAATTTCTCAACCAACTATACCATTTCAAATTTAACTTAAAATTATTTAATGAAAATAAAGTGAGAGTATAATTTTTATTTAAAATCTGAATTATAATTTGTCATAAAACAATAAGCAATTCTACGAAATTTTTAAATAAACAATGCACACATTATTTTTCTTTTAGTCGTATTTTTTTAATGAAGTAGCTTTGAAAACAAAAGATAATAGATTTAATGAAATTAAATATCTACGTGTGTGGGTGCTTACACTATGAAAATTCCAGGCCAACCTTGTTGAGGAGCTAAACTTCTCTACCTCAACCACTCTTCCACCTTCAATATTGGCACACTCACAAACTTGACATCACCCATTGAGTTAGAAATGCCATCATCATGATAAAAAAATAACTTCTTACATATGTATTTTAAACATGCAAAATACATCATCAGATATAAATATGTAAATGAAACCATTATGTCACAAACCATAAAGTGAAACATAAAACAACATAACGATATCAACAAGAAGTAAAATTTATCCATCTAATATCATTGACTAATAAAGTCTAAACAAAATATAAAGGCATTTGACTCAAGCTGAGTCATACATAGTCTTAGTTAAAAAATTCAAACAACATAATAAGTCTTAATATAAAGCATGTCAAAATTTGAGTCGTGGCATAGTGTCCTTGAATAGTGATGAAGGTAAAATCTTCTATGGGCCTTGATATAATATAATATTAAATATGGAAATGTAAAAAATGTTATTGTGCATGGTTCCACCAATTAAGCTTCATGGGGAAGATTGTTGGGATGTGAATCCCAACAATCTTAGTAACTAAGCTTATCGTGACATTTTATTGAGGATTGTTGTGAATGTATAAATAGATGCATTCAATCATGTATTGTATAAGATTGTGGATTTGATTAATATAATAATTGTCTACTCAAGAGTGGATAAAGGCACAAGTTGTGGTAAACCACAATACATGTGTATTGTGTTCCATCTTATTTATTTAGTTTTGTTTCATTTCATTGCTCTTGTTTCATATGTACACCTACACCAAAGTTCTGATTCAAACACAACTAAGGCCACAGAATGTGACTTGATACCTATTAACAAAAAATAACTAAAAGTTTGGATGGCTATTGTTTGAATTCCCTAATATGTTATCTGACAATTATGTCTTCTTTCTTCCTTATGTTAGTAAATAAGTCAATTTCTAACAAAATTAAAAGAGTGAATAACAATAAAATTATTTATAATTATTAAAAATTAAAATCAAACAATTGAAAAAATACTAAAACTAATTGTTTTATGCTATTTTTATGAATTAAATTTTTTTGAACAATAAAAGCAAATTGTTGAAGTTGGTGAAGGGTATGGTAGTTGAGATGAAGGAGGGAGTAGGGGACCTAGTTATTGAGATTAGGGGGGAGGAAGTTATGGAGGGTTCTCATATGGGAAACAAATTAGGTAGAATTGAAAAGGTTTCTCAGAAGAATAAGGTGGCATGGAAGCAGCTTAAGGAAGGTGTACTTATTCCATTCATGGAGAATATTGAAGGCCACAATGAGATCGTGACTTGGTAGTTTGTGGACTCATGGAAGAATTAGTGGAAAAAAATCAATGGGGTCTCCTTCGAGGTCACTGAAGAGCTAATTGATAATGCTATTGGTTTGGCATTGGAAGGTAAAAATTGGAGGAAGTAGCATAGGGTGGTGGACATGAAAATCATGCAGAAGTTTTTCTATTCTATTGAAGCCCCTATTCACTTTCATGGTAGGTTTTCTCATGAAAAGCTCCTAAAACACTAGGATATGGCTTTTTATGTCATCATGTGATGCATAACTATATAATTTGAGGGAGTTAACGTAATCTACTATTACCACTTTCCCATTCTTAACAATTTTTGGAATAGGGAATGTCTTTCTTTTGCCTATTTTCTTTTACATTCCATGGAAGATTGCATGTGGAACATTAGCAAAAAAAAATGAGGAAGAAAAAAGCTATTTTATGTATCACCAAGCCTTGATTTTTGCCTCTTTAAATTCTTCAAAGGCCTTCACCCCCAAATCCTTAGCCTGAGCCCTTTGCCTTTGAAAATCACTGATATGGGTCAAAATTCCTCCCCTTCCACTCATACCCAGAGTGATAAGGATCCCATCACCTCTACTTTGAAGATAAAATGCAAAAAAATAAAGGTCCTCGATGTTAAGAGTGATGGTACCACCATCAGGAAGGAAACCAATAGATTGAGAAAAATACTTACAGAGAGAAAGCCCTTTCCCAACTTGGGTTTGGTTAAATTTGATAAGTCTGTTTCATCTAATAATTTTGGGAGAAAGTTTGGCCCTAGAACCAAATGTAAAACCACTAGAAGGAACTAATGAGAGCAAGCAGAGGAGGAACCTAATAGCACTTTTCCCTCTAGGGTTTCTGATACCTTCAAAATAGAGACCATTACCCTAGATTTTGAGAAGGGGGAAAATGTTGGTGAACATGGTATAATTACTTCACCTATGAGAATAGGGGATTTAGCTAGTGGAAATAAAGTAGAGGTTACAAAGGGAGAGGATAGGAAGAAGCATAAACAAATGGAGGGAGATCACAGTCAGTTGGAGGGGGGCACTAAAGGAGAAACAAATAATGAAAAAGGCATACTAGAGATTGAGAGGCTAGAGAAGTCCATCACAAGCTTGGGCATGAAGAATGTGAAGCTAGAAAATAAGTTCGAAGGGGTTGCCAATTTCTTGGTGCTACTAATGCATTCAATAGTCACCACTCTCTACCTCATGCAGAATAACAAGGAAGGCACTGATAATGTTGGCATTGGCTAAAGACAAAATGCACTATAAAAATAATTTTTTTTAAAAAAAAAAAGAAAAGTCAAACATGATTCTTTTTCAGATTCATGAAAACATAGTGAAATTTTCTCAAAAATTTGTTGTTTTTTATCACAAAATATAGAGATCATGAAGATCAAATGCTGAATTTTTTTTTTTAAAAATCATTGTATTTTGGATTTTTTGAAATTTAATCAATGGTACAATTTTAAGGGAGGATAGTTGCATCTAATAGTGCTAAGGTGATGCAGAAGCACCCTGGGTTTCTTTGTAATCTTGCACATTAGTTCATTCTGCCTAGTTCCAATTTGGTTGACTTTGCTCACATTTAATTTTTTTTAGTTAATTATAGTTGATGAGAGCCGACTTGTGGTTTCTCTATGTTCTAGAATTATCCATAAGCCATTTTGGCAAGTATAAGTAGGGTGTTTAGGTTTAGGGTTAGGGAAGATTTTGGTGGGAGAGTTCAAAAGAAAATAGATATGTGGATTTAAAAAGTTGATTTGGAGATCTGAAAGTTGTACATTTGTAATTGGTCGTAACCTAGAAGGCCTTATAGCTGGGCATGTATGTTGAATATTTGATGAATCAATAAATATATCCTTATTCTCTCTTTCCTTGGTGCTATTCCTCGTGTTTTCTTCTGTTGTGTTAACTCTTGCGAGGTGGTTTGGATAGCTGGGTGTGCCTTTGGCCCTAGTTATTCATCCTTTTTTTGCAACAAATGGTATCAGAGCCCGAAGTTCATCCTTGTGGAGATTGGATCGTGTAGAACCCTGATTTGGATATGGTTGTAGGGTGGTAGATCTATGGATTTGACCTATAACTTGCAAAGGGTTATGATCTTGCAGGAACCTGATTTGTAAAGATGGTTTGTGGTAGAGGAAATAATGTTGATAACACTATATTGGATCAGTTAAGACAAATTGCAGCCAGATTAGATGTTGTGGAGATAGCCCAGAGGAGAGGAGCGCATTTTGAAGATGTAAGTGATGATGAAGCAGCAACACCAAACCATAATCTAGAACCTAAAGAAGATCGAGATCAGGAAAGATTATTGTGATTATTGTCTAGGGAAAATTCAAAGCCTATTGTAGAAGTTGTTCCTTATGATGGGAAATTGGATACAAATACTATGCTGGATTGGATCTCTGATATGGAGAAGTTCTTTGAGTATGAAAACACTCCAGATAATAGAAAGGTGAAGATTATAGTCACTAGGCTAAAAGGTCATGCATCATTATTGTGGGAGCACTTACAAACTGATAGACAAAGGAGAGTAAAGGAGAAGATAAGAACTTGGCCAAAGATGGTGAACAAGGTAAAGAACAAATTCCTTCCTGTTGATTACCAAGTTAGCTTATTGAGAAAGATGCAAAATTTGAAACAAAGGGACATGACTGTGAAAGAATATACCGAGGAATTCTATAGATTAGACATCAGATCTGGACATATGGATGATGATGTTGAGAAAATTGCAAGGTACATTAATGCATTGAGATCTGAAATTCAAGATGAGATAAGTTTTGTGAAGTTGGAAAGTGTGGAAGAAGCATACTAGTATGTCTTGAAGGCTGAGGAGATCTTGACAAAGAAGTGTGAACAAAGACAAAGAGGTAGAGGTGGTAGATTCCAAAGAGGTAGAGGTAGATCTTATGGAGAAAGTAGTAGATCTGAATATTCTATGCAAGATAAAGGCAAATTTGAATGGAAGAGTGATGATAAAAGCAAGACCGAATGGAAAGATGGTAATTCTTACCAATGAGGCACTAATTCTTACCAGGGAAGAGCTAATTCCTATTCTAGAAGTGGATTTCATGGTAATTGTTTTAGATGTGGCAAAGATGGGCATAGATCTTTTGAATGTAGATCCTTTGAAAGTGGACAAAATAATAGAAATGTTGTGATTCAAGAAGACATTGAAAGTTCACCAAGTGGAGCTAAGGTTGGAGAAAATTTGATGGTGAGAAGAACCTTATCTAATAAAAGAAGTGATGAGGAACCTATTTTAAGGAGAAGTCTTTTCAAGACAAGATGTAAGATGGCTGGAAAATGTTGCAAAGTGATCATTGATAGTGGGAGTTCTACAAATCTGGCATCAGAAGAGCTAGTTACCAAGTTGTAGTTAGAGAGGCTGAAACATCCCAAACCTTATCATGTTTCATGGATCAAAGATGAGCATAAGATATTGGTAAGTGAGCAATGCCTTGTGAAATTTAAAATTGGACATTATGTTGATGAAGTTTTGTGTGATATTATGCCCATGGATTGTTGTAATATTTTGTTGGGTAGACCTTGGCAATATGATAGACATGTTGTACATGATGGAAGATTGAATCAATATACTCTTTGGGTGAATAAGAAGAAACAAACATTGTTGCCATTGGTTGAAGTCCCAGATGAGGTTAATTGTACTACTATAAAGATTTGTATGGTTAATGGGAAACAATTTGAAAAGGAAGTAAAGAAGAATCAGGTTTGTTTTGCCATAATTTCAAGAAAACCAAGTTTTGTCAATGAAGGCCAAGTGTAAGAGAATAATGCTAACCAAGTGCCAGAAGAAATTGCATAATCGCTCAATAAATATAAAGACATTATTGCTGATGATCTTCTTGATGGATTACCTCCAGTAAGAAGTATAAGTCATTGTATGGATTTGATTCCTAGAGCAAGTTTGCCAAACAAAGCACCATATAGATTGACACCTACAGAGAATGAAAAACTTAATAGACAAGTGCATGATTTGATGCAGAAAGGTTTGATCTAAGAAAGCTTGAGTCCATGTGCTGTACCTGCTATATTAGCACCTAAAAAGAATGGAGAATGGAGAATGTATACTAATTCAAGAGCCATTAACAAGATAACAGTGAAATGTAGGTTTCCTATGCCAAGGATGGATGACATAATGGATTGTTTAAGTGGAGCAAAGTATTTTATCAAGATTGATTTGAAGAGTGGCTATCATCGTATCAGAATCAGAGAAGGTGATGAATAGAAGACTGCTTTCAAGACAAAAGATGGTTTGTATGAATGGTTGGTTATGCCTTTTGGTTTGACTAATGCACCTAGTACTTTCATGAGGTTAATGAATGAAGTTCTGAAAAGATTTTTGGGTAAGTTTGTGATTGTTTATTTGGATGATATTCTGATATTCAGTAAGACTAAGGAAGAACATCTTGAGCATATTAGACAAGTATTACAGAGGTTGAAAGAGGAAAAGTTGCTGATTAATCTGAAAAAATGTTCTTTTATACAAGAGGAGATTGTGTATCTGGGATTTGTGATTTCAGTTGATGGTTTGAAGATGGATCCTGAGAAGGTTAAAGAAATTCTGGAATGGCCTACACCTGAGAATGTGAGGTAAGATCATTTTATGGTTTAGCTAGTTTTTATAGAAAGTTTATAAATAATTTCAGTGATGTTTGCAATGCTATGACTAAAACAATGAGGGGAGATAAAAAGGAATTCAAGTGGACACATGGAGCTGATAAGAGTTTTGAGACTATGAAACAAAAGGTTGCAAAATTACCGGTATTGGCTTTGCCTAATTTCAACAAAGTATTTCAAGTTGAATGTGATGCAAGTGGTAATGCAATAGGAGCTATATTAAGTCAAGAAGGTAAGCCTGTTGCTTTCTTTAGTGAAAAGTTGAATGATGTTAGAAGGAAATATTATGTGTATGATCAAGAGTTTTATGCTATTGTTCACGCATTGAAGAAGTGGAGACATTACTTGATGCGTAAGGAGTTTGTGTTGTATACTGATCATAAAGCTTTATAATACTTGGGAAGTCAACATAAATTGAATCAAAGACATATGAAGTGGGTTGAATATTTGCAGAGTTTTACATTTGTGATTAAGCATAAGAGTGGAGTTACTAACAAATTTGTTGATGCATTGAGTAGAAGACGTTCTTTGTTGACTAAAATGAAGGTTGAAGTTCTTGGTTTTGATGAGATGAAAGAGTTATATGATGCTGATCCTAATTTTTTTGAGGCATGGAGAGAGTGCAGAGCACCAAATCTGATAGATCACATAAGTACGTATGATGAATATTTCATTCAAGAAGGTATGTTGTTCAAAAGCATTCAGTTGTGTATTTCTCGAAGTTCTATGAGGTTGAATCTAATTAAGGAAAAGCATAGTGGTGGATTAGCTGGACATTTTGGAATTGATAAGACATTGGGTTTGTTGAAAGAAAAATATTATTGGCCACAAATGTATAGGGATGTTCAAAAATTTGTAAAGAGTTGTGGAGTTTGTCAAGTTGCAAAAGGAGTGAGTCAAAATACTAGTTTGTACACACCTATTACTATTCCTAAGAAACCTTGGACTGACATTAGTATGGATTTTGTTCTTGGATTGCCTAAGACATTGAAAGGGTATGATTTCATATTTGTGGTAGTGGACAGATTTTCTAAGATGGCTCATTTTATACCATGTAAAAAGACATCAAATGCTGAGCATGTTGCTGAACTTTTTTTTAAAGAGATTGTGAGATTGCATGGATTACAAAGAAGTATTATTTCTGACAGAGATAGTAAGTTTTTTGGATATTTTTGGAAGACTTTGTGGAAGAAGATGGGTACTGAGTTGAAGTTTAGTTCTACATTCCATCCACAAACAGATGGACAGACAGAGGTTGTGAATAGAAACTTGGGTAATTTGCTAAGATGTTTGGTTGGGAATAAGTCAAGTAATTGGGAGATGGTATTGATACAAGCTAAATTTGCATATAACAATTCTGTGAATAGGAGTACAAGGAAGAAACCTTTTGAGATTGTTATTGGAATGTATCCTATAAGCATATCAGATTTGAGAGATGTTGTTGGTGAAGAAAAGAGAAGCGCTGTAGGAGAAGAATTTGTTGATTTTATGGAGTCTTTGCATAAGGAAGTGAAGTTAAGATTGGAACAAAGTAATCAGAAGTATAAAGAGAATGCTGATCAGTCTAGAAGACACCATGATTTTCAGGTTGGTGATGAGGTGATGGTTCATCTGAAGAAATGAAGATTCCTAGCTAGAACATACAGTAAGCTGAAGACGAAGAAATTTGGACCTTATAAGATCTTGAAGAAGTTTGATAGTGGTAATGCTTATGAAGTTGAGTTACCTGATGACATTGATATATCTCATATATTCAATATTGCTGATTTGTATAAGTATCATGAGTTAGAGGATGAAATTGCTATACCTAATGATTATCCTAAGAAGCAAATCAAAGAGGTTGAACAGATATTGGATCAAAGAGTTGGTAAGAGCACATGAGCAAAAGATTACTATGAATATTTGGTGAAGTGGAAGAATAGACCAGTTGAAGATGCTACATGGATTTCTCAGTCTGAGTTGGATTCAGCTCAAGGTGTAACACTTGCATGATTCAAGAGAATCATTTTTTTTCCCAACCCTGGTTGTCTGATGCAGGAGCATCCTGGGTTTCTTTGTAATCCTGCACATTAGTTCATTATGCCTAGCTCCAATTTGGACAACTTTGCTCACATTTAATTTTGGTATAGTTAATTATATTTGATGAGGGCTGACTTGTGGTTTCTCTATGTTCTAGAATTATCCGTAAGCCATTTTGGCAAGTATAAGTAGGGTGTTTAGGTTTAGGGTTAGGGCAGATTTTGGTGGGAGAGTTCAAAAGAAAAGAGATATGTAGATTTAAAAAGCTGATTTGGAGATCTGGAAGTTGTACATTTGTAATTGGCCATAACCTAGAAGGCCTTACAGCTGGGAATGTATGTTGAATATTTGATGAATCAATAAATATATCCTTATTCTCTCTTTCCTTGGTGTTGTTCCTCGTGTTTGCTTCCATTGTGTTAACTCTTGCAGGGTGGTTTGGATAGCTAGGTGTGCCTTTGGCCCTAGTTATTCATCTTTTGCCTGCATCATAAGGACATGGTGACAACTTGCTCATTATACAGTTTTCTGACTGATGATTGGTTACAACTGCTTCTAGAGAATCCAAGCATCCAAAGCAAGGAGGATTAGTACTTCCTAGTGTGATTTCAGTTTGGTGTTTTGTTCTACAATTAATAAGTTTTTTCGATAGTTTTTTCAAATTGTAGTATTAAAATATTTTTTCGAAGGGATGTTGATGCTTAAGAAGAGAGTTGGGTAATTGCATAGTAATCACTTCCAACTGATTCTCAGTCTATATATTTTACTTTGTATGGATCAGCCCCATTTTTTCTACTTCTTAATATCAAAAACATTACAAATACAGAATTTTCAAATACGCTTGAAAATTAAATAACGAAATTTCTTGTTCAAGATCCGAATCATGCATGCTCGAAACTGAATATGATCACTCTAATGTTTTCCAAACGATCCTTAATATTCAATGGACTTGAACTTCAAATTTCCCCCACAACTCTATATAAGGTTTGAATGACTTGTACATTAATCGAGACAAAATGTTAATCAATCCAAAAAGAACGGTTTGGCTTTGTTGTACTACAGTAATTTTTCTCAAAACAAAATAATCTATAGAGCTAATTGAGAACAATCTTTTAATTAGTGGCCTGTCCCAGGACTATCGCCAGATGGAAGCTTATTCTTCAATACGCTTTCTGATATCCAACCAATCTTTACACCTCCATTGTTGATAACTGCGTTGCCTGAACCAGGACTCGGACCAGATGGAAGCTTGTTCTTCAACACCTCTTCTAACCCCGACTTCTCCTCTTTCACAACACTGAGTTGAGGTAAAGTTTTATACTCGGAAGATTTGCTCTCCAAAATTATCCTTCCTTGTGCGCTTTGAACATGAAGCGCTAATAACATGGAAGTCAGCACAATCAAATTCATTTTGCTAATCCAACATCTCAAAGTGCTCCCCATTGCAGTTCTGCGTGTTCGCATAAAGAATTGTAGTTCTTCGCAGAAAAGTGTAAGTGCTAAATGTTTCGCACTAAAGAGAGAGATGGAAATTCAGACTATAGTTTGATGAAAACAAATGGTGGGCAATGTATTTAAAGGGAAATGACAATGCAGCTAAACAAGAAAGTAAAATTTAATGTGGACACAGAAATTGCTTGCTCTTGATTTCTTGTCAGGCAAGTAAATATGTGTGGTTTGCAGAAGTCAATAGTTGACCACATGAAATCCGATCCTGTTGTTCCTCCTCCTCATGGAATGCATAAACTGCGATATGGTCAAAGTTAAGTCTTGAATGTTTCTACCATTCTCTTTAAAAAGGTTTACAATAAGAATAGCCATCTATCGAATGACTAAGTAAAATGTTTACAATAAGAAAATAGGTTTAATTTTCAATGGTAGTATCACGATGTTGCGTTTGTAATAAGGGGAGTATTGACTTTCAGAAATATAATCAGTTTCTACGAGAACGGGCTTTCTTTCGTTTTGACACATATTATGCCAAAGTTATCTGTTCCAATAGTCCACAGTTTATCATGTAAACTTTGGTCTCGTCATTTAGTCCTCGTCATTTATTGCTTCTTTTTAAGTGATAAAACTTTGAAACGGTCTTCCAATATGAATAGCCAGCTATTAAATGATGAAGAAAAATTATTGTGTTTCCACGGCTTATATAAATGTAAAATATAGGAGCAAGTGAATTATTTCCATTAAGGATATGGTCATATTATGAAATGGGGAAAATTACGTGCCATGTTGTCGGTCAATAATGTTAACACATATAATTTATAAATAAATTGTGGATTATTATGTATAAATTATAAATTGTTTTATATATATATATAGACACACACATACATACATATGCATATATAACAATTTTATGTATGTATGTATGTATCTATCTATCTATATATATATATATATATATATATATATACGTATATACATGTATATATATATACGTATATACATGTATATATATATACGTATATACATGTATATATATATACGTATATACATGTATATATATATACATACATACATACATATGCATATATGTACATATATATATATATATATATATATACATACATATATATATATATATATACATACATATATATATATATATATACATACATATATATATATATATATATATATACATACATATATATATATATATATATATATACATACATATATATATATATATATATATATATATATATATATATATATATATATATATGTATATGTAGATAACAAAAAGTGAGAAGTCTATATATAAATATAATAAAGTAGCACAAAATGAGTCATGATGGCAATCAATTAATAATCAAAGAAGACATTGTGATAAATCTATAGACTGATTTTGAAGAAGGAAAATTAGTATGGACAAAAGCATATACATCACATAGTTTGAAGGCATGTACAAAATGAGATGATCTAGCACCATTTGACATTGAGTATAAACTAGTAGAAATACTTATGAAGCCTAAAACCCATAAACCAATAACCTAGAAAACTATAAAGGTGAATGAGGAAGCTAGCATACAAAAAAATTTCAAAGGCAAGGAGGAACTAGAGAGAATGCGTGGTGGGTTTTCTCGGGCTGCCCTTCCTAAGCTCTGGGACATCATCTTCTATGCTATCATGTGGTACATCACCTTGGAGGACCGTTTCTAGGTACTATACTACTACCATTTCCCCATCCTAGATCATTTAAGGAATCTCGACCACATCTCCTTCATGTTTCTATTACTGCATTCACTAGAGGATGGTATTCTTAAGGCAAGGAGGAAAAAAGAGGGGAAAACATTCTACTTCATCCACCAGGGCTTGATGAATAAACTTTATACCCAACATCTTTGCCTCAATCCACCACTTTTGATTAACCTACTTACCTTTGTCACCCCCCAAGCCTCCCTTGACCCTGGCCCTAGCCATAGGAAGTTCAAGAAAACCCCTACCCCTAATGTCAAAATTAACCCAGAGGTTAAAATAAGCTTCATTGAGTCATATTCAAACACTAGGTAGGGTAAGCAAAGTGCTAGGAGGTCCAACAAACACCTCTAGATGGAAACATTTAAGTTCCCCCTCCCCATGCATGATTCTAGCTCTAATTCCTTTGAAAGTGATGCCAAACCTACTTAAAAGAAGAGAATGGCTTAGGACAAAAAACCTACCCCAAGCCCTATAAGTCATTCCCATGTCTCTGACACTCCTGAGGCTACCTTGACTAGGAGTGGGGTGATGATATTACTACCCTAAGAAAAGAAGCCCCTAAAGGTTTTGGGAAGAAGGGCAAACATAGCCATAGCAAGATCATATTGGAAGGGCTATAGGATTCCATGAAGGACTTGGGCGACAACCAATCTACTATCAGTACAGGTTCAAAAACTTGGTGGATTTTTCGACCAAGGTCATGCAATCCATGGCCACCACCCTTTATTTTCTACAAGTAAACAAAGAGGTGAAGGACCTAGGCAAAGTCACTAAGATCACTCAATCCATCTATGGGTTCCTAGATGAGGATTGGTTAAAAACCATCCTAGAAAAACCGATTAAAGTGGAAGGTGAGGATGGGGACAAGGATGTGCTTAAGAAGGAGGATAACCATGGGCTTGAAAAGGGCAGTTAGCCCTATCTCTTTTTCTTTTTTTTTTGCTATGTCTATGATTATGCCTATGAACTTGGTACCCCACGAGGTCTTTATGTTTATATCATTTAAGAGGACTCATAGATGTAAAATTTTTAAGGGTTGTTATTTTATTTTATAGTTTATTATGCATATTAGTTTAAAGACTACTAGTACTGTTAAGCTGACTATGAACAATTTTTTTTTTTTGAAGTTTAAAGTTGGTATTGGCTAGTTGACTGGGAGGTTACCTCTGACTATTCATTCAGCCTTTTTGTACTTCAAGGTCAACTCCTCATCTTGTTGGTTGCTATCAATTACTTCAAAAACAATGTAAACTAGAAGAGACAACACTAATCATTCATCTACATAATGAGATTACTTGAAGAAGACAAATCCTAAATTGTGTTTTGATGACTTAACCACAACCATGAGTGTTTCTAGGAGATAAATGTTGTATTAGATCCCTGGAGAGGTGAGAGTGTTGCACCAAGGTGAAAAGGGAATTGACCCTAGACCTGATACACCAAACCAGAGCTCCAATCAAGGTCATCTTTGTGATGTGCCAAGGTATGGCTGACATAACAAAAGTCACACACATGGAGTGCATACTTTGTTGCATCAAAGATGACTTCAATCAGAGCACATCCTTGGATAGAATCTTTGGATAGAACAACACCAATTAAAGAATCACCTAACCACAAATTGGAATGTAAACATGCATTATCTAAGTCATTATATGAAATAACACCAATATGAACCACTTTATGACCTAGCTCTTTAAGCTAATCCTTAGATGCAAGAAAATCTAGGGCATTAAATAGGAAAATTAATAGCAATTGGTAAGGATAAATAAGCCTACACATCAAAGAACAAATCTAACTTCATCACAAATAAAAAACTTGACATTTGCAACACATTTTGTTAAAATCCAGTTTCAATAGGTTATTTAAATCCTCGACCAAGACATTACTAGTAATGGCATACTGACCATGTCTTGGAAGAATGAACACTTTCAGATTGTGTAGCTTGCTCTCCATGAGATGCAAACTGTAATGGTGAAAAACTCTAACCTCTTTCCTTTATTGTCATGTAATGACTCTATCAAAACCATTTAAAGAAAATGAAAGATGCAAGTAGAAATATGTGTGTGTGTGTGTATGCGTGCGTGTGTGTGTGTTCATACAAGAAGTGCACACACAATAATAAAAAGAGGTGGATGGATAGATGAAGTATGTAAACGGAATAAAAAGAACCAAAATAGAAGTGCATGAGAACCTAGACTTAGCAACATAAAATTCCTTATGCTTATAAATTAACACATAGTAACTATGTAAATCAATTTGGATATAGATAGAAATGTGAAGAGAAATCTTGAGAAGAAAAATGGAGTGAAAAGTAGCACAAAGATGGAGGTGTAACATAACGTATCATAATTGCCATCGAAACTGGAGGTTTTGAAAAGATAGATGTGGTGATTTGAAAGAAAAAAAATGTGGCACATAGTAAACAAATGTTAACCACACTTCAATGCTGATATTATTCCTATTGAGGACTATCATAGAAGTTTGGATACATGATTTAGAGGTTGTGTGTTTCATTCATGTTAGATTTTATCATTGATGTCAACATATTGGTTATTTTGTAAATACTAGCAAAGCAATAGAAAGATTTATTTATTTTTTGTTCAAGGATTGAAGATCATCTTATGTGCACTTGGGAATATATTTTAGAATATTTCTAGATGCTATAGTTAAGAGCATGTATGGAAAGATCAAAACTAGACATATTTTATGATGAATTTGGTGAAGGCATCTTTCAGACAATGTTTCTTGAAAGTAGGTGGTATTGTTTGTATTGTACTACCTAATAGAGATGGAATACAATTGAGAGAACTTGGATAGAGGTATAAGACATGTTGAGGATATTGTGGTTAATTCTGCACATACATATGATCAGTGAGAGGAAAGTTTTCAGTATTGTGAATTGATAAATTGCTTGTAATTGTGTAAAGATGTGATATTGTAACATAACATACATAATTTAATACTCTAAATTGGTCCTATATTATTATTGTAAATTGGGAAATCATCAAGTCTGTCCCAACAATATTTCCATCAATATCAACTCTTTCCCAGACATCTCTCACACAAAGGATAAACTCCTTTGAATCTACTTCCCCCATTGACATTAGTGTTTTTCATTTGTTATTCTCTCCCACATTGACATCAATGAAAAATGAAAAATTATGTTAATTCTCTGCATATGATCTTCAATAAGATCAAGTGTCCTTAGACACTATTAAATATCAATTGCCAAGAGTCCTTCCCGACTCAGTTCATACATAGATACTCCCCTATAGAGGGAGCATCAAACCTCCAATTTAGATAAAAGAAATAGTGCTCTATAATCACTGGACTAATGCAATCTCTACATCAACTAATCAAAATTAGGCTATTGCATAAGCCTAGGAATACCTCTCAAGTAACAAAATGTGCAATTTTCTAGAGGTTTTGTAAATATATATCTACTATTCGTTCCTTTTTGCTAACATACTCGAATCTATTCTCTTTCTCTTTAACTTTTTCTCTCAAAAATTGATACTTAATAGATATATGATGTGTCTTTGAATGTAATAATAGATTATTTTACATACTCATTCTAATTGTATTATCAAAATGTATGAAAGCAAGCTTAGTAAACTCTATATCAATGTCTTTTAGTATTTTCTTCATCCAAATAATATGATTGCAACTGTTTGTTGCTACCACATACTCTTCTTCTTCAATGCTTTGTGAAATACAATCTTGATTCTTTCTCATCAAAGAAAACAATCTTCCTCACAAGAAAAATGCTCCACCACTAGTTTTTTTCTATAATCTATACTTCTTTCGCAATCTATATCTATGTATGTACATAAATTAAAATCATTTGATTTGTCATACCATAATCCATAATCAAGTGTCACCTTAAAATATCTAGAAATTATTTTTACTACTGATAGTATGTTTGTTTAGGGTCTTCTTAAAATCTTGCCACAATTCCAAATGCATTAGCTATATTACATCTAGTGTAGATCAAATATTCCAATCCACAAATCATAGATCTGTGCATTTTCTACCCAACAGTAAGGGATTCATCTTTACTAGATAACTTATGTCTAGTTACCATAAGTGTTCCAACATATTTACAACTTTCCAAACCAAATCTTTATAAGTCTATAAGCTACCTAGGTTGTGATATGAAAATACCATCATTGTTCTAAACAATTTGTAATCCCAAGAAATAATTCATCTCACCAATCATAGTCATTTCAAATTCCTTCTTAATTTATTCTAAAAATACCTTACTTGCTTCATTTTTACCTCCAACAATAATGTCATCTACAAATACCACAATAATCAATAATCCTTTATCATCTTTTCTCAAATACAAGTTACTATCAACATTACCTTTCACAAATACCAAATTTGTCAAGTATTTTTCCAATCTTGTATACCAGGCTCTAGGTGCTTGATTTAGTCCATATAGTGCCTAGTTCAATCTACAACCCATATCATTTTCATCTATCAAAGAAAAATCATCATATTTCTCGATGTATACCTCTTCTTCAATTTCTCAATTATGAAAATTTGATTTCCATTTGATGAACTTTAAAGTTCTTTTTTTATGTATATGCCAAAAACATTCTTATTGCCTCTAATCTAGCAAAAGCTGCAAAACTTTCTTCAAATCCAATTCCTTCTTGTTGTTAATAAACAATACATATCAAATTTTTCTTGTTTCTTACAACTTCACCTTGTTCATTCATCTTGTTTCTAAATAACCATTTAGTTCCAATAACATTCTTATCCTTAGGTCTAGGAACCAATTCCCAATTTTTTATTTTTCTAAATCTTATCAAGTTCTTCTTTCATAGCTTTGATCCAAAAGTCATCTTTGCAAGCTTCATCAACATTCTTAGGTTCAACTTGAGAAATTAAACATTGTTCTTCATGCACCTTATTTCTTGTCACAACTCCTTTGTCTTTTCTTCTAAGGATATGTTCAGTGGGATGATTCTTTATAATATTTTTGTTAGGTGTCACCACTTCAACTCTAAATTCAACTTTGGGCTATAATATAGGTTATTCTCTTTGTACTTCTCTCTAATTTTTTTTAAAAAAAAATCAGTGTGTGTCATAAAATAATTCATGTTCATCATTTTCTCTATTAGGACCTAGATTAGTATATTCATCGGATATATAATCAAGTATCATTTCTTGGATTCTAAACTTCTCATCAATGCTTACATTTGCACTCTCAGAAATAGTTTGAGTTCTTTAATTAAAACATCTATGTCTTTTTTAAAGTGAATATCTAAGGAACATGCCTTCATCACTTCTTGAATTAGAAATTCCAATATCGTAAAGTTCATAAGGTGTCTTACCATGTTGCCTTGTCTAATTTATACTATGTTTATGGTGTATATTTTTGCATTAACCACTTGTCTCCAAAATATCTTGGATACATTGTTGTCAAACATCATCACTCTTTCTACTTCTATCATTGCTCTATTTCTCCTTTCTGCTATCTCATTCTATTCGAGTGTTCTAGGGGTTGAAAGTTGTCTCTTTATACCATAATCTTCACAAAAATTCTTTAACTCATTTGAAGTAAGTTATTCTCTTCTATCAAATCTCAAACATCTAATATTCAAACTGGATTCATTTTTAACCCTTTTCTTAAATATTTTGGATTTCTCAAAAGCATAAGATTTCTCTCGAAGAAATGCTACCCACATCATTCTAGTGAAATTATAAAAAATAATCATCAAATACCTTTCACCATAGAATGATGTTGTCTTTGTTGGACCACTCAAGTCTATGTGTACAATTTCTAACCCCACTAATGTAGTAAATTTCTTGCTTGGAAATGAGCTTTTCTTCCATTTCACCACTACACATTCCTTACACATCATATTAGTGGGTTTCAAAATCTTAGAAAAATATCTTACTGCAGATGCAGTTGCCATACCATTTTCTTTAAGACATTTGATCAAAAAATTTGTTGTTTTGATAGGTTTTCTACTACATTATCCCACAAGTACATGTGTTGTCACTTCCTTATATTGTTGAATAAGTTCATTTGTAATTTTTTTTTTAAGTGTAAATAATTATTTAACTATGTGCAATTATAAAAATCATATTAAATAATTTAAATATAAAATATTTTTTTTATTGGTTTATATGATGTAATGGGTTAAATAGTATTTAGTATGTTGTGTAATAAGTAGAAAATAATTAAAGTATGAATTTTTTTTTTGGAAATGTTTAAAAAATTGAGATGATAAAGAGACAACTATTGAACAAAGGTTCCAATCAATTGTAAAGTGACTTTTTATTTTTGTTTCACATAATTCTTGAATCCTTTAAAATACATCTTGAAACCCCTACATAAGAGCCACTCTAAATAATCCATATTTTTCAATACATTAACAAAATTTCTTATTTTATTCATCATAAATATATAGATTTGTCAAATAGAAATAAAAAAATTCTTGATATGTAGGACTCGTGTGCATGCTCAAAAACTAAGTAAGTTTGCATTAGTCATTTTAAAATGTTCCTTTGTACTCAATGGACGTGAGCTTAAAATTTTCCTTGCATTTCTATATCTTGTTTGAATGGAAATGAAACATTAACCAACGTAAAAAGAATAGTTCCTTTGTTGCCGTACCACAACTTCTCTCGAAACTAGAAATGACTAGCAATTTAATGTGAAATAGATAATTTATTGTAAAATGATTTAATTAAAAAAAAAAATTTAAAAATTGATTGCTTAAATTTTTTTTCTTAAATGGATAGCTTTTTAAAAATATTTATAATAAATTAAATATTTTCTCAAACTATTAATCTTACAATTTCAAGAAATAAATTTTCATAGTTTCAATAATTAATTTATTTGTTTTAAACAATTGAAAAATTTTATATGATTTAAATATATAACTTTTAAACACAAGTATGCTGAAATCCCTCATTTTTATCATTTGGTACACTAGAAAAAAAAAAAAAGAACCAGCAAAAGGGGAAACAATGACAATTAAAAGACAAACTTACAATATCCCTAAACAACTTATGGTAGTTTGATGTGCATACCCTATTTTTGAGATATGAAGCCCAGTGGTCACACTGACTATTCAACTTCTCATTACTTTTTATTGATTTTTATTGTGAATGTATAAATAGATGTGTATAGTCATGCATTTTATGAGAATTTGGATTTGATTAATAAAATAGTACTCTACTCAACTATGAATATAGCAACAAGTTGTGTTCTACCATGATGAACACCTATGTATTCAGTTCCATCTTCTTTGTTCAATTTTGTTTCATTGGTCTGCTCTTTTCTAATGTTACAATTTGTATCATAGCCAGGTTTGGCATCATAAATTGTGGAGTAAGAATAAGACGATGCTGATTTTATCATTGAATAATTTTTTGAAAATTTGAAATTGACTGAAGAGGAGGATATAGGAGCAAGAAAGGATGAAGTTGAGGCTTATATGAATGAGGAGGATTACCAACAAGAAAAAAATAAGGTTGAAGAGAATTTCCTACTCATAGACCAACTATTTTGCATGGACTATAAGTTGGAGGTTTTGTGTCACATAATGAATGTTGCAAAAAAAAACTTTGGAAAATAGTGAAAAGTTTGAGAAAAGAAATTTCATGAAGGGGAAACTGACGAAATCAAAAGAGCATTTTGGGTGTCTAGAAACTAGACATCACATGAGTGTAAGGGTGATAGAGATGAAGGAGGCTAGAGAGATCTTATGGCTCAAGGTCGCACATGATCTAGAAGTTGTAAAACATTTAGAGAGTAAGAATTTTGATGATTTACTATTGTAGATTGTAGAAGTAGAGGCATAATAAAATGGATTGATTATAGGCTCCTCTCCTACACCTCAAAAGTAAAAGTAGAATTCAAATATGATTGATCTCAAACCAATCCAAGTACCAATACAATAAAATATACATACTATATAGTCTATGAGGTCATTAGCAATAATTGAAAAAGATGCCACTTTTAGACATTTCACAATAGAATGAATTTATGCATGAATCCCAACATGAAATTCCAACGGATGACATAGTTTTGAAAGTAGTGGTCTATTTGATAAAAATGGACGTTTATTTGGTGAAAAAATTCAAATATTTTCAAGGTAGGAGGATGTGACTCATGTTACATAATGACAAGAATGGAGAAAACCATTAAAAAAAAAAGATTGTGAAAAAATCTTTCTCTATTTTAGAAAAAGAATAGTTTTTATCTTCAAAAGGAAATGATAAGTTTTTTGAGGAATGAATTGAGTTTTATTCTATGAATGGGAAGTATTTATCTTATCTTAAAAAGATTATATATTTCTTCTCTTTGAAGACACATCATAATGTTTTCAAGAATATTATTGCAGCAACAACTATGAAGTTGGAGATGTAATAGAGTTTCTTCTAAGTATTAAGATTACAAATACATGCCCCATAGATGTTTCTCTGACATATTGTCAAGGTTTTGCCACATATATTTGTGTATTTTTGGTTGTGTTGTTATCCATCATTATCTCTCTTACTATTTCTTTGCATCTAATTTGTGTTGTAAGTTTATTGTTTCTTGTTAATGCTTTCTCTTTCATAACAAGTGGTATTAGAGAAATTTCTTTTATGCAAAAATTGTGTTCAAATTTGGTGTTGAATTTTTGGCAACATCAAATGGATAAGGTTTTGAATTAAATATTTGAGGTGGAGAAATTTAATGGAAAAAGTAATTTTGAGCTATAGAATCTCAAGACACATGATTTCTTATTGCATCAAGGATTGCATAAGGAATTATTTGGAAAGTCAAAGAAACTGATAAATAAGAAGATTTGAGTATGAGAGCCCTAAGAACAATCTAGTTATGTTTGAAAGATGAGGGTCTCTTTAATATTGTTGAAGAAGATACAACTAGAGGTTTTTGGAGTAGAATGGATAGCCTTTATATGAAAAAATCCTTCACAAATCAAATCTACTTGAACCGGAAACTATATAGCCTACGAATGGAAGAAGGTATCAAAATTGTTGATCATTTAAAATGTTTTCAATACTCTAATTTTTAAATTGGGTAGTATGGATGTAAAAATCAAAGCTACAGATAAAGTCATTATACTGTTATGTTCATTGTCCAAATCCTAGAATCACTTAGTTACTTATGATAGTTTTAGTACAACTGACTCCCTTTACTTTGATTGTTCTATGGGAGATTTGTTGTTTGAAAAGGAGCAAAGGAAATCTAATATGGAAACCTCCACATTTCAAGAAAATGTGGACATAGGTCTAGATCCAAGTTAGGAGGCAAAAAAAGAAAGGGAAAATGTTGGAATTGCAATAAAGATGGGAATATCAAGAAAGATTATTTGAAAAGAAAGAAAGAGAATGATGTATCCAAAAAGAAAGTGAGTCCAACTAAGGTAAATTCAAGTATGGTAGGTGAAGTGTTGTCTGTTTGCAATATCTTATAACATAAAGATGAATGGATTTTATATTTGGGTGCTTCTGATCACATGTGTCCACATAGTAGTTGATTTTCTTATTACCAACCTATTTATGCAAGTGTTATTTTTATGGGAAATAATACTTCTTATAATACTGTTGAGATTGAGAATATTAGAATCAAGATGTTTGATGGTATTTCAAAGGCATTAACATGACTAAGGCATGTACCAGAATTGAAAAAGAATTTGATTTACTTTGGTGTTTTGGATTCTAGTGGTTATAAATTCTCTTTTCAAGTTAGATTTCTTAAAGTGTCCAAGGGGATTTTAGTGGTAATGAAGGCTACAAAAGTTTAAAGTATTTGTCGGCTAGAGGAAGTACAAATGTAAGTCATACGACAACAATAATTAACGAAAGTGATGAATCTACTCATTTATGGTATCAACGATTGGGTCATATAAGCGAGAAAGGGATAAAGGTACTAGTAAGTCATAAGTTTCTTCCAAACTTAAAATATTTGAATTTGAATTTTTGTAAGCATTGTGTATTTGCAAAGAAATGTAGACAGGAGTTTAAATTTGGCAGTCATAGAAGAAAAGGTATTGTAGACTATATCCATTCAAATGTTTGGAGTCCATCCCCTATGGTTTATTTTGGAGTGTCATAATTTGTGACATTTTTAGGTGAATACTCAAAAAGTATGGGTTGTTTTTATTAAAGGTAAAGCTGATGTGTTTGGTGTATTCAAAAAATTTACAATTTTTTTAAAAGATTGCAAACCGATCAATCATGTATTTGAGAACTAATAATGGAGGCAACTTCTCATCTTTAATGTTTGAGAATTATTGTAAGGAATTCAAGACCATAAGGCATAAAATCATAATTTACACTCAGATAAGTGTTCTTGAACACATGAATTTGACTCTTCTAGAGAGAGAGAGAAAGAAGTGTGCTTAGTAATACCAAATTGCAAAAAAAGTTGTTGGAAGAAGTAGTTAATACAACATGCTATGTGATATATTGGTCACCATCAATTGTAATAGACTGTAGGATTCATGGAGAGCTATGGACAGGCCATTCATGTGATTTTTCAAATTTGAAAATATTTGGTCATGATTATTATGCTCTTGTTTAAAAAAAATAGAGTTCTAAGTTAGATCCTAAATCCAATAAATACTTCTTTATTGGCTACATTGATAGTGTTAAGGGATATAGATTGTGGGATCCTACTACCCACAAAATCATCATTAGTAGAGACATGGTATTTGATGGATCATCTATAACAAAGTCAGATTTTTGTAGAAATTAATTTGGAACATGTACAAATGTCACCATATCAACAAGATTGGTTGGAAAATCATCCTTCAGAAAAAGAAAAAGAAAGAACATCTGCATAAAAAAAGATGGTGGAAATTTAGAAAACATAGAGGAAATTGTGGAGATACACCAACCATCTCTTATGAGATCTACACGAGTCAATAATCCTCCTAAAAGGTATGATGATTTCATTTCATCAATTTCTTTGATTTCTAATGGTGGGAAACAAAGTTTTTATTAGAAAGGAATGAATGCTGCTAAATGGAAAATATAAATTAAAGAAGAAATGGATTCTCTAGAGAAGAATAATACATGGGACTTGGCAGAACTTCTAAAGGGTAGAAAGATTGTTCCCTACAAGTGAGTCTACAAACTAAAGAAGGGTTCCAATGATAAAACTAAAAGGTACAAGGAAAGGCTAGTAGCAAAAGGATATTCTCAAAATGAAGATATTGATATACATGATGTTATTTTACAATTTTTTAATATTGTTTCTTTTAGGATTGTATTAATGTTAGTTACATTACTTAATCTTGAGTTAGAGAAACTAGATGTTAAAATGACATTTTTGTATGGAGATTTAGATGAGGATATATATGGAACAACCATAAGGGTTTGTTGAAGATTGTAACAATAATTTTTTTTTGCAAACTCAAGAAATCATTGTATGGCCCAAAGTAGTCACCTATCCAATGGTACAATAAATTTGATTCCTTCATGGTGAGCCAAAAATTTGTAAGCAAGCATGACTATTGCGTTTACTTTAACAGTTTAGAAAATGGACAATTTAGTATCTTGGTATTATAGGTTAATGATATGCTTGTAGTAAGTAAAAGAATGGTTGAAATTAATAATTTGAAGGCTTAGTTGACTAGGACTTTTGATATCAAGGATCTAGGAGAAACAAAACAAATTTTGAGTATACATATACACAGAGACGGGGAACATGGTAAGATTTAGTTATAACCTAGAAGAAATATGTGGAGAAGATTCTCATCAGATTTGGTAAGCAAAATGTGAAACCTTTTAATATGCCTTTGGCTTCCCATTTTAAGATGTCTTCAATTTTATGTCCTAGTACTAGGGGAGAAAAGGATGATGTCTCATGTACCATATGCAATGTAGAAGGAAGTTTAATTTTTTGGATGTCATTTACAAGAAAAAATATTTCACATGTGGGTTCTATTATTAGATACATGACAAATCCAAGTAAAGAGAATTAGACTACAGTGAAATTGGTGCTTCAGCATCTTAGATGCACAAGTAATTACTGTATCACATATAATGGTTGCAATGATTCTGTGTGTAGTTATGTTGATTCCAATTTTGTGGGTGGTTTGGATAAAAAGTGATGTACATCAATTTGTTTTTTTATTCTTGTAGGTGGTGCAACTAGCTGGATGTTAAAACTCTAAGTGACTATTGTTCAATCTACAATGGAGGTAGATTATATGGCTATCTCACATGCATGTAAAAACACAATCTAGTTAAAGGGTTTTTTGGGTGAGTTTGGAAAAGCACATGATAATATGATTGTATTCTATGATAGTCAAACTGTTATCCACTTGGCTAAATATCTAGCTTATCATAGTAAAACTAAGAATATTGAGATTAAGTACCATTTTGTAAGGCAGGTTTTTGAAGAAGGTGGAGTATCTATTTTAAAAGTCCATAGACCTAAAAATTGTGTAGATATGTTTACTAAACCAGTGTTGGTAGAGAAGCTGAAGTGGAGTGTGGCTTCTCTTGGTTTACAAAAAGGGTGATACATGGGCTTGAGAAAGTTTTAGGTAAATTTTTGTCAAGGTGGATATTATTACATTATGACAACAATGCAGAAAATATGAAAAAGATAACATTGTGAAAGAAATCTTTCTCTATTTTAGAAAAAGAACATTTTTTAGCTTCAAAATGAAACTATAAGATTTTTGATGAATAAATCAAATTTTATTGTATATGGGAACTTTTTCTCTTATCTTCAAGAGGTTATATATATTTCTTCTTTGAAAGAGACAACATAATGTATTCAAGAGTATTATTGCAGCAACAACTATGAAGTTGGAGATGTAATAGAATTTCTTTTGAGCTATAAGATTACCAATACTTGTCCCATAGATATTTTCTTGACATATTGTCAAGATTTTAACACATATATCTATATATCATTGGTTGTGTTGTTATTCTTCATTATTTATCTAACTATATATGTGCAACTACTTTATGTTGTAAGTTTATTGTTGCTAGCTAATGCTTTTGCTTTAATAATAACAAATAGCCATGATGGAGATTCCTCATATACCATGACAAGAAGCAGTAAAAAGGGGCTTGCAAACTCTGTGGAAAATGAGTGTCCTCATTCTCTCATGGAAATACATATAATGGTCTACTGCCACTGTAAGAAACATCCTAAAACTCACTATATATGCCCTTCTTCACCACAAAATCTATCTGGAGTATCTAGAGATCTTAATGAAGAAACCCAGTGGCAAAGATAGATCGTGCTAATCATGTAGACATGAAAAGAAATGTGTACATGAATATTAAAAACCCAAGCAAAGAATGAAATACAACATATTGGAGTAGGATTGAACATTGAAGATAATAGCTTTCATCATCTATAGCAAAAGTTGAGTTGGCAGCCCCAACAGACCATGGAATTGATAGATGTTTCGTTGTTTTCTAATTACATGTTTGATATGCTCATGGATAGGGTAGAAAAAGACAAAAAAAGGTATGGTTGGTCCTAACATAAATGAATTTCTAATACTTCTATATGTTATTGATGCAATAGAAAGTGGTGCACTGACTATGAGTTTTCTCAGGAAGTTTGAGTAGAGCTAACCTCAAGTGTAGACCATTGATATGTCTAAATGGGTCAATGTTTGGGTTAGAGAAATGAAAATGAGTTGTTGGATTCCATGAAGAAAATAAAGGAGATTGATTTCAGGTTTGATAAGAAGGAAAAGTTTGGCATCATTCCTATTTTGCCTCTGAAGACGTCCATTAAAGGTGGAACTCTTGAGCTGATATTAGAAACAAGAAAAATAGGAATTGACTTGAGTTTACAATTATTTTTGTCAATATTCTTCACTATGGAGTAGTTAAAGATGATAGATGTAAACACATTGCTAAAATTTGTCCATAAAAGAAGTCTAGCCGTGTATAGCCAACCATGTATTGCATATATGTTGAAGGATTCTCTTGTGAATGGACAAGTACATTTTGAACCTACATATGGCAATGTTTCTAATCTTGGATTTATGGGTCAATTTGCAACAATAGAAGTTATAAGAGAGATGTTTGGATGGTAGATTGTAATCAGTCTAATACAATTTGGAAAAGGTTAATTCATAATGTCCTTGACAATTGACGAAGGTAAAATCTTCTGTGGGCTTTGTTATAATATAATATTAAATATGGAAACATAGAAAATGTTATTGTGCATGGTTGCACGGGTTGAGCTTCATGGGGAAGATTGTTGGGATATGAAGCCCAACGATCTTAGTAACTATTAAGCTTCTCATAACTTTTTGTTGATGGTTGTTGTGAATGCATAAATAGAGTGGATAAAGCCACAAGTTGTGGTAAACCATGTATATTGTGTTCCATCTTATTTATTTAGTTTTGTATCATTTCATTTCTCTTCTTTCATATTTACACCTACACCAAAATCCCATTTGGACACAACTAAGGCTAACGAATACGACTTGAAACCTATTGATCATGATACCAAATTTCTTTCAAACATTGCAATCTAATATGTTATCTAACAATTATGTCTTCTCTCTTCCTCATGTTCGTATATAAATTAATTTCTAAAAAAAAATAAAGAGTGAATAACATTAACTTATTTATAATTATTTAAATAAAATCAAACATTTAAAAATAATAATAAAACTATTTGGTTGATACCATTTTTATTAATTAAATTTTTTTAAAAATAAAAATATTATAAATTATTTATTATGTAAATTAAATAATTCTTAATATCTTTGAGTTCAAAGATAGTTGATTTGTTAAAATAAAATACGTTATTTTTTTAATTTGAATATACAAATATCATATTTGAAGATTATATTAATATTGAAAGTTTTAATCTTATTAGTTATTATTGTTTATCATTTTATAAAATTATTATTAATAGTAATGAAATGTTTATTTAGTATGTTGTGTAATTAGTAGAAAATAATTCAAAATGAATAGAAAATTTTGAGATGATTGACAAGTTGTACAAGATAATGCTAAGTAGGTCCCACCATGAAAATTTTTAGCCCCCCACATTTTGAAGCTACTTAAATTTGCATTCATAATAAATATAAGTTGCATATTGAATAGAGGTTCTAATCAATCCTAGAGCTATTTTTGTTTTGTTATATAACCAAATGTTCTTATATGGCTACTTAAGAGCCATTTGTGCTTAAGTTAAAGCAACTAGAGTGTTCCCATGTCATTACTTAAAGAAATACATAATTTAGAATGTATGTAGATTTTTGTGGAGTGACCATTCCTTAAAGTTATAAAATAAACTTTACAATAAAATGGAATTTTCTATTTTTTTATTGTCTCCTGTTTTTCCTTAAAATATTTATCTATAGAATTTATTATCACAATTTGATAAGCTTAACACACAAAACCTACTCCAAGATTTTCAAATCCTTAAAACATAAATTTGGAACCTTTTTCACAAAACACCACCCTAAATAATCCATATTTATTAAAATACATACAAATTTACTTATTCATTTTATTCAACATTACAAGTGCATAGTAGTGTCCTCACTATTGATAATCTTAAGAAGTGTGGCCTCCAAATGGGAATCAGTGTGTGCTATGCTATAGGGAGGAATAAACCATTGCTCATATCTTAATCCATTGTCCCTATATTGTGCAAGTATGGCAGAAATTCTTGACCAACTTGGGATCTCATGGGTTTTTAACAAATATGTGCACCAATTTATCTTTGGATGGTAATACCCCTCACACCACCCCCTAATTAAAATGATCTAGAAGGCCATCCCACCATATGTGTGCTTGAACATATGGAAGGAGAGGAATAATTGTATTTTTAGAGAAAATGATATCCCCTCAAAGTGGTTACCCGAATTACGATGGGAGTGTTCTTTGACTTGGAAATGGAACCCCCCCCCCCCCCCACACACACACATACACCCACACATGTTGAGAAGTGCTGGGGAGAAGTGTAGGATATCTCCTAGTTAGTTGAGAAAATTGATAATTCAAGGATCCAAAAAAGAATGAATACCAGATGGAAGCCCCTCCCCTCCCCCCCACTAGTGTAAATTGAACTTTGATGGGTCAAGGAGGAGTGAAGGTGTTGCAGTTGGGGGAATCATTCAAAATGAATAGGGAGTTGGTATTAAGGGGTATTTGAAGAAATGTGGGAAAGTTTTAAGCAATGAGGCAGAAGGCTTGGGACTCCTATGGGGGTTGGAGCTTGCACATAATATAAGAATTCAAAATTTGATAGTGGAATGAGATTCCTTATTCGTAATTGAGGCTGCTAAAGGAGATAATAAGATGAACTAGTATGTCATGTCAATTATCAGAGATGCCCAAATTCTCCTGAATGGGATTAATAAAGTTAAAAATCAATATGTCTATAGGGAAGGGAATCAAGTGGTAGACAACTTGGCAAGGTACAGACATGAAGGTATTAATGCTCAAGTTTGGGAAAATGAGTACAATCTTCCAGTGGTGATTAAATTGCTAGATCAAAATGAAGTATTTTCAAGTAATGATGTCTACTTTAATTTAAATTAAATAGATGGATTCCATTATTTTTCATCTAGTGAGGGTTACTTATGGCATTGCTAAACTCTTATTTAATACTATGGGTTGGGCCATGATGGTGCTAACTTTAGTGGAAGCTTGGTAATCAATCATTGATAAATCATTTTGGAGCCACCTCTACCATTAATTTACCAATTATGATTTGTGATGAGTTCAATGAAAGCTCAGTAATCAATGCAAGATCTAGGATGATATTCTCTGACACATAAGAAAGGAAATTTCTAGATTTTGAGGCTAGCTTTTAAGGTGGAATTATTGAAGCATAATGATCTAGAAGCAGTCAGGGAATAAATTTAAATCTGAATAAAACTTTGCTAAAATAAAGTTCTTGGTTAACATATTTATCTTTTTCAAGTTACAGCGTCTAGTGTGTGAAGGCTTCATTCTAGTTTTTTTGGGTAGACTGTTGAAGTTGGTGAAGGGTATGGTAGTTGAGTTGAAAGGGGGAGTATAGGACCTAATTATTGAGCTTAAGGAGGAGGAAGTTATGTAAGATTCTAGTACGAGGATCAAACTGCCCAGAATTGAAGATGTTGTTAAGAAGGATAAGGTGGCATGGAAGCACTTGAAGGAAGGTGTTCTTATTCCATTCATGGAGAGTATTGAAGGCTATAATGAGATTATGACTTAGCAGTTAGTGGACTCATGGAAGAATTGGTAGAAAAACATCAATGGGGTCTCCTTTGAGGTCACTATTCAAAGAGATAATTACTAATGCTACTGGTCTAGGATTGGAAGGTAAAAATTGGAGGAAGCAACCTAGGGTGATGATTGTGACAAGAATGTAGAATTTTTTATGTTCTGATGAAGTCCCTATTCACTTCCAAGGTGGGTTTCCCCATGAAAAGATCCTAGAACCCTACAATATGGTTTTTTATGTCATAATGTGATGCATAGCTTTGTAAGATAGAGTTAAGGTATGCTATTATTATCACTTTCCCATTTTAACTCATTTTACAAATAGGGAATGCATTTATTTTCCCTAATTTCTTTTATAATCCATGGAAGATTGCATGTGGAGCATTAGGGGAAAAAAAAAAAAAGGAAGGAAAAAGTTATTCTATGTATCACCAAGCCTTGATTTTTTGCCTCTTTAAATTCTTCAAAGGCCTTCACCCCCAAATCTTGAGCCTGAGCCCTTTGCCTCTAAAAATCACTGATATGGGTAAAAATTTCTCCCCTTCCACCCATATCTAGAGTGATAGGGATCTCACTGCCTCTGCTCAAAAGATAAAATGAAAAAAATTCAAGGTCCTCAATGTTGACAATGTTGGTACCACCATTAGGATGGAAACCAATAGATCGAGAAAAAGACTTAGAGAGAAAAGGCCCTTGCCCAACCCCGGTTTGGCTAAATCTAATAAATCTGCTTCAACTGATAATTTTGGGAGAAAATCTAGCCCTAGACCCAAACATAAAGCCACTAGAAGGAACTATGAGGAGTAGGTGGAGGAGGAAACTAAAAGTGAAGGTAAAGATGAGGAATTAATGGAGGAGGAAGAAAATAACTGGTTTGCCCTCTATGGTTTCTAATACCTTCAAAATGGAGACCATTACCCTAGCTTCTAAGAAGGGGGGAATGTTGGGGAACAAGGTACGATTACTTCACCTGTGAGAATAGGGAATTTAGGTAGTGAAAATAAAGTGAAGGTTACAAGGGAAGAGGATAGGAAGAAGCCTAAACAAATGGAGGGAGATCATAGTCAGTTGGAGGGGGGCACTATAGGAGAAATAGACAAAGAAAAGGGGATACTACAGATAGACAGGCTGGAGAAGTCCATCATGAGCTTGGTCAAGAAGAATGTAGAGCCGGAAGATAAGTTCGAAAGGGTTGCCAATTTCTTAGTGTGGGTGATGTATTCGGTTGTCACCACCCTCTACCTCATGCAGAATAACAAGGAAGACACTGATGATGCTAAGGACATGGAGACGACTCTCTCATTGTACAGTTTCTTGACTGATGACTTATTGCGACTGCTTTTGGAGAATCCAAGGATCCAAAGCAAGGAGGATTAGTGCATCCTAGTGTGATTTCACTTTGGTGTTTTGTTCTATGATTAGTAGGTTTTATAGTGCCATGAGGGCTCTCTCTGTTAGTTTTTATTGGATTCGTTTAATGACCTCCGTGAATATTCTGGCCAAGTTTATGTATAATGTTGACATTTTGATTGTTTTTTCTAGTAATAGTATTAAAAATACATTATCGGGTGGGAGGGTGCGTTTGATGCTTAAGAAGGGGTTGGGTAATTGCATGGTAATGACTTCTGACAAATTCTCAGTCTATATTTTACTTTGTACGGGTCAGCCCCCATTTTTGCTACTTCTTAATACCAAAAACATTATAAATACAGAATTTTCAAATACACTTGAAAATTAAATAACGAAATTTCTTGTTCAATATCCGAAACATGCATGCTCGAAACTGAATACGATCACTCTAATGTTTTCAAAACGCTCCTTAATATTCAATGGACTTGAACTTCAAATTTCCCCCACATCTCTATATAAGGTTTGAATGACTTGTACATTAATCGAAACAAAATGTTAATCAATCCAAAAAGAATAGTTTGCCTTTGTTGTACTACAGTAATTTTTCTCAAAGCAAACTAATCTATAGAACTAATTGAGAACAATCTTATAATCAGTGGCCTGTCCCAGGACTATTGCCAGATGGAAGCTTATTCTTCAATACGCTTTCTGATATCCAATCAATCTTTGCACCACCATTGTTGATAACTGCGTTGCCTGAACCAGGGCTCGAACCAGATGGAAGCTTGTTCTTCAACACCTCTTCTATCCCCGACTTCTCTTCTTTCGCAACACCGAGTTGAGCGAAAGTTTTATACTGCAAAGATTTGCTCTCCAAAATTATCCTTCCTTGTGCGCTTTGAACATGAAGCACTAATAACATGGAAATCAGCACAATCAAATTCATTTTCGTGATCCAACATCTCAACGTGCTCCCCATTGCAGTTCTGCTTGATCGCTTAAAGAATTGCAGTTCTTCGCAAAAAAGTATAAGTGCTAAATGTTTCTGAGAATTAATGAGCACAAAAGAGAAAGAAATGGAAATTCAGGCTATAGTTTGATGAAAACAAATGGTGGGCAATGTATTTAAAGCGAAATGACAATGCATCGAAACAAGAAAGTCAAATTTAAAGTGGTCAGACATGAGAGGTATTAAAGTTTCATCTAGCCACTTGGACACAGAAATTGCTTGCTCTTGATTTCTTGTGAGCCAAGTAAATATGTGTGGTTTGCAGAAGTCAAGAGTTGACCACGTGAAATCCGATCCTGTTCTTCCTCCTCCTCACGTGATGCGTAGACTGCGATATAGTCAAAGTTATGTATTGAATGTTTCTACCATTCTCTTTAAAAAGGTTTACAATAGGAATAGCCATCTATCGAATGACTAAGTAAAATGTTTACAATAAGAAAATAAGTTTAATTTTCAATGGTAATATCACGATGTTGAATTTGTAATATGGAGAGTATTGAGTTTCATAAATATAATCAGTTTCTACGAGAACGGGCTTTCTTTGATTTTGACACATCGTATGCCAAAGTCCTCGGATGTTGCGTGCTTTTGAAAGTTATGTCTACCAATAGTCCACAGTTTATCATGTAAATTTTGGTCTCGTCTTTACTCCTCGTCATTTATTGTTTCTTTGAGAAATCTAGTCTAGCTTGTGCATTGGATTTTCATTGCAAAAATCGATGTCAAGAGATAAGATAGCTGATTTCTTTTTAACTGATAAAACTTTGAAACGGTCTTCCAATATTACTAGCCAGCTATTAAATGATGAAGAAAAATTATTGTGTTTCCATGGCTTATATAAATGTGAAATATAGGAGCAAGTGAATTATTTCCATTAAGGATACATGATCATATTATGAAATGGGGAAAATTACGTGCCATGTTGTCGGTCAATAATGCTAACACGTAGAATTTATAAATTGTGGGTTATTACGTATTAATTATACATTGTGCATATATATATATATATATATATATATATATATATATATATATATATATATACATATATATATATATATATATATATATATATATATATACATATATATATATATAGATGTATATATATACATATACATATATATATATATATATATGTATATATATATACATATACATATATATATACACATATATATATATATGCGTATATTTATATATCTATATACATATATATACAAACATATATATACATATATACATATACATATACATATACATATACATACATATGAACATATGCATATATAAAAGTATATACATCACATAGTTCGAAGGCATGTACAAAAATGAGATGATCTAGCAGAATTTTACATTGAGTATAAACTAGTAGAAATACGTATGAAGACTAGAACCCATAAACCAATAACTTAGAAAATTATAAAGGTCAATGGGGAATCTAGCTTGAAAAATTTATGCAAAGGCAAGGAGGAACCTTAGAGAATGCATGGTGGATTTTCCCGGGTTACTCTTCCTAAGCCTTGGGACATCATCTACTATGCTATCATGTGGTACATCACCTTAGAGGACCATTTTTGATGCAAGAGCATCTAGTGGTGTAAGGGCAATCCTGTATCACCTAAAAATATGCTTAGTGTTAGTTTTTGTTTAATGTGTTTTCATTTTTGGACACCCATTTGGGTCAAATAAAGATTTCAACTCTTATAGTTTCACTATTGATTTTGATTTTCTAGGTTAGAGTTCTTCAAACCTTGAGATATGTGCAATGCAAAAAATATGTTATCTTGTAATTAAGCCATAATTATAATGAGTTAGAGGGTGTAAGTTGGAGGGATGATTATACTTGTAATTTAAAGCACCCAAGAAAAAGAATCAAGTCAAAAGGCTTTATGGTTTGAAAGTTATTACAGTTTTAAGTTGCCTGGGGACCTCCTCAGAGCACTTCAAAGTTAGATTTGAGGCACTAAACAGCCTTGTATAGGCTCGAAAAATTGCGGACAACAATGCTCGTTTGTAAGGCTATAGAGTGCTTGGACAACTTTTTGAAAATGTAAATGGTTCATCAATCGAAGTCCCAAATCGAAAGTTATGCCTCTTGAAAATTTGACTACCCTTTCTCGATTCTTCTAATTTTACATTGACTTCTGACATGTTTTTTAGAACCTTTTGTTTTGGTGATGGATGCCAAATGGCATATTCTAAAATGTATTCCTAACCCTAAACCTAATTTGGGTTACTTAAGGACATTTATGGCATTGTAAAGGCATTTTTTTGGGTGGAGTTTGGGAGAAGGTACTGTGAAAAGGGTTTCTCCATAATCTGATAACATTGTAAGCTCATAGGGCATGTCGTGGAGTCTATTTTTTTGTACTAAATGTAATAGCATATCATTTCTGATAATAATATTTCCCATTTCCCATTGTGTTCATTTTTTTCTTCAATTGTGCCCCCATCAAGTGCTATCAAAGTAGGTTTTCTTGAGTGTGTAGACAGAGTGCTGACTATGAGGCAACTTGCACTAGGACTATGTGGTTGTGGGTTTTGATACAAGAAGATGCCTCCATGAAGGGATCATGGTGGAAGGGTTAGAGTTTTTACTCGTGATGTTAGAGCCCTCTAGAGACAAGTCCAGTCATTGCAGAAGGAGATCCATAGAGGGATGAATGTTGCTATAGGTGACAAAAGTGAGGAAGAAAATGAAGAAGAAGGAAATATTGGGAAGGAATGGGAAGGATATGGGGAAGTCCTAAACTAGGTAGAGGAGAAGCTTTTTAGGGCCATTGTTAAGCTTGGAAAAAGACCCAAAATTGACATTGGCATGTTTTCAAAAAAATCTAAATCCAGATGAGTTGATCAACTAGATCAATGAGCTAGAGGAATATTTTGAGTATGAGGATGTCGAGGACCCTAATAGGGTTAAGTTTTTGAAGACCAAAATGAAAGGCCATGCCAAAATCTGGTGGCAAGAGATTTAGTTGGAAAGAAATAGAAGAGAAAAGGAGAAAATCACAAGATGGGATCACATGGTGGACAAACTAAAGAAGCAGTTCATTCTTGTTGATTACAAGCTTGATTTGTTCAAAAAGATGAAAGGGTTAAAGCAAGCGGGAAAATCTATCTAGGAATACATAGAGGAATTTTACCAAGTCCTTATTAGGGAGGGGTATGAAGAAGCAAACAAGGAGAAGGTTGCCCATTACCTTAGTGGGTTAAGACCTAGCATTCAAGAGGAGTTAAGTCTGGTTAGAATGACTAGCATTAAAGAGGCATATCAGTTTGCCTTGGGAGTTGAGGAGAAGCTAAAAAAATGTTTGATGGAAGGAAAAGAGGGCATAATCAAGGAGGAAGGGATGGTGGTAGGTCATTTGGAGGCCAAAATGAGAACTAGAAGAAAAATGAAGATGTAGTTACTAGCCAAAATTAGAGGAATGCAAATTTCAACTGCTCTTGTGATCAAAACTTTGGAGATCAAAGAGGAAGAGGTAGAGGATGTGGACAAGGTTCAAGAAGAGGAGGCTTCCATGGTACCTATTTTCATTGTAATGAAGAAGGTCATTGTGCCTTCGAATGCCTTCAATGCCAAGGAAGGACAGATAGGAGACCTGACAGTCAAGCAAAGGTTTCTTATGTGGATGATGATCCATAGTCATCACATTCAGAGGATGTAGAAAGAGGAGAGGTTCTAGTTAATGAAAGGGTCTTACTGAGTGGTGAGACTGAACCTAGAGAAAGGAGGAATGTGTTTTGTACCAGGTGCAAGTGTGAGGGTAAATGTTGTGATGTGATTGTTGATGGTGGAAGCACTGAAAACTTGGTGTCAAAGGAGATGGTCTCAAAGCTAAAGCTCAAGAGGGAGGAACACCCCCAACCCTATCAGATTGCATGGGTGTAGGATGATCATAAGGTTCTCCTTAGTGAACAATGTTTGGTAAAGTTCAAGATTGGGAGTTACCATGACAAGGCTCTCTGTGACATCATTCCTATGGATGTCTTCCATTAATTATTAGGAAGGTCATGGTAGATTGATAGGCATGCTATACATGATGGTCATGCAAATACATACTCTTTGAAAAAGGATGGAGTTCACCAAAACTTTAAGCCCTTGATAAAGGAGGGTGAAAAGGTATGCAATAGTGCTAGGATAAATCTTGTTGATGGAAGAAAATTCCTAGATGGCATAAAACATCAGCATATGTTATGCTTTAGTTCCTAGAAAAGATAAGGAAGGTATTAGTGAAATTCCACTTGAAGTTTCAGTTCTATTAAGAGTATGGAAATTTCATCTCTGATAATGTTCCAGAAGGGTTGCCACTAGTAAGAAAAATTAGTCATCAAATAGATTTAGTCCCTGGAGCTAGTTTTCCTAACAATGCTGCTCATAGGATGACTCCTATTGAGATTGAGGAGCTAAATAGACAAGTTTAGGAGCTGTTGAGGAAAGGTTTAATTTGAGAGAGCCTGAGTCCATGTGTAGTACCTGTAGTACTAGCACCAAAGAATAATGGAGAGTGAAGAATGTGTACAAACTCTTAAAATATAAATCAAATAACTATCAAGTATTGATTTCCTTTGCCAAGAATGGATGATCTTATGGATTATTTGAGTGGAGCTTAGTACTTCACCAAGATAGATCTCAAAAGTGGTTATCACTAGATATGTATATACAAGAGGGAGATGAGTGGACAACTACATAAAGACCAAGGAAGGTCTATGTGAGTGGTTAGTCATGCCCTTTGGACTAACCGATGTGCCAAGCACCTTCATGCAGCTTATGAATGAGGAACTACAAAAAATTTTGGAAAAATTTGTTATTGTCTATTTGGATGATATTTTGATTTTTAGTAAGTCTTTGGATGAACATTTATTGCACATTTGTAGTGTCCTTGAACGGTTGAGGGAAGAGAAATTGTTGATTAGTTTGAAGAAGTATAGCTTTGTCAAAAGGGAGGTAGTCTATTTGGGGTTTGTTGTATTAGCTAAGGGTCTCAAAATGGACCTAGAGAAGGTGTAGGTCATCTTGGACTGGCCTACTCCATGGTTTGTCACTGAGGTGAGGTCATTCCATGGTTTGACTAGTTTTTACAAGAAATTCATTAGTAATTTCAATAGTATATGTGCATCCCTAACTGAAATAATGAGGGGAGATAGAAGAGAGTTCAAGTGGACTACAGGAGCTGCTAGGAGTTTTGAATTGCTGAAGAAGAAGGTGGTAGAGCAACCTATTTTGGCAGTTTGATTTCAACAAAGTATTCTAGGTGGATTATGATGCTAGTGGCAGTGCTATTAGGGTTGTGTTAAGACAAGAAGGTAAGCCTATTGCCTATTTCAATGAAAAGTTGAATGATGCAAAGAAGAACTATTTCATTTATGATTAGGAGTTCTATGCAATAGTTCAGGCCTTAAAGAAATGGAGGCATTATTTGTTGCCAAAAGAATTTTTCTTGTATACTAATCACTAGGCATTGCAGTACCTAAATAACCAAGGTAAATTGAATTAGAGACATTTATAATGGGTAGAGTTAATGCAAATCTATACAATTGTATTAACATATAGAAGCAGAAGGTCTAATAGGGTTGTAGATGCATTAAGTAGGAGATAGTTGTTGCTAATAGTAATGCAAGTTGAAGTGGTTGGGTTTGATGAACTCAAGAATCTATATCCTAAGGATTTTGACTTTGCAGAGGCTTGGAAGGCTTGTAAAGAACCTATTACTCTAAACATGACCAGGTGGCTAGATTACATGATTCAAGATGGTATGTTGTTCGAGGGAAGTTAATTGTGTATTGCAAGGAGTTCCATGAGGGAGAACTTGATCGAGGAGAAGCATAGTGGAGGGATGGTAGGACACTTTGGTTGAGATATGACCATTGCCATTATTAGAGAATATTATTTTTTGCCTTAATTGTCACAGGATGTGAAGAAGCTTGTACAGAGCTATCAATTATGTCAAACAACCAAAGGATTTAGTCAAAATACTAGACTCTATCAGCCATTGTCTATTCCATCAAAGCCATGGGAGGACATAAGTATGGATTTTGTTCTTGGATTTCCAAGGACACAAAGGGGTAATGACTCAGTATTTTTGGTGGCTGATAGGTTCTCCAAGATGGAACATTTCATTACATGCCACAAGATTCATGATGCACTACATATTGCAGATTTGTTTTTCAGAGAGGTGGTGAGGCTACATAGTCTCCCAAAGATTATTGTTTCTGATAGAGATACTAAACTTGTGGGGTATTTCTGGAGGACTTTATGGAAGAAATTGAAGACAAAATTAAAGTTCAGTTCTGCACATCATCCACAGACTGATGGATAAATAGAAGTAGTGAATAGAAGTCTGGGCAATTTGCTGAGGTGTCTAGTAGGAGATAAGCCCAAGGGATGAGATTTGATTCTACCACAAGAAAAAATTTCTTACAATAATTCTATAAATAGGAGTACTGGTAGATTGCCATTCCAAATTGTGTATGGTAGTAGTCCAAGGATTGCACCGGAACTGAGGAAGATGGATCAAGGGGAGAGGACAAGTGCTGAGGCAGAAGACTTTGCTGAACATGTCAAGAACCTACATGAGGAGGTGCAAAGACATATTACCAAGATGAACCTACAATATAAGGTTAGGGTAGATCAAGAAAGGAGACATAAGGAGTTCCAAGTTGGAGATCAGGTTATGGTATATTTGAGAAAAGGACAATTTCTAGTGGGTACCTACAACAAGCTAAAGATGAAGAAATTTGGTTCTTGCAAAATTTTGAAAAAACATGATTCAGGGAATGCATATGAGGTAGAGTTGCCAGATGGGATTCACATTTCGCCTATTTTCAATATTGTAGACTTAACAAAATATAATGATGATGGTGTAGATAAGGATTTGATGTTCAATCCATGTCTAATTCCTACTTCTGTGAAGCAAGAGATTGAAAAAATTCTAGATAATTGTCTAGGCTGGAGTACCAGAAACAAGTAGTATGAAGAATACCTGATGAAGTGGAAAGGATGACCAATAGAAGACTCAACTTGGATATCTGAAATGGAGGTTTCCCGTTTGGGTTTTCCTCTACCAGCTATAAAGTGATAGGATCACTTTTCAATCTACCTTGGGTGTCTGATGTAGAAGCATCTAGTAGTGTAACGGCAATCCTATATCACCCAAAAATATTCTTAGTCTTAGTTTCTATTTAATGCGTTTTCATTTTTGGATACCCATTTGGGTCAAATAAAGATTCCAACTCTCATAGTTACACTATTGGTTTTCTGGGTTAGATTTTTTGAGCACCTTGGGATATGTGCCAATGCATAAATTTTTTTTTTGTAATTGGGAAATAATTATAATGAGTTAGAGGGTGTAAGTTGGAGGGATGATTATACTTTTAATTTAACGCACTCCAAAAAAAAATAGGTCAAAAGGCTTTACGGTTTGAAAGTTATTAGAGTTTTAAGTTGCCTGGAGACCTCCTAAGAGCACTTCAAATTCAGATTTAAGGAAGTAAATGGCCTTGTACGGGCCTAAAAATGGAGGACATGAAAAGCTCATCCATAGGGCTGCAGAGCATTTGGAGAGCTTCTTGGAAATGTCAACAGTTTGTCAATCAGAGTCCCAAATCAAAAGTTATGCCTCCCAGAAGTTGGACTACCATTTCTAGATTCTTCTAATTTTACACTGACTTCTGACGTATTTTCTAGCACCTTCTATTTTGGCAATGGATGTCAAATGGAATATTTTAAAATGTATTCGTAACCCTAAACCTAATTTGGGTTACTTAAGGACATTTCTGGCATTGTAAAGGCATTTTTTTGGTGGAGTTTGGGAGAAGGTACTGTGAGAAGGGTTTCTCCAGAATCTGATAACATTGTTAGCACATAGGGCATGTCATGAAGTCTATTTTTGTTTTATTGAACATAATAGCATATCATTTTTGATAATAATATCCCCCGTTTCCTATTGTGTTCATTTTTGTCTTGGATTGTGCCTCCATCAGTTTCCAAGTACTATACTACTACCATTTCCCCATCCTAAATCATTTGAGTAATCTAGAGCACATCTCCTTCATGTTTCTATTATTGTATTTTCTAGAAATTTTATTCTTAAGGCAAGGAGGATACATGAGGAGGGGAAAAATGTCTACTTCATCCACCAAGGGCTAATAAATAAACTTTATATCCAAGATCTTTCACTGAATCTGCCACTTTTGATTAACCCCCTTGCCTTTGTCAGCCCCCAACCTGCCTTGACCCTAGACCTAGCCATAGGAAGTTCAAGAAAACCCCTGCCTCTGATGTAAAAATTAAATCGAAGGTTAAAATAAGCTTGATTGAGTCAGATTTAGACTCTAGGAAGGGTAAGCAAAGTGCTAGGAGGTCCAACAAATGCATCTAGATGGAAAAATATAAATCCCCTACCATGCATGATTTTAGCTTAGATTCCTCTGAAAGTGATTCCAAACCTACTAAAAAGAAGCGAGTGGCTCAGGAGGAAAAAAACCTACCCCAAGCGCCATAAGTCCCTCCCATGTCTCTAACACTCCTTAGGCTACCCTAGATAGGAGTGTGGGGATGATATTACCTCCTCAAGAAAAGAAATAGCCAAAGGTTCTGGGAAGAAGGGAAAACATAGCCATAGCAAGGTGAGACTAGAAAGGCTAGAGAATTCCATGAGGGACCTAGGTGACAAACAAACTGCTATTTGCCAGAGGTTCGAAACCCTGGTGGAGTTTTCCACCAAGGTCATGCACTCCACAACCACCACCCCATATTTTCTATAAGAAAACAAAGAGGAGAAGGACCTGGGAAAAGTCATTGAGACCACTTGATCCATCTATGGGTTCTTGGATGAGGATTGGTTAAAAGCTATCATCAAAAAGCTTATTAAAGTGTAAGGTAAGGATGGGGACAAGGATGTCCTTGAGAAGGAGGACAACCATGGGCTTGAAAAGGGCAACTAGCCCCGTGTCTTCTTCTTTTTTGTTTGCTATGTTTATGATTGCACCTATGAATTTGGTACTCCATGGGGTCTTTATTTTTATGTCATTTAAGAGGACTCATAGAAAAAAATTTGTAATTGTTTCTATTCTATTGTATAGTCTATTATGCATATTAGTTTAAAGATTGCTAGTATTGTTAAGATGACTATGAACATATGTTGTTTTTTGAAGTTTAAACTTGGTATTGGTTAGTTGACTTAGAGGTTATCTCTTACTATTTATCCAGCCTTTTTGTACTTCAGGATCTGCCCTCTATCTTGTTGGCTTCTATCAATTACTTCAAAAATGTAAAATAGAAGAGACAACACTAATCATTCATCCGCATAATGAGATTACTTGAAGAAGACAAATCTTGAACTGCATTTTAATGATTTCACCACAACCATGAGTGTTTTTGGGAGGAAATGTTTTATCAGAGTCCTGGAGGGGTGAGGGTGTTGCAGCAAGGTGAAGAGGGAACTGACCTTACTCCTAATACACTAAACCAGAGCTCCAATCAAGGGCATCTTTTTGATGTGCCAAGGTATGTGTGACATAACATAAGTCACACACATGGAGTGCATGCTTTGCTTCATCAAAGATGACTTCAATTAGAGAACATCCTTGGATAGACTCTTTGGATAGAACAACACCAATTAAAGAATCACCTAACCATAAATTGGAATGTAAACATGCATTAGCTAAGTCATTATCTGAAATAACACAAATACAAACCACTTTATGTACTAGCTCTTTAAGTTAATCCTTAGACAAAAGAAAATCTAGGGTATTAGATAGGAAAATTAATAGAAATTGGTAAGGATAAATAAGCCTACACATCAAATAACAAAGAACTTCATTAAAAATAAAAAAGCTAACATTCACAACACATTCCATTAAAATCCAAGTTTGAATAGGTTATTTAAATCCTCAACTGAGACATTACCAGTAATGGCATACTAACCATGTGATAGAGGAATGAACACATTTGAATTATATGACTTGCTCTCCATGAGATGCAGACTGCAATGGTGACAAACTCTACTCTTTTCTTTATTATCATGTAAAGACTCCATCAAAGCCATTTAAAGAAAATGAAAGATGCAAGCAAAAATGTGTGTGTGTTCATAAAAAGAAGTGTACACACAATAATAAAAAGAGGTGGATGGGAAAATGAAGTATGTAAAGGGAATAAAAAGAAAAAAAATAGAAGTGCATGAGAACCTAGACTTAGAAATTTGAAAGTCCTTAAGCTTATAAATTAACACATAGTAATTGTGTAAATTAATTTGAATACAGATAGTGGTGTGAAGAGAAATCTTGAGAGTAAAAATGGAGTGAAAAGTAGCATAAAGATGGAGATGTAACATAAAATATCATAATTGACATCAAAATTGGAGGTTCTATAAAGATTGATGTTGGGATTTGAAAGAAAAAAAAATGTGGCACACAATAAACAAATGTTGACCCTAGGACTTGAATGCTGATGTTATTCTTATAGGGGACTATCATAGAAGTGTTGGATACATAATTCAGAGGTTGTGTGTTTAATTCATGTTAGATTTTTTCATTGATGTCAACATACTTGTTATTCTATAAATTTTGGTAGAGCAATATAAAGTGTTTGGATTTGTGTAGTCTAAGGATTGAAGATGATCTTATGCACACTTGGGAATATATTTTAGAATATGTCTAGATGCTATAGTTAAGAGCGTATATGGAAAGATGAAAACTAGATAGAGTTTATGATGAATTTAGTGAGGGCATCTTTCAGATAATGTTTCTTGAAAATATGTGGTATTTTTTGCATTGTAGATCTCCTAATAGAGATGGAATCCAATTGAGAGAACTTGGACAAAGGTAGAATACATGTTGGGGATATTGTGGTTAATTATGCACATACATATGATCAACAAGTGGAAATTTATCAATATTGTGAGCTGAAAAATTTCTTGTAATTGTGTAAAGATTTAATATTGTAATGTAGCATGTAATGTAATATCCTAAGTTGGTCCTATATTATTATTGTAAATTTGGAAATCTTCAAATATAATTCAATAATCTTTCCATCAATGAAAAATTTGTAATTATGTTAATTCCCTACATATGATCTTCAATAAGATCAAATTTTCTTAAACACTATTAGATATCAGTTACCAAGATTCCTTCATGACTCAGTTCAAACATAGATACTCCCCTATAGAGGAAGCATCAAACATCTAGTCTAGATAAAAGAAATAGTGCTCTACAACCACTAGACTAATGCAATCTCTGCATCAACTAATCAAAAGTAGGTTATGGCATAAGCCTAAGCATACCTCTCAAGTAACCAAATGTGTCATTTGTTAAAGGTTTTGTAAATATATATCTACTATTTGCTCATTTTTCTAATATACTCTGGAATCTATTCTCTTTCTATGCAACTTTCTCTCTTAAAAATTGATAATAAATAGATATATGATGTGTCTTTAAATGTAATTTACTAGATTATTTTACATACTCATTATACTTGTATTATCACAATGTATGAAAATAGGCTTAGTAAACTCTATATCAATGTCTTTTAGCATTTTCTTCATCTAAATAATATGATTGCAACTATTTGTCTCTACTACAAACTCTTCTTCTTCTATGCTTTGTGAAATACAATCTTGATTCTTTCTCATCAAAGAAACCAATCTTCCTCACAAGAAAAATTCTCTACTACTAATGGTTTTTCTATAATCTACACTTCTTTCCCAACCTATATCTATATATGTACATAAATTAAAATCATTTGATTTTTCATGTACTATAATCCATAATCAAGTGTACCCTTAAACTGTCTAAAAATTGTTTTTGCTATTGCATAATATGTCTATTTAGGGTCTTCTTAAAATCTTGATACAATTCCAACTGCATTAGCTAAATTAGGTCTAGTGTAGGTCAAATATTGCAATCTACCAATCATAGATCTGTGCATTTTCTACTTACCAGTAAGGGATTCATGTTTACTAGATAACTTATGTCCAGTTACCATAAGTGTTCCAACATATTTATAACTTTCCAAACCAAATCTTTTCAATAAGTCAAGTTAAGATACCTAGGTTGTGATATGAAAATACCATCATTGTTCCGAACAATTTATAATCCCAAGAAATACTTCATCTCACCAATCATACTCATTTCAAATTCTTTCCTCATTTATTCTAAAAATGCCTTGCTTTATCATTACCTCCAAAAATAATGTCATCTACAAATACCACAATAATCAATAATCCTTTATCATCTTTTCTCAAATACAAGTTACTATCAATTTTCACAAATCCCAAATTTGTCAAGTATTTGTCCAATCTTTCATGTGTGGCTCTCGGTGCTTGATTCGGTCCATACAGTGCCTACTTCAATCTACAACCCATATCATTTTCATCTATCAATGAAAAACCATCATATTTATCAATGTAAATCTTTTCTTCAAGTTCTCAATTAATAAAATCTGATTTGAAATCCATTTGATGAACTTTAAAGTTGTTGTTTTATGTATATGCCAAAAATATTCTTATCACCTCTAATCTAGCAATAGGTGCAAAAGTTTCTTCAAATCCAATTCCTTATTTTTGTGAATAACCATTACATATCAAATTTTTCTTGTTTCTTACAACTTCACCTTGTTAATTAATCTTGTTCCTAAATAACCATTTACTTCTAATAATATTCTTATCCTTAGGTCTAGGAACCAATTCCCAAATTTTATTTTTCTATATCTTGTCAAGTTCTTATTTCATAGCTTTGATCGAAAAGTCATCTTTGCAAGCTTCATCAAAATTCTTAGGTTCAACTTGAGAAATTAAATATTTTTCTTCATGCACCTTATTTCTTGTCACAACTACTTTGTCTTTTCTTCTAAGGATATATTCAATGGGATGATTCTTTATAACATTTGTGTTAGGTGTCACCACTTCAACTCTGATTTCAACTCTAGGTTATAATATAGGTTCTTCTCTTTTTCCTTCTCTTTTTACTTCTCTTAGAATTTTATTTTGTAAATAATTGTGTCTCATAAAACAATTCATGTTCATCATTTTCTAAATTAGGACCTGGATTAGTATATTCATTAGAAATATAATCAAGTATCATTTACTGAATTCTAAACTTCTCATCAACTCTTACATTTGCGCTCTCAAAAATTGTCTAAGTTCTCTAATTAAAACATCTATTTAAATTTTTTTAAAGTAAATATCCAAGGAACATGCCTTCATCACTTCTTGAATCAAACATTCCAATATCACATCTCTCTTAATATAACATTTGCTTCTGAGGATTCCGAAATAATTTGTAGAGGATGTATGTTGAAACCAAAGTTCGTAAGGTGTCTTATCATGTTTCCTTCTCTAATTTATACTATGTTGATAATGTATATTGTTTTATTAACTGCTTGTCTCCAAAATGTCTTGGATACATTGTTTTCAAACATCATTGCTCTTTCTACTTCTATCACTATTATATTTCTCCTTTCTTCTATCTCATTTTATCAAAGTGCTCTAGAGGTTGAAAGTTGTCTCTTTATACCATAATCTTCACAAAAATTGTTAAAATCATTTGAAGTACATTATTCTCTTCTATAAAATCTCAAACATCTAATATTCAAACTAAATTCATTTTCAATTTTCTTCTTAAATATCTTGAATTTCTCAAAAGCTTAAGATTTCTCTCCAAGAAATGCTACCCACGTCATTCAAGTGAAATTATCAAAAAGAATCATCAAATACCGTTCACCATAGAATGCTCTTGTCTTTGTAGGACCACTCAAGTCTATGTGCACAATTATAACCTCACTAATTTAGTGAATTTCTTGCTTGGAAATGAGCTTTTCTTTAGCTTCGTCATTACACATTTCTTACACGTCATGTTAGTGCGTTACAAAATCTTAGAAAAATATCTTGTTGCAAATGTAGTACTAACCTTCACAATATTTTCAAAGTTTATATGAAAAAATCTCTTATCCTATAACCAACTATCATTTGCTTTAGCAACTAAAAATTCTATCTCAGTAGGATTCAGGTAAAATACATTACCACTTGTCCTTATACTAGTACCAATCAACGAATCATCTTTTTCTTTGATAATGAAGGTCTTTTCTTGTAAAACAAGAATCATATGCCTTGTGACCACTAGTTTTCCAAGACTCATAAGGCTATGTTTCAAACCATCCACAAATTTAACATCTTTAGTGTTAGTCTTTCCATCACTTGTAATATATGGTTTTCCCTCTATATGGTGGGTTGCATTGTTTAGAACTCTAACTAATCCTCCATCATAGCTATTGAACTTTTAAAACTTATTCATATCACATGTCATGTGATGGGAACAACCACTATTGATAATCTAATCAGATTTCTTATTTTCAAATGGTGATTCTAAGGGATTTTCTTCCCTAACTTCTGTATGCACCCTAAAATGGTCGCCTAGACTATGAGCCCCCATTTTTCAATTTATCAAATTGCCTAAATCAATGGTTTGCAATATTTTATTAGATCAATTCAAATAAATTTATTTGATCAAATTGTAATTAATTCAATTATTTCAACATTTCCTAAGGTTTGATCATTTTTTATCCTAAGTCTTGTTTAATTGAAAGAAAACCTATCTTTTAATTAAATAATTAATCCACATTCAATTAATTAAGAGAAAAAACCCTCTTTTAATTTAATTAAATATTTCCTATTTAATTAAAAGAGGTTGCTCCCTTTTAATTAAATAAAATCCCCTTTGAATTAAAAGAAGATCCCTCTTTTAATTAAATAAATAAAATCCCATTTGAAAGAAAAAAATGGAAATAAATTAAGTAAATATTTTATTTATTTTCCTTACACTTAAATGCACATATTTCTAAGTGGGATTCCATTTAATTTTCCTCTTCTTTTTTCATTGTTGTAATCTTGTCTCAGACGGATTATTCTTTCTCTGCCCTTGATTAAATCTTATTGCCTCTTAATCTTAATCACCCATTCTTTTTTATAAGGGAGAGCCCTCTCCTCATTTTTGATATCCATGATTATGCTATTGTTATGCTATAGGTTTGGAGAGCAATTTTTGGAGGATTTTAAGCATTAAAGCTTTTTGTAGAGAACTTCTATCTTCTTGTCTTCTTCTCTCATGCACCCATGGCTTTCATCATCATGATCCATCCTTGCATTTTCATATTAGCTTAGATCCATGTTTGTTTTCATAGATTAATATTGCATTGTTATTTTCTTTCATATATTAGATTTCCTTTCTGGCATTGCTTTGCATTGTTATCATTGGATTGTCTTGCATCTTCATTTGCATTCATATTTTGGTCTTTGAATCTCTTGTTTTATGGTGTACTTTCATAAGCACAAACTAGGTCAAACTGAGGGCCTCCATCACAAACCCTTACACTCCATGGATAGAGAGCTATGAGCCGCTATTCGAGACCTCATTCTTGAGAAATCTTAGATATAATTACTTATAAAAGTATGGTCACATTTTAGACATACATTTTTGGTTCCCATAGTGGGGTAACCCACCTTTACTTGCTAGTTTTAGATATTTTTGGAGCTAACGCCCTTATGCAGATTTGTTTCAAGACAAAAAAACTCGAGATCTTAAAGATTTGATCATATTTTTCAAATGGCTTAGTTTTTTTGTCTAAATTTCATTTTTCAAGGTGTTAATATATCAAAGAAGCTTCCATGAAATTTTGAGAGTTTTTTGAGGTATTTTCTATTTTTTATAAATTTTTCTTTATATTTCATGGAAAATTCAATTTAGGTAACAAATTAGTGAATTTTTCAGAAAATTTTACATTTTTGGAAAGGCCTCTAAATTATAATTAGAGTTTGTTCTTTTTGTTTTGATTTTAGAGATCATATTAAGGCTCAGTAAATCAATTTGCAAAAACTAGTTTGTTTTGAAAAAATGGCTGCCTAGGATACAAGTGAAAAGATCTTTTCAAAATTCTAACATTTTTTGAAAGCTCTTTAATTTTTGATAGGGGTCTCTTTTTCATATTTAGTGTTTTGGATCTAAATTCATATCATATAGGTCCAATCTTGTTGACTAGGTCAACAATAATATTTTTAAAAAGGTCATTTAATGAATAGCTTGCATTTAATTTTCACATGGATAAATGCATAATATGATCTTTCATTTGGGTTAATTTCTAGTTATTATCACATTTAAAAATTATATTTTTAGATCTAATGCTAGTTTTGAATAAGTTGGATATATATTGCATACCCTGTGTTTTCTTGTTTTGCTTATTGCTTTGTTCATTGCAAACGAGTGTTCAAGTGTAAATGAAAGGTACAATAGAGAAAAGATGCATTGCAAAGATTACTAGGTATTTTTTGGATCTCTATAACATTTAGATTTGGCAATCAATGAACCCTCTCATGTGTTTGGCTTGAGTGCTTTTACATGCTTTCATAGATTCACACTTCATTTGGTGCTTTAAAATTGGAACTAAATTTATTTTCATGCATATGTGTTTCACATAGTAATCTTGTGGAGTTCTTGAGGAAATGTGTTTCATTCACTTGCCTTATATTTGAAACTCTTCTTGACAATAGATCCTCTTGTAGTTAAGGAAGTATATTTGTTATTATCGCACTATTCTTCTTTGGTTTGTCCTCAACATCCATTAGTACTTTCTCTTTTGAGATTAGTGGTGTTTGTTGTTGGCTTTTCCAAAAATTTGGTGAGGGGATTTTGAATTATCATGTCAAAGAATCTTGTTTTCTATGTTTGGGTAAGGTGAAGAGGCTAGAGGAGTATGCTATGTTCCCTTTTGGTCACATCAGAAACTTGAAACTCTTGAATCCAAACCAAGTCTCTATGTGGTACAATTTTGTGAGTCTTCCCTGATTAGAGAGGGTTAACTATAGTGGACATTCCCTTTATTGAGTCAACCACATCGACAGAACCTCAAGTGGCAATAGCCATTTATGACGTGGTAGTAGAAACTGCTATATAAATGTCCTTGTGGGGGAAATCCTCACGGGTGTAGTCTTTTGTTGGGTTGTCAAATCTCCTCAGTATCTTTGATTAATTAATTTTTTAAAATATGTCAAAACCCTGGTGCACTGGGATTGAATTTTGTCTGCTTTATATTACAGAAGCTATAGAGTTGAGCATTATTAAGAACCATAGTGCTACCATATTTTCTTTTCTAGGACTATGTGCATGATTGAAAAATATTTTGATCAACACTATTCTTGTTTATGTGCAAGGTTGCTTTATCCCTTTCTCATTGTTTGAAGCTGTTTGCTTGAAATTCCTGATTGCTTTCTTGCGTGCCTGGTTCATGATTCAAAATTTATCACACCTAGTTGGAAATTTAAAACAAATAAAATTTGAATTCTTGAGTTGAGACTTTATGATCAAATTTTTTTTTATCCTATTATTTCTAGTCTCCCTAGGTTGATCCAGTTCAGATTAGGCTGCTTACCACATTCTTAGAAGCTTTTTTGCACTTTGGATTATTATGCTTTGACCCCTTGAATTAGTGATCTTTGATTTCACAAGTGACCTTGTTTGGAGTCAGCGAGTTAGAGACCATCATTGTTGAGAAAGATATACTTTTGGGTTCTTTGATGTTATCACTAGTACAAAAATAAAAATATATTACTAAATAAACTACTAAAAATTGTAGATATGTGACTAATTTTGACCACATGAGCAATGGTAGTTTATTGCCAGACATTTATCTCCCAACCAAATTTATGAATAAACTATTTTAATCATTGATTAGATCATTGATTTATTCATTTATTATTATCATTTGGTAGTTTATATGGTAGTTTATTTGGTAGTTTTATGGGTAGTATATATGGTAGTATATTTGTAGTTTTTTGAGTATTATTAATGGTAGTATATTTGGTAGTTTATTTGGTCGTACATATGGTAATATATTTGGTAGTTTATTTGGTAACTTATTTAATCATTAATTTAGTCATATTAGGGCATGATGGAATCAAACCACCATCCTCCTACTTATAAAGTAGGTGCTCTTCCATTGAGCTAGTACCCTATAAAGAATAATGCAAAAAATTGACAAAGTTGTCTTCCCAACATTAGATCTACCATGATCATGGTCACTATAACATGATATATTCTTCTAAGAGAACAAAAATTTTAGTTATTATGGAAAATAATAATCTAAATTTTTATCAATAACAATTCGAAACAATTTTAAATTCTTTTGTTCAAGCATTTTAAAATTATATTTCATGCCAATTACACTTCTCTAAATTATTTTAGTGATAGACCTAATAAAATATAATTTGGAGCACTTTGGTCACACAAAGTATTGTTTCTTATGCTAAATTCTCACAAAAAAAACAAATGATTATACAATTTATGTCAAGAAAATATACATTTTCATTAAATAAAAACACCAAACCCCATTAAAAAATCACATCTATTAAAAGCTACGAAACATGATCAATTGAAATACTCACTTTTTAACATAAAGAAGTGATTGTGGTACTAACAGCTACAAGTTGCCTCCCAAAGTATGATCCAAATTGAGAATTTTGGAGCAAGATGAGTAAGGTCCTAGATAGGGACATTACAAACATTGCTTCCATCTTTTCAAGTAAAGCTATATGACTCAAAAAAAAATCTAAAATTGTTCAAAAACTTTGGATATAACTCTAGAATTTACTAGTCAAGTTTCTAATCTAAAACTCATCAATTGGCACAATCAAATTATGTGTTCTCTAGAATTTACTACTCAAGTTTCTAATCTAAAACTCATCAATTGGCACAATCAAATTATGTGTTCTATAAGTGTTGAATGTTTTTAAATACGTATCCATAACCCTATGGAAAAATCTGAATTGCCTATACAACCAACATTTGTTAGTTCAAAATAGGGCCTTAAAGCTACCTTCATTCCATTCTGCATAAATGTTGTCATCTTCAAAAATCACCGAGAAGCATTCAAACAACGTCATCACATTTATTGCATTGAATGCAGAAGCCACAAGATGATACTGGAGCCTTATGAGCTGCTTTCAAAAGACTCTCCTAATTTGCATTTATGTACTCTAGTTGTATTATCTGTGTTCTTCCCAAGTAGTACAAATGATGACAAAACTATTAAAATCGTGGAGCTTCTGAACTCTTTTTTTGTTTTGTTTGATCATATATATTATCGTGTAAGTAATTTTTCTGAAATAGATTCAACAATGTTTCTTTTCCTAGATCATCATGTCACAATGATGTTGTTCAATGTAAGGAAAGAAGAGCGCCTCTTATTTCAGTAAGAGAATCTGTCAGATTATACCTTTATAAGTAATAAATGTATAACCTAGCAGCCAAAAGCTCAAGAGTTCTGTGACTTAATTGCTTCAAACAAAAAATGCCATTTAAAGAAAATCGCTTAGCATCGTGGTAATATTTTTGGTCAATCAAATAAATCACCACCAACAAGTATGCAAATATCTATAACTTTGGAAGAATGTTGTGCTTAGAAAAAACAATTCAAATTGTTGTTGAGGGAGTATTAACCTCCATATCATTTTTTTCTTCCTTAGGAAACTACGTCAGAAGGGGCAAGAGTAGTTTTCAAATAGATTGGATAGTAAAGAACATGTTGTAGTTTTCAGCTTCAAAAGTGATGAAAGAGCAGAGAAGGAAAATAGGTAGAGACATCAATTCTCCGTGGTATAAATTTTTTCATCATTCATGTTGAGGTTGGCCATCTATTAAAACACTTGGAAACTATGATTAGTTTAAAGATTTTTTTACAACCATGTAACAATCCTTAAAACTTTATTCACAAATTTGCATCTATTAAAATGAGGTATAACCTTTCAGATGTGCTTCCATTGTATTACAGTTTTTATGTGAAATCATTACTAGGCATATGTTGGATCTTTCACTGGAACTATAACACCTTAATTTGATCCCTTGTAACCATACTGCAGTCATAAATTTTGAGGTGTTTTAGATAACTTATGGTTTATCTCTTTTTACCAGTGCTAATTATTTTCCATGACTAATCATACTATAAATTCTCACTCCAAACCATAGATTTTCTTAGATGGGAAAGATTCATTTATTGGGAAAATCTCAAGAGAAAAACTCTAATCCTGGGTTGCTAAGTCAAGAGCACAGACCATTGATCAAAGGGAACAATAGATTGAAAAATAATACTTTCAAAATAGAACATCATTTGGTATAAGCTTGGATCTCGAAAGACTTTTTGTATCCTCTCTGACTGAAAAATCTTATTGATAAACTAATTTGTAAGAGGCCAAGACTCAAATAAATTGGCAGAACAAATGGTACTATGTTGTTTTGACTGGCAGTTGAATTCTTATCCCAGTTCTTTCTTTTAGAGTTACCTAGCCTTCTTGATCTGAAGGCTTCATTGGACTAGTCCTTTACACAAACATTAAATGAACTTTGATAATAGTTTCTTGATGTTTGATTACAACCTTTTGGTTTACTGCAGTTCTATATGAAACTGGAAGAAAAGATGACTGTTAAGGAAGCTGAGATGAAGAAAATACAAGTAAAAACATAGGTATATCTTGAATGTGATTCTATGAAAATTTTAATCTAACTCATAGATTAGTATAACATCCTTATTTTAATAGAGTTGTGGGAAGACATATATTGTTGTTTCTTCTTCTTAAATAATGGTCTAAATGGAGGCTGAAATAAAACAACTACAAGAAAGGCTCACTTTCAAAGCCACACCTATGCTCACCTTCTATCAAGAAGCATCATCAACAAAATCAAACAACAAAAATGTACAGTAATTATACTGGAACATGGAACAAAGCTTGTAAAGTTTTAGAAAAAGAGTATGCTTTGTTCATAGATAAGTTTTTTGAATATAGCTTTTGAATTTTTCAACAAATGTAAAATGAACATTGGGATTTTCGATAACATTATTTCTTATGCTCTAGTTACCTTGATACTCCTAAGAGAGGCAGATGCAAGTCATTATAGTTTGTAAGTTGTTATTTCTGGATTTGATTATGTGGGAGTCTTTCCATGAAACTCACATGCAAGCAAATCTAGGAACAACAACTTACAATTCCGTGGTTGTGAAAATCTGATAGCATGAACATGATAGTATGATTATTACAATCTTTCAGCTTAGTCATGTCCTTGAAGTTACTGGTTCATATTTATATTTTTTGCATAAGCATAGAATCTAAAAAGCATTTACCGATTGTTGCAGGTTTCGCAAAGCTTTGCAAAGTCACTTAACCTTGGAAAGAATAGTATTACCTCAGGAACATAATTAGATTCTAGCATTGTACCTAATCACAACAGAATTTCTATACAAGGAGCCAAGAGCAACAAAGTCCATGTGATGTCCCTTGTCTGATTCCTCCAAAATTTGGAACTATTAACTCAAAGTTTCTATTCAATTCAAGATTCTCATCCTTAAATAAACTTATATGTTGATGATAAATGATATCACTATATATGTTGATTGTCATTATGATACACAATTGATATATCTTGTCATGAACGTCTTATTATGATAATTTGTATCACTTGATACATTCTATGATGATATTACTTAAAATGATACCTTATAGATGTATTTAAAGTTTGTTTACTAATTCCATGCTTTACTAGTTTCTTGCATATAATTCTTACCTCTCTTATTCTATACTTAGTTAATGGTTCTCTTCGCATATATTCCTACTAAACACTCTTTAGTACCTTTAACCCCGTAATGCTCCTTTGCATCATAATATCCTTATCTTTGAATTTATGAACTTGATTAATTTATTGTCATTTTAATAACTCTTCTAGAATGCTTCAAAACATGTATGCAAAATAATCTCTTTATGAAAGATCATGAGTAATTGTCGATGGGCTTTCACCTGGGCGAGAGCCCATTAGATTCATTTCACGCAACTGGAGACATCGATCGTCAAAGATTTCTCAGCTTACATTCTCAACGAGAGGATAAAAGCACTGTGGAGAGGCATTGAAGCGGTGGGTGTTTATAGTTTTATCACCTGGTGCCATGTCATGACTCGATGTTTGACAACTATTATTCATTTAAGTTGGCACACACATAGTAGTCCCTCCATTCTTAACAAACATCACCAGGTGAAGTTTAGATTCACCGCAGTGGGGAACTGTATATTGCTTGCTTCCTCCCTTGATGAGATCATTCTTGTCCGCCAAGCTTCAGTGGTGTTTTACAAGTGCTCACATAGTTGTTATTAGAACTAAAATTTTGTGTGTTCGCTTGATTTGATTTGATCTTACAGTGCATTAATTTTGATTCATTAGTCTTGAGCAGGTTAAACAAGGATTCAAGCTCTGTACCCACTCTCCACCTCTGCCATACAACTTATATTTGAATGTCAGCTGAATTGATTGAGGTAATTGCATACAAATAGTTTGTTCTATATTTTCCAGAGCGAAACATTGGGAAAATTCACTGCTACCTGAGAGTTATTGTTGGCTATCAGATATATGGTTGGAAACCCTTTTTATGGGGCATTTTTGATTTGTTGTTGTTGTGTGGAATGAGGCAAACCGTGTTTAAATTTTTTTTGTTTTCACTGTTAACGAGTTGGAATTCTGGTCGGGTTGGGGTCAATAAATTTATTGCCAAATCATTGAATTTGCAGCTCTGTAATTTGAATTCGTTTGGTGTATTCTTTCATCTTTTTGTACAGGAAGATTATGGGTATGGTGTCTTTCGTGATCATTGTACATCCGTTTGGGCTAAGGTAAGGTTGTCGAATCCCCTAGGCTTTATTTTTGTTAACATTGATTTGAAAATTAAAGTTAATTGTGTGTAATGTTAGAGATCTATGTGTTCCTCCTGCAGCTTGTCTCAATTTGTTTTGGAAGGCTCGAAGTATTCCAATAAAATGAAATGAATTGTATGTTAAAGATTCTAGTTTTCCAGGGGAATATGCTTTTTATTTCCAATGTCAATTTAATGGAAAACTGATACGAACATGTGTATTATACCCACATGAAAGACAAGGCGGAGATTGTAGCATTGAAAAGGCACTCTTGTTATCTTACAATGTTGTCTTATGTATTTTTTTTCTCTACAAGAAGCAAATAATGATTTGCAAGATTGTATGTGCAAGATGCTTGATCTACCCTAGAAACAAACTCTACAACTTTTTAGTTTGATAATGGCTCATTCAAGCTACTGATTTGAAAGTCATAATCTAGCATCTTCTGAAATTGAAACCAGTCACATGTGGGCATAGGCATTGAGTTACATGAAAAATCCAAAATGTTACAAAGATAGTTTTCCATTATAAGACTTTACATTATTTTACTTTTTATGTATTTAGATAGTGGCTGGTTGGGGTTTGAGATGGAAATGATTTTTCCTGTTTTTATATGGTTTTTTATTAATGATTCATGGGTGGTTGTGGTAAAGCTGGTAGAGGACACAAAAAATCAGAATTTTGCAGTATGGATTTTGGAGATTGTATTGGCTCCTGCATATAGTACTGTATCTCTCTCAATCACTATGCTCACCTACTACTGGAAATGGAAAGTTGAGTGCCTGTGTAATTCCTTGGTGGATGTTATAGTGCAATGTAGGTTTTGATTAAAATAAAGGTCTACTTTTATGATCTACATTTACTGTATTCTATATTTTCAAAATATTTTTTTGTGGTCTGTACAAATCGACCCCCAACCTATCTGCTTTACACTTGCACCTGTTCCGGTGCAAGCACTAGTAAGATATAAGATGTGATGTTCTCTCTTACTATTTATGTCAAAAGATGGGGATAACCACCCTTATCAATCAATAGGTAGGGATACCATGATTGACAAACAATGTGTTTGTATACTTGATTGATATATATATGTTCTCTTTCAGCAACAGGCATGTTCAATCTAACCCCCTACTCTAAGATGTGCTATATATTGTTATCTCTTTAACACTGATGGATCTCCATTTCCAAGATATATTTATAATCTTGCAAGTATAATTGTGTCTGCCTCATTGAACATCTATTCTATATATACACGTATCATACTCCAATAAAGATATGTAATAGAAGACAGTGGCAGAATAGATCCACCATTTATGTGTAGTCAAATTTTCCTAATGTGAAATTCAGTATTTTTTCATACGCTCTAGTCTATCACTATATGTATATAAAATATTGAGTATGAAAGAATAGTCTTTATCTAATTCTTCAATTCAATATCTGAAACCTATATATTGTCATCTTGATACCTCAGGTATTTGGGCGAGCTTCTTCTATCACCGTATGTTGGTTCCAACGTTCTTCCTAGCTAGTCCCTTGCTCACAAGTTGTAATAGTGTTATTTATTGAATCTGTTTTGTCCCTTTTCAATATCTTATCCGGTTCAGTGTTCTTCCTAGCCAATCCCCTGCTTATCCAGCCTTTCTATTACTTCCAGTAGAGGCATCTTGTTGGATTAGAGTAGTCTAACTTTTTGTTAGTTTCCCGTCTTGGCTGAATAGGTATGAGTAAAATATTGATTGGAATTATTCATGCCTAAATGCGTTGCCGACAAAGTAAAAAATACTACACCCTAATATTGTGTCTAGCCATGTCAATTGTTGACTATACTCTCTGTTATTCTATAGCTTTCTGAATTAAATACTAAGTATCATATCTATGCCTTTGGAATATCCGGAGGACCTTCACTAATCCTTACCTATGTTTGGATTTGTCTGTATTGTATAGAAGCATGAACGATTTGGTATCACTCATTCTTTTTTTGATGCCTCTCCTATCAATACCTAGCGATGAGCGTTTCTCCTCTGGCTCACATTCTTTTTGTCTCCTTATAAGGTGATTAGATGATGATGGTGATGTCCTGTTCACTCTTTTACTATGACTGGTCTACCCAAATTATTTGTATTTTCCCAATTACTCCTGATGTGATGATCCTTTGCAGGCTTTCGCCAAAAATCAAAGAAACCTATGGAAAATACTATGAAGAAAACTTAAGTTTGACGAGTACAAATAACTGCAAGTATATAAACTAATCAAAGCCAAATATTTTTGCTTCAAGGATGGGATTTTTCCTCAACTATTTGATAAAATGCCTCAGGGGATTATGGCTAGCGGGACAGGATTTCATAATAATATAATTTTGAAGAGTGATTGACACATTTGTAGATTTTGAAAGCCCAAATTAGAATGTCTGAACTATTTTACAAAATACCTCAGATAAATAGGGCTAGGGGCGTGATTTCATAAAAAAAAATTGGAAGGGGCATAATTTCAAAAAATACCTGTGCCAATGACCAGTTGTCACTATAAGCTTTGCCTTGTAGAGTAAAGTTGGTCATCTACCTCCCTAAATATTGAGGTTCAGTCACAATTACTTTTATAAAGTTGGATATGCTATTGGAAGGGGATTTTTTTCCACTGAAATTGAATAACAAAGGGTAGCAGCGGCGGCGATGGCCTTCACCTGCACATAAACCATCTTCTTCTCTCAAAACACTATATTCCCTCTATGAACAAGATGAACTTTTACACCCACTTTATCTTCTTCTAATGAAACTATCTCTATGACTTGAACTCCAGGTAAGAAAACCTCAAACGGGTTCCATACAAACAAGAGTAAATGCAAGAAGAATTAGGTTTTTTCTGCATGTGAATCCTGGGAAGTATTTACGATAACAACATGTACAAGGCGTGAGGAGTGTCTAACAGGCATCCTTGCTATCAAAAAAACATCTCCCTCGTAGTAGCACACATCTTCTATGCCTCAGTGATTTGAGTAGTGAAATTAGGAGAGGCCAAAGATAAAATTAGCAATAGTGCGTTCATATGCAAATGTCAAAGAGTTGTAGAATATGTTTGTTATTTTTTTTTTCAAATTTATGTTGTTAAAAGGGGATGATTTGGTAAAATCATTTTTTAATTTTCTTGGCCATGATTTGTGTTGAATGTTGGAATATTAATTGCAGTTGGTCATTTCTCCCTGGAGCCAAACGCCCACCTACCTCCATGAAAACTTGCAGAACGATCAAAAGAATTTATTTCTTAGTAGGTGAGTTTTCAAATTTGGAAAAGAGGGGGAAATTTTTGTGGTAGAAGACAAAAAAGGAATGATCAGATTCATTCGAGCAGAAAAAGTTCAGAAGAGCAGAGAGAAGTTGCAGAGAAAGTGATTAGCAGATCCAGTTTGTTGCAGGGACAAAGGAAGTTTATTTCGTGACTGCAGTTGCACGTGCTTCTTTGTGTTATCCTGTAAGTTTGTAGTTTGTTGTTTGATTTGACCTATTGAAGCAGTGATTGCTCCAGGCATTGTAGTATGTAGCCATTAGAGCTGTAAGTTTGAAGTTTAAAGTTTGAAGTTTTAGGGTTACTTTAAGATTTTTTGGTTGAAGCCAAATGCTCCCATATTTTGTATTAGTTTGAATCAAAGTTAAATAGAAAGCAAGCAGGCATACTTGAATCTATTTCTCTTTCCTTGATTAATTGCATTTGACAAGTTTATTTGGAAACTTCAAGTTCTGGCTCTCTGATTTTAATGGTGAAAGTTGTTCATGTAATATATCTTAACTTGGTTAAGTCTTGTTAAAGGTTTTATCTCTGTAGTGTCTACTGAGTTCACTCAGCATCTTCATCTATCGAGCACCACTCTACATTGGCTACCGACTTCACTCGATGCTTTCTTCTACCAAGCTCCACCCTCTTGTGGCTACCAAGTTCACTCGGTAATCACACTATCGAGCTCACTTGGCATCCTTTGGCTATCGAGTTGTTTGTTCTTCATTTACTAAGCTCACTTGGTAAACTCTCCTATCACTCAGTTTCTTAGTGTTTACCGAGCAAAACTGTCACTTGGCAATTGTGAGTGCCGAGCAAAATTTTTTTAGGTTTAGGGTTGTGAATGATTTTGTTTTAATATTTATCACATTGAAAAGGGAGATGAACAAGTGCCACGTAGTGGCATGTACTTGCCATTTTAGTGACTAGCATGGATAGTGAGAAGTAGTATAATGTGTACTAAAATAATAATGAAATAGCATTAAATGTATCCATAAACAATATCTTCATATAAGAGAAAGAAGAGGAAGATATAGTATATTATTTTAGTGTAATTTAAGAATGGTTTTATAGGGACCAAAAACCCAATGCAAATAAGAGTATAATGTATATTTGGTTTTACAGGGACCAAAAACCCAATTAGAATAAGATTGTAATGTTAGTTGGATTTACAGGGACCAAAAACCCAATTTAAATAGAGTAATATAAGTTGTGTGTTAAATAGTAGGAAGCAACAATCATAAGATTTTAATTTTCAATTACTTTTCAGTAATTTGCAATATTTCTTGATTTACCAGCACAAGAAAGTAATTTTATTACATTAGAGATGAATAAATATGATATTTAGTTAAATTCATATTGTAAGTAATAAATATTATTTTATTTGTTTACCTAAGATGGAGAATCCAAGAGTAGTGTATTGTCTTCATCAAGGTCAATTATCATATTGTTGTGATCTAATGTGTAAATACCTTGAACATGGAGCCCGCAAACAATGAAGATCATTTTTGTTTTTTGTTTGATGTAATCAGCATAACTGATATTGTCAAGCTCTGGAAGTAAACGCTTGAACAATTCATTTTGGAGAGTGCATTCAACACTTTTTTTCTTCTCAATCATTAAAATACATTTGAGTGAATTGATATATGTGTACTAAGTATGTTCATTGCATTTGTGATAGTAAACAACATCATCTTGGATTGCTCCAAAAGTAAATTTCATACATTTTCATTTTGCACATGTTGGTTGAAAAGGTACTGAGAATGGGTTTGCTACTCTTAAAGTTCCATAGACCTACAAATAAAATGTGAAATAGTCCAATTGATGTAAGTTAGAAATTGCAGTAAAAATTTGTTAGCATAAAAGTTATGTGAGATTGAGAATATAATTTGTTTAAAAGAGTAGAATAGATTTTGAGAAAAATACTTGATTCATACATACCTGTTTGGTTGAATGTAGTAATGAATGCAAGTGATCTATGGTTTCTTTATTTGTAAGGGTCTAATAAAAGTTGACTTTGAAGTGTGAAATGCCAAGTCCTTTCCATCATTTCTTTTTACAATATTTTTGAATAGTATCATGAGATAATCTTTTATTCGGATGCGTTCCTCAGTGGCAATATAATTTTGGAGAAGATTGGCATGAATATATATCTGTTATAATTAAAGAATATTTTTTGTCAGGAATGTATGTAATGTAATTTTTTTTTAAAAAAAAAGTCATAGGCTATTTTTTTTGAATGTGGTACTTATTATTTACATGTGCATAATCATGTTCTGTTTCTCCATCTTTTATGTCTAGGATATAGTGAAGAGTAGTCCTCTTTACTACCGCTACAATTGCACCAATTGTGCCCACTGTATATTTTTTTGTAGATAGTAAGAGAAGTTTTATTGTTGTGCTAGGTATAAAGAAAAATTGTGGGCAAATTTTAGATATGGGTTCAATAGTGCTTTCTCTAGTAAGTTGCAAAATGATTTTAAAAAATCACCATGGTCATATCCTATTTTAGAAGTAATTTGAAAGTTTTTTATTTTAACACTTGACCTTGGAGAAATTATTTGTTCATACTTTTGAACAAATATTCCCATTACGTTGAGGGTTATAGTCATCTCTCCTATTTTATCTGTTAAATCTGCACAGAGGATTTCAATTGTGTTTCTTTTTTTATCAAAGTTTGTTTTGTATGCCACTATAATGTCACCCTCGAAAATATTACCAGCTTTGTGTACATTCAATTCTTCAATTGATACTGCATTATGAATGTCCATTTTGGTGTTGAAATGTATGCAAGTTTACATTTGTTAATTTCATAAGAAACTAGAAATCATTAATCATACATAATTTTGTAAGAGATTAAAAATAAGCTTACACTTTTTGTTGTCCTAGTTGAATGATATTGTTGCTTGCTTCTGATCTTTTGTTGCTTCTGAACAAGAATAAAATGTTAGAAGAGTATTTATTGAAGAAAAGAAAGACAATAATTAGGAGCAAGGCATTGTTGTTTCTTACTTTTGTTTTGCTTTTATAGTTTTCAATATTGAAGTAATAGAGAGATAGCATCATGATCACTCCAATATGCTTCTATCATTGAGATTTTGTAATTAGTTTTGTTAATAGTTGACCAAGCATAGTCAATAAGTGATATTTGGAATTGATTAGTTTCGTTAAGCAAGAAATATTTTTTTTTCTTATTTAAAAATGTTTGTAGTGTAATTGTGTTTATATTGTTATTTTTCATATTGATATTGAAATCACCAAGAATTAGTATATTATTGTTGAATATAGTAGTTGACAATGTTTGTTCAATGCTATCAATTATTGAGCTTATTTTTGTGTGTGGTGGAGAATACAAGTTAATTATTGTTAGTTCAAAAGTATTTATAACCAAATTTGTTTCTAATATTTTAACATTGTTTGTAGTAATTTTTCTAGAATTTTTAATGATGATATTGTATTTAGTGATATAATTTTTATTATTTTATTTGTATCATTCTCAAAATTTGTATGTGTTAACCTTCATTTTGCATTTGTTGTTAATCGAAACATTTCAGTTGTTATTTTATCCTTGACGTTGAAATTTTTTTTCGTTAGTGGATTTAGTAAGAATAATGAATTTATATTTTGAACACAAGATAACGCTGTGTATACTAAACCATGATTGTTAACTTTGAAAGGGTCAAATGCAATTCCATCAAGTGTAAGTCCTTGTGATCTATGAATTGTTCGGGCAAATGCTAGTTGTATGGAAAATTGTTTACGGACTTTGACATGTGATGGATTTTTTTTTTTGAGATATTAGCTTTGTTATTTGTAGAATAGGTACCCATTGTTTAGAGATACTTGGGGTATATAGATGTTGGAATTTGTTTGATTGGATTTGTCCAATACTTTTGTCATTGAACTCAATCCATATTACATCTCCCTTATTTGATGTCGTGTATATTTTGAAAATTCCATCTGCGCCATTTACTAGTCCATCTTTAATGTTATAGTTTCCTACATATAATTCAAACAACATGTTGGTTTTAAAAATAATTTGTTTCGGTAGTATTTTTTAGGATATTCTATTACATTTCCATAGTTTTCATCTATTTCATCGATTGCATTAATGATAAATGGTTCACTATGGACAATGGATAACATTCTTTGATTATGTAAATTCACTAACTTATTAGTATGAAAAAAATATGGGAAAGTTGGGTCAATAGGAGGTTGTCTAAAATATTTTTTGTTGACATATTCTATTTCATAATTTGTTTGTGAATTTGTTTGCATTTTGTTTAGTACAGAGATGAATAAAAGATTTTTTTTGTGACATTGTAGTTTGTAATTGATAACAAGTTACCATATCTTTCCAAAAATTGTATGGTACATTTTTCTTATTAATGATAGGGTTTTCAAAAATAAGACTATCTTGTATTGGTTGAGCTTGGTAGAAGTCTCCATAAAAAATAATGTCTATACAATCAAAATACATTGTTGGACAATGTTTGATTTCTTGCAGTCTTTTGTCAATTAGATATAGAAATCGACTTCCAATTAGAGAGGCCTCGTCTATGAAAAGTAGTTGTAATTGTGCATAATTTTTTTGTAGAGAATCCATTGTGTCATTGTTAAGTGGAGTGAACGTCGATTTATTGAAGAAAAGGAATAATGTAGAATGTATTGTTGTACCTCCCGCATGGAATGCTATTTTCTTTGTGTAGGCCATTACTAATCTTTTTGGTTTCAGAGGATCTAACATAGGATCAAAATTATAGATGACTAATAGCATTTGGAATATTGCTTTTGCTGTGAAAGTTTTCCTTGTTCTTGCACCTCCCATTAGAAATAGGTGTATAAGTTTTTTTTCATATTTTTTTTCATTGCAATATCTTTTATAATTCATTGTTGTTCTTCATTTAGTTGTTGTCTTAGTTTATAATATTGTACATTGTCAAGAAGTTTAAGATTGTCTACTATTTGGAATCATATATCAAATTCATTTTTCTTGCATTTGAGATATTGTAAATCTAAACTAAGATCATAATTTTCATTAATATTCTTTGCAATGTTGTCGTTGATATTTTTTTGATCATCCAATTTTATTTTTTTGTTCAAGTTATTCAATTGCGCTATCTAAATCTCCCCATGCTGAATTGAAATTGTATGTGTATTTAGATTCTTTTTGTTCAATAATTTTTTTATAATGTTTGTATGCTTGTTGTATTGTTTCAAATTCATCTTTGACTGTGTTTTCATTCTTTTGAAATAGAACATACAACAATAATTTTTCTCTATAGTAGTTTTCATAGTCAACATGTTGTAACAAATCTAATGACACTCACCTTATGTTGTTTTATTGGCTTTCCTTTAACAATTTTATAGTTTGATGCAAAATCTATCAAGCAAATTGGTACTAAATTTTGTGGACGATTGGCGTAGTGATCAATTATTGATTGACACATTATTTGTTTTGAATCATCAGATTCATTTTGTAAGAGTGAGTTAGGTTTAAGGATAAATGTGCATTCTTCTTGAGAAGATGTATTGATGAAAACACATTTTCTTGAGCTTGAATGTAAAGGTAGTGATAGTATTATATATACTACTAGTTGACTAGACATTTGTTAGAGGTTAAGCATTGTATTTTCCAAGGTACGAATCATTTGTATAGCATCAATTTTTGTGGTTTCATGGTCTCTTCTTATCTTTCTAAAAGTGTTTGTCATTGATTTATCAATTTTTGTCATGTATGATGAACAATATGTCGCAGCAGCATATGCATTTAGTACAAATTGTGCATTTGTATTTGCCTCCCATAGTGGAGGCATTTTTTTCGTAAAACTATTATTTCAAATATGTGATGGATCTCTTTTTAGAAAAAGTGTTATTTTTTTTGTTGTTGATTGTATTTCTTTCAAGTAGTCATCTTCATTCATATTAATTTCTTTTAAGAATATTTCAAAAGTCATAGATATGTCATAGTTTTCACATTGCAAAATCTTTGTTATTTTTGTAGCATTATTAGATATGGTTTTGTTGGTAGGTAAAATTGGCTCAAGTATGGTTGTTTTTCTCATTGGTGGTAGTGGAAAATTATATCTACATTGTGATTTTTTATTTTTCTACAACTTCTTGTATGGTAGTGTCGATGCATTTTGTAAAGTGTATCATTTAGTGGTTGTGTGTTACATGTAATGACCTTGTCAACAAACTCTTCTATATCTTTATTTTTAATTTTCTATATATTGGTGCATTTTGAATCCATACTAAAGCATGGTCACGTTCATTTCCTCTATTTTGAAATTTTGTAATGAAGAAAAAATCATTGGTATGTCCTAGAATTGTATCATCATGAACCATTAATTTTTTTTGGTAGTTCATTTTATGTCTATAATATCATGTACAAGTCATTGGGTTGTTCTGAATGATGTAGTCAATATTGAGGTTCTTTTGTTCAATCGATTTGATTTCATATTATCTTTTCTTGTGTAGCACTAGTAAAGCTAATAGTAGTGGTTGCCATATATGTTCTGCACTTGAGAAGGTCAAGAAATTTTTTGGAGGGCCTAGTTGTCTTATCATTGCAAACAATATTCTTCTTTGTTTGTAGTAGATAATATGGAGAAATATGGATATGTTTGAAATCCATGTATCCAATATTTGATTTCAATATCTTTTCTATATTTGGTTTGTATTTGACATCTTTTTTGAGTAAGATTCTTCCTTTTAATTGGCCTTTTCTAACTCTTACTGATATACTAAAAATTATTTTCTCTATGATGATATGCACTGCTTTGAAGAACAAGTTAGTTGTATGAGTTGCAAAATCACCACTACTGTGTAGTATTTCCCATTGTGCTATTTTTTGGTAAGTGTAATTGTGGGTTATGTCAAGATCTTGTGGCTCACCAAAAAATAAAGTTGAAAAGTTTAACTCTTCTACAAATTTATCTTTAAAAATTCTCAGTGGTTGATTTCCTTTAGCAGGTGCAATTTCAAATATTTTATCGTGTAAGTTGTATATAGTTTGAGACTCCAAGAAACCATGTACAAGTGTATCTATACATGTTTCTACATTTTCATAGTTTCCTTCTTCTTGAGAACTTGAATCAGTCTTATCATTTCCTTTTTTCTTTGTTTGCGTTGGCATAATAAATTTTTCCAAAATTTGTTTTCCAAGTTTTATCTATTGTGATGTTTTCTTGTTTGTATGATTTTCTTTTGCATAATTTTTGTAATGATTTTAACTTAGTTGTGGGTCAACCATTTCAGTAAGATATGGATTTTTATATTGTAGTTTCCTTTTTAAAGCAACTGCATTTGTCACTGTCTCATTTATGGAACATGGAAGCAATGTTTGAATAATGTTCATATTTGTAGGCACATTAATTATAGAACTAGTTAGTCTTATTTGAGACCTTTTGTGCCCCCATTGTCTAATTTGTGCAAAAGCAAATCGTGGTGATATAAGTCATTCCTCTAGTTTTGATATACATGACAATATTAGAATCAATTTATTTCGTCTAATGCATTGTGGTATAGCAAAGACTAGGAGTTTCCTATTATTTATCATTCTATTACAATGTATGCAAGCATTTGTTATGTATTTTTCTACTATTACAGTACTAAGCTTGTTATACATTTGTTAGTTTTTTTTGCTAAGTGAATATATATTTTGAGAAAATTACAATCGCTTGCAAATATAGCATTCATATTGAGGTGTATCTTGAATTTTTTTTAAATATATTTGTGTTTAATTTTTTTTAATGTGTTTGTATTTTTTATGACAATGGTTTTGTTGTTTTCTGTTATTATTACAGAATAGTTTTTTTGATTTATGGAGAGATTTAAATTTTACTCCAATAGTTATGTCATTAGCTACTGTATGTTTATTTTCTACACAATTTTTTTCTAGTTCTGTATCCATATCATATTTTTTGTATTTTTTGAAATATAAAGTTGTCAAACTATTGTTTTAATGATATTGTTCAATAATATTTGAATTAGTATCATGCTTTATTTTCTTTGAAGATTGCTCATGCTGCAAAAAGAGGGGTAAAAATTTATTAAGACAGAAAGGAATACAACAAGGAGAGCTTAACAAGGAGCTCGATCCTGAGCAACAAGATCATCAAATTCTTGCACCATCTCAAAGGACAGTTGCCTCCTATCCCTAATATTCCAACCCAGATCACGACTAGATGCCCATTTGGCTAAACAATCAACAGTTCTATTCCATTCACGAGGAATATACGTGAACCTAATGAACTGAAAAGAGGAAGAGAAGAAAAGAATCTGCTTAACAACAGTGGCCAGCTACCAACTAACATCCTGAAGCTCTTGCGAAGAAAGCATGTTCACCACCACCTAGGAATCAGACTCACAGATAATCTTACTCCATCCCTGCAAGCAACACTGTTCCACAGCATATAAAATAGCCCGAGCTTCCATGAGATTGTTAGTATAATCACCCTTATGAACTGAGAAGAAAAATTTAACATCCCCAGAACTACAACAAGCCACTCCGCCAATACCAGCTGGACCAGGATTCCCACGGGAAGAACCATCAGTGTTAATTTTCAGAACTCCATAGGGAGGAGGAGTCTAGTGCCCATCCCGGTTAACCCGACCCTTCCTCTGATGGTGAAGCTTCCTGGACATAGAAGGAAACCTATGAGCTGTAGCCCCATCCTGCAGATGAAAATTGAGGCGATTACAGATAGCAAGATCAACCGAATCCATACCCCCATCAAGCTCACACTTCACAAGAATAGTTTCCTGAAGAGAATGTGATATTTTCCACCAAAGATGCAAAAAACCAAGCCGAACATCTTGGAATATGCGACGATTCCTCTCCAACCAAATATGCCAAAGCATGAAAGATGGGCCAACAATCCAAGCAGCATGGAGAAAAGAAGACTTGGAGGGAGCAGTACCCAAGCGGGCCCAGAACTCAGGCAAAGAGGAAGCATGCCGACAAGAGCAACCCCAAGCGGTCCACCAAAGGGAAGATTGCTCATGCTGATATGTATTAGTACTATGCATTTTTTTAAAAATTTATGAAGTGAGATTGTTTTCTATCTATTTTTTTTTTCAACATGTATTGTATTATAGTTTGGTGTTTGTATTCTTATAGATTTTTTAAGTAGTTTTGAGTTATGAGACATATATAGTGACTCATAATGTATATGTGTAGTATTTTTTTGAAACAATATTATGTTATATACTTTGTTTGATATCCCTAAATTTTTAAATATATGTACAATTTGTTGAGTTGTTGAGGACCATACATAAATAGTTGCTTTAAATATTATTGACAACCATTGTAAACAAAATGAGCCTCCTTCTATTTGACCTTGTGAATAAGCCATTGCCATGTTGATAATATAGTCTTCCCAGTTTACAATACAGGGTATTGTTTGCAACATAGTTGTTATTAAGTAGTGTTGTATGTGATAATTCAAATTTTCAAAACTACTCTTTTTGCATTGCAAATGTATTGTGCAATATATAGTCTTAAAGAGTGTATATCAAACTCCCCATCCATTAATGATGAAATCAAATGGAAGAGGCTATCACCACAATTATTTATGAAAATTGCATTCATCATGACTCCTTGATTGCCCATTTCAGATGCAATTTGTTGCCACTTGCTTTGTAATGTAGAACAAAAGTTTGAGAGGTAAATTGATGATGTATGATTGTAAGGTATGTATATATTTTTAGATATGAGGGACTCATAGTGACCACCAATAGGGTTTTCGTCATGAAATAAAATATTATATGTATGTTTTGTAGTGTTTTTGTTGAAATGTAAATTCTTTTGTTTAGTTTTTGTTGACCATATTGCAATTGTTATATTTATCCATTTTGAGACCCATCAAATACAAAACGTATCACCCCAAAGTTCATATTTTCCATTTTTGGTAGTTGATGCGGACAACATCATTCTTTCTAAGTATGTAGGCACATCTCTGACGGAGTGCATTTCATTCAAAACATCTGGATGTAGCTTGCATGTAAATGCTTGCATTGCATCTAAGTCATTCTTTGACACGAATTTCAAAAAATGATCTACTAACCCATTTCGTATTTCAATTGAAGTATAACGAAAATGTAGCAAAACTTCTAGAGAGTCAAATAAATAGTCGCCTACAATGTAATGAAAAGACTCTAGTCTAAATAAGTTTTCAGTGTCTAACGCAATATCAATTGTAGGTGGAATTGGCTTACAATTTTTTTTATAACCATCGACATCAACAAAATTATTCATTTTTTATTCTCTAATAAATATAACTTGAATTCAACTCATAATTTTTATTATAGTATGATAAATAGAAAACATATAAAAGTTGTTAAGATTCATGTTACATACCTGGTTTTGCACGAGAAAGTATTTATAGTACTGGTTCAATATGACAAGTACAAACCTATTTTTAGTTTGATGAAATAGTATATCAGTATAATAATAATTAACATAAACAAACATATCAATATGACAAGTACAAACTTAATTTTAGTTTGATGTTATGAATCATTCACTATCCTTAATGGTACCAAAAAAATTAAAAGTAAGTTGCATTATACTCTTCAAAAAATGAGATAGAGACTACTCTATAAATAGACTTCATTTTCATCAACAAAACTACATTTCAAGATAAGAATGTAACAAAATAAAATAATAACTAAAATAATTAATGATGATTCTTTAAAACTAGAAACAAAAATTTATATAAAAATAAAATACATATTATGTTGACACGGATTCAAAAAAAAATCTACTAACCCATTTTATATTTCAATTGAAGTATAACGAAAATGTAGCAAAACTTCTAGAGAGTCAAATAAATAGTCTCCTAGAATGTAATGGAAAGACTATAGTCTAAATAAGTTTTTAGTGTCGAATGCAATATCAATTGTAGGTGGAATTGGCTTACAATTTCTTTTATAACTATCGACATCAACAAAAGTATTCATTTTTTATTGTCTAATAAATTTAACTTGAATTCAACTTGTAATTTTTATAACAATACAATAAATAGAAAACATATAAAAATGTTAAGATTCATGTTACATACCTGATTTTGCACGACAAAGTATCTATAGTACTAATTCAATATGACAAGTAGAAACTTGATTTTAGTTTGATGAAATAGTATATCAGTATAATAATAATTAATATAAACAAATATATCAATATAACAAGTACAAACCTAATTTTAGTTTGATGTTATGAATCATTCACTATCCTTAATGGTGCCAAAAAATTAAAAAGTAAGTTGCCTTATACTCTTCAAATAATGAGATTGAGACTACTCTATAAATAAACTTCATTTTCATCAACAAAACTACATTACAAGATAAGAACATAACAAAATAGAATAATAACTAAAATAATAAATGATGATTTTTTAAAAATAGAAACAAAAATTTATGTAAAAGTAAAATACATATTATCTTTTGCATATTAAAGTAATATAAAATATTACTTAAAGTAGAAGTGGATTATAAAATTATGTTAAAATTTTCATTTTCATACATGTTCATGTAATAAATAAACACAAATAAACAATATGAAGTTTAAAAAATAATGAGTACATAAATAATTGGATTTCATTCTTTATCTATATAGTTGTTTATATTTGTATATATTTAATAATGTATAATTAATACTATTATTGAAAACATGGTATAATGATATATTAAATATAAAGAAATGTATCACAATCATTCTTTAAACCAAAATAAATATATCTACATTTACAAATTAAAATAAAATATTCAAATACAATTTAAAAAGATTATATACACTTTTCATATAACTAAAATATCTAAATATATCTATATACACCTCCTACATAAGTAAAATATGAAAAAGAAATGATATATATATACACTCATATCCATACAACATACTTAGAAAAAATACTCAAAGATAACAAAAAGATCAGTTCAACATCATATCATCTTCAGATCATTTCATGTATACTCTTTATGTTTTTAACATTTGTTTTTACATTCACAAATTCCATCTACACGAATTTAACTAAGAACTCCCAACCTAATTGAAGTTGATAAAAACAATGCCTCAGATAAACATAAGAGGAAGTAGTATTAACAAGAAGAAATTTAGTTTTGTAAAGAAATATCACAAATAGATACCATTTTCCATATTAATATAACTTCCTTAGAGTGCTTGGCAAAACAATTGAAAAGCATGAGGCACCTTATACAGTTAAAGAGAAAAAAGACCACAAATAGATTTATTGAAAATAAAAAGAGCTGCTCCTTTGTAGACTTAGTTGCTCCTTTAGACTTGGTTATAATGACCTAGAATAGTTAAAATTAAAATATAATGGTGTGACATGAGCAATTATAATGACCTAAACTATGTAAAATTGAAGTATAATGGTTTGACATGGGTTTAGAACCCTTTTCCTTCCCTTCTTTAATTAAAAAGAATAAATGTCCCCATTTCTATGTAAAAGTCAAGCCAAGGAATCCACTGTAAAAGAAATCAAATGTGTTTTGGTCGGTGCCATTGGATGGGAAGCTGCTATAAAAACTATTGCTATGTGTTTAACATTTCTTTTCATTGTTTTCTCTCTTTTTAGCTACTAACTAAATTGTATTCCTATATATCACAGAGTTTGGTATGGAAAACCTTTTAACTAAATTGTATATCTATAGAGTGAGTTATACAAACCCTAGTTCTAAATCTGTACAACCATCAAATGAAACTAGCATTGATTTCATTCTTCCACTTGATCGAGGGTATTATAGAAACCCTAGTTTATTTGAGGCCAAAACCCACAAAATAATATAAAATTAAGAACTAGATTTGTAGCACAAAAGTAACCATGAGAGCATAATGAAATATTCTAGATATATTTTAAATTTCTGAGCTTGGTGGCACATGCTAAATATAGAGCTATGATTTTGGAGAGGTTTTTCCATTTTTGCATTGTGTGATCTAGTTGACAGGTGGGGCGAGAATAATAAATGGAGGAAGGTTCTCAATTCGATTTCAAGGAGGATTTAGCCAAGGAAAATTCCACAAACGCGAGAACAACCCTAATCATTTAAAACATATTCCCAATGCATACAAGTATGCCCACTACTCATTATATGAACTTGGAGGCCAAATGTTCCAATTTTATAAAAATGTAAAAAGTTCTTCAAAGAATATTTGTAGTGTCATCAATTATTCTAATGTGATTTTCTATGCACTATTTCCAGTCAATCATTGATTGGTTATTTGACTTATTATAAAATAAAACCCTATTTCTAGAGTCTAAATAAAAGAAACGTATACATATCAGCAATGTGGAGTCCGCTTCTGAGCTGAGATGCATAACCTATGCCCAAAATAACTAAGACACTCTATTTTTGTTGAAGCTATAAAGGTGCGAGGAATTGGCCGTATTCCAAAGCTGTTGATGCTGATTAATGACTAGTTTTTTGCTGATAAAGATAGAATCAAGGTATTATGTTATGCTATATACTAGAAGAATTCAGTATGGCTCATTACTATTTGTCAAATTGTTGAAATACGAACCTTATTTGTTGGCAAATTTTACAAGCTAAAATGGAAAAAGACCATCGGGGAAAATGATCTAAGCCAATAGGAAGAAGCATGTGGAAATAACAATGCACTAAAAAAAGACATAGTACAACAGTCGATACTGTCAATGGAAAGAAAAACACAATCGTCGACAAAGATCTAATCCACGTCCTAAAAGAAGTAAGGTTTTTAAGCTTAGTCCAGCAAAGTGCAGTAATTTAAAATATTGATCTCAACACCAAATCATGCTTTAATTTATAATTATGAAATTTAAAAACAACACCTACCTAGTGCAATCAGTGCTCTATCTCTCTTCTTGCTTGCTTTCCAAATCATTTTCAATCTATCAGTTTGTTTCTCCAAAATATCCTTGATTTCAAAGTCTGCATTTGTTTCTCAGCCATAACCATATATTTTATCTTTTGCTCGGTGTATAACTAACCCAATCTTATCTATTGAAACTAATTCTTTTATGAAAACAAAATGTATGTTTTATTGTAAACTTTATTAACTACAAGTTTATCATAAAGAGATCATAAAGATTATCATTTATACAATAGATTATCTAAATCAATGTTCAGTGAATAACCTTTGGCCATAGTTTGCCTCACCATGAGTAAAAAAGACTATTTGCATATAAATATTTTATAAGATAGCTTGAACATTTATATATGTGATTGCAATTGTAATATGAATAACACCAATAATTCTATGACATGAACATCTAGATTCAATATCTTTGAGAGTTTACAATTAATAATTATATAGAATTCTAAAAAGATATGTGAACCAAGCCAACACTATTGGAATAAATAAATATTAGATTTAGACGTGTTATAAAATTCTGTATTAGATTTTTATAATAAAACTATGTGATTAGATTTTTAAAGAATCAAATAAGAATATATACTATAAATCAAATTATTTTAAAAATAAAAGAAAAATATTTTAAAAATAAATGAACAAATAAAAGAATGTTGAATGGAATGTATCAAAAATAAAATATTATTGAGTTCTATAATTTTTGAAATTAGAAACTAAAATACTATAAACTTATATGTACTTTCTGAAAGTTGATTTTTATAATTTTATTTTTTGAGAATATTATATATATATATATATATATATATATATATATATATATATATATATTAAGATTTTATATATATGAAGATGAACATGAGCTTGTAGAATGCATTTTCTTTTTATATAAATAAGAAATCTTAAAGATTTTTTTAAAGCTATTACAAAATACAAAATCCTTTTTTAGAAGGTAGAATAATCTAACATTTAAGAACTAAAATTTGACTATTAATAATTAATGTGTAATAACGAGTCTTAATTTTTCCTAATTTTTCTATTATAAATAAAATAATATCTTTCGCTAATACCAAGCAATGCATGCCATTATGGATCTAGGTTTTTTTCCCATAGAAAGAAAATAATGTAGACATTATTAATTCAAATTGAATTTTAGATAAATAGTTGTAAAATTAGAGAAAGCTAATCTGTATTAAATTCTGAATTACTTAAATACTACTTATTCACAATTGCACAATAGTTCATTAGTGCTAGTTTTGAAAATTATAAACTTTAAAATGCACTAAAATGTAGCCAAGAATTACACACTATTGAGGTTGTTCCGAGAAAAGCATCCCTATAACACCATTTTTGGTAGGCCAATAATATTTGAAATAAATCATATTTTTATGACACAAAATTTTAAAATAAAAACTAAAACTTTAGAAAAACAATAATCATTTTTGGAAAGAGAAAAACAAAGTAGTTTGATTGGTTCCTTTTAATTGAAGTAGCTTGCAAACTGAATGCAATAGTATTGCCTACAGCAAGTACAATAACACATCCACTTTTTAATATTGAAATATTATTTGAAATATTCATAATATTAAAATATAATTTTTAATATTATTATAATATAATTTTTAATAATATTTCAATATTATTGGAAAAATTCTCTTGAATGAAGAAGAGAATCAAAGTTCATTACAAATAATTTTCAATCTATAAATAATTAGATTATTATTTTTATACATTAAATATAATATAAATATACTAACAGTTGCATGCTTTTGTACATGCAAGGAGTGCACTGATAAGAGATGAGATTTAAGAGAAAAATGTAGAATGAACATAAAATAATGTAAATATAAGTTTTTTTTAAAATGAAAATACAAAAATAAAAAATTTAAAGATTAAAACATAGATATAAAATTTACAATATTTAGGAAATTTGAATATTGCTTAAGAAACGTGTTCAATAATTTTAATATTTTACAATTAAATTCAATTTATCAAATATGGAAAAAATCATTAAAAAAAACTCATCAAAAAACTTATTACAAAAAATTAATAAGAGAAATACAAAACAAAAAAATTTAAAAACATAGCTACATCTCTAACAAATATTCTATTGACTAAAAAAACAATATTTAAAGAAAAAACTAAACTAATATAAAAGAATAATTTAAAGCAATTTAAGAACTAAAACCTAAATCAACTTAAAAAATTAAAAGTTTAATAAATGGATATCACAAGTGGATAATAGTTAAAAGTGGATATTTAAATTATAATCTTATGTGAATAAATTTGATTATTAATAATTTTTAATTTAAATAACACAATATTTACTAAAATATTTAAACAGATTAATAAATATTATTTATTTAAATTAAATTTATCAAATATGAAAAAAAAAAAAATTTAGAAAACCCATCAAAAACTCTATTATAAAAAATTAATAAGAAATTTTAAAAAAAAAATGTTTAATAAATATTCTATTGACTAAATAAATTATAGAAACTAAAAATTAATATTTAAAGAAAAAATAAAACTAATAAAAAAATAATAATAATAATTTGAAAGCTAAAATCTAAATCAATTTTAAAAATCAAAAGTTTATTGATCACAAATGAGATAATGTGGAGATCACAACTAACAATTAGAAAAAGTAAAACAATAGTTAAAAGTGGAGATAACAACTAATAAATATTAAAACAAGAGTTGAAAGTGGAGAGAGATAAAAACTAGTTAGTAAATAAATAATGGATGGATTTTCAATTTTCCGGCCAAACTCTTGCAAAATTTCCATCAAAAATTTAATTTCCAGGAACGAAGTTCCCACAAATAGCCTATCGGCTTAAGAATAATATCATAGTATAATATACATATTAAAATAATATTATAAAATTTTATATTTATAATATATATTTGATTATATGGTTTAAATCATAATTAGCTTTACTATTTATTTTAAAGCTTATGTTTTTTTTATAACTACTCTATATAAAAAAAAGTTTAATTATATAGGTTTGTATTACATCAATTTTGATTTAATTTTTTTTTTTCTAGTTGAAGGATTATTTTAAAAACATACTTAAAATAGATAGTGCATATTGGGTAGCGGCTATTATACTCTCTTGTTTGGGGCTTGGTGAACCCTACGTATCCAATGGTTATGGGAATTGTTTCTCTTAGAAATTTTGATATTTATTTTCAAATTAATCACTTGGGTCATATGTGTAATATGAACATTGTTTGTAAATTAATTTATGTTTATTAAAATTTTTTCCTTATATTATTAATAATTATGATTCAAATCATAATTATTTATTATTTTTACTATTAAATTATTTTATTTCAATTTTTAATGTTTATTAAATAGTGGTTCCTACTATTTACCAAATACTAAAATATATTAAATGTAATGATAATAAATGAATGTTATAGTTTAAGATGGTTATTACATGATATTAATGTGATTAATATAAATTATTTAAGATATAAGCTATGAATATATTGATTACTTTTTAGTAAGTATTTTGACTAACATAGAAAAATATCAATATATTATGTACATTATTATTATAATTGTATGTTTCTTTGATGCAGATCTACTCTTCGATTCCATGCATGAATTATGGAATGAAAATATCTTTTAGCCATCTTTATTTGTTTTTCATTAGACCAATCGCTACTATCCATATTTGGTGTTCCATGTAACCATAAGAATCCATGCACATGTGGTGAACCCCTATGTTTCCATTCATATCTGCACCAAAAATCTTTTACATTTTAGCCCTTTCCAACACTTCTTTTCTAAACATTGAATTTCTTAAATGCATGTATTGGGTAACTAATGAGGATAGTCAATAACATTTTGTTTTCTCCACAAATGAGCTTCATGAGGATCTATAGGTGGTGTGCCTAGCATTAATGCATGTATATTTGGTCAATACAAATCAACTATAGTCAATGTAAAAAATCTTGTTAGCATTCCAATTTGACGAAGCAAGTCAGATAATTCTCCTTGACATTTTGTCCAATATGATCATCTACCTCTTAATGTCATATCAATTTGCATCAATTTATCAATTAGATGAGATTTTGACAAGTTTTCCATGTGTTCATGCAACTTATTTATGGTAATAGGAAACTCATGATGGTTTCTTTTAGTGAATATAGTTATTGAATTTTGTGCACGATGACTCATTACCATATTATTCATATAGTATCAAAATCTTGGGTTTTTTCAAAGTGGCGATCCCTATACCATATCAAGTGCTTCACATTCTCATGTAGATATACTTGTCTTATCTGTAGTTCTAACCAATCATAGCTACCATCTACAAATAGTGTTGGAAATTGCATATTAATTAAACTTGACATTATATACTCATTGATTGGAGCTATCCCAATTGTAGGCCAATCAACAAATATAGTGGGATTTTCATTTGGATTTTTTAACCAATGCTTAGATCAATTCCATTTCTCATTGGACATTAGGAAGTTTTGAAACCATTGAATTTGTGTGCTCTATAATATTGGCATCATTTGTTTCCACAATTGGACTAGAAAACACAATTTGATTTAAATTTGAATCAAATTCCATGTGTACTGTCTTCATTCTTTCAAAGATATTGGAATCATAATTTCTTTCCAAATCATCTAGTGCATTGTAATCAATTATAACATCTTAATAGAACTTGTCATGTTTTATTTTGTAATGTAGTGCTCTATACACATGCTTTCTATTTACTGTAAAGTTATAATTCATGCCAAGTTGATCTTTTCTTTGAACTATTATACTATGGGAAATTCTTTTATTGAATGCGGTAGAATTTTGGAGATTTGCTCAATATTTAGTGGAAAAGCTATTGTATGTCCTTTGCATTTATATTGACCACCCATTGTATGTGTGACTTGTATAATTGGACTTACATGCGCAATCAACACTTCTTCCACTTGAGTTAAATTAGCAAGTTCCTATGGTTGTAGTCTTGGATCCATATTATTTGAGGTAGAAAACATATTGTTTCCCCTTTCTTGCTTAAACCTACTACATATAGGACCCCATGAAGTGTGAAATACTTTTATTCCAAGATAATATTCTTGATATATATAATATATTGCCGAAGAAATAAAACTATCTAGCTAGTGTTGAAACCTTAATTTAATATTATGAAAATCATCTTCAAGCATACCATTAGGATTGTCTATATTTTTTACATTCTTTTCTCTTCTTCTATTGCTTTCTTGTTGAGGGACATGTTGACTATTTTTTGGTATATTTTGAGTGAATATTGATCCATCATTGTGAACATTCATTTCAATATTTTCATAAGAATGATATCATTCCCTTTTGTTTGGTTGTTGATGCATTTCCCACCTATCTCCTATATCACAATGAGAATGTTTCTCATAACTTTGTTATGGAAGACCTTGTAATATATTTTTATCATCTCTATTGTGAGCACCCAATTCTTCTATTTCTCTTTCTATTCTATGTTTGACATATCTATGCCTATCTGTGTCATTTAGTCTTTTTCTTTGCTCCTCCCTTTCAATATCTATCATTTTTTCTCATTGCTTTCTATGATATTTCCTTTGATAATCCCTTCACTATTTCTTATTTTATTCCTCTGATTGAAAATTCATTCTTTCTCATGACATAACTAAAAAACAAGTGATATTTTGAGAATATTAATATATGTATTATGTGTCTTTATTGATAAAGCTTCATCTTGTTTCATTAGAACAATTTATTCACTCATATAAATTTCAATAATTTTTATATCCATACTTTGTAAGTGTGAACAATGTTTGTGAGTTTGGTTAATTTTGGTTGACTATAAAATTTAACTTTTTAAATCATCTTCCTATTACATCTAACTTGACAAGAGTCTAAGTAAAAATCTAGTACAAATTTCTACATTATATAATGAGTATTTTATTCTGAACCAATTATCATTAATTTTCTTCTATTTTTAAAATTATATTCTATTTACAATAAGATTTAAAATTTTGATATGTATATGGTTGTCAAATTTAATCTAGAAGAGTGAAAGTTAACATTAACACGCTCACACCATCCTGCTCCCCCATTTTGCCATTGTAGAATGCCTATGCGCATTAGTTAAAACTCCCATCAGACATTTATTCATTGAACTTAGATTATGTAGACTACATTATATTTATTTATCAAGAATGTTCTTTTTTGCAAACTATTTTTCAAACAGAACATGTTTATTTTAAATTGGGACTTTTGTTATTACTATGGCTGTAATCTTTGAGAATGTGTCATATCTTAATCACTTTTATTTATGATTCAAAACAATAACTTTGGTGTTGAATGCTTTTATAGCTTGGATCTACTTTTAAAGTCTATATTCATTAAATTTTCACACTCTTGATATTTCCATTCCCTATTCAACAGAATGCCTAATGATCATCTTTAATAATGTAAATAAATACTTAAATATCAAATTCAATAGAAATATATTACTTTTGGAAGGATGATAACGAAATACTCAAGTCAAAGCTTTGTTCTTCTCATCCTCCTCATAATAAAAATAAATTTTCTAACATATAATAATATATTATTTATAAAATAAATTAAAATTTGATCGATCCTCTTACAATTTCAAATTTAAAAATCATTGAACAATTGCAAACTACATACCTCAAAACTATGCAGATTTCAGGAAAATGCATAGATTTAGAATCATAAATCATCTATTCTCTCTATACCATCTCAAACTGTCTTTGCAAAGAAATTAATTTGCAGGCGTGTAACAAGCTAGCTTTTCCCTTGATAGCTATACTATACATTTTGTTATAATGTAAAACTGAATTTCATTTTGTTATAATGAAAAACTGAAATAGTTAGGTTTCTTGGATAGTTATATATTGGATGAGGGGGATTTGGGTTTGATCCCAAAGTTAAGTAGATGTTTTTATGTACACAGATGGCTCATCCCCATGTATGTGACTGTAGGAAGTTTCTCGACTTAATAAATAGAAGATAATTAAAAGATTAATAGAAATTTTCAAAATTTATGACAAGTGGCAAATAGAGTTTGCCACACAAATTTTAATCATTACCTTTTCAATAATATCAAATTTGCATCCCTAAGAAATACAAGAAGCATATATTTTAAATGTTCTAATCAACCCTCAGCGATTATAATTTTTGTTTTATAGATCTCTTGAATCCATTTAAAAACCCCTCCATAGAAACTCACTCTAAGTAATCCATATCTATCAAAAATACCTACAAATTTACATATATTCATTTTTAACATTACAAAAAATTAAAAAATCAAATACATTTAAAAATAAAAAAACAAAATGTCTTGCATGCTCGAAACTAAATTTGTATACACTAATGTTTTGCAAACGCTCCTCAGTCTTCAGTGGACTTGAACATCAGTTTTTCCCCACATCTCTATATTGTTTCTAGAAATTAATGCACACAAAAGACAAAGAGATAAAAACCCAGATCACTATAGCTTGAAGAAAACAAATGGTGAGCAATGCATATAAAGAGAAGTTACAATGTGTTGAGAAGGTTAATGAGTGGTGGCAGCCAAACAAGAAAATCAAATTTAACGTGGTGAACTATATGTTGTGTTGAAGTACCAAATAATCACTTCTACACAGAAATTGTTTGCCGTTGATTTCTTGTTTCGCAAGTAAATATGTTCGTTGGCTCGAGTAGTCAAGAGTTGACCACGTGATATCCGGTCACGTTGTTCCTCGTCTTCGTGTTTGAATGTTTTTGCCATCTATTGAATGATGAAGTAAAATATTGAAGATGAGAAATAAAGTTCAAACTTCAAAGTTAACATCGAGTTAGGGTTTGAAATGAGGAGGGTATTGACTTTTTGACAGATTGATAACTATTTTCATTTTCTCCGAGAGCAGGTTTTCTTTGCAGTTGACACAACATATGCTGAAGTCCCTGGAAATTGCCGGCTTTTAAAAAGTCTCAGACAGATATTTCTGTGTTCCAACAGTCCACAATTTATTACATAAATTTTGGTCTTGTCCTTCGTCCTCCTTATTTAATGTTTGACTTTGACAAGATCTGAGCCACGTAAACTACACTCTAGTCTAACTCGTGCATTTTATTTTCAATGGAAAATTTGACGAGATAGCTAATTCCTTTTAAACTCATAAAACTTTTAAAAAGTCTTCAAAATATGAATAGTCAGCTATTATATGATGAAGAAAAATTATTGTGTTTCCACTTTTCTCATTTCGAATGATCAGATTATGCAATGGGGAAAATTATGCGCCATTTTGTCGGTCAATAATGTTAAAAGGTATAATTTATAAATTGTGGTTTTTGAATTAATAAAATATTTTTATTATTATTAGTTCTTGTCGTACCTCTTCTAAAGTATTAATTCATTAATTGGAAATAGTAGTTTTTAGATTATAAAATTTAAGAATGTACTTTGTAAGATATAATGGAATTATTTAATGTCATACATAAAAAATAATCTTTTTCTATTAGCTGTTATTATTTTTAAGGGTGGTCTTTTCGTTTTTCCTATGCAAATACTATGTAAATACACAATGGCTTAAGAGAATAAAACATGCTCATAGACATTCTTCGCATGCAATGAGGTGTGGGCTTTTTCAAGTGTTTGGTGTGTAAATCTTCATGCCAAAAAAATGAAAGTTAGCAGGCAGGAACATTATAAGATGAAAAATGTTAATAAAGCATCACTTCGCTCTATGTCATCATGTGAAGTTGTGTGCTTTTTAAGATTGAAACAATTTCCTTTATTTTATTTTGAGTATGAACATTCTCTTTAGACATTTTGTGAATATTGAAAGACAATTCAATTCTTATTGCAGGCTAAGAAGATATTTTGGAGAAGCTCGCTTCATGTGGAGTAGTGGCTTGGGCATAGTCACATGTGAGTTATCGTCTTTTACTCACCTTCAATTGTTGCATTACTTCTAAGAGTGTTGATGCTCTTCCAAATGCTTACCAAAAATCATGAAATTATTTTTTAGTTTGGCCTTATTATCCGTTTTCCCTAAAATAAGATGAAACCCTAGTTTTCCTTTTCTAACTTTCTTTTCACATTTTCATTGGAACATTCTAGAGTTTAATTTTCTTTACCATCAGAATTGTAGATAAGTTGTAGGAACTTTGTTCAATTCTAAATATTTTTTAAAGATGAAACTACATAGATTTTCCTTTAACAAGTATGAGGACTTATACGTTTCCATTACAAAGCATACCCCCCCACCCAAAAAAAGAATGCAATGCTCATTATTTTCTCATTTCTAATGTATTTTTCCATGTCTATTAGTGTATTCCATCAATTATTTATGAATTCGTATTCTTGTTTGTAAATGCATTAATTATTTATGAATTCATATTCCTATTTGTAATTGGAGGAACTTTTGTGAATAGATTCAAGGGCTAAGCATATGGTTAAAATGTAGATTTTTGTGTAATATTTGAGTTCAATTAATCTACAAGAGTAAAATCACAAACTAAGACACCCAATTGTTAGGGCACAATTGATTCTAGGAAACATTAGAGAATTGCATGATTCATAAAAGAACATACCCTTGTCTACCTTGGCAATAGAGGTATATAAACAAAGAGGTTGTTTAACTAAGGAGTAAATAGATCAATTAAAAGGGAATACTTACAGAAGAAAAACACAACCTCAATAGTGTTTTTTTTTCAATTGCTATCATTTAGAACTATAAGGACCCTCTTCTGAAGAGCCAATAATTCTCATGTACTACATTTTTTCATGCTTCGAGACTAGGTTCATGGTAAGCAACAATGTTGACTAGGATGTCATAGCCCCTTATGGTTAGTTGGATCTCTAGTAGCTATTGACCACCTCCACTCCAGTGAACTCCCAGGAGCTCCCTATCTTATAATGGCAATAGCCCAATAGAGCACATAATGGTGAAGCAAACTCAAAAATCCACACTGATACTAATAGTAAGTGCCAACTAAGATTCTAGCTACATTCTTAGATTCCTCTCAAATTTGATCATGTTCATAGCCATCTAACTCATTAAACCAATTTTAGTTTCAATTTGGCTAATTCAATACAAACACTTGTGCAAGCTGTAACATTTTATATAACACAATGCATTATTATCATACAAGGAATGAAAACATAATATACCATGGAATATAGAGGATAATGGTGTATTGTTGGATAATTAACCTCCATATAATCATTAGTTATAATTGAACTACAATTTAGTTTTGACATTGCTCGTATGTTGGAAGTAGTTGGGTTTTTTAATCTACACATTCCTTGATTATTTGATTCACAACATCTTCATCTCCATGTGTAACTGTCCATTTATAAAGTTAGTTAGGATAGAATTTAACTTGATTTTTACCATTTCATATTCTAGAAGTTGTTAAATCCCTCTGTAAATAGAGGCAATGTAACTACACAAATAATTCAATCAATGAAAATCTTTTCTCCTTCAATCTATTGTAGGATTTATTTTTTCTCATGTTGTTGTGATATAGCTCTTTATTCTATTTTTTAACATGGTATCAGAGCATATTCTAGTTCTTGGGTTGTGATATGATCATGGTGTCATTACTACAACTTTGGATACACAATGTTCTATAAAAGGTATTTTTTGAAGACTTGGATTTAGTGGGGCTTAGTGATATAAAATACATGTTTTTTCTTATAGATGCAATGATTGTTTATGAAATCACTAGTCACTAAACTACATGTCTATTTCTGTATAATAGATGCATGTTTCCAACTGCTTAAAGCTTTCTATTTCTAATAAGTATTGGGGATTGCCTCTAGACTTCACATTTTTTCTTTTCCTTTTTTTTTTTTTTCCTTCTGAAGTGGATTTGTGTTCGTATGCTTATTCTATACAAATGCCCATGAAGATTTGGAAAAGTAAATATGCAAGTAATATTTAACAAAGGCATTGTTTTGTTTTGTCCTAAAGGTGAGGATTTGAAAACATGAATAATATACAAAAGGAAATATGTGAAAATATGAAAGGAGAAAATGATGTTAAGCAGATTGATCATTATTTTTTGAAGAAGATTTTAGTAATCTTTGAAAATATGGTCTATCATATTAAAAAATATCTTCTGTAGTTGAGATTGCTAGTTGTGAAAATATTTCCAATCCTTTACAAAAATTTGAGTTTTTTTATTTAAAGAGTTGTATCAACTCCAACATTTGAAAGAGTATAGTAGTGTCTAAAATAGTAAACAAGATACATCAAGTTTCTTGAAAGAGAGTAAGAAAAGTTTAATTGTCTATTGCAATAGGAAAACAAGATAGAAGAGTGTTAAAGAAAAATGTAAATTTAGTTTATGAGATAGAGACTTTGGAAGAAGAATTGAATAAGGTGAAGAAGGAAAATGCAAGTTTAATTTGTGAAACAAATATTTTGAAAGAATAATTGAAAAAGTTAAGAAATTAAATGAGTGTAGAAAAGTGTTACTTTTTAAATTAGATTAGTGTTTATATAGATGCAAATGGAGCGCTAGAAAAAAAATTAAAGTTGTTTCATGGTGCTAAGAAAAGAAATGAAGAATTACAAAGAGAAATGGAGAAATTAGAAGAGGAGAATGACTTGTTAAAAGATGAACTCAATCAATCACTTTTTATAACAAAGACATTCTTTAAAAAAAAATTATCATGTGATGTTTTAGGTAGTATAGGTGATTTGGATTCACTAATATATAAGTGTGATTATGTTGAAGTGGCCTATAATAAAGAATATAAGAAAGAATATGGAAATTTTTATACAAATACTATTACTTGTGATAATAGGAATGTTGGTTGGAATATCAAGAAGAAAGTGGGTTACATAGATAAAGGATTGGGAAAATATGAACAATAAATAAAAGGACCTATTGAGATAACCATGAGACCAAAGTAAGAAGATCTAAGATATACAACACATAAAAGATATGACCATATTGATTCAAGAAAATTTGTTCAATGTAATAAATATATTCAATGTTCATATTGTAATAGGAAACGACACATGAAAGGTAACTATTAAGATATACATCAATGTAGTCTTTTTGGATGAACGTGACATTGTGAAAAGACATGTTGGAAAAGAGACTACAAAAAGAATTCTACAGAAAAGTGTTGTAAAATGATTTTGAATGTACCTATGGATCAAGTTGGTAGAAGATCACATGTGTGATGAAATGTTTGTTTAGGTACACATGTTCAAGTGTTAGAAATAATAAAAATCTATCAAAGTATGAATTTTCAAGAAAAATTACAAATGATTTGAGCACATCAAAATTATTGTCTAGAAAAACCTCCATGAAAGTGAGATTTCATAACAGAGGAAAGCTCAGAGATAGTTTTTCCATCTTTGGGATGATGTTTGTGCCAAGTCTTTGAAATGTATGTGGTAAGATAAAATGACTTGTTTGGGTGAGCAATTCATTAGTTGGGGGAAATCTCAAATGGTTATATGCAAGCTAGTTAAAACCCCAAAAGCATAATGACAAGAGGAACATGTTTTCCAAAGTGATAGTGATAAGGGGAAACAAAATTTTATGTTATAAATGGGTACCTATGAAGGCTTAATGTCGGGACCCATCCTAAATAATTAAACTTAGAAGTTTAAAGGAAATTTTTATTTAATTTTTTTGTTGTAATAATTTCTCCCACACAAAGAGTCTTTAGTGGTTGAAATTAAGGGGGAGTGTTGGATAATTAAATTCCATGTAAACATTAGTGATAACTAGACTAAAATTCAAGTTTAATGTTCATCATGAATTGGAAATAGTTTATTTTTAAAACATGCACATTTCCTAATTATTTGGTTGACCATATCTTCATGCAACCATCTATTTTTCGTAGTTTCCTATTTCATCCAAGATACTTTGAATTTGAAAATCTTATCTATTAACTAAATATGAAGGTTCATTTAACATATCCATGAAGTTGGTAGAACAGTGAAGTCTTTCGCCATAACAATTTGTTACAAAGAGTTTGGTGTTATATTTTGCATAAATTTTATACATGTTGTCAATCCATTATAAGAAAACTTCAATAACACTATGAATAATAGAGTCAACAAGATCACCACACTTGCTTTAGGGTTGGCAAGCTTTGGTTTTCTATTTTTTGCAAAGCCTTTTATTCATATTTGCCTAAGTTGTAGTATGGGAACTCATGCTATGCCTATTTTTTGTTTCTCAACCCAGTCATATATGATGTCCATCTAGTATTTTCACTACTAAAGTTTTTACCCTTGCTATTTTTCTCTTACACAAGAGGAATTTCCTTTGACTCCGCAAAGTACAAACCGTTTTGAAATGAATCCAAGAAAGAAAAAGGGAAATAATACTTTACCTTCCTACTTTCTTATCTCTGTGCAAAGGCTTCCAATAGCTTACTATATTCTATATATTGATTATAAATTTATAGTTGATCATATCTAAACATGTTCTTGTATAGTAGCATAATATCAGATAGGAAACAATCACACCACTTACTATATGTGACGTAATTAATCATGATTGTATTTTTCCAAACTTCTTATGGAGAAAAAAAATCAATCTTAGTCATAATAGAAAAGTTAGATGCTATAACAATAATCTATTATTGTGAGTATTCTATTATAGCTCTATTAGGAAGAGTAGTGATCATATATACATACAAGTGAACCTTTTACTCCTTATAAGATACCTATTTTTCTCTATGTTTGTGTATAGGTATGTTTCACAATGTCTAGTATGTCCTCCCTGATACTCATTTAGACTAGCAATTGTATATTTTTTTATGCACTAGAAAAATGTACAAGTAAGGATTCCAATAGTAGGACCAAGAAAATACTTATTTCTTACTCTAATATCACTAGCATGCATGTTTCATGTAAAGAACCATGATACAAGAACAAAAAATAAATAGAAAGATCACTACCTTATCATGCAACCTATGCGTTAAACTAAGAGGACCTAGAGGAACCCCTTCTACAAAGCCAAAAGTAGAATTAGAACCAATGTTGGATAATTAGCCACTTGGACAAGTCATCAAATGCCTAAAATTGAACAAAAAAATAAATTGGCTCACCCAATCCAATGTGCAAAGGTGACCAAAAAACCTAAAGACCCATAATGCAAAGGGACACGACTACATCATGTAATGTATACTTGTACAAAATAGACTTCAATCGATTCAAAGTACTGTATTGAATATTTTTTCCACCCTCTACATTTTCTAGATTAAAAAGATTTATGTGAAGAATTATTATCTTTCAAATGATGAAGTAAAATGTTTAGGATAAGAAATAAAGTATCAATTTCAAAGTTAATATCATGATTTGAATTTTGTAAGTAGGAGGCTATTGAATTTTTGATATATTGATCAATATTATCATTTTCTACAAGAATGAGTTTTCTTTTGGTTGACACATCTTATGCTAAAGTCCCTAGAAACTGCAATCTTTTAAAAAGTCTCACACTATCACAACTAGTCTCCCCATAACTTAGGAAAAATATGGCAAATTTTATTTCCATGTAGATTTTGTTTGTTTAACAAAATGATAAAAGAAAATTAGTATTTTTTTTAATATGTTTGTTAGATAAATTTATTAATTTTTAGCTTTATTATTTCATTGGCAATATAATTAGTTGAAAGAGTTTATATGATTACCATTTATCAATAGCAATTTAAGGATTGATTGAATTTAATGCATGAATGATACTCTCATTGTAGAAATAATTCAACAATACAATAAGATATTGTTAATAAGGAAAATATTTTCTTAACTCATAACTGCACTTTCCTTTTACCTCAATTATAATCTTAAATGGTGTATCTTAATCTAGTGTGGACGACAACTTGGTTGAACTTGGTAAGTTCTTGAATGTGTTCTTTTTAAATCATAAAGAGGATGATTTGATATGGAAAACTGACCCCAATGGAATGTATTCTTTTGCATCTACCTATGCTAATTCTTTTGATGATCATGATGTACCCTACTGGGCCAAGGCTTGGGTGAAAGGCATGACACCAAAAGTTAATAGCTTCTTTTGGATTCTTCTGCACAATAAAATTTTGACTCTTGATAATCTTAAGAAGAGAGGTTTCATCATTATAAATCGATGTGTTCTCTGCAAGAATGATGGGGAATCGATTGATCATATCATATTGCATTGCCCCTTTACCAAGAAGCTTTGCGATAAAGTTTGTAGCTTATTGAAAGTGGATTGGGTGTTCCCTACTACTATTCAATTTTTCTTCACTAGTTGGAGGGCCCCTTCCAAGAATGCTTTAATTGTTAAACTGTGGGATTGCATTCCTCCTTATCTATGTTGGAGTATATGGAAGGAGTGCAATGATAGGATTTTTAGAGGAGTGGAATCTAGTCCTGATAAGGTTTTCTATAAAATTAAGGTCCTTATGATTGAGAATATTAAAATAGATGGTTCTCAATAGCAACCTTGTAATGAGTGGGAAGACTGGGATTTTAATAATTGGAACCTATTGAGTTCAGGAATTGATATTCATGAACCTAATCCTAGGGATAATACTAGATGGGACTGTCCTCCGGTTAATTGGTTCAAGAAAAACTTTGACAGGGCCTCAAAAGGGAACCCAGGTAAAGCAAGTTGTACAGTTGTTATTAGAAGCCCTAATGGGGACTATGTGGGAGGCATGACCACTCCAATTAAGGATCAAACCAATCATGTGGTAGAAGCCTGTGTTGCTCTTCATGGTTTTCTCTATGCTAAGAGTATGAATTTGAGGGAGATATGGGTGGAAGGTGACTCCCTCAACATTGTTAATTGTCTAAATAAAATTACTAAACCATTTTGGACAATTAGCAATATTATCTTCAAGTCTATTCCCATTATAAATACATTTGAAACATGCATTATAACTCATAATTTGAGAGAAGCCAACTATATTGCTAATTGGGTAATGAATGTGGCCTGTTTTACTGATCATAAAATCATTTGGGATTATTATGAGTCCTTACCTCTAGATGGCCACCATTTTATTGATTATGATAAATGGAGATTTATGCAAAAATGTTTTAAATATGATGGTGTTAGTAATTTATAATTATGAGAAGAACTCTTTTGGAGTGTGGTGGGTAATCATTTTTAGAAAGCCAAGCATTTATTCACATAGATTTTGAGTAGTTTTTTCCATTTCTCTCTTAGAATGTGGTGTTGCCTTTTATTATAGAGTGAATTGGGGATTTCAAAGAAAGTAAATTAGCAAAATTGGTGAAGAGAATATGGGAGGAAAAAAGAAATGGGTGGAGCTAACTAGCTGGTCAGAGTGGATGAACAAGATGGAGGTTTGGGATATTTTAAGGGGTGGAAATTTCAAAGGGTACATGGAGAGGCTAAAAGGTAACAATCCTACCATTATGCATCAGTTTATTAAATCTTGTAAGGATGGCTCTATTATGGTTGGAAACCAGTGAATGGAAGTTACTGAAGAAGTGATTGGGGAGCCACGGGGCTAGACATGGATGGGATTAACTTTTATTAGGATAGGAAGCTCTCGGATAGGACCATAGATGAATTTTTGGAGATAGAGCAAGAGAAAAATTGCTTGGTGAAAAAAGGTAATTCTTATATCAACCTGGCCTCTATTTCTCAACCATGGCGATTTGTACTTTTTGTGATAATGGAATACCTCACTTTAGATGGGAGATTTACTAAGTTATATGGGTACTATTTCATTTTGGTCAATCACTTTACACATGATGTTAGGATCAACTTCCCATTTTACTTAACGCAATCTCCTAGCATCTCTATTCAGGCTATTTAGAAAGACCCAAATGGTAAGCATGTTTTCCATGAGGGTCTTCTGGTCCTTATCATGAATGTGTTAATATCCAAGAAGATTGTGAAACCTAGGGGTAGTTTGAAATGGGCAGACTATGATACTGAAGGGAGTCTCCTAGAAAAGGGTTATGATTCGAATACCCAAGATGAATCTAAAGGGGAGTTTGAAAAAGGGCTCTAATTGTAACGCTAAAATGAAGAAAAAGATGGTTGTTTATGTGATTTTGACTGGGAAAGTGATTTCATGGAGGAATTAGTGAAAGATCACTATAAAAAAAGGAGTAGAGGTAAAGGCAAGGGTATTAAGGGTTTTCAAGATGACCAAGTCTCCCCCCCTTCTAATTATGGGCCTCTGGCTCACCATTTGGAAAGGAAAAGAAAATCTTTGAGGCGGCAAGAGCAGAGCTTTCAAACTATGAAGAATGGGGATTCAGAAAATGAGGATGATGGGGAACAGGGGCATCTTCCAGATTTGGATGATAATATAGATAGTGGGATTAGGCCATCCAAAGGTCCTTTTGGTAAACCTAGTAAAATCATGAAGGATATTGGCTTCTTGAAGCAGCAAATGTTGATGCTTGGTAAGGAAGTGGAGCAAATTAGTAAAACTACCAGAGGTGAGTGTACACTTGGCCAACACATAGACATGCTTTTGGAGGTTATTGGGAATATAGAAGGAGTTAAAAACCTTATGCATAAGATACCATAGCTCAAGGCTAAGCATAGGGTGCTGGATAAAGAGACTTGTGATATTCAGGGGAAGGTGTCTAAAATGGAAGCTAAGCTGGGAAATTTGGAAAAGTTGTTCAAGCAAATGGCTGATAATGTGGGTAACCTGCTAAAGTGGCTTGAGTATGATAAAGGGCATGACTCCCCTTTGGTGGTAGAGAATCAGGGCCCCAAGCAACATACCTAAGCTCATTCTAAGATGAATGAGGAAGTGAGCAAAATGGATGAGGTGAAGGCCGTTGTTGAAAATATGCATATTCTGGTGGATCAAGCTATTGACCTGATAAAGACTTCTTAGTTGGTTGGTTGCTGCTTTGTTTTGTTTTTTTGCTATCTTTTCCAGCTTTGTCTTGGGTGACCTCATGGTTTTTCTTTTTGGAGTTCTATCTCATGTTGTCCTATGCTTCTTTTCTATGTTGATTACATCTCTCAGTTATCTCTAGACTTTTAGCTTTATGTAATAAGGTTTTGGGTCCTTTAACACTTGTTTTTACTTAATCAAAACTATAGTCTAAAATAAAAATATCATTTTATTTGATTTAAGAGATGCTTTCAAACTTAACATAGTTACAATGTGAGGTTTTCACAAGTTTTAATATACCTTGTTTGTGTATAGTCTCAAAACTTTCTAAAACTGGTAGTTCATTCATTTTGTATAAGAAAAAATTAATCAACACCACGATTACATAGAAATAAGATATAACATCCTCATTATTGAATCCTCAAACTTATACTAGAATTACTATCCACATTTCCTCATTTTTCCAATTGATCAAAAACTACAAAAGATTTATAAATATATTTAAATTGCAATGTAATTGCAAAATCCTTATTCAACCAAATCGATGAAGGAATAAGAGTGAGCTTTGATAAGTAGAAGAACACTTTCTATTTTATGATTGAAAATAATCAATTCACTCTATTGAGATATTGAGGTAAGAAATTAATGCAGCAGTGACCATGTAATGCCTACCCCTATTTGACTTTTTTGATTTTTTTATTGGATTCTTTTAGGCCTATTCTATTATTATGTTTTATGATTAGCGGTTTTGGATTACCAGAATTGATTAGTTGTATTTCATATTCAATTGATAGATATACGTTGAGGTACTTAGTGCCTATTATTTCAGTTATTGAGTGATGTCAATTAGATGAATGATTTTTATGCAGTTTCTAGGGATACTTACCCCATACTTGCATGTGTATTGTGTGTGTGTTTATGTTTTAATGTTTTTGATGTGGTTGAGCAAGGGAGTCATACTCAACTACTAGTCGAGATCTACATGATGAACCACTTCCTGCCATTGCCTATTTAGTTTAGAATATTGTGTTTGTACATGCGTGGACTTTTATGCAGATTGCAAGTACTAAGTATCGAATTCCCTAAATTACTAGGATGAGCATACCCTATCATAGTATTTCAATGGTATAAGTGTGGAGATAACTCTTGAGTCCAAATCCTAAACCCTAAGAAAATTGTCCTAGAAAATAGGATGAGTACCTAAGTTAGTTTACCCATCCAAATTCATCAAGTGACATGAATTTGTGATTTGCACCCTAGAGTTTGATTATGTTCTTTAACTTCAGTTGAGTTGTCATTTTTAGTTTTGTGGGTATGTGGTGATTTTCTATTATAATTAAATCAAATTAAAAGATATTTTAATGGAAATTTTATAAAGAAATTTGATATTTAATTATATTGCGTTAATTGAGAAATTAATTAAATAAAAAATTAAATTTAAAGATTTTCTTAAAGTTTTATTCTTTGACGTATTTGTATTTATTTAACTGAATAATAATTACTTAGGAGTTTTATTTTACATAATACACTCTAAATAATATTATTAGTTGAATTAATAAATATATTATTAAAAAATATCGTGAATTAATTAAATAAAAGAATTAAATTTAAAATTAAAGTACTATTTTTGACATATTTGTATTTATTTAATTTAATAATTATTATTTATAATAATAAACTCTAAATAATACCATTACTTGAATTAATAAATATATTATTAAAACATCTCATAATAAACTTCAAAGAGAAAACATAAAATTTATAAAGTTTAGTTTTGTTAAATTGCATAAAGCATATGCAAGAAATTTAAAGATAAAGTTATAGTTCTAATTGTGGCATGATTATATTAATTTAATTTAATTATGATTATTTAGGAGTTTTATTATTAATAATACACTCTAAATAATGTTATTAATTAACTTAATAAATATATTATTAAAAATGTCTGCGTATTTAATTAAATAAAAGAATAAAATTTAAAGATAAAGTTATAATTCTAATTTTTGCATATTTATAACTATTTAATTTAATAATAATTTATTTAGGAGTTTTATTTTATTAATAAACTCTAAATGATATTATTAGTTAAATTAATAAATATGATATTAAAAATGTCTCATGATTAATTAAAGTGAGAAAGAAAATTAATTTAGTAAAGATATTTTAGTTTAAATTGCATAAAGTTGCATGAAAATTGTATATAGAAAATTCAATATTTAATTATATTTAGTTAATTGAAAAATTAATTAAATAAAAGAATTAAATTAATTTTATAATTTTATTTTATTTATATTTATTTTATTTACTATATTTATAGTTATTTTTTATGTACTATTTATGCCTCCAATGATTATAAAGAAAAAATTTAGTTATGGGAATGGATGACTTCCCTTCCTAACATCCCCTAGATCATTGGAGGAGACTTTAATATGACTGCTTCTGAACTTGAAAAATCTAGAGGTGCTCCCTTCAATTGGAAAGGGTCAGAGAAGATCTATTGTGATAGATTCCTGCATCATTTTAATCTTTTTGATCCTGTTCTTGATCATCCTTGGAACAATTCTAGATTAAGATTCACTTGGTGTAATTTTCAACAGGATCCCAATCATATTTACTCTAGACTTGATAGGATATATGCTAATCGTGACTTCTTTTATTTCTCTTACTCCCCATCTTCGCCTGATATTGTTGTTCATCCTTCCTCCCTTTTTGATCACTCACCCATTTCTACTATTATTAATCTTGGAAATGTTGTCCCTTTATCAGCCCCTTGTGATAAGAAATTCATTCTGAACACTTCCCTACTCAATGATCAAGAGGTTTTGATTGCCACAAAAATGGTTAGACTTTTCAATCTTAATAATAAGCACCCTTCTCACACTGCCAGATGGAACACAAATGTTTCTTTGTGGAAAAAAATTTTTTCAAACCTTTGGTCAGAAAAAGGCCAAAGACTTTAGAAGAGTGGAGAAATTGCTTTCTGAGCATCTTTGTTCTCTGGAAACTAGCATTCAAAATCATCCTACTTCTTACTCTTTGGTTGAGCAAGTCTCCCATGCTAGGGATAGGCTTAGGAAGCATCAACATATTAAGATTAAAGGAGCCTCTATTCAGTCCTAAAACCAGTGGCTTCAATTCGGGGATAAAGGATCCAAGTTCTTTTTTAATCTTCTAAAGTAAAAATAGACAAAGGAAAGAATAAATAGAATTGTTGTTGATGGTAGAGAAATTCTCTCACCTCATGATATTATGAATGCTTTTTGGGATTTTTATTCTAATCTCCTCTCTTCTAAGATTTCTCCTAACTCTACTGATATTAGAGATCATTGTCTGACCCTTATTCCCACTAAGATTACTGAGGAAGATTCTCTCTTGTTCCAAAATATGGTCTCTCCTCAGGAGATCACTGATGCTATCCTTAAAATCAAGGATGATAAATCTCCGGGCCTTGATGGGCTCCCTGCTGAATTCTATAAATCTAATGTTGATTGGGTTTCTTAAGACTTGTATAATTTGTATACTGAAGCCTTCAATAATGGCTCTTTGGGGTCCTTAATAAATATTGGTACCATTAAACTTGTTCCCAAGTCTGGTGATAGGGCCCTTATCAAGAATTTGTGACCTATTACTCTTCTTAATGTTTCTTATAAAATTCTTGCTAAAGTCCTTGCCACTAGGCTTGAAAAGGTGCTTCCTAAGTTTATTTGCCCCACTCAAACTGGGTTCATTAAAGGCAGGTACATTTTGGAGAACCTAATTACTAGTTGGGAAGCTATGGAATGGGCTAAGACTTCTAATCAAGAAGTTGCTATGCTGCTTGTGGACGTTGAAAAGGCTTATGATAGAGCTGAATATGACTTTGTTATCAAGATGTTAAGAGCTTTTGGTTCTCCTCCTAATTTTTGTAGCTATGTTAAGGTGTTGCTTGCAATCTTTCATGCTCCATTAGGCAAGGCTGCCCTCTTGCTCCTACTCTTTTTGTCATTGCTTCTAATGCCCTTTTTTACCTCCTTTGTGATAATTCCCTTTCTCCTAGAGTTCATGGAATTAACCTTCCTCACAATTTTGAGCTATTGAACATTTAGTTTGTTCATGATACCTCTATTTTTCTATAACTTTCATAGCATAATATCTACTATCTCAATCAAAAGCTTGAAATATTTGACGCTACTTTTGGGGCTCGTATCTCTAATGCTAAGTCTATTATGCTAGGATTGAAAACTAATCCCCCTAACTGGCTGGATCAATTTAGTAATACTTGGGGTGGACCTAATAAGATTGTCAGATTTCTTGGCATCCCCTTCTCTATTGCCCCTTTTCTCAAGGATATGTGGAATTGGGTCAAAGATAAGATCCTTTATAAGCTTAATAAATGGAATCATAAGACTCCTTCTCTCGCTAGAAGGGTTCAAGCCTGTCAAAAAATTATTTCCTCCTATAGCATTTACTACTCCTCTACTTGCATGTTTAGCAACCACCAGATTTATAAAGTTCAAAAGGCCATCCATAGCTTCCTTTGGTTGGATGGTAGAGGCAACAGAAAATCCCATCTTTTGAAATGGAATTGGTGACATCTTGACAAAAGAGCTGGTGCTCTTGGACTTAAAGATCTTAGATTCCAAGGAATTGCTCTTGCCTCCAAATGGATCTTTTAGGCTTTGGAAGGTGATGAGCCCTAGAAAGTTCCTATCAAGAATAATATACAATGTGGGGCCCCTAAGCATGCCAAATCTTTGAAGGATCTCCCCTTTTGTGACCTGGTGGCTGGTCGATTTGCTATTTTTGTTCAAGGGACCTAGGTCTTTAGATCCATTTGGAAGGCCTGGGAAATTGTTTGAAATTACATTGATAACACCTGCATTGATCACCAATATTCCATTCATGGGGAATGTTCTATTTGGTGGAACCTCACCAATCTGGATAAGCCTCTTGCTCTTACTAAAGGTTGCTCTACAAGAGCTTGGAATGCTAAGGGGATTAAATGTATTATGGATATTATGGAATAGGATACTCTTATAAGTTGGCATAATCTTTCTACTAGGTTTAGCCTTCCTAACTCTCAATTCAGAACTTATAATCTTATCAAGAATGCTTGCAATTCTTTAAATCTCCCTAGAGATATTGATATTGATTCTCATAGATACCTTTCCTTTAGATGGAAAGATGGGACCTTGCTGACAAAAATTAAAGAAAAAGACATAGATAATTTCCTTAATTTTGATAATTCTGTTATTGGCCATGTTAATAAAATTTAGTATTGCAACTTCAGCACTACTAATTGACAGAAATCCTTTGATAAATTACGGAAGTCTCCTATTTTGACTAAGGTTAAGTGTTTTAAATGGTAGCTCCTTCTTGATAAGCTTCTTGTTAGAAATCATTTTACTAATTTTGATACTTGTTCTATTTGCAGATTTCTTGAAACCATGAGGCATATTTTCTTTGACTGTACTTTTGCTAAAGAAATTTGGTTAATATTTGGTTTTTCTATTACCAAAAATGTTTACATTATTGATATCATTATTGGTTTTATATATGGTCTGAAAAAAGATTCTAACCTTTTCTGGCATATTCTTTCATCTTTCATTCTTTGGTTCATTTGGAAATGTAGAAATAAAGCCAAATTTCAACGCATAGACAGAAGTCTTACTGGGTTTTATAGAAAACTCACCCATTTTAAAATTGTTTCTCAGGTGTGCTGCATCGTGAATTTGGAACGTGATAAGCTGGTTCCTTAAGTATGGGCATGCTGAGATGTTCATTTATGATATGAAATTTGGATATGACATAGCTAATATATTAGAAGACAAAAATGCCTTTGATAGAGCCTTGGGTAGCTTGGTTGAAGGGTTAGACACACTGGCACTCCTTCTTATGATAAGCTGGATATGCATGCTTAGTGGTTGGATAGGAAAAAAATTATTTGGATGGAAGGAGTGCAAGGATGGACAACCTAGTTGGAGGACTATGATGGTGTTCTTGCTTAGCATTTGCAGTTGTGCCTATCTTTTTGTTTTCTCTTGTTGCATATCATGAGATCTTCATACTTTCGCTCCCTTGAGCTTGCTCTTTGCCCTTAGGCTTCTATTGTAGTTTTTGATACTTTTTACTTTCTCGATGATTAATTATATATATATAAGAGTTTTATTTTAATAATAAACTCTAAATAATATTATTAGTTGAGTAATAAATATTATTTGATTAAAAAAGAAAATATTAAAATATGTGAATATTTGATTTAATTAAAAACTAATTAAATTTATGCTTTAAATAAAAATTCTAAAATCATAGAGGTTTAAATTTAGAGTTCTAAATTTAGAAAATTAGTTAAAAAAGGATTAGAATATGATGTTATTTAATTAATTAGAAATTAATTAAATATGTACTTCAATTTAAAATATTATTTTAAAAGTCTAATTAAGAAGTTTGATAAAATTAGAATTAAAAGATTAAAAGATTAAAGCTTTAATATTATTTTATTATGATTATTTAATTAATAATTATTAAATTAGAGTTACATTTAAATTATGAGCTTAAATTATTCTTATTAATTTAAATAATAAGCTATGTTTTAAATAGTGCTTACACTAATTAATAAGTGGAGCAAAAGAAAAATTAAAAGATTTGATTAAAGATTTCATGTACACTTAAAGAATGTATTAATTAAAATATTCTTTTATTTTATTTTCCTCCACTCTATTAATCAGTGCAAGCACTATTTAAAGTGTATTTTATTATTTAAATTAATAGTAGTAATAATTGGAGTTCATTATTTAAATAAAACTCTAATTTAATTATTATTAATTAAATAATTATAATAAAGTAGTATTAAATCTTTAATGTTTTAGTCTTTAAATTCTCTTTTTATCCCACTTCTTAAATTCAACTTTTAAAATTAAGTCTTTTAAACTAAAGTACATATTTAATTAATTTTCAATTAATTAAATATCATCATATTTTAATTTCTCTTTAACCAATCTTCTAAATTAGACTTCTAATTTAAGTCTTTTAAATTAAAGCATATATTTAGTTAGATTTTAATTAATTAAATATTCTCATATTTTAATATTTTCTTTTTAATCGAATAATATTTAATAACTCTCAATATTTTATGATTAACCAAAATATTATAGTTAAATCATTTACCAAATAATTTGAATAGTCAAATCCACATAAAAGCAACATTACCAAAAATTGACCTAAACTCAACATTAAACAAGAGAGACAAAGATAAACTCATGGGTTTAAAAAGGGTGGAAAGTCAAATACATGTCCTCCTTCTCAGTACAAGTAATTAGGCTATGGTTTGGATTATCTCCCCATTCTTACCATTGAGTGTTTGTGATAGGGCACAGTCATCCTTACAATTTAGGGAAGTTGATACCCAATACCTCCAAACTGGTATAAAAGGCAAGCATGTACATGTGCATATATATCTAAGATAAATAGACAATGGGTGGGAATGGTACATTGTGTAGATCCAAACTAGTAGGTGACTACAACTTCCTCCCTTAATCATATCAAGCACATCAAACATAAATATAAAATAGACATAGACACACACACACACACATGCAAGTATTGGATAAGTATAATAGTAAATCCTAAATATAAATAACATATATTCTAACATGAATATATCATTATCGCAAAGGAAATAATAAACATATTTCTAAGACACATCATATGAAATCATCATAAAAGTAATTTCATTAACTAACTAAGAGCAATATAAACATCATCACTACAAGTAGGAAATTGTTACAACTTGAGATAATCATTTACTCAATATATCAAAGTATATTGTAAAGTGTCATACAGAACTTTAACAATTAAGTCTATAATGATAGAAAAGGAGGGATATTACATATGGAAAGATGAAGATTGGACAGATTTATGAATAATAACATTTCTATATAGTGGGTGTTGTCATTTGGATTTTATCTCCTAATAAAGATAGAATTCGGTTAAGTGAGATGAGATAGAGGTTGAAGATATTTTGAAGATACATAGGTTAAACACACATAATTAGATGGTTAGTGAGTGCAAAGTAATGAATACTGTGAACCAATAGATTGCTTATAACTTTGAAAGGATGTAATGTAATATGTTAACTTAGTCCTATATTATTATTGTAAAGTGGAAAATCCTGAAGGCCAACTCAATAATTTGTTTTATTCCACTCGATATAAAAGAAAATTTATTTCCTTGTGGATAAGTATCTAGTCTAGATAGTGTAATATGTATTTTTATTGTGTGAGCTTCAATGCAAATATATTTTGGACCAAAGAAGAGATTAATACACTCGAGGCACAATGGGCTTACAAGGAACTATATTTGGACAGAGAAGTTTTTGTAGATGTACACTTGTATTATTATGTGAGCATAATACTGAAGTTGTTTCAACAGTGGGTCCATCTTTCTTCCTTCCAAATTGTAATAAGGTTGGAGTCTCCTAACATGGATTGAAAGTCTCCTAATTGGGACTCATATGTACTAAGCATATTTTATTGGCTCCTAATAGGGTCCATTTTCTGCTAGGGAACTATTTTTCTAATACATCATATTGTCGGTACCATCCCCATTATTTTATGGGTACCATCTCCACTAGGATTTTACCTCTAATCAAGGGTTTCCCTATTATCAAATGTAGTATTATTATGTATGGTTGTCCTTCTATGGTCATTTCATTTATTGTTTAAATGTTTCAAAACTAAAGAAGATATTGAGAGTTGTTTTAATTTCATAACTAATTCACTGGCCCCCTCCCACCCCCCAACCCTCCATCTTAGTTATCTTGGTAAACTTTACTTTATTTAAATGTTAATAGCTTAGAATAATCTGGACACAAGACCTAGGAATTAGACCCAAATTATTGCCTAGAAAGGGATGCACTACATCCTATTAGGCCCATTAGGGATGCACTACATTCATGATAGGGAAAGGATGCACTATGTCCCTACCAACCAGGGCCTAAAACCCTTGAGATTCCTTTGGTGCCCCATAACAAGTTGAAAATCCTATGTATTAGGTGCAATGTTAAGATATAGTTGTTCGGTGTGAAAAATAGATTCTAAGTGATTGGATAAAGGAATGAGAGGAATTTGGTTGTTATATAACTTCTTAAGATTTACACCATGAAAATAGGAGCTTTAAAGATTATCTATTGAGTCTTACACTAATTCCGCCTAGGAGAAAGGAGAAGAAATTAGAGAAATGGAAATTAATGATTTAATTTCATTACATGGGTGCTAAACCATCATTAAATTAAAGTTGTTCCAAATTAAGATGGTATGTAGTTATACATTTTATTTTAGTGATTATGTTATGTTTTGTTACAAATTTGGGGGACTCTTCCACATCAACAGATTTCCCTAGTGTTGATACATTTTTAACCAAATTTTCTTCTGTATCTTGTCTTATAGCATCAATAGACTGAACATAATCTAGACCTTGGAAATAGCTAGGAGGAGATACTTGAAAATTAAAATCAATGACATTGAATTCATTGGGTCTAATTCCTTTTGAATGTCCTTCTCTCCTTCAAAACACTCATTGAACTAGATGGTCTCTCCTACTTATTTAGAAGTGATGGTGGCTATTTTCTTTCTCCTCCTAGCTTCCTCTACTATAATGGTATTTCTAGTTCATCTTATTAAAGATATTTATTCTTCCTCAACCTCTTCATTTATAGAACACTTGTCTGGTGAAGGTTTGGTTGATCTCTTCCATTTATATACCTTCCATTTCACTATCTACTCCTGATCTTATTATGCGGTAGCTTCTCTTGAAATAGATGTAAATGTTGAAATCCATTTGAATTTTATAGTGGTATAGTTCCTAGGGGCTATAGTGATGTTTTCCTACCAAAAGTATGTTTATTTATCATTCCCTTATCTCTCCCTACCTTTGTCCTCACCCCATAAGCCATAAGGTTTGTGTGCTTGTACATATATCCTTCGGCATCAAGGGTGTTGTTCGATTGAAAGTGGGAATATTCACCTTTTGGCACTTACACTTCTCAATATTTTATGAAGCTCCCAACTATGGCATCTCTTGCATAGGATCTAGAGGAGAAGGATTTGTAAACCATTAGAATAAGTTTAGTGATCTTCCTAGCTAGATGATTGATGTTTAAATTCTCATTTTTTCCTCCTCAATGTTCTAAAATATTAGTTTCCTTTATATTTTATCCTTACTATATAAAGCATCAAATACATCTGTAGTATCCTTATCCCATGAATTTTGAAGTATCTCAATTTGAAGACCATACTCCATGAGCTCTAGTTTCATATATGTTTATGCAACCACTTTGTCTATTTCTACTTTGTTAATTTGTATTGATTGTTTTCAAACAAAATGTCATCTATCTATGTCACCTCTTAGTCAAGGGAGTGACTATAGCTCATCAAGGGCTCATGTTTCATATGTATATTGCAGGCAACGAGTTCTTAATGGATGTGATAGGAAGGCACCCAAACCATTTTTGATGTATGAGTATGTTGTGAAAGGACTACTAAATAATATTTGATGTAAATTATAATATTTACAACAACATTAAATCTGTTAATTATTTGTTAAAAAGTTTATATTATTTAAGGGTGTGTTATTATGGAATTGGCTTTATAAATGTAAAATCAATAGGCACTCTTAAAATAAGCATTTGAAAAAATAGAACTTTGAAAATTTATGAAGTTAGTGTTCTAATGAATTGTATTACTTAGAATGTTGAATAATACATACAATATAATAAATAATAAACTAGACAAAAATGAGATAATTAACAAGTGAAATAAAATGAGAACAAATTTTAGTTTCCTATCTTTCCAATGCACTTAAATCTATACGTTTAAAAAGTAACGGTTTCTATATTTAAAAAAAAAAAATGTTAGTGAAATAGGATTTGTAACTTGTAATAGCACTTTTGGAATTGTTATGTGTTTTCCAAGTTACTATACAAACAAATGTATATAGGAAATAAAGAGGCATGTCTCTTGAAGAGACATGTCCCTTTGACATATTAACTTACATTAGTTATAGTTATAACATAAGTAATATATATCTTCAATATATTGTAATAGTTTTATAGCAAGATATATATATATATATATATATATATATATATCACTCTTAATATAAGTTAATTATTCCATATATAATATTTGTCATATATTATATATCTCATATATATAATATAATTTATCCGACAGAATTATAGCATTGACACTCCCTCTTAATGAAGAAGGATAAAAGACATAGATATTACACCAAAGGTAATATTTGAAAAATAATACATATAGGAAATCTTTGATCAGAAGATTTCTAGAATATGATATCATGTAAGTATTGGCCTATTAGAATATCAACATATGATTTTCACCAATTACTATTTGATATCATATTTGGTAACATGAGCATTGGCCTATCAAAATATCAATCAAATGATATTCACCAAATACTTTGAGTAATGGCCTATCAAAACATCAACTAAGTGATATCCACCAAGTACTCAATGTGGTAATGGCCTATCAAAAATATCAAGGCATGATATACACCATGTACTGAAAATATATCTATACAAACAACTTGTAGATAATCAAATTAATGATATCAACCGCCTAGTTGTTGATTTACAAGATAAAGCCCTCTTAATGTGGTAATGGCCTATCAAATTATCAGGGCATGATATACACCATGTACCAAAAATATATCTATACAAACAACTTGTAGATAATCAAATTAATGATAGATCAACCACCTAGTTGTTGATTTACAAGATAAAGCCCTTACATGAAACACTTTCACAAAAATGAATCATGCTACAAGTTATTGTAAGGACGTCACTTTACAACAAGTTCTCCTAATACAAGTGATAATCATTTAGAAGTCATCACTTCTTCATGATGTACACAGGGGACATGCTCATACATGTATGACATCAAAGGTTTGCATGAAGTCTCCATGAATATTGTCATGTGGTGGTGTCACAACATTCACCATAAAACATATCAGAGAATAAGGTTTCTCCCTCTTAGTTTGATATCAACTTTTTTGACCTCTTAGCTCAAGGTTCTCTTCGATGAAGTGTCAAACTTCCTTTGAATCTATTATCATCCTTCTATCCTCTTAGAAACAAGTCATTTCATGCTTCCCTAGTTCAAAAGGTATCCTGATAGCATAAAGGCCTTCCAACCTACATAAATGAGATTTTATCCCATGAATAATAGTCCTTTAGCTGTTATAGTTTCTGACTAGTGGAGAATCCAACAACAAGGTCTACTCCTTCTGAACCAAGATAATCAAAAGTTTGATTGAAGCATTTATTTTTTGCTCATTCTCTTTCTCCAAGGCTACCTCTAATGAATTGTTAGAATCCCTCTCATAATCATAATCATCAAGGATATTTGCTTCAAGATCCTCACATTATCCAACCTAATCATCAAATGATTCATGAATCCTAAATCACAGCTTCTTTGGAGCTACTATCATAAGATTGAGTCTGCACAATATTTGGTAGGATGCCTAATGTTCCAATCTTCTTTACTGCAAGGACATCCTCAAAGACAAAGGAAAAGATATCATAACACAAATGACCCTTTATATCATACATAGAAGTACAAATAAGAGAGAGACTACAATGAATAGATAAGTGTAATACTAAAGGATGAGAAATACTTATCTGCACATGAAGGTCCATAGACATTTGAGAATGAAACATCTCTTCTCTAAATATAGTTCAAGTGGGAATGGAAAATTGTTTATTATTTCCTCCCACAATGTAAAATTTCCATTTTTATATTGTTCGAACAATTTAAGCATCATGTGAAATATGAAAAAATTCTTACATTCATTCTCATAAGAGTTCACAGATGTGAGGTGCACCCACAAAGATCAACACTTTGGAATCAATAATCAGCCATGTATTACTGAGTTCTTTTGCTTCAACTTTAAAATTATAGCTCATAATTTAAACATGGTATTTTCATGCATGTAATTGTGTCCCACAATTTTGTTTAATACCAAGTATTGCAAATGGCTTCATCGTATAGGATATGATCCATGGAAGCTTACCTTTATTTTGAGTTCTTGCTTGGTTTTAATGCTAAGCCTTGATCATGAACCTAAATAAGACTCCATTCAAAGGGATCTTGATAACATTTCTCTCTTGTCAAATCTTCATCATACTTATTATTGCAACTACATAGTCATTACTTCTAACTCTAGTTGGTTTATGATGTCCCGGATATCTAATGAGTAGCTAGATAATATGGATTAAATCCTTTCCAAACTTTCTATTCTTCCTTCGATGTTGCCCTACTTATCACTCTGCTAGCATTCCCCACTACATGTGGCTGAAAGTCCTATTACTATCAAAAAATTGTCGAGATGGAAAGTTTGTCATTGTGGAGTATGCAATGGAGTATGTATTCAACGTTCACTGTTTCCAAATCTTCATCAATCGTGCAGTGATGACCTCTTAATTTCAAAGGAATGTAGATTTAGTTCACACAAAATACCCTGGGAAACCTTCAATCCCAGAAAAAAAAATCTCTTAATATTATTATTAAAATTTTCAAGGTCTATTTAAAATTTGTTGAGACCAATATATCAATTATCCTTTGTGAAACTGCAATCTCAATCTGTATACATATGTTATCCTCTATGATAAAATATACATATGCTGTAATCTTAATTTTTCTCAACAGTAATATACATACCACGATTTCAATGTTTGTGATATAATATATATACTTGGCCAATGATCTAAAAGTCTTTGTATTATTTATAATACCCTCCATGTTAATCTGATAATAATAAAGATCGTTGCGTATATTCTGCAGTATATCTTCGATGTGTATGTATGTCTTCCCATGCTGCGGCAATTTTAACATGTGATATGAATTCAATACTTGTGGCACTTACCTTGAGACACTCACCCATTACTTCTCTGAGGTAATATTTTTCCATTTGATTCTTTCCTTGTATCAACGAAAAAGGCAATGGTCGAGTGACTTAGATATTCACGTGGGGTATCACCCATTAGAGTATGGATGGATATCCTTTGACACTTTATGATACTGTAGACTTCAATGTATGCCCACTCATTATTAGCACAAGAATTGTGCGCTCATATACTGCACACTAATGCTATCGATTCCATTGCAACAAATAACCTTAATTATTATCAATTACAGTCCAAAGTCCGTGCGAAAAAAGTCTGTATACTGAGGACTCGTAGGGAAAAATAACTTGGTGGATATTGAATTTTCTTTATATGCTTTGTTAGCTTTCAATGGTAATCAATACAAGTTCCTGTCCTTGGCGAGTCTTCCCTCAGATCATAGTCACTGACGTAGAAGTCAAGCTATGCGGGTGAGGTGTAATAGTTCCCTTATCCCTTGATATCAAATATTGTTTATCTGCAGACTGCAATGATTCACTTTGGTGAGGTGTAGTAGTTTCCTTATCACGTATTGTGATTCAATATCAAGTATTTTTGTCTACATCTGCTTTTCTATCATTGCTTCTTTGCAGACTGCACAAGATTTACCTTGAGCTTAATATCATATACTTCTTTTAGTATGCCCATGAGCATCATCATTATTATCATTATCATATTTTCATTCATAGGTTTGATATTACTAGTGTAGCTACAATCGCTTTTATTAGATTTTAATAATCTTTAGCACGATTTGCCTGTAACACAATCTACTATTGATGATTGCTCCAATGGTCCTTGTACAATTACAAGCTCTTCTTCAATGTCAAGGCACAATTCTCCCTGAATCGAACTTGCTCTGGTATTTAGACGTCACTGTGACTCACACCAAACATGTTGCAGGCTGTCCATCTTCCAGCATCACGGTAGATTCAATTTGATCACAGGAGGTCACTTGATTCGTTTTGTGTAATCTGAATTCTCAAATTTAATTTGAATCTTCCTTAACTTGCTCTGATACCATGTTAGTGAAATAGGATTTGTAACTTGTAATAGCACTTTTAGAATTTTTACGTGTTTTCCAAGTTACTATACAAACAAATATATATATAAGAAATAAAGAGGCATGTCTCTTGAAGAGACATGTCCCTTTGACATATTAACTTACATTAGTTATAGTTATAACATAAGTAATATATATCTTCAATATATTGTAACAGTTTTATAGCAAGATATATATATATATATATCACTCTTAATATAAGTTAATTATTTGATATATAATATTTGTCATATATTATATATCTTATATATATAATATAATTTATCCGACAGAATTATAACATTAACAAAAATTAATTAATTATGTATCACTTTTTTTGAATTCTATAAAACATTGAAATTTTTTAAAAATAGTATTGAAACCACTCAATAGAACCCAACAATACACAATCCATATCTATTAAAATACTTACAATCAAAAATATTATCTGTTAAATTTATTTGAAACAAAATTTAAATTTCCTAAGGATAATTAAAAGTAAAAAAAATCCAAATTCTTGTTGTGTGTGAGACTCCTGCGTGCTCGAAACTAAATAAGTTTTTCAAACGTTCCTCAGTATCCAAGTTCTGGTTCAAACATTCCCCAACATCTGTATATCAGGTTTGAATGACTTGTACATAAGTCAAAACAGAAATCTTAATCTAACTGAAAGAATAGTTTGCCTTTGTTTCAGTAGAATAATTGCGCTCAAAACTAAAAAGAATTCATAGCGAGTTAATTGAAAGTAATCTTCTGCAGCTCTTACATTGCCAATAACTAGTTAATTAGTGGCCTGTGTATTCCTCAATAAATTCCAATCTTAACACCACCATCCATCTTAATTAATTAATTCTATGTTCTGAGGTTCTGAGATATCAAATTTCCACAATCGATTATAATTATCATATAAGTTTTCTGGATTTGATTTCTAGTACAGTATACACAATGAAATAGGGTGTGATTTAGCGGTGGTTAATATGATTTTTGTGATTTTTATCAAAGCTCATATACATATACCAAACATACATAAACACTAAGATTAGGACCACGCCTAGATAATATCTGATGTATGAAAATGTATCAAAACTGCTTACTACAGTAATTCAATTGATTAGATGTTAAAAAAAGAAAAGAAAAAAATTTATCTATGTCTGTTTAAAACAATTTATTTAATATTATGCATAGTTGAATGAAAGAATAAACAATACGATCATAAATAAACTGCCATTTCGTGGTGTTGATTTCAGTCGAGGACTCATGCTTGCTCGAAACTAAATAAGATGACATTAATATTTATCATTATATGAAAAATGTAAAAGAGTGCAGGGCATGTGAGAAACAAGCTTGCATTAATATTTTACGAACATCCCTCAGTCTCAAAATACTCGAAGGCCAAGGTTTTTCCTAAATATCTCTCATTCCGGTTTGAATGACTCGTACCCAAATTGAATATATATATAAATCTTAATTCAACTAAAATAAAAGCTTTCATTTGTTACAGCGCAATAATTTGGCACAAAACTACAAATAATTGAAACAATATCATTTGAGAGTAATAGCAGCCATTACATAGCCAGCATATATTTAGTTAGTTGCCTGTCCCCGGGCTTCCGCCAGAAGGCAGCTTATTCTTCAATATGCTTACACTTCTCCCGCTGCTCTTGATGCCACCATTGTTAATAAATGCGTTGCCTGTACCAGGGCTACCGCCAGATGGAAGTTTATTCTTCAACAACGTTATATTATTAACGCCAATCTTAACTCCACCGTTGTTGATAAGTGTGTTGCCTGTGCCAGGGCTACCGCCAGATGGCAGCTTGCTTTTCAATATTTCTATGCCCGAATTCTCAGGCTCAGCTGAAAACTTATTAGCCCACGCAGATTTAGTCTTGAGAGTTTTCCTTGCTTGTGTACCTTCAACGTGAATAAAGATTATTAAGATGGAAATAAAGAGAAAGAAGGCCATCTTCCTCATCCAACTACTTGAACTGCTCGCCATTCCAATATTTCTCCTTTATCGCCTAAGGAAGCTCTACGCCTTTCCTCGCAAATATTGAAGTTGCTAAATGTTTCTGAAGACAAATGTTGGCAAGTGAGAAAGATGAAGAAAAGAAATGGAGGGCAGTGGGTATATAAAGGGAAACGATGATTTAGCTAGTGACAAGGTTAGAGATTGAAGGCGGCCAAAGAAGAAAATCCAATGCCACGTGATCAAAGATGAGAGGTGGTCAAGTCGCAGGTATGCGTGCAACGTTCTTGGAAGTTTGGTGATATTAATTTCTTGTTAGGCAACTATGTTGAATTCTTGGTTTGTAGCGGTCAAGATTTTTAATGTTTTCGAGTGGGACTCCATCTCTACAGCGTATTCGTATTTCAGCTCGTGGATTCACGAGCGCTAACTACACAATTTTAAATAATGACCTAAGATTGAATAAAACAAAAAAAAAATTATTAGTTTATGTTTATATATATATAAACTAATACTTCCTTCTCTTTCTTTTTAATATATATCAATCAATAGTAGGGAAGACATTGTTTAAGAAATCTAGATGGTTATGGCTAGGAGCAAGCAATATAGTATTTCAATTTTAATATATTTTCACTTTGAAGAAATTTGGATGATAGTATTTTTATTTAAAATTTTAACTTCTATACATAAATATTTTTAAACATTTCTATTTTTTATAAAGTTAGTATTGATTGATTGATTTATTTTTAAATATAGTTGTATAAATTTACTACAAACTTGTAGTTTTATAAAGATACATTAAATTATTAAATAATTTTTTATTATGGTTGTTTAAAGTTGCTATAAAATTATTCTTCAATATTTTATATTTTAATTTTATATATGGTGTTTAATTTGTATAACTTTGATTTATTTTTATTTTAAGGATATTGTTACATAAAATGTTACAATCAGGAGTAGAGTTATGATTAGGGTTAGGGTTAGTGTTAGGGTTACAAGTAGGGTTATGGTTAGAATTAGGGTTAGGGTCAAGGTTAGAATTAGAATTAGAGTTAGGGTTTGAGTTAGAGTTAGCATTAGGGTAAGAGTTAGAGTTAGAATTAGAGTTAGAGTTAGAGTTAGGGATAGAATCAGAGCTAGGCTCAGAGTTAGAGTTAGGGTGAGAGTTAAGGTTAGAATTAGGGTTAGGGTTAGGGTTATTATTAGAGATAGAGTTAGGGTTAGGGTTAGGGTTAGGATTAGAGTTAGAGTTAAAGTTAGGGTTAGCGTTAGGACTAGGATTAGGGTTAGAGTTAGAGTTAGGGTTAGGGTTAGTGTTAGGGTTAGAATTAGATTTGGGCTTAGTGTTAGGGTTAAGATTAGAGTTAGGATTAGGGTTAGGGTTAGGGTTAGGGTTAGGGTTAGAGTTAGAATTAGAATTAGAGTTAGGGTTAAATTAATGTTAGGGTTAGAATTAGAGTTAAGGTTAAAATTAATATTAGGGTTAGAGTTAGGGTTAGTATTAGGGCTACAGTTAAAGTTTGGGTTAGCATTAGGGTTAGGGTTAGGTTTATAGTTAGAGTTAGAGCTAGAGTTATAGTTAGAGTTGGGATTAGAATTATGGTTAGGGTTAGGACTAGAGTTATAATTAGAGTTAGAGTTAGGGTTATGATTGGAGTTAGAGTTAGGGTTAAATTTAGAGTTAGAGTTAGAATCAAAGTTTTTGTTAGAGATAGGGTAAGGATTGGGGTTAGCATTAGGATTAGAATAGGGTTAGAGTTAGGGTTAGGATTAGGGTTATGGGTAGAATTTGAGCTTGATTTAGGGTTAGGGTTAAGGTTAGGGTTACAATTAGAGTTAAAGTTAGAGTTAGAGTTAGGGTTAGAGTAAGATTTAGATTTAAAGTTAGGCTTAGAATTAGGGTTATGGTTAGGGTTAGCATTAGAGATAGAGTTAGAGTTAGACTTAAACTTAGAGATATAGATAGAGTTAGAGTTAAGTTATGAATTAGGGTTAGGGTTAGGGATAGAGTTGGATTTAGAATTAGTGTTAGGGTTAGGGTTAGAATTTGAGTTAGAGTTAGAGTTAGGGTTTGAGTTCAAGTTAGAGGTAGTGGTAGAGTTAGAGTTAGAGTTAGAGTTAGTGTTAGTGTTTGAATTAGAGTTAGAGTGATGTAGGAGCATCCTAGGCTTTCTTGCAATCCTGCATGTTGTGCATATTTGTCTTTGGAGTTGTAAAATTGATCACCAAAGGAGTGGTGCTCGGTTGTTGTTGAAAGTTGTGTTAGCCAAGGTGCTTGATCATTGAAGGGGCTTAGTCACTGAAGAGATTGACAGTTACTGTTGCTTGACACTCTATTGTGCTCGACATGTGTTGGCTTCTTAGCATGTGTTGGTTGTTCAACATGTATTGGTTGCTTGACAATGCTTGGGAGTTTGCTAAAACTCGTTAGTATGTTGGTGTCAACTAGAGTTTTTGATGCATGTAGCATGTGGTCATGATATTGATCGATCTAAGAGTTGGTGTGGACCTATGTGTGGTTTTGATTATCTCTTCTATGTGCATTTAATTAGTGTTGTAAACTTGGGGCTTGTCCTTAGTATTTTATGTAGTTATCATGGGTTAATGTGAGGGTTAATATTTTGTATTTAATGTTTGTTGTGAGCTAACTTATGGCTTAAATATGTATTTAATGCAAGGAGTTTATTTATTTTCAAAATTGCTAGGCCGATTTGTGGCTTATTTGGATATAAGTAGGGGGATCTTGTGGAGTCATTATTCATTTATTTAGGAAGTGATTTATTAATTTAGAGGGAGTGGATATTGAGTTCAACATGGAGTAGCTAAAGGGTGAGTTTTCTCGAGTCTGTGGATAGAGCACCGAATGTGAGGCAGTTTACAATAGGATTGTGGTAGAGTTGTGAGTTTGTGAGAAGAGCTAGTAGTTGTAGTTTAGAAACAAGTTGGTTGCTTAGTGGCTTGTGAGAGCAAGTTGAGATCTTGGAGGTTTCTACCAGATTGTTGTTATGTTACAGAGTTGGGCTAGCTAGGATTGAGTTGGATCTTGAGGGATCTTGTAGAACTATTTTGTAATTGTTGTTGTATTTGGCACTAACCTGGAAGGCCTTATAGTCAGGCATATTGTATGTAAATAGTTATATTTTTGAATAAAGTGTTGTGATTTGGTATCAGATCTTGCATTGTTGTTGTGTTTCTACTATGTGGTTATTTACTAGGGGCTAGGACATCTCCTTTGGGGATTCACCTACCTTGCACTACATAATAGAGTTAGAGTTAGAGTTGAATTTAAAGTTAAGATTAGAGTTAGTGTAAGAGTTAGGGTTAGGGTTAGGGTTATAATTAAGATTGAGTTAGATTTATATAGGGTTAGGGTTAATATTAGGGGTATAATTAGAGTTAGGGTTAGAGGTAAAGTTGTATTTCGAGTTACGATTAGCATTAGGGTTAGGGTTACAATTAGAGTTAGAGTTAGAAATAGGGTTAGGATTAAAGTCAAAGCTAGGGTTTGTATTATTATTTTTTTAAAGGTTATTTTTGGGTCTACTACTACTATCAAAGTTGACACTAGTGCTAATATTACACTTTAGGGTAGTGTTATGGTAACTGTCAGGTTAATTTTTTATGTGGGTTAGTTCTAATAAAATGCTCATGATTACTACTATTGTGATACATATTATTATATATCTTTATAATGTACTTTCTCCTTCTCCCATCCCTTTCGACTCTCTCTAGAGATTTCCTTTAATCACTGCTCTCTCTCTCTCTCTCTCTCTCTCTCTCTCTCTCTCTCTCTCTCTCTCTCACTCACACACACACACACACATCTCTAAAAAATCCCCTAATCTCTCTTTCTCTCCCTCCTTACTCTCTTGATATAACTCCCCCACCCTTCTCTCTTTCTCTCTCTACATATATATATATATATAGGTGGGGGGGGGGGAGATTAGGGGGCATATCTAGAGACAAGAGGGGGCTCATATATATATATGAGCCCCCTCTTGTCTCTAGATATGCCCCCAATCTCTCCCCCCCCCCCTCTCTCTCTCTCTATCTCTCTAAGTATTCTCCCCTATTAAAAATATAATATTATTTTTATTTAGTAGTAGATATAGGGTTAAGGTTGGGTATATAATTTACTAAATTCTTAGTATAATCACATATAGAGTTAGGATCCAAGGTTTACAATTTTATTGATATGACACTGAGTGTTATGGTTAGGGTTAACAAGTGGTTAAATTTTAAACTAAAACAAGGGACACCATTAGGAGAAGGAGATTTAGGTATAGGGTTGGAGTATTTGGAGGAGAACTATGATCAAAATTGGGATATAGGTTTTGAAAATGACTTGAACTATGTGGAATTTTTTTAATTTTATCTTTTTCATGAAAGAGGAATTATAAGTTGCAACACAACATAAAATATGATGTAAAAAGTGTGAAAAATAGATAAGAATCAATTTTATGGAAAACATTTCTCCATGATGATGTCAGAACATTATATATTTTTGAATTTTCAATAATGCTACTGCAAGTTTTATTGCAATGATTAAGAATTATAAATATATGCCTATCATGAAGGACATCTATGTAGACTTCTGATTTTCTCTCTCAATTAACATATTTTATAGCCATATCCATTGAAGACACATTTTATACAAATAAATTATTTTTATTTTTATTTTTTCTTCATGAAAGTTACATAGAACAATGGGAAAACACAAATCCTAATACAAGTTATTGGAAAAAGTAAAATTCTAAAACCAAAGATAAGAATGAACTTTATACATAACATCTATTAGAAATGGTCTAAATAAATTTCACATTCTTTGATGATTAAGATTGTATTGCAACCTTTATGTTGCTATTCTGATTTAACAATTTTTCAATAACCCAATGATAAGAATGAATATATCTAGAGTGTAGCTGATTCCCATATTTGACACCCATTTTCAAACATCAGGGCCAACTATAAGGTTGAACTCCTTCTTCTTCAAGCTCTGCTAGACCTAGGTGGCTAGACCTGAGATTCTATTATGTGACTAATGCAAAAAAGCATAAATCTAAATCAATATACAATAAATAAAAATCCCAAATCCTTCTATACTTATGCAATAAAAGTGACATGAAATAACTAATAACATGACCTATGAACTCATGAGCTAAGTGAGGGTTAACCTTTTCAGCTGTACAATAGGAAAGGGAAAAGTTAAATTGATTATAAAATGATATTAGCATGACCCACATATGAAACAATAAAGAAACATGTACATCCTTTAACTTATTAGTGCCCTATCCATTTGGTATTCAATAATCATAACATACATCAGGATATTGATCTATCCTTTCACTTTGTGAATTAGATATCAATGTTCAAACTGAACCTCATACTCATCAAATCATTCCTCAAAATTTTCAACCTTGTTAAGATATATCAAGCATTTACTTGATTCTTTGAATCAATGGAAAAACACATCAAAACATACAACCCAAAGGAGTTGCAATTGAGATTTATTTTCTTCCATAAATCACAAAAGATTACAAACAACAAAGACATGAGACAAGAATCATAATGAAACTATGTTTATTTCCTAATTTTGTATTCATTTCTTTGAGACAAATACATTCAAAATGCATAAATATAACTCATAAAAACCAAATAAATCATAACTAAAACACTATAAATTCATTGTTGATGTTTATACAAGAGAGAATATTGATGATGTGGAAACACAGCTAGAGCTCTACTCAATATACTAGAACCAACTAGCCCTCTACAAAGAGAAAGATAGAGAATATAAAGAAGAATGAGTAATCCCAAATCTGATATGAAACTGCCACTTGTCCACTTGAATCTTCATCTATCTATTACTACAAAGAATCTCTCATCTTTCCTCTTCCAATTGAAAATGAGTTATCCATCATTTTCCTTTACGTGCTAATCAAAATATCTTCAAATGATGGATAAACAACTTGTTTGATAGAAGTCAAAAGTGTTGCTAAAACTCAAGCCAAAATGTCCACTAACCAACTCCAATAGAAAAATATCACTGTGAGAGTCATCCATTCTAGATCTAGAGAAAAACCTTTTAACAATGTTTCCAGAAATTGAAAATAAACATCCAAGATAAAAACAACTCTATTTGAGAATGCCCCATTTTTACAAAATTGTAAATCTCTTTTAAGTGTGAAGACCTACACAAATTTTGATAGAAAACATGGATTTCTCATTTCAAGACCTTTCCAAAAGTATATTGTAGTTTCCCTTTCGGCCAAAAATAGTGCCCTAGTCACTCATTTGAAGTTTCAAGTCACAAGGAATGAACATGGTTTACAATATTTGAAAATATATGACCTTTGAATAAAGTTTCAAAATTTGAAATAAAAGCCCTCTTCATTTGGAAAGAATACACATTCAAATTGGAGAGATTTTATTTTAAAATTTAATTATAAATTTAACTTAAATTTTCCCTCTAAACATTATCCTTAGTCAAATCTAGTCAAACTTGAGTGACATGTGGCGGCCTATGATTGGATGCTCATATCCTTCACATCTTGACACTTCAACTTATGTGGGACCCATGATGCCTACCCTAGTCACTCATTTGAAGTTTTAGGTCTCAAGGAATGAACATGGTTTACAATTTTTGAAAAATATCGTACATTTCAATAAAGTTTCAACTTTTGAAATAAAAGACCTGTAAATTTGGAAAGAATACACTTTCAAAATGGAGAGATGTTAATTTAATATTTAATTATAAATTCAACTCAGATTTCCCCTCCAAACATTCTCCTTAGTCAAATCTAGTTAGACTTGAGTGACATGTGGGTGCCTACAATCGGATGCTCTAGTCAAACTTGACTGACATGTAGGGGCCTATGATTGGATGTTCATATCCTTTTCATCTTGACACTTCAACTTATGTGGGGCCCATGATGCCACTTGTCACAAGATCATAACTTCAGAGGCTACTAGACAGTTACACCCCTAGCCCCTAGCCACCCTAATTTTACAACTAACAGTTAGTCATAACATCATGGTAGTTTTCTCTAAGGCTGAGCTCCCATGGGCACCCACTTCCTTAAAAGTAGAGTAGGTGCCACTGATATTTTTTAGGCATATTTAAAAAGGGAAGTGGTCTTATGGATTTATATGTGAATCCACTTTAAAAATTAGCCCCTAAATTCAAGGAAGATGATTGTCTCATGAATTTTGAAAATAAATATATATATTTCTTCATAAATTTGTTTGGTGGGATTATTCATTTTTTGTGGTAAAATGAAGAGTAGGATTGACAAATGGCAGAAATCTTCCCTATGCTAGTGGGGCTAAATCCAGCCCCACCTCATTTTCAACTACTCAATTTGAGAGAGCTAAAAATTTGAGGCTCCTATTTTGTAGGAAAGATTCCAATTTAAAGCTTTAGGCCCCTCTAAAATATTACCATGGAGCCACCCACTCCACAAAAATAGAGCCCAAGCCCCTCCCATGGGACCCCTACCTAATTGCTCCAATCTTATGCTCAACTGCTAGTTGTCTGGTCATGCCTCTAAAACCATGCCAGTTGTCATGTTCCTATTCATCTATCTAGTGCCATGTCATTTTTTGTATTTGTTCAAAGTTAAAACATGTCATAACTAACTAGCATATTGTGGGACCCACAAGAACTTGCTTCCTTGTCAATAAGCATAGCCTTAGACATTTACTATGTTTGAGTGTGTTATTTTAAACAAGTAAAACTCCTTTCTAGCATGGGATAATTCCTTCTACATAAAAATGACTTCTCGGCTAACATTTCTTGAATCCTTAGAGATGCTCCTCTTATTCAATCACCTCCATGCCAAATATTTTAAACAACCCATTTTCATTTTCTTTGTTCCTTGCAATAGCACATGGGGGAAGAGAGCATTAGACCAGCAATGAGATCCATCCTTTCATGCTCAATATCTACATGTCTATGTAAATTCAAAAGACTTGGACAATAGAGCCATTAACTTTGGTACACCATTCTCTACAAGTAGCATGGGTTTTCTCTACCTCAATAGACTAGTCATCACAAAAGGATAATGCAACATTCACCATTCTAAATATCAAGTCACATCACCTACCACTCATAATCCCTAAATTAGCATTTCTGGCCTATGAGAACTGACATCTGCCTACACCAATTTTAGTTTCCTCTTCATACACTTACCATTCAATGCCAGAAGATGGAGAAACACCTCATGATTTTTTATCAATCTTTCATCAGCCTGTCTCTTTAGCTTCAACACTTAGAACTCCTATTGTAGATAAGTGTTCATCATTCTATGTATCTATACAAACATAGAGGTTTTTTTTGAATAGATAATAGGAAATATCCTTGAGTTATTTTTCATTACATGATGTATCCTTTTAATGAATTCTCATTTAATCATGCCTATGGATTGAAACTGGAAGATTCTCACATAATCCCTCTATCCCTTTGACTTGAGATCACAACACTATTGGAATCAGTCATGATAAAAATTTCAAGGGGATATGGGGGAAAACTCCTCCACTTCCTTTTAGATTTACCCCATAGAATAAAAGCTCATAACACTCTTTCATAGGAAAATCATTAATAAACTAGATCTCACCACTTGCAAACCTTTGAATTCCTTGTATATGTTTAATGCATCCTCCATATATAATAATCTTCCCTAAATAATTACTTTAGTATGTTGTGCATTTCCATTACTAGAATAATTCCATGCTGCAATGACAATGTCTTCCATTTTATTTAATCGAGAGGTACCTTGATTTCAAAGTAATCTACTCCTTGTATTTTGAATCACCCATCAATTTAACTAGGATATTGAATATATTTATCTAATTTGGATATGAAACATTCGTGAACAAATTCAATTTGTTTCATTGATTCAACCTTTAAAACTAATTTTTTTCATATTGCAAACAAATCCAATCTTGTGTCAAGAGGCTTACAAGCCATCTTTATAAACTGATACAAACATCTGATTGGGCTTTGATACCTAACATATATGATGATACTCAATCCACATACTCTCAACCTATTAAATTTCACCTTGTGATGACATCTGAGTTAAAAGTCATTAACCTTTGAAGTTGCTCATTCAAATTTGACCATGGAGAATATGAATATGCATTTTGGGCTAATGGAAAATAACTTGGAAAATTTGGCAAGCCTTCAAAGTTAGCTACTTAGAATTGCATAATTGGACAACCTATCAAAATAAAGATTTCTGGAAATAGAATGGACCTGGAAAAATGTGCAAATAGATTCGTAAAAACATTCAATTTGGGACACTTGAAGAATTTTAGAGTAGAAAACAATTTGGTAAAATCCATTTAGGCTCATCGATCATGGTTTCAACATTATGACATCCCAAATAGGGCTACCAATCAATCTGCACATTTAGTTCCCAGTAAAATTTAACAAATTTTGCATTTGGAATCATGTTTGGAGACTAGTCAAATGAATTCGTCATAAGCTCAAAATCGGAATATACAAAGTCTCTGACCTCTAGAATGTAATGCAAATAGAATTTTCTCAATATGGTCAACTAGGTCAAAATTGTAACTGGTCAAACAAGGCATCCAAAAGTTCTAAACAATGTGCATTAGCATGATAGTAATGAATAACCAACTTTGAGGGATTCAAAACCCTATCAAAACATATCAAAATGACTTGCAATCTAAAGCATAGATTCTTTGATATCCATAATAAACATTCCCAAACTAGTGAGTCATGGCACCTAACTCGGTGCAAGATATTCAATTACAAACTTTGCTTCTGACCTCTGTTTGACACTTGGGCAAAAATGTAGATTTGATAAATGCTCAAAATGACACTTTACCAAATGACTTGTAATGGAATTTTATGATTATGAAAAAAATGCATGTACTAAATGAAATGTGTTAACACATTAAACACATGATATGTCTCAAAATGATGATTGGGTACATATGCATGAAATGCTCTTATAGGGGATTGATTAGACTTGGTTTTTAGAATGGTACTGAAAATCAATGCTTCAATTTTGAGTCCCAACACTTTATTTGAACAATGATTGTGAAAGACTTATTTCTTCATTGAGGGAAACCCATTCACTTTTGCAAATGTCTCATGCATAAATTTTTTGCATCTTTTATTTGGATTATTTCTATTTCCTCAACTTAGTCAATTGGTTGATATTGGGTTCTCCACAACTTTAATTATAGTTGTCCATGACTCTTTAATTATTTCTAGCCATGTTTATTATGTTCCTTAGATATTGATTGGAAATCATAGGTTGTTTTTTACGTTTGTTTATGTAATTTAAGATTATGGAATATAATTTTAAATGATATGTAATGTAATTTGTATCATTTCATTTTAGTGAATACGAAGATTGAATCAACTTTAGTATTCAATTTAAAGAGTAGTTTTCCTTTCGTTACAGCGCAATAATTTGGCACAAAACTACAAATAATTGAAACAATATCATTTGAGAGTAATAGCAGCCATTACATAGCCAGCATATATTTAGTTAGTTGCCTGTCCCCGGGCTTCCGCCAGAAGGCAGCTTATTCTTCAATATGCTTACACTTCTCCCGCTGCTCTTGATGCCACCATTGTTAATAAATGCGTTGCCTGTACCAGGGCTACCGCCAGATGGAAGTTTATTCTTCAACAACGTTATATTATTAACGCCAATCTTAACTCCACCGTTGTTGATAAGTGTGTTGCCTGTGCCAGGGCTACCGCCAGATGGCAGCTTGCTTTTCAATATTTCTATGCCCGAATTCTCAGGCTCAGCTGAAAACTTATTAGCCCACGCAGATTTAGTCTTGAGAGTTTTCCTTGCTTGTGTACCTTCAACGTGAATAAAGATTATTAAGATGGAAATAAAGAGAAAGAAGGCCATCTTCCTCATCCAACTACTTGAACTGCTCGCCATTCCAATATTTCTCCTTTATCGCCTAAGGAAGCTCTACGCCTTTCCTCGCAAATATTGAAGTTGCTAAATGTTTCTGAAGACAAATGTTGGCAAGTGAGAAAGATGAAGAAAAGAAATGGAGGGCAGTGGGTATATAAAGGGAAACGATGATTTAGCTAGTGACAAGGTTAGAGATTGAAGGCGGCCAAAGAAGAAAATCCAATGCCACGTGATCAAAGATGAGAGGTGGTCAAGTCGCAGGTATGCGTGCAACGTTCTTGGAAGTTTGGTGATATTAATTTCTTGTTAGGCAACTATGTTGAATTCTTGGTTTGTAGCGGTCAAGATTTTTAATGTTTTCGAGTGGGACTCCATCTCTACAGCGTATTCGTATTTCAGCTCGTGGATTCACGAGCGCTAACTACACAATTTTAAATAATGACCTAAGATTGAATAAAACAAAAAAAAAATTATTAGTTTATGTTTATATATATATAAACTAATACTTCCTTCTCTTTCTTTTTAATATATATCAATCAATAGTAGGGAAGACATTGTTTAAGAAATCTAGATGGTTATGGCTAGGAGCAAGCAATATAGTATTTCAATTTTAATATATTTTCACTTTGAAGAAATTTGGATGATAGTATTTTTATTTAAAATTTTAACTTCTATACATAAATATTTTTAAACATTTCTATTTTTTATAAAGTTAGTATTGATTGATTGATTTATTTTTAAATATAGTTGTATAAATTTACTACAAACTTGTAGTTTTATAAAGATACATTAAATTATTAAATAATTTTTTATTATAGTTGTATAAAGTTACTCTAAAATTATTCTTCAACATTTTATATTTTAATTTTATATATGGTGTTTAATTTGCATAACTTTGATGTATTTTTATTTTAAGGATATTGTTACATAAAATGTCACAATCAGGAGTAGAGTTATGGTTAGGGTTAGGGTTATTGTTAGGGTTACAAGTAGGGTTATGGATAGAATTAGGGTTAGGGTCAAGGTTATAATTTGAATTAGAGTTAGGGTTTGAGTTAGCATTATATGGTGTTTAATTTGCATAACTTTGATTTAATTTTATTTTAAGGATATTGTTACATAAAATGTTACAATCAGGAGTAGAGTTATGGTTAGGGTTAGGGTTAGTGTTAGCGTTACAAGTAGGGTTATGGTTAGAATTAGGGTTAGGGTCAAGGTTAGAATTTGAATTAGAGTTAGGGTTTGAGTTAGAGTTAGAATTAGGGTCAGAGTTAGAGTTAGAATTAGAGTTAGAGTTAGGGATAGAATCAGAGCTAGGCTCTAAGTTAGAGTTAGGGTGAGAATTAAGATTAGAATTAGTGTCAGGGTTAGGGTTATGATTAGAGTTAGAGTTAGGGTTAGGGTTAGGGTTAGGATTAGAGTTAGAGTTAGAGTTAAAGTTAGGGCTAGGGTTAGGATTAAGACTAGGATTAGGGTTAGAGTTAAAGTTAGGGTGAGGGTTAGGGTTAGGGTTAGAATTAGATTTGGGATTAGTGTTAGGGTTAAGATTAGAGTTAGAGTTAGGGTTAGGGTTAGGGCTAGAGCTAGAGTTAGAATCAGAATTAGAATTAGGGTTAAAATTAATGTTAGGGTTAGAATTAGAGTTAAGGTTAAAATTAATATTAGGGTTAGCATTAGGGCTATAATTAAAGTTTACGTTAGCATTAGGGTTAGGGTTATAATTAGAGTTAGAGTTAGAGCTAGAGTTATAGTTAGAGTTGGGATTAGAATTAGGGTTATGGTTAGGACTAGAGTTATAATTACAGTTAGAGTTAGGGTTATAATTGGAGTTAGAGTTAGGGTTCAATTTAGAGTTAGAGTTAGAGTCAAAGTTTTCGTTAGAGCTAGGGTTAGGATTAGGGTTATGAGTAGAATTTGAGCTTGATTTAGGGTTAGAGTTAGGGTTAGGGTTACAATTAGAGTTAAAATTAGAGTTAGAGTTAGGGTTAGAGTTAGATTTACATTTAAAGTTAGGGTTAAAATTAGGGTTAGGGTTAGGGTTAGAATTAGAGATAGAATTAGAGTTAGACTTAAACATAGAGATAGAGTTAGGTTACGAATTAGGGATAGATTTGGGCTTAGAATTAGTGTTAGGGATAGGGTTAGAATTTGAGTTTGAGTTAGAGTTAAGCTTTGAGTTCAAGTTAGAGGTACAGGTAGAGTTAGAGTTAGGGTTTGAATTAGAGTTAGAGTGATGAAGGAGCATCTTGAGCTTTCTTGCAATCCTACATATTGTCAATATTTGGCTTTGGAGTTGTAGACTCGATCACCAAAGGTGTTGTGCTCGGTCATTGTTGAAAGTAGTGTTGGCCAAGGTGCTCGATCATTGAAGGGGCTTAGTCACTGAAGAGATTGATAGTTACTATTGCTTGACATTCTGTTGTGCTTGACATGTGTTGGTTGTTCGACATGTATTGGTTCCTCAAAAATGCTTCGGAGTTTGCTGACACTTAGTAGTATGTTGGTGTCGACTAGAATTCTTGATGCATGTAGCATGTGGTCATCATGTGGATCGATCTAAGAGTTGGTGTGGACCTATGTGTGGTCTTGGTTATCTCTCCTATGTGCATTTAATTAGTGTTGTAAACTTGGGGCTTTTCTTTAGTATTTTATGTAGTTATCACATGTTAAGTGTAGGTTAACGTGAGGGTTAACATTTTGTATTTAATGTTTGTTGTGAGCGGACTTGTGGCTTAAATATGTATTTAATTCAAGGAGTTTATTTAATTTCATAATTGCTAGGCAAACTTGTGGCTTATTTCGATATAAGTAGGGGGATCTTGTGGAGTCATTATTCATTTATTCATGGAGTGATTTTTTAATTTAGAGGGAGTGGATACTGAGTTCAACATGGAGTAGATAAAGAGTGAGTTTTCTTGAGTCTGTGGAAAGAGCACCGAATGCAAGGTAGTTTACAATAGGATTTTGGTAGAGTTGTGAGTTTGTGAGAAGAGTTAGTAGTTGTGGTTTAGAAACAAGGAGGTTGCTCAGTGGCTTTTTAGAACAAGTTGAGATCTTGGAGGTTTCTACTAGATTGTTGTTATGTTACAGATCTGGTCTAGCTAGGATTGAGTTGGATCTTGAGGAATCTTGTAGAAATATTTTGTAATTGTTGTTGTATTTGGCACTAACCTAGACAGCCTTATAGTTAGGTATATTGCATGTAAATAGTTATATATTTGAATAAAGTGTTGTGATTTGGTATCAGATCTTGCATTGTTGTTGTGTTTCTATTATGTGGTTATTTACTAGGGGCTAAGACATCTCCTTTGGGGATTCTCTTGCCTTGCACTACATCATAGAGTTAGTGTTAGAGTTGGATTTAAAGTTAGGATTAAAGTTAGCATAAGAGTTAGGGTTAGGGTTAGAGTTAGGGTTAGGGTTAGAATAAAGATTGAGTTAGGTTTATATATAGGGTTAGGGTTAAGATTAGGGGTAGAATTAGAGTTAGGCTTAGAGCTAAAGTTATATATAGAGTTAGAATTAGCATTAGGGATAGGGTTACAATTATAGTTAGAGTTAGAGATAGGGTTAGGATTAGAGTCAAAGTTAGGGTTTGCATAATTATTTTGGTCAAGGTTATTTTTGGGGTTACTACTACTATCGAAGTTGACAGTAGTGCTAATACTACACATTTAGTTAGTGTTATGGTAATTGTTAGGTTAATTTTTTATGTGGGTTAGTTCTAATAAAATGCTCATGATTAGTGCTATTGTGATACATATTATTATATATTTTTATAATGTACTTTCTCCTTCTCCCATCACTTCCCACTCTCTCTAGAGATTTCCTTTAATCACTGCTCTCTCTCTCTCTCTCTCTCTCTCTCTCTCTCACACACACACACACACACACACACACACACACACACACACACACATCTCTAAATACATCCCCTAATCTATCTCTCTCCCTCCTTACTCTCTTGATATAACTCCCCCCCTGCTCTCTCTCTCTCTCTCTATATATATATATATACACACACACACACACATACATATATATATGTATATATATATGTACATTTATATATATATGCACATATACACACACATATATATATGTACATATATATATATACATATATATATACATATATGTATACATATATATATACACACATATATATATACATATATATATATCTATATATACATATATACATATACATATATATCTATGTACATATACATATACATATATATCTATACATACATACATACATACATACATACATACATACATACATACATACATACATACATACATATATATATATATATATATATATATATATACATATACATATATACATATCTATATATACATATACATATATACATATATATATATATGTACATATATATATATATATATACACACACATATATATATATCTATATATACATATACATATATACATATCTATATATACATATACATATATACATATATATATACATGTACATATATATATATATATATACACACACATATATATATATACATATACATATATACATACATATATGTACATATAACATATATGTACATATAACATATATATATATATATATATATATATATATATATATATATATATATATATATATATATATATATATATATATATACATATATATATATATATGTACATATATATATACATATATATAAATACATATATATATATACATGCATATATACATACATATATATACATATATATGTATGTATACATATATATGTATGTATATATATATGTATGTATATATGTATGTATATATATATATATATATATATATATATATATATATATATATATATATATGAGCCCTCTCTTGTCTCTAGATATGCCCTCTCTCTCCCTCTCTCTCTCTCTCTCTCTCTCTCTCTCTCTCTCTCTCTCTCTCTCTAAGTATTCCCCGTATTAAAAATATAATATTATTTTTATTTAGTAGTAGATATAGGGTTAAGGTTGGGTATATAATTTACTAAATGCTTAGTACAATCACATATAGAGTTAGGATCCAAGGTTTACAATTTCATTTATATGACACTTAGTGTTATTCTTAGGGTTAGTAAGTGGTTAAATTTTACACTAAAACAAGGGACACAGTTAAGAGGAGTATGAGATTTAGGTACAGGGTTGGAGTATTTGAAGGAGAACTATGATCAAAATTGGGATATAGGTTTTGAAAGTGACTTGAACTATGTGGAATATTTTTAATTTTATCTTGTTCATGAAAGAGGAATTATAAGTCCCAACACAAGTAATAATATGATGTAAAAAGTGTGGAAAATAGATAAGAATCAATTTTATGGAAAACATTTCTCCATGATGATGTGAGAACATTATATATTGTTGAAATTTCAATAATGCTAATGCAAGTTTTATTGCAATGATTAAGAATTATAAATATGCCTATCATGAAGGACATCTATGTAGACTTCTAATTTTCTCTATTAATTAACATATTTTATAGCCATATCCATTGAAAACACATTTTATAAAAAAAATTTAAAAAAAAATTAAAAAAATCTTCATGAAAGTTACATAGAACAATGGGAAAACACAACTCCTAATACAAGTAATTGGAAAAAGTAAAATTCTAAAACTAGAGACAAGAATGAACTTTGTACATAACATTTATTAGAAATGGTCTAAATAAATGTCACATTCTTCAATGATTAGGATTGTATTGCGACCTTTATGTTGTTATTCTAATTTGACAATTTTTCAATAACCCAATGATAAGAATGAATATATCTAGGGTGTAGCTAATTCCCATATTTGACACACATTTTTAGATATTTGGGCCAACTATAAGGCTGAATTCCTTTTTCTTCAAGCTCTGCTAGACCTAGGTGGGTAGACCTTAGATTCTATTATGTGTCTAGTGCAAAAAAGCATAAATTTGAATCTATATACAACAAATAAAAAACCCAAATCCTTCTATACTTATGCAATAAAAGTAACATGAAATAACTAATAACATGACCTATGAACTCATGAGCTAAGTGAGGGTTAACCTTTTCAGCTCTAGAACATGAAAGGGAAAAGTTAAATTGATTATAAAATGATATTAGCATAACCCACATAGGAAACAATTAAGAAACATGTACATCCTTTAACTAAGCAGTGCCCTATCCATTGGGTATTCAATAATCACAACATACATCAAGATATTGATCTATCCTTTCACTTTGTGAATTAGATATCAATGTTCAAACTAAACCTCATACTCATCAAATCATTCCTCAAAATTTACAACCCTGTTAAGATATATCAACCATTTACTTGATTCTTTGAATCAATGGAAAAACACATCAAAACATACAACCCAAAGGAGTTGCAACTGAGATTTATTTTCTTTGTCCATAAATCATAAAAGATTACAAACAATAAAGATAGGAGACAAGAATCAAAATGAAACTATGGTCATTTCTTACTTTTGTATTCATTTCTTTGAGACAAATACATTCAAAATACATAAATATAACTCATAAAAACCATATAGATTCTAACTAAAACACTATAACTTTATTGTTGATGTTTATACAAGAGAGAATACTGATGATGTGGAAACATGGCTAGAGCTCTGCTTAATAGACTGGAACCAACTAGCCCTCTACAAAGAGAAAGAGAGAGAATATAAAGAAGAATGAGTAATCCTAAATCTAATATGAAACTACCACTTCCACTTGAATCTTCATCTATCTGTTTCTATAAAGAATCTCTCATCTTTCCTCTTCCAACTAAAAATGAGATATCCATCATTTTCCTTTACATGCTAATCAAAATATCTTCAAATAATGGATAAACAACTTGTTTGATAGAAGTCAAAACTGTTGCTAAAACATGAGCTAAATTTCCATTAATCAACTCCAATAGAAAAATATCATTATTAGAGTCATCCATGCTAGATTTGGAGAAAACCCATTTAAGTGTGTTTCCAGAAATTGAAAATGAACATCCAAGGTAAAAATAACTCTGTTTGAGAATGCCCCATTTTTTCAAAATTATGAATCACTTTTAAGTGTGAAGACCTACACAAATTTTGATAGAAATCATGGATTTCTCATTTCAAGACCTTTCCAACAGTATATAGTAGTTTCCCTTTTGGCCAAAAATAGTGCCCTAGTTGCTCATTTGAAGTTTTGGGTCACAAGGAATAAACATGGTTTACAATATTTGAAAATATATTACCTTTCAATAAAGTTTCAACATTTGAAATAAAAGCCCCCTTAATTTGGAAAGAATGCACATTCAAAATGGAGAGATGTTATTTTAATATTTAATTATAAATTTAACTTAAATTTTTCCTCCAAACATTCTCCTTATTCAAATCTAGCCAAACTTGAGTGACATGTGGTGGCCTATGATTCGATGCTCATATCCTTGTCATCTTGACACTTCAACTTATGTGTGACCCACGATACCTACCCTAGTCACTCATTTGAAGTTTTAGGTCTCAAGGAATGAACATGGTTTACAATATTTGAAAATATCTTACCTTTCAATAAAGTTTCAAATTTTAAAATAAAAGACCTGTTCATTTGGAAAAAATGCACATTCAAAATGGAGAGATGTTATTTTAATATTTAATTATAAATTTGACTTAGATTTTCCCTTAAAACATTCTCCTCAGTCAAATCTAGTTTATATATTTTAAAGTGTGGCAATAATTCCTTCATTTTTCATCCTTTTACAGGATTGTAGCATACAAGAAACAACATTTTCAAACATCAATTTGGGCATTGACACAATTGGTGAGGATACACCTCTAGAAATGGGTTTGGAAAGTGAGAAAGTTGGGCACGATGATTTTTTCTTATTGGATAAATCACAGAGTTCTTGTGAATTAATAAATGTCATAGTGATATCATTTGTTTCTATTTGCATGAAGCTATATTAATATAATTTGGATAGACAACCTAGCTTTCGTCTAAGCCTAGTTTACAATTACAAGGAGCGAATGATGATGAGTGAGGAAAAGAGGAAGTGGTTTGAACTTATGGTATTGATGCTAATGTAGACATGTTATGTCGGGGTAAATTGGTAGGTAAAGGCATCATTGAAGGTGTGGGCAAGGATGTTATGTTCCACATCAAAGGACTATGTGTAGGGGTTCCAAAAGTGAAAATTGTAGAGGTTATTGACATGAACGCTAGGCTGCCCTACCATCATTCCTTTTCTAAAGTTTTAAGTGACTCATTAAATTCTTTTGATGTGTGGAACATATTTAAGCTATCCTATAATACACATTTGATGCATCATAAGGTATTATTCTATCTCTTTTATTTTTTCCTACATTAATAGTATATTTATTTCATTTATTTAGAGGAAGCACTTATCCAACTTGTGTGCATAAGTTTAGGCTAAACTGGTGGAAACATTGAAGGTGGTTGAAGAATCCAACGATCTTCATCCTAAACTTAAAAGATGTTGCCTCAAAATTAAAATTTTAGGTATCACCACTCCAATAGTGCACAAGGACCCCAAGAGGCACTGTAGATTTAATGAAAGCATCAACTCAGTTGCCCAAAATAGAGGGCAGAGGAGGAAATGAGGTGGTCTCACCTATATTAGTATTGTACGCAACATCACTAGTAGGGCTACTAAGAATTGCGATAAAATTTCTCAATATCTACCATTGGATTTGACATGTTTTCATATTGCACAATCATTTCCTTAATATTTGTTTAATTTGTTACCATTTTAAAACCCATTTTCTAGTTGAGTTTGATCGTTGAAACTATGCATTCTAATTTATACATAAAATATGTGGTGAACAAGGGAAATCTTTATTTTTTCTGGCATAATTGGTGAATGTCATTTATTTCTATAGTGATGTATGATATAATAATTGCACATGTAATGGATTTGAATTCTTCTTTTTGTTATAAACTTGTTTTAATTGAATAATTTAAATCATATTATGGTTATTGTACAAAGGGGTTATAGTTATAATTATTTTCTATTTAGTTTTGTTCTATTTTCTTTACGTATTTTATAAGAGTTGCAATTTCTTCAAAGGGAATTCTTTATTTCATTCATATGAACCTGTGTTCTACAAATGTGATTGTTTATTCAAATATTAATTGAAGCTGAAAGATGGACTCCCTTCATCTACATGTACTCCTACGCCTCACTTTCCCACCACTCCTTTAAGGATTTAGGTAAATAAATAGAAAAATAGTTTTTGTCTACTTATCTATATTATTTGAGGTATATATTCTATTATATAAATACATATTTATTGCACACAATTTGAACCAGTATTGCCTTTACTCAATGTCCACAATACTATTTAACTTGTATTTTGTTTTCTTTAATTTTTTGGGTTTTTGTGTCTTATGAACATGTTGACACCTAGTTTGTAGTGACAAAATCTACATACCCCTTCCCATGATGCAGACTACTTAGTCCTCATCCTTGGAGACTATGTTGATCTTTATCAAGGTAATATGCTTGTTGGTTGGGGTGTGGTATTAAGGAATGATACGGTTCCAAATTTCTATACATCCACAATGGATGTCCCACTAGGAGCTATGATTTTTTTTTAAGGAAGTCCTTATGAAAAAAGATTTTCCTTCTTATACTGGTGGATTGGACTTTGAAGATATCTTTCTAGAAGCTGATGGATCCATTCAATTATGGAACATCTACAATATAAAAAAATTCATTAGATCTGGTGCAATAACTAATTTAGTCTTCAAAATATTTTATTTAATTGCATGGTTTTAGTGATTAGTATATTTCTTAAATTGATGTCGGTCCTGTGCATTAACTCTTTCATTTTGTGCATAGGTAAAAAATGGTAGACACAAGGCAAAAGAAAAGGGGAAATCATGAAAATCATGGTTTTCTCCTAGGAGGATTGCACCAATGTGTGTGGCTCATTTGCACACATCAGGGACACAAAATGATAGCACAATGTTTTATTATAGAAAAGGATATTTTTAATTAACACCAATGTAGCTCATAGTATTCTATATTCAAATATTGGTTGTCCTCCATGCAAGTGTAGTTGGTATTGTAGCTATATGGTCTATTAAAAAAAAAAATCGAGGATAGTATGCAAGGTACTGAACAATGTAAATGAACATCTCCAGGCATAAAGGTCTCATGAATTTTTTTTTTCATAATTAATTTAGGGTCATCTCAAGTATCAAGTTTTACTTATATTGTATTAAAAACTTCCATGAACAAATGTATATAGATATTATAGATATTAATTTCTTTCATATTGATGTCTTGTGCTTATACTATTCATTCAAATTTGACATCGTAAATGGTTTTAAATATTATCATAATTATTAAATCAAGACCATTGTAACTTGCTAGAGAGGAATTGTATTGATGTTCAGCTAACTCATGTTAGCCATCTAGTGAATCAATGAATTGAAAGGTTAATTTTACTCAAATAATAATTTATACAATTGTAAATTGAAATGTATAGTAAAATTTTCCAAAAAATCTTCAATATGATGGATGTCTTAATGATTTTATCTTCTCACTATATTAAGAGGATACTCCTACTTCTAGTCATCAATATTGAACAAGTATTTTTCAATTTTTTGGAACCTTCATTTCTATTCATTCTATTTTGAAAAATGAAAATTTTGTTTTATTTTGAAGGATCTTTTTTACTAAACTTCATTATTGGAAAAGTAAGAATAATTATTATGTGTTGATGCAGTCATGGGTAGTGGAAAAGATGTCTATAGAAAAGAATCTCCACATGAATCAACATCTAATATCCCCATCACTACAACTGTAGGATTGTCAAAGTCTCCCACTTTTGGTAAGCATTGAAAGATCAATGAGTCATCCACCAGGAAGAAACAACAAAATTTAGATGAAGTGCCTCTATTTGGTTTATCAAAATGTGGTGGTTTTAATGGGCCAAGAAATTTTCATAAGAATATAGGCTCAAACAATTCCACCCTAGACGACAGCTTGAATAGGTCACTTCAACTTATGGAAAAACATAGTCAGCTTCAAGAGAAACATATTTCTTTGTTTTCATAGAATTTAGTTGCATGTGAAGCAAATAGAAATTCCTATAGTTTCAAAATGTATAATCGGATATGAAAAATTCAAAATTGGAGATGATAAACAAAGATCTACATAGGATGCTTAAAGAGGTTAAGGAGAAAAATATAGAATACAATCTTGAACTGCATGAACACTAGCTGGTCATTCACAGTCTAGAGGAATCTCTTGCTAAGAACAAGAAGATATTCTTGGAGTCTACCTATAAGTATGATGAGATGTTAGATGTTTTGAGAGGTCAAGTCGGAGGATAGAAGGAAAAGTACAATGAGGTTGTTAGTTTTCCTTCCAGTAGAGGCCAACAGCCAACTTCCACTCCATCTTCAATGTATGAATGTGATGGTGCATCAAAACATGGGTATATGTACATATGTAATTCAATAGGATAAGCCTATATTTGGTTTATTTTTATTTGAAATGAAAATCCTAGTTGTAGTAAACAATGTCATATGAACCAAAGCGTAATGTTTTGTCAAACAAAGTGAGGTGTATTGACCAAAAAGGGCACCATTGGCATTAACATATGTCAAATTGGTGCATTTTGGATTGATATATCAATAATATTACATACACTCATTATGGAAATAAATAGATACACACCCACATTTTTTCTCAGTTTGTTAATGAAATGACATTGTTATTTAAATCTTGGTGCTCTTATTTTCAAATAGTAAATAATGGATGGATTGATAAGTATTTTTTCTTAAGTAATTATTTCATATCATATTACTTCCGATTGTAATGTCATATGATGTGGAAGTTATTAATATGAGGATTATTGTTGCTCATTTAATTTGATACACTACTTGATGCAACACATGTGATGAATGGATGCAAGTAATTACAAATGAAGTATTTATTTGCTACGAGATTTGTATGTGTCACTATAGTTTTTTTTTTTCTAGTTGGTTGGAAGTAGAGGTCATTTTCTTTTTCTAAATATGTTTGCATGACTATTAGGCTAGAATACAAAAATAAAATTGACATGAAATGGAAGATATCTTCTACAGAAATCACTAAGGCAAAATATACTTTCTTGTCAAAAACCATATTAGAATCGGTTTATGAATACCTTTACAAAGAACTTATGAAATTGAGAAATTGATCATTAACAACAAATAGGAAGTATACAAAATTGATAAGTATGAATTTTAATTTATAATTTTCTTTTATGTAGGAATCTTATATATACATGGTTGACAATAGTGTTCCATTATCGTATGTCAAAATCTACAAAAGATGTAATCTAAACAATTTTGACATATTTTGTATACCTTCTACAATCATTACTATCTTGTCAATTTGATAAGAGTTTAGATATAAATTACAAAGATGTTGTTCATAGTCCTCATCCTTGTAAACATACACATATCTTGTTGGCACTTCCATTAAAAATTCTTGTCAAGCCATTCTGTTTGTTACTATCAACATGTGATCAGCCATGTCATCAATGGTCTTCAACTCAAATAGCTCTGTAGACAAAATGTCAGCAAATGATGATCTCCATTACTAAAGTAGCAATTGGAAAACCATACTTAAGGATGCTAGGCAATACATCTGTAATATCACACTTTAGTTTCTTCATGTCAAAGCATAATTTCTCAGCCCAATCTACATGTTCTTTCAAGAAGTTGTTTCCAAACCATTCATACCCTAAGTTTAGAGTGTCCCATTTATCTTCATGTCCTTTTTGATTTTTACCTCTAATCTCTTGCTATCTTGTATAGCTTGGAAAGTGCCCAAGCAATGTACCCAATACTTATCGACCATCATCACTAACTTGTGCATCTATTTTTAAAAATTCTAATTGTGAAGTCATCCAACTAATCACATATTTTTGTAACTATTTTCTCCCAATCCTATGCTTTATTGTGCTAAAAAATTACATCTTTCATGCCATTCATATCTCTTTGTTTAGCATCATAGTCTATTGTAACAAAATTAAAGCCTTTGTATTTCCCTTCCCGCAACATAATAGATTTTTTTTTCCATGATAATTTGTACTTGTTCATAATTTTGAACAACTCATCTAAGTGAGCCTAGTTCTTGGTTGTAATAGTCACATTCAGAAATGCCATGTGTCTTGGATCTATTATGCCTTTTTTTGGATTTTTATTTCACATAGTGCTTCATTACTTTCAATCAAAAATGTTCTTTCATCTGTTTGATCTTATCTGTGTGGTAATAAAGCTTTCTGGTATGGATCCTTCACTGATATGTTAACAAGAATTTTATAATCCTCCATTTTACAAACTTTCCCTCCATATTTTTGTTTTACATAACATTCATGCACTGATGCATATTGCAAATGACAACCATAATATATGAGAATACATGCTTCATTAACTATTTCCCTAGAGTTCTATGGAGCTATGTCATCAAGTTCCTTTTGCACCTTATCCTGTAACATTTCCTCTTTAATTTCAGTCTCTAACTTATTTAAATTTTCTCTGAACTAGCTTTGTCTATGCTGAAATAATAAAGATCTAAACTCATTGGAATAAATGAAACCATCATTACATATGAACTGGTTATGTTGAATTTTCATAATATCAACTAATCATACTATATAAAGGGGTTCCAAACTCAGTTTTCTTGTAACAATGTCCCCTAAAATATGTTGATGTTCATCACCACTATCTTATCTTTCTTCTATGTCCTCCACCTATATTTATTGTTGATATGATAGATGACCAATTTTAATTACTTCCATATTTTTCACCACCTATTGTCACAGTAGAGCAATTGGAATATTCTTCAAAATCTCATATATCTCTTCTAACAATTTCAAAGCTTTGCTAACTGGATCTATGATACCACTGAGTAGGTCTTTATTAATCTTCCCTTTTCTTAATTTCCACTCGAAATCTCTCTGTTTTGTACATCGTATTTCTGCTAATGGCTTCATCCCTTTGCAAGTTCCTAATTAGATCATCAATTAGTGCTACCCTATGTTCAATAAGACATAATTTTTGAGAATCCCTTTCCTTTTCTATATATCCTTTGGATTGAATGTTATCCTTGACTCACTTTGGGTCGATCCATATCTTCTAAGTATCTTAGTAATACAGTCATAACTTTAGGATATCGCCAAATGACCATGTGCCCTACAAGAATGAGTGTTTTCTCTTTGAAGTCATGTGCTATGTATTGGAGACTATCATTTTCTAGATACTTTCCAGATATGTGATAAGATTAGGTTCTATTATGGGGAGTTTGTTAAGGTATACTTCATAACCATATGCTCTAATTCTACTGAAATTGTTAAATGCATACCAATCACCCCAATTGTGGCCTGCTAGGCTATGTCGACAAATGGTTCAAGCCTTGGGAACATTATTATCTCCTTTCAGAGGGTATGATTTTACTTCCCCCTTAGCAATTTCATAAGTGGTTTCCCAAAGTTCTCTTCAAAAGAAAAGTAGTCTGAAACCAAGCATCTCCATTCCCAAACATTGAGCCATAACTATACATGCTTCCTAAAATCTTGGATATCATAGTTTTTAATTAGTAGTCCTTCCCAAACATCATTCTCTTGGTCAAAGAAGAGTAACATATGCATAAAAAAAGAGTAATGCTTGAAAGACGAGTTGGATTAATTTTTTGCAATATGAGCAGGTCCTCATTTATCTTGTTAGAAATAAATGTAGCAAAATAAAAATTCCTAGGGTGGTTTTATTGTACATCAATTTCAATAACCATTAATGAATTGTCCATTAATGAGGGGGGCATCAATTCCAAATATCTATCCAACTATCATGTAAGTATATTGTAGGTGAGGGCAAAACATTTACATATCAAATGGTAGATTTTCATTACTCTCTAATATGGCTTTTGTACCTCCAATCTTTGGGCTATGGACATGAAACAAAAAAACCTTGTAGAAGGTCTCGATACAAAAATAGTCTTCTCTTAATTTAGGTATATTCAAATTATCTCTATTTGAAAAAAATTCTTAGTTATTGGTTTTATAATGCTAAATATTGGTTTACTAGGGTGTGATTTTGCTATCTTCATTTCTGGATCATATCTCTTTATAATCTATCCCAATAGTTCTTTATTGACAAATATATTTGGAACAACAAGTCTGCCTATATTCATTGTCTATCCTTGAAAAACAAGGTGTCTTTCGAATCTTTTGTTGTAATTTAAAACAAAAATAATTCATATCATGTCTTCATTGTCTATACATCACCAACCTCTCCACACCTATCTTCAACTCCCACCTCCCCTACCTTCACTCTTTTCAAATTTTTAGAAGATGGTGGTAGATGGTCCAATATGTCTTGTTTGAGATGCCTCCCCTCTGCTTTATGCCTCTTACAATTTTTTTATTCAGCAAACTGCAACATTTGAACATTATTTTTTGTCTTTTTCGAATTTTCTTTCTAGTTGACAAAGGTTTCATTTTGTTTAAGTTTTCCAAGTTAACCTATGAGAAAACAAATGGTTATGACCATATTTGAATATTAGTCTTTCAGTCAAACAATATCCATTCATATATATTTAGTGGCATTGAATAACCATTCTTAATTGTCATTCAACAAAACATAGGTGGGGTAATACTAAACCATTAGTTTAGTTTATTTCTTAAATCTTGAGTGGAAGGCATAACTCACCTAAAAGTTATTATGAAACCCTAATTCCACCAAAAAATTATCAAATGTTACGACACCCCATTTTTATATTTCTTTGAATCCTTGCCTCACTCAAACCATCGAATAATCATTTCATATCCCTCATTTGATAAGCCATTTAACCCTTAATGAGAAGTCATTCACACAGTTGCATCATAAACCTCAATCATTAGAAACTTTATTTTTTCCTTCAATATCTCCTTTTGATTGTGTAATCATCAATTGTATAACCTTCATGACCATGAACAATTTGACATTCAATTAAGTTATGAATGCCCTAACAAAATTGTTCCTCATTGTTATGACATTCAACAAATCAATACGAATTAAAAATAGGAAAAAATATCATAGCTTCAACAAAACTCTAGATTGAAGAAAACCCTAGGTTAAACAAAATCCTATCTTGAACGAAACCCTTGGTTAATACAAAACCTTGGATTGACTTCTCTGTATCTTTCTTCGATGCCCTACCTCACATGAAATTAGAGGTTGGAAACCATTGAAGGTTACTCATTTTGGATGACACCTTTGAAACAAGGAAAATTTATGGTGAATTCTTGGAATACAAATAATATTCTCACTATTTAATCAATGCATAAGAGAAATGCATAAATTGAACCATGTTTTCATCTCCATAAATTGAACGATGAATTTATTCTACATTTTTTATTTAACCCCCATCGCTTGCTAACATTATGTACTTACGAGTTCATTGCTACAATTATTATGTATCGTTCATGTGTGAAGGGAAAATGTAATTGGAACTATTGAATAAGTATTTGTATCCCTAATTTGACTAACCATTGAAGCATCAAAGAGAACTCATTCGCATGGTCGCATCGTAAACTTCAATTGATAGAAGTTTTGTTTCTTCCTTTGAAACACTAGTGTTCTGCATAGTCATGGGGTTACATAGTTTCAATTTATATGATCATGTGCAATAGTTAATAGTTTTATACCTTCATACTTTACATAATTTTAAGTTAAATGATCCTATGTAGCATCAATGAAGAGTGTTTCACACCTTCATTCCCTCAAACATGTTTATTTTAAATGAGCCCGCAAACTTTGCAATGATAGATTTTTGCACCATCTTTGACTTCCACAGTATATTAATCTGTGAACATGCAAATGAGAAAAATAGTCAATGGTGGCTGCATGTCTCATATGTGTGTAATAAAGTGAAGAAGGATAAATTTTTGAAAGCTAGCGAAAAATTTGTCGGATAAAATCAATACATGTACATTTGAAAAATTTATGGGAATGACAGGCCACGATGGTATACTTCAACCCTAAGCTACTTATAATTCACTCATAATGGTCGAAGCATGACAACATTACATAGTTTTTATTGTTTGACCTATTTTTCTCTCAACTACAGAGATGGGGGAAAGCAATTTTGGGGCTACAAATTGTGGAGAAACTGATTCAGGAAGCAAGTGTGTATATAGTTAAATACTATTCAATTAAAATCTAAATTTGAATTTGTAGAATTTGATTTATTGTATGAAATTTTTGTGTCATGCAAAGTGTAATTTGGTGGTCCTGACATTGCATTTTTGCGACATGTATTGTGCATTATCATGGGGAGGAAACAATATCAATTCAAATTATGATGAAGGAAAGGTATTTATTAAAAAAATGTGCACCCATTATTATGCTTCTTGAGTATGATAATGCTTGGTAGAAATTTTGCATGCCTTTACAATTAATGCCTTAACTTGTATTGGTTTTTTGAGGGAGAGGAGGCAAGAGCCTACAACATAATGGTAAATTGTGAGCCTCTTATCAAAGAGGTCATGGGTTCGAATCTACCTATGCTTAATAAAATAATAATTAATAATAATACAAAATAATTAATCTTGACTTCGGCCTCTTACCGATCAAAAAAAAATATTGAGGAAGAGGGAATGAAAGCAGACAACTTTTCCAAAATTGTTAATATTATGTATGGTAAAGTCTTCCCTCTAGCAGATTTTCTATAGTTCCTCTCTTCTGCCTTATTTTAGTTTCGTGTGATAATTATTTAGATTTTCATATATTTAATTGTAATAAATATTTATATTTAATTATAATTAATATTTGTATTTTCTCATATTTAATTGTAATAAATATTTAGATTTTCTTATATTTAATTGTAATAAATATTTATATTTTCTTATATTTAACTGTAATATATATGTCGAGAATAACTTCAATCTCCTTTGTGCAGAGTCTACTTTTCATGCAATTGATATCTCATAAAGTGCTACTGATCTTAATCGAGTTATTCTATGGTATATATTCTTTCTTCATATCGCTTGATTCCCTTGGGTGGTGATAAATGAGACCATTTAATTCGTGCTAGAGTTAAATTTACATTCTTCCCAAGACCCGCTTTCTAGAACCATCGTGAGCTAGCGATGGTATTTGCATGTTCAAAGAGTTAATGATCAGAACAAATAGCTTCAGACATATACATTATAATGTCACCTATATCAGAAAATGATATAGTTTATCAAATTACTAAGAAAGCCCCCAGTTACAAAATTAGAGACATTTGAATAAATAGAGGATGAAACTCCAACAAACTCCATTACCTATATTAAAATTTTGAATATATAAATTTCTCATTAAGAAATATATGATTGAGGAAAATGTATTATTTAATTTAATTTTCTTTATTCAATCATTTATATGTAGAGATATTATTTTTCTCAATATTAAGAATAATATGACTTCAATAAAATTCAAGATAAACTCTTTTAATAATAACATAACCCTAGATTCAAACGTAAAACATATTTCAAGGCTATCAAATGCTTGCTTTTATAGAGAATTATGCACCTTCATTAAATTATTACTATGAAATAGGCAAGGCAATTAAATACTTATCTAATTTGAATGAGATATACCTTAATATCATGTTCTAATATGAGGTTCTTGAGAATGGTTATTCTAATGAATAACCTAAAGAAAAGAAGACATAAGTTTTCACATAATGTTCCAATAAATTCTTTTAAATAATGATGGGCTTAAAATTTCCAAAATGAAGATTTAGAATATAGATACTTGAAATATACTCTCAATGTAAAAATTTAGTGCTTGGAATGCTTACCTAGAGTGTTTTGAATGTATAATTACTTGCAATCCAACTCCTCATGCTTTGCTCATGAAATTCTTCCTTTGGAGTTAACATCATATATGATGTAGGCCCTCCCTCAACTAGTTTATCCTACATCACCTTTTCATTTATTCACTTATCACAGTTATTGGATTCCCTCTTCCTCACTTTGCCACCTATTCTCACAATTTGTAGACCCAAACACTTACATATACTCACAAAGAAGTATAAAATAGGCAGAGATTCAATGAGATGAGAATACAACAAAAAGACCCATAAAGTTTGTGAATTAATAATGATATTGAAGCACTATTCCATCTCGAGCTTAACTCAAAATAATTACACTTTACTATCCAAAAATCTTTCATCCTGTACAAGATTACATAAAATATTGTCACTTTTGCTAAATGTCTTGTCATAGTTAATAAGCACCCTATTTTCATGAATAATAAAATCCTCATGGCTACAAAAGGAGGTACCCTTAGTTACCTTCAAGTTAGCAAGTGAATCAACAACTTTGTTCTCCTCTCTGTGTACAGATGGGATATATAAACTTTCTCCAATTTACTAAGAAGGGCTTTAACTTCCTTTATCTATCTTATCTAGGCCACCAAGGGGAAACACCTTTAGATATACAATTAGGAATACTAAGGGAATTTCCTTTGATTTGTATTCTTTTAGGTTTTAAATTTCTAGCCAACTTAACCCCATTAAGAAGACCCACTACTTATGCAACATGGTTGGTTTGGGTTCCTAATGGAACAACCATGGCTTTAATCAAATTACCTTACATTCATTCCTTATTATTGCACCACATCGTCGTGATTACCCTTAGTAACTCCATCAAAATTCATTTTGATCCAACCAGGAGGAGGATGGATCCATCTTGTGCATTATTCGTCTTTCCTTTGATCTCATTTTCTTATTTCTTCTTTCGGTAACTATTTCGTCTTATATTGAAATCCCCCTTTTCTTTATATGTAAAGTTATATTTTCAAGAAACATTGTTCTTGATCTGATTATCTAGGATTTGGAAAGGTTGTTCTTCATTCCTGAACACTCTATTGTTCCTTTCCTTCTAGAGGGACCATAAAACATGGGGAGCACAAGCATTAAAAGATTTTTGTCTATGCTAATATTTCTGTAATTATCCAATAGAGGTTCAAAGCCTTAAGAATTTACATCCAAATATGTGAAGCATAAGAAAAATCAATGAAGATGTAATCAACGGACTTTGCCTAAGCTTCACAAAGAAAGCACCTCATAGGAAAACACATATCTCTCTTAGTGAGGTTATCCAAGGTCAGATTTTATCTTGGAGAGCAAGCCAATAATTTTTTTTTTTATCTTGCGAATAAAATTATTGTTCCAAATTGAGGCTCGAATAAGAGGCAGACTATCTATCTTAGTCATAGCCCTGATGACTAAAGAAAAATAGAAACCACTCGAATGGTCTCACGATCGGACCCACTGACCTTCTTTCCAATAGTCTGCCACTTTGACTTCAAAGTGATGAAGATATCTTTTGATTACCATATTATTGTTTGTAATAAAAAATAAGGGTTTTCCCATTAGCCATCAATTTTTCCAAAAGTCAATGGCAAGGCCGTCTCCTCGTTTCGATCGAGCTTTTAGGAAGGCAGTTTCTTCATCTTGTTGGAACCCCTTCTAGAAGATAGAACCCGACATCATATCCTCATTAGAAAATTCATAATTTCCCAATTGTTAATTTCATAAATAATTCATAAATCAAAGTGACATCCTAGTTTAAATATATTTGTTTAAATGACTTCTTGCCTTATAAAACATGTAAATTTTCATTTAGCTTCCATTTTCTAATCAATAGAACAAGATTTCATTCTAAAATCAAAATGTTTCTATTATAATCTCATAACTATTTCATTAATTAAATTTTAATCCTTTCATTTTCTACTTAAACAACCAAAGTTTTTTTTAATAATTAAGACTTTTTAACTAACCTACAAGATAATGGGAATCAATGTCAAATTACAAAATACAAATAATTTTATTATAACTTCATACTTACATTGTAATCTATAAAATAAAGTAGACCTTTATATTATTTAAATGAAATAGAGCTAGACAATAAAATAGAAATATTTCTAATAATATTTTTTTTTGGTTAACTACAATATAAAATTAAATGTGCTTTTTCCTATTGTCAATAAAAATCATACTAAAATATACTTTGAAAAATAAAAACTTTTATTTCAACTAATTGTTTTCTTCATTTGCATTTTTTATCCTTGCACCATACCTTATAGGGTGGGATGTTATTATTGACAAATTAATTTAGATGGATGAAATGTTATTATTGAAGTTAGATGACCTGTTATCTTTGAATTCTGAAAGAGATGTAGCTAGTACTATGACTTGGGGATTTCAAAAGCTACTCAATTACTAAAAAATATGAAGTGTTTCAGAAAAATAGTATTGTTATTGTACTTCCATCAAAGATAGCTTATTCTATAACATGCAATCAAGATTATAAAGGCAACTACAATCTGATTAATTTTTGCTGTTAAAATCTGAATAAAATCTCTTTGAAATATTAATTCTTACTGCTGATTTTTTTTTATAATGGTCATCATTTTAGACCAAACAAGAGTACATACAGAATTTTTAAAAAAAATAGTTGCAGGTCCAAGAACATATCTTCACCGTGTTTACAATTTTGTTTCAGTTACAACCAAACACTAACACATACTATTCTTCCTTCAAAATATAAATGACCCCATTACGTTTTGCACGACCTAACTCAGGTACTAGAAAGGCCCAAAAGGATCTCCAAACGTAAACTGAATATTCTTGTAGTTCATTTACATGCTGATCAGCAATAGGGAATACTATCTAAAAAAAGTTCTATTGGTAGTTATCAACAAACAAACATTAGTGAAAAATACAAAGTTGCTTTCCACTTCAAGCAGTATTCATGTATGCTAAGGGAAAGGTGAATAAAAGAGAATTAGTGTTAATACAAAAAGCTCGTCTAAAATTACAAGTATTATTTAATAGTATGTGCTACTTATTCTTAAACTAAAATTATCCAAAATTAATTATAATAAAAATATAACCGGCCTAGATTATATCATACGAAGTCATTGATAAATTCTAGCAATGATATGATAATCCATCACAAATCTTATGATGCTACTTTAGTTATTCTAACATTTATGGCTCTAGATGGATTTCGTTAGTTTGATGGTTTTGACATAGCTCTCAAATTGACTTTAGCATATGAATAAAGGAGCCTTGAATCTCAATAGATGTATCCAAGCCACTCTTTGTTTTTTTCATAATCTGAAGAAAGTCCCTAGTTTATAGCTCTATCTAGTAATCCAAATTCATATTTACACAAATCTGATATGTTTCTTCGGAGCATAACGTGGAAGCATTGCATGATTGTCTCAACTTACAAATTGTGAGTGAGTGTTTTTAGAGCTACTGAATGGAATCTGTGTTGTATTTTATTATTAGAACAATTACTGGATGATACTAATGATGTTATCATAGGAAAGAGAGTACGATTGTACATGAATAAATTCCTCGTGACATACAAAATTGTGTGGTATTAAAGGGGAAATTGAGAAGTGTTTAAAGCAACGTCTATACAGCCACGAAAATGCACTTCCATAGGAAGGAGAGGACTTAGTTAATTTTTTTAAAAGTTAGAAAAAGCAATGTAAAGGAAGTGCATTTTTGTGGCTGTATAGCCACGGGTAGTGTATAAAAGTTGAAAAAGACCTCAATGTGAAACAAGTACCACGAAGTGGTCATGTACATGGCTTTACTACTTAGTTAATAATAATAATTATTATAGTTTATATAATAAATTATATAAAAATTCAGCTCTATTTGATTCGATGTATTTTAACTATTATTATTTCACAAAATATTATAATGATAAAATGAATCTTACTTGAAAGAAAACAAATATATTTTCTATAATTATAATTTTTATTGATATTTATTTATATAATTATTACAACATAAATATAAAATAATATTATATTATAATAGATATATTTTGATTAATTTTTATGAAAAATAAAAAATAAAATATTAAAATAATTTAAATTTTCAACTAAATATTTTCAATTTACTATCTTTTAAACAACATTATATTTTAAAAATATATATTAATGATTTTGAATATTAATATTAGTGGGAGAGTTTATGATCTTACATTTTTCTTAATTTTAACCTATTGCAACATTACTTCTAATTTACCATATACTTTGCTCGGCATAAGACTTTAATTTGGTAAGCCAATCACATAATCAGAAAATAATTTTGAGAAATTATAAATTTAAAAATATGGTAGTCATACAATAGAAATATCAAATTTATAATAAAATAGAAAAAATAATAGATTTTGATTCGTAGAAACATTAAGTTTTAATCACAAGTTAAGGGAGTAAATCCATAAAGTGTCACAATAGTACTTAACCTTTCGACAAGTACAAATGAGTGTCTACTATGGTTCAAAGGGAAAAGAAAAAAAGCATAAATGCTCTTAAAGATAGTGAAGCTATAGAAATTCTTCCAATAAATGATAGAAAATAAAGACATATATATATATAATGATGATGATGATGATGATGTGAGACTTATGCTAATGAATCAATGGTATTTAAATGTTACCAAATTTGTGTTATCTATATGTTTAATGTTTGTTGTAGTATTGAGTCTATTTACATTCCCTCCACTATCACGTCCCTAATTTGCATGAACCTTTTTATTCTAATATAGTCAGAAAGGAAACACAACAATTTAAGTACCCATCTATTTGGATGACTGGATGAGCATTATTAAGTGTATGAAGAGTTATTGAGGAAAGGGCATAGAAAATCTTGTTCTCAACAATGATGTCTTTGTTAGGAAAGCTACATGCAGAAAACACTTTCCAAATGCCCATTTACAAGGGAAATATAAAAGATTTTAAATCTACTTTAGAACATTGAGATGCATAGGAAAAATGAGAGCATTGAAAAATAATATTCACTCAAAATAATCACAGAAGACCAAATTTTATGTGGGAAACCCTTTCCGAAAAAACTCACCACCCAAAACCCTTGAGAAACTTTTTATTATAACTTAAACAATTTACCTACAAAAAAAATTGGTTTTTGGATGAGCTCATAAACTCAGATCACCTTTAGAATCATCCTGACTTTCACACCCATTATAGCCCTCACGAATCTCATAGACATATATACATCTTGTAATTTGTTATGGAATTTTGTGCATTAACTATCAAGAAAAAAATGGTTACTAGTAGCCTTGGAACTCATCCATCCAATGGTTAATCATTCATCTGAAGGTCACTCCTTCATGTATCAGATGCCTCAAGTCACTTGGACACCTTCGATCACATAAATGCCTTCGATGATAGTCACTTGGACACCTCCAGTCATTTGGACACCTTTGGTCAAGTAGATGCCTTTGGTGACAGTCACTCAGACACCTTTGGTCGACATGTAGACACCTTTTGTCATGCGGACACCTTGGATATTAAGTCAGTCCCTTTGGCATACTAACTTCACCATACTACTACACTCATTGTGCTTATACTCATGTTCTTGTACCCATATGAGTTGACTAAGCATATCACATTGGCTTCATTGTACATGTATCTTACTATACATGAGATTAACTTGTCCAAGCAGCTAATATAATTGTATAGTGCCTCAACTTATGGTGTTTCACCATGCGTCCATCATTGTAAAAGTTTCAACATACGGTGAGAAATCACTATACGTGCTCATCACTCCCAATAATGTCTCACTTGATGAGGTATGTACTCATATCCATAGAGATACTTCACATGATCATGTCTTCCATTTGAACTTAACCTTGTCCATTTTCAGCAACATCACATTGAAGTGCAATAGAAAACTCATAAAATCAAGAACATAAACTAAGTACGCTACCCATGTACCATGTCCTTCTACCTATACTTCTAAATACCACACATTCCTCCTATTGAAACCTTCAACCATTCCAAAAAACACATCTCTAATCACAAGAGATAACACAATTATCTCCACCTCTAAGTTTCCATAAGAGCTTGTAACTATTCAATCCATGCCAACTTTGAATGCAACATTACAATATCACGAAGTATCCAAAAAATGATCAATGTACTCAAAACAAACAAACTAAACCAAAATCAACAAGTCAAACCTCCAACCATAGTCTCAGGAACATAAACATGAAAACATCCATTATCAAAGACTTTGTTGAGTGCTCAATATGTCAACATCTTTAGTCACATGAAGATTAACATCTCCAAATAGTACTTCAATAAATATGAAAAGATCCTTCTACAACATCATAATCTTGTGTCATAAACATCTACAATACCAATGAAGACCAATTATTTCATCATTTGCAACAACTCCCACTAAACTATCACTAGTACATTTGGATTTTATTTTTTACCTAAATTTTGGCTGATAGGTCAATTTGTCTTGTCAAATTCACATTTTTTTTAATATGATCCTAATAATATCAAAATTTCAAAGATACTTTAGTTTTTAGTCAAAATTTTGATGATGCTTAAGTTTATCATTGAAATTTCAACATTTTTGGGATATAAAGAAGAAAAAGAAAAGTGAAACTTCATTTTATTGTCATGTGGCAAAGTGTGGGAAAAAGTATTTAGTGTTGTTCTTAGGCGTGATGATGCTCTTCTCAAAATTCTTCAATGTAACTTCATGGTTTTTCTAGGTTGGGAGAATGCTAGGGAAACTAAAAGTCATTAAATTTTGATTGAATGTGTTATAATGTGATCTTTCCCTTCTTATACATGTCTTTTTTGTCATCTTTTTCAATAGAAAAGGAAGAAAACAAAAAGGAAAATGAAGGGTTTTCTATACACAATGTAGTACAGGTAGCTTACATACAACCACATTTTGGGCCCATGGGAGTAGTAGGAGGCTAGGTTGGTATAGGTGGCGTACATATATTAAAGCTAAAGGGCTTTCATTTGATTGTGAATCCTTCTATTAATCCATGTTGTAAAATACATATCTTGCAATCATAAAATATTAAGATCTCTATGTGCTTTGATATGTGTTCATTACCTTCAATAATTGAGCCACAAGTTGTGATTTGATATTTTTATCATATATTGTATATTATTATCCTAACAATCCCTTGAAACTCTGCATTTATTTTATTTTTCATGTCCATTTCTTGCTTCTCTTCCTTAATTTCATTGGGATGATACATTGACCAGCTTTCCCTTCCTAAAGTTTGGCCACATCCATTACCTCCACATAAAATTGGACATCTTTGGTCTTTTTAGTTCCCACCATAATATGGTTATGCAAATGAAAATGAAGCAATGCAATCATCTCCTTCTCTGCTCCTTAAAAAAAGGTGTTTTTAATATTTTGATACAAAGATATAAGAAAGCACATCTATGTTAAAAATGAATCCAATAGTTATGGTATTGTATTTAATTTATTCATTATTGCATCATTGATAAGAGTACATCTTATTCTTGTTCATATTATCTCTTTCTTTTGTTTTGTTCATTAGCCTCTAATTCAGAGTTGTCAATGTTATATCCAAATTCTTACAGACACCTATACAAGAACTCATATGATATTATGTACCATGTCATTAGGAAGGATATAACACTTACATAATGTAAAAACTTGTATTTCATGCCCAAAGATTCATATAGACCATAATTCTCCAATAGTCAAGATTAAGCATGAACACAAGCATATCTTACAACTCAATATTTTAAATTTTCAACCAAACACCTATAAATTTACAACATATAAAAGAATATGGAAAAATTTTAAGGCACCCCAACATAATTCTCCTCACCAACATCAAATTATAATGTTAGCTTATGCATCTAAAAAAGACTCTACACCAAATTATAATGAGCAATAGCTGATTCTTGAGTAACTCCATACCTAACTTTCAAAACTAAAGAATGCAAAATCTTATTCTACCATGACATGAAAGACAATTTATTATACAATATCAAAGTTCAAATAAGTAAATATGTACACCTCTTTTGAAGGATGACATACATACCACATTACTTATCAAAAATTATCTTTGGAAACCTCAATAAGTCATTAACATTTGTAATCCACAGATACTCAATTTCATTCAAATGAAAACACTCACAAGGATTTTTAAGGGTCCTCTTTTTAAGGAGTAATAAATGATTTCATTCCAAATACCTTTTCTTTTTTCACCAAGTAAAGTTCACCCCCCTCACAAGATATTTGTGAGTTTACAACCAATTAATCATGCACCTAAAGGAGTAACACTAAAGGTTCAAATCTGGCAACATGATAAAATTTTGTTAACACTACTAGAAAAATAGCATGTGTGATAATAACACCTACTAGTCAATCTTGCACCCTCCCAAGTCATTCAACAAATGAAACTTTCTATCTGCACCTCTACACAAGAGCACCTATTGATCAAGTTTTCATCTCACAAGGTTAATCATGCACTAGTATAAACTAAACTACAAATTCAAATCTTTCAAAATAACAATAACTATTTTTTGAAACCATTTACATAATACCATGTGTAATAAAAAAACCTACTAGTCAAGTTTACACCCTCCCAAAATATTTGACATAGATAACTTTCTATTTGTACCTAATTGCAATTAGAATGCCAATTGATCAAGTTCACACCTCACAAGATTAATAAAACACCATTAGTGAACATCATTATAAATTCATTCATTTTTTTTGAACATGACAACTCTTTTTTTGCCACCACTTTCATAAAATTATTTGCAATTAGAACACCTGCTAGTCATGCTTGTACCCTGTCAAGATATTCAACACATGCAACTTTCTATTTTTATCTCAATGGTATACAAACACTATGTGGTCAATTTTACACCTCACAAGCATGCTTGCACCTATAATAATGTTAAGGCTTGTGTCCAACATTTAGCATGCATGTTGAATAACCCAGTCAAATTTATAGAATGAAAAATATTGCACAATATTAAGAAACACTCCATGTTCTCTTCAAGAAATGTCCCAAGAGGTGGTGGAGCCCATGTTACACAATAAAATAATATTTCTCCTTGATTCAAGAATATTCAATAAAGTAAAAATTATTGGTATATAAATGAGTTCTTTAAAGTTTAGACACATTGCAATAAAAGCCATTTATGTTATCTTAATAAGACAAGCAAAGCATATAATAAGAAAATTTTCAAGCAAACATGCATATAATATGAAATTTTTGATGCATAATTACATCATCTATAGACATTCTTAATGATACTATACAATTGATCTAATTATTCAGCCTACAAAAGTAACAAAATTGTGAATGTTGAAGGATTTAATTGTATCCTTAGCACAATTTACTTGTGATTAAGAGGTCTTCACTACCTATGGACTCTATTGAATTTTTAGTGATTGATGCCTTTGTAGATATATTATTCATTATTATCTATATGTATAACAATTTCACATGTTAATTTTGTATGTTCATTTTTTATGGATTAAATCAAACTAGTTGTTGGTTCGGTATGGATTAATTTCCATATATTCTCCATCAAATCTAACATCAATAGGGATTGTAGCTTTTTAGGCACTAGCAATTATTTGTGCATTCCAAACATGATGAATAGACCAGCTTTGTTTGATAGTTAATGAGTTTTCTAAAATGCAATGCTGATTTGAGTTTGTATTCTCTATTCCCCATTGACTATCCCATAAAATTCACATATTAGTTAGGCAGCTACACATCATAGATAATTTGAATATTTATCCATAGATTTTTTTGAGCTTGGTACATGTCGATCTCAATATGTAATAATGTGAATAACACCTGGTCCAAAACATAATAAAAACCCACATCCAATGTTATTTACTACAAAGAAAACATATGACCTCTACATGTACCAATTATTTTCCATGAAGACACTACCTATGTCTCTATAGTGATATTATTTTAATGAAATCTTTTCTTATTATTATAAATATATTTATATTGCATAATTAATTTGATTTCTTTAGATGACACCCTCATTGAAGAGATACTAATATTTAATTATTTTGTTATTTTCAATTATATGCAAGATACTACTAATGCTTGTATATTTATATTTGATATAATTTTATAGCCTAGATATTTAGGTGTGTTGAAAGTCCATGCCTAACAATATGAACCCAAAACAAAATAAGGTGACTATTGCTAGATTGTGGTCTCAGTTCAAAAGAAAAGGTGATATAAAATGTTATTGTATTGCAAAAAATGCAAGGGCTTAAAGAATCAAATAATTCTAATCACAATAGCTCAAAGACATTGTAGGCAACATGATTACATTGGAGGGGAAAATGAGTTTTATCCTTTGATGAATGTGGATTTTGAATTGGTTGAACATGGAGGTGTGAATATCAAAGCATGAGGTAATACTCCCATGGAAGAAGAAGATCTTGAGATTGAGAACATAATTGAAGATGTTGGTATTGGTGTAGTTGATAATGTGCTAGAGAACAAGATTGAAGAAGATGTTACTAGCACAACTGATGAAGATGATGATAATAACACATCTAATGATGATGATGATGATGATGAGAACCTTGATATACCTTTAATTGAGAAGGAATATGAGCCCCTATACCAAGGCTCCCAAACATCACTTCTCTCCATTGCATTGTTGTTGGTAAACATCAGGGTTATGAATGGTATATCCAATGTAGCAATTTTTCATGTATGCTAAGGTATAGTATAATTTTTGTCATCTTCTATGTTAGTGTACTATTAATGTTCTTTATATTAACATTTTTCCCATAGGTTTATAGGTGACTATTTTTTACTACCATCAAACATTCTACCTCACTATTGCCAAGAATTATTGGCCATTATGAAAGATATTGCAATAGAGTATCCAATAATACATGTGCATGTCCTAATGATCATATTATATATCAGAAACAAAATGAATTTGTAACACAATGCCCTTATTCTCACATTAGTAGATATCAATTAGATCAAATAACCAAAAATGTGCCTCACAATGTTCTTTGGTACATTCTCATTATTCCATGTCTGCAATGGTTATTCAAGTGTACTATCTTGGCACATTTTATGGATTACCATGCATGTAATAGAAGTCAAGATGATATTATGTGAATATTTTCTAATGTTTTTGCATTTAAGGATGTAGAAGATAGGAAACCAATATTTAAAGAAGAACCTCATAATCTAAAGCTTTCATTGGTAGTAGATGGTGTACATCCATTTAAAGAGATGAGATCTATTTACTCACTCTGGCCTATTTTTGTTATTAACAATAGCATTCCTCCTTTGATGTCTATAAAGAGGGAGCACATAATGCTGGAAATGGTTGTACCAAGTATTTTTCCATTTAATAGTCATGTAAATTAATTTAGTAACACAATATCAAAATGACCATAATAATTATGTTTTGTTTATGTTCATTCAACTAGGTAAGTAACAAGTGAAAGATATGAATGTATATATTGAGCCTTTGATTTATGACTTGTTAAATTTATTGAATGGGGTCACTATCTATGACATTTGTAGACCAATTGGTGAAGGCAGTATCAATTCTATTGAATGCTTGTATAGACAATACATGATGCCCCTCTACTAACACATTTTTGTGGTATGTAAAATTGTTAACACATATTTTTGGCATGTAAGAGTGTTAATGCATTTTCATTGCATGTTTAATTTTCATGTGATAATTGTAAATATGAATCTTCTAATACACTTGTCATCCAATTATACACAATCTTGTAGCTTGTCAGACAAATGGAAAATTTGCATGTCCAAATTGTGGTCAAAAGATGAAATCTCATCATTTAAAAAGTTTAGGAAGGTAGATGTTCGATTAGTATAAAGACTTTCTACACAAAAATCGTAAGTATCAAATTAATAAAAAATATCTTTTTCAATGGGAAAGAAGAGGCAACATCAAAGCAACACTGAATGACATCTCACATATGAAAGTTGAAATACAATAGAATGAATCATTAAGGTAATGTCATTCCATCTGATGCAGGTTTTTCCATGAATTAAAACTTGGATACTATCTTTTTTTTAGTAGTGATGTGATTTATGTTTGTGAAGATCATCAAGGAATTGATGAGAAACTTCCAAAAGGACTTAAAAGGTATCTTAGACAATTTACTAGGTTGTCTTACTACGAGAACCTTCCAATGGTGCATTTGTTTGATGCTATGCATATTGGAAAGAATGTAACAGAGACACTATGGAAAATATTGGATGGAAGGTTGACAAGAAACTTTTTTATCAAATTTTATAATGACATTCATGAATTCAATCATGCATTGAAGTTTTTCCTTGAATCAAATAACAACAAAAAATGGATTAACACAAGTATCATTCCTTGGTTATTAACATAGTAGAAAACTAATGTAATATTTGAAGCCATAAATTTGTAAAACATTATGTACTTTTCATTTTAATTTTTTTATAATATATTGAAAAGATCATTTTATTATTATTGTAGTACATTCTACCTCTATCTCTTCCACACAACTTTAACAACATGAATGTCAAACAATTTGTATATGACCTTGGGAAATACATGAGGTTAGAAGTGTTATTTGTTAGATTTTTTATATAGATATTCTTTTTGCATCTTTCGCTTCTTTTTTTGTAATTTTTTGTATGATTTTTTTGTAGAGTCACATTTATATGTTTTTGCATGATGAATATCTTCTAGGTGGTTGTCCTGTAAAGAAATTGATTAAAAAAGACATAAAGAATTGGAAGAGAAAAATTCCTTAGCTTTTTTGTGTAATGAAAAATTTTCTACCTTCAAATTTATTCAATGCACAAGAACACTACCTTATACATATAGTTGAGGAGATTGAATTATGTGGACTTGTAGCAGCTAGGTCAATGTGGATGGTTCAGATGCACTTGAAATTTTTGAAGGGCTTCGTTTTAGAAAGAGAAAATCTTGAGAGTTCCATGGTTGAGGGATATATGGTGTACTAGACCATGGTATACATTAGTTAATATCTTCTCAAGTTTGCATCAAAGATCCATGTAGATCACAGTTGGGATCCCAACTTCATTAGCAATTTTGAGGTGGAGTAATTGATAGGGAAAGGTAGATTGAAGAAAGTGAGAGGTAATTATAAGATGTTACTGTAGTTAATTAACTATTATCCATCATTAGTATAATTTGGTTCTAATTGATATATTTATTTTATACAATTGCTCATGAGTGTCATGCACTTCATTTGTATATTGAAAACAATCTTGATTGAATGATCATATGGATTGAACGATTTCAACAAAATGGTCACTCATCAACATGGGAAGGTGCTGCTTTATTAGTTAAGGAAGCTCATTGTAATGGAGATCCAAATGTTATTCCAATGGTAATTGATCAAGAAAATGGTTTAAGAAGTAGAAATGTAGACATAAGTTAATCTATCATGACATGTTTGTTTAATATCAACTCACAGGTGGATGCATAATTTTGACATGTTTGAAAAATAAGAGGTCAAGCACCACAAAGCTATGCACTACAATCATCGTAAATTTTGCATCAAAAAGGTGGGCGACACTAAGATAACTTGTGATTCTGGGATAACTGCAATCTTTGAGGTCACCAATATTTTGTCTAGAAACCACATGCATCTTCAACAATCTAAAAACAAATACTATGACATTTTGGATGATATAATTAAGTGTGACTTTAATTCCTTCAAACTAGTTATGTTCATTTTCAAATGGTATAGACTATCAATGAATCAAAATGATCTTGATAGAACTGTTATTGAACATGATAATTGATTTACAATGATTAATACAAGTTCATTTGAGCTAGTTGGAAATAAGCCCCATGTTCTTCCAAGCCAATGTTAGAAATTATTTTACTTTGGTGTTCCACATAAATTAGGTTGGTCATTTGTCCTTAGACATTATCCAAGAGAAGACTAGTAAAGTATAATGTGAATAAAGAAGAAGAAACCAAAGAAATGGAAGCAAAGTAGATAATGATGACAATGATGATGACGATGATGATGATGATGATGTTCATGATGATAGTGATGGCATTGATGATGGTGGTGGTGGTGGTGGAAATATTGATGATGGTGGTGGTGGTGATGGTGATGGTGATGGTGATGGTGATGATGATGATGATGATGATGATGATGATGATGATTTTCATAGTGATGATCATGATGATGATGATGGTCATTGTGATGATTTGGATGATAGTGGCAATAATGATGATGTTCATGATGATGAGATGAATGAAGAAGACGATCAATGACATGATCAATAGAAATGTATTAGGTGTTGATTAGGTGTAAATATTTGTTACAATGCTCAATTCTTGGTGCTGATTAATTATAATATGTTTTATGTAGAGGTAATGAATTAAAAAGTATACAATGATTATGATCTATGCATATTTTTCATGTTATGTTCTATGTAATTTTTAGCATAAGTATCATGTAATTTGTAACTAACTTAAGAAAAATGATTTACATATATTGGAAACTATACCCCTTTGATGAGGACCATACACATTGACATGGATCATAAACTCTTCATTGCATCTTCATCAGACACTTTTTTTTCTATTTGTGAGTTGATCCTATTAGTGAAAGTATTCAAGAGAAATTGGCAATTAACATGTTGGATATCCTTTACTATTTATGTTTCAAATAAAAATTAAAATATTACGCTTGAGTGGACAAAATTAATGGAGATAGTATTAGATGTTAATTATGTCAATCTATTGGTTTTAGAAAATGTATAAGGAGGCCCTAGTTCAATATGCAATCTCAATTGATATGCATAGGACATTAGGTTGAGCTAAAAAATGGAATATATTTGCATTTTTGATAGAGGTCATTAATGTAAAAATGATACATTTTTTCATCTTTTCCTATTATCCATGCACATGCATTCTCGATTCAAAGTGGTTGAATCTTATTTTGGATGAGAGGGAGAGAAACCACAAACATATGGATGCTTAAGTGGCTATAGATACTGATTCTTCACTATTTACATTGTAGTTCTATCATTGAGATCCTTATTTTGAGTATTGCTACATTCTACATTTTGATGTTATTAAAAGTAATGTTTTGTTTCCTTTGTTGACATGTGTCATGCCTTCATTCACTAAAATTTATCTCTTCTAATTGTAGCCACATTGGCAACATGCTAATCTTAGTCTTCTTAAAGTTCTTGTTATAACACTACAAATTCTAATATGCATAAAGCACACTCAACAATGCAACACAACTAGAACATATCTTGAAACTTTTCAACATCTTTTGTAATGCTAATTGATCACGATTTTTTTTTTTGGTTGTAGTGTGCTAAGAAATTAAACTGAATGAGAAAATGAGGTTCTAAGGTAAACAAAGAATCTCTCCATTATTTGAGGGTAATTCCAAGTAAGGATAAAATACACTTATGGTTTGAATCTACAAGGAAAGTATTGATGACAATGTTCTTTTAACATTCCTACATAATGTTTTTTTTTTTCATGTTTGGTTTTGAATGAGGGACATCAATCGGTGATTTTCTCCTTATTATTCCAATTTCATGTAATGTTTTTAAGGCTACTCTAATTGTAGTAATTTGTAAAGGATAATATTGTAATATAAAAATATTTGGTTGATTCCCCCTTGAAAAGAGTTTGAATCCCATCTTATATCTTGCAAGGATGAGAAGATACATACCACTCCAAGCATCGATTGGTTGGCTATAAGTGGGTGTTACACACAATGTTTAAATAAGGATAAGTTCTCAACTATTTGTAAGATACAACTTCTCATATCATCCACCCTTACCAATGTGGTGCAGGAGCATTGTAGGGTCTTGTTTAGATTCTAGTTCATTTTGTCTTGTAGGTGATTCTAGTCAACCACTGAGGTAATAAGGATTGTTCATAAGGTCCTAAGTGAGGTGTGATGTGTGTTTGTAGATATGTGTTCTTAGAGTCATGCTTGTGGTTTGTTTTCAGTAAGTCTAATGCTAAGTCCTAAAAAAAGTCAACATGGGTCAAAGGTTGACTAAGTCTCCAAAATTGAGCAAAAATTATACATATGATGTTTCTAAGTGCTTCTATGACCATGTGATTTGATTTGGTTGAATTGTGCATGGTAGGATAGTAGAAATGTAAAATTGCAAAAAGATATAAAGTTGCTCATAACAACATTTCCTAATATCTAGGAAATAGCTCTAAAGGAATCCTAACCCTGACCTTAGGGTCTAAACATGAGGGTTTGACATATTTAACTAGATAAACCCTAATCTAGAAGTTAGTTATAGATTTTATAGTTTGCATTGTGAAAGACACTGAATTTTGTATAATAGAGATAATTTTGCCTTCATTTAGACTCTGAATGGATTAATAGATTAATGTGTGGCAATGAGGTGTTGATTCTTATTATGTAGTTAAGTTTTATGGAGCGAATTTGAAGAGTTTGAATTTTTATTTTTCATTTTACAAAATCTTTAATTTCCTCTAGTTCATTGTCCTAAACAGTGCCAATTATGTAACTATGAGCCCTACTTGAATTATTCTTGTTGAAATTCAATGGCCACTTGGAATCAACTAAGGGACACTATAAATAGTGTAAATATGTGTTTTAAGGTTTTTTTTTGTAGGGAAGCTATTTTTTCCATCAAACCCTAAGAAAGTACAAAGGTATTTTGGCTAGGAGTTTGCATAGAATAGTAGCAAAAAAGATTGCAAGGTTGATTGATTTGTGCCAGGAAATAGGTGGAGTAAGGGCATGTGTCATTGATAAGTGATTATAATGAGAGGAGTGGTGAAGTTGAATAGAGAACCTAATGGAAGCTAAGAACCTAGACTCGTTCATATGCCCTGAAAAGCCTAAGTAGATAGGGGTTTGGTGATAGACCTATTTATGACCACCTTGGAGATCTAAAACCTAGGAAACCTTGAAGCTGAGGAAGTCCTTAGAAAGAATACCTAAATAGGTTGGGTATTTTTTGGAGAAGTTGAAAGTTATTCCAAAAACATTCAATTTTAGGAGGTCTAATTGGGCTAAAAGGTCTACAAGGCCTAAATCTTGAAAAGTAAGAATTTGATGAAAATACAAAGAAGAATCCATCCAAGTGGATCAAAATGGATTGAAACTAAATAGGAGATAGCTAGGACACCTATTCCTAGTCCCAATGTCATTTTGGGAGCATAGTGGCTAGGTTGAGCTCATTAGTCCATAATTGAGTGTTTGAAGTTGGTGGTGAGGTCTATAAGGAGAAAGGGGATCCAAGGAGTGATCTCTAAGCAGGGTAGAGTCGAATACCCTAATAAAACAAAAGAATAGGTCTTAGGAAGACCAAGAGTGCTCTTGAGAGTTAGTACTCCCCACCACAATGTCACTGTTCAAAACTCAACTCCTTAAATACCAAACAAATAGGATTCTTATGAATTCTTTTATTATTAAAAACTAGGGCTGTCATTGAAGTTTTGATGGACATTAGTTGATTTATTGATAGTTGTTATCGCTAATGACATGGAAACGTCATCATAATCTCATAGGATACTAATCTCCTAATCATCAAAGTTTTGGCATTTCCAAGTAATGGTTTGACACTACCTCATGATAGAGATTGGGATCATTTTCGATAGGGTTGTCCATCAATATATAGAAAGCCCTGGATTTAATCAAAATTTTGACAAAATTATAGTGATAGAATTTTTTGACCATTGTTCATTGAAATATCAACCAAGCCTAATCGAGAAATTGGTGCAAATTTACTAGTACCTGGTGTCAAGTTACACGTGGCATTTACATCACTCTCAGCAACTCTCACTATATGGTGGTGTTGATTCACACATGGCATCATGAAAAACATCTTCTATATGAAGATTCAATTACTCTAACTGATCATCAATAGATGACTAATTAACCATAGAAACATTGCTTGCATCTTCATCATCATTTTGAGAAGACTTGGAATCTAAAGAACTCTCCATTTTCTTCTTCTTCTTCTTCTTCTTCTTCTTCTTCTACTTCTTTTTGCAATCCTTTTGGATATGACCAACTTACCCATAGTTCTAGCAATTTGCTTTAGACTTCTTCCCAAAACATCTAGGCTTCATGTGCTACTTGCTTTTGTCCTTCATTCTACCTTGAACGATGAGAGCCTCCTTAGCCACCTTAGAATATTTCCTCTACATATCCTCTGATAGAAGTGCACCAACCACTTCATCCATTTTTAATTGGGTGGTAATACTTCGAATGGACATCACAAGATGATCCCATGAATTAGGGAATGAGCATAGCAGTAGTATGCAATGCTCTTCTTCAATAACAGATACACTAACAGATGTGGGTATTTTTATTTTGTATATATATTTTTATTTAATTTAATTTCTAATATTATATCTATATAAAAAAAAAATTAAGTGTGAGATCATAAATCACTTTGAAGCGATAAACTAGATTAAAATTTAATTTGACGGTAATGCCTAATGCTATTGATTATACCTCTAAATATTATTTATCAATCAATTTTGAAATCAGCCAACAAGTTTTAAATGGATATAATAGGGAAGCACCCAAGCCATATTTGATGTATGAGGATGTTGTTAAAGGACAACTAAATAATAATTAATGTAAAATATAATATTTAAAACACCATTAAATCTATTAAATATTTGTTAAAAATTTATATTCTTTAAAGGTGGATTCTTATGAAGGTGGCTTTATAAACAAAAATCAATATGCCCTATTCAAATTAGCATTTGTTAAAATATAAAGTTTCAAAATTTATGAATGTTGGTGGACTAATGATTTGTATTACTAAATATGTTGAGTAATACATAGAAAATTATAAATAGGAAGATAGAAAAGAATAAGATAATTAGCTGAGAGGCTCTTTAGTTGCATAAAGACCCTAAAATCTGTGAAGGACTAGAAACCCATGTAACATCAGAAAATTTGTAAAACTCATCAATAAGAAATTGAAAATTTTGTGACTTATAATTTAGTTGTAACTAAATGCAATGAAATCCACATTATCTCATTTCATAAAATTTTAGGATGTATAATTTAGTTGTAACTAAATGCAACTAAATCCACATTATCCCATTTCATAAATTAGGAGGAAAAACTCTAAACCATCATTCATATTACCTTTCTTCAAGAAACTATTGACAAACTCTGAGAATAGCAATTTGATTTTGAAGTTATTGTGCACCATTGCCATTCTCTTAGCACCAACAACATTTGTAATAGAGCACATTGTTGTAGAGGTAGGAAATTTCTTGGTTCATTTTGTAATTATTTAACATTTGTACATTTTGCAAACTTTATTTAGATAAAATATGTCTCTATCTAAAAGTTCCTTTTGCTCTTTTATGCTGCCATGATCTATTTGAAAGGCCATTTAAGAAAAAAAGACCAGAATTTCTAAGAAGAAAGATAAATATTTGGCTATAAATGACATCCTCCTTGCATAATTGGGAACTGTTAATAATATAATTGGTCAGAAACTTTACTTCAAGCGGGTTTGATAAAACCCTCATTTTAAAAAATTCACTTCTAGCAATGAAAGAAAGTTGTAATCCTATTAAATTTGTGGCTTATATCATGCTTACCTATTCTTGTTCTTTCATGTCTTTGTATGGCCTGGCTTTTCATGTGTTTGCTATCTGCCTTATAAAGACAAGATTTTATTAAATGCCTCTGCACTGGTGGCATTCTTGTGATTAATTTGAGAACAATTGTACCTTTTGAAATAATTGATTGGATGACTATTAAATTTGATGTGTAAGGTTGTCTTTGAATAATAATAGATGCACATTGTGATCATCAAATTGATGACTATTAATTTTTCTTATTGAACTCCCGAATCTTCCTGGAGCAACCAGTTGTCACTTTACATTTAGTATAGTCTATAAAGCCAATTGGTGTAAAATTGAAGGATTCAGGATCTTTATAAACCACAGATGAATCTCTCAAGTTCATTCATTTATGCACACTTTTAAGAAAAGCTCTATTCCACAAATTTTCCAATCTTTCCAATGTGCTCTCTGCCACCCCAAACCTGTGTAGAAGCCGCCAACACAAAAAATCATATGGTATTTACTTAACATTTTTAGGTTATTAGCACCAAATTGATCAGCTATACAATCTCATAGTCTGGTATTTTAGGGCTATCAAGTTCCTATTTATAAACCTTTTCAAATGTTGAGTCTCTGCTTGGCAGTTTTAGGGCTGTCAAGTTGTACTTTTTAGTTCTAGAAATTATTCGACATGTTGTGTGCTCCATTCATAGTAATGTTGTTTTCTTTCTCAATACTAGAGAACAATGTGTTCCATTTGTTTGTTCAATTTTTATCAACATTTTCTGATTGTGCAATACACAAGTCCTTTGCGATTTGAAATATTTGCTATGTGGATTTCATTGTGTGGCTTTCTTAGAGGGAGAAAAATGTGTGTTATTTTCTTCAAGATTGATAGTTATCAATTTTTTTATTATCATGGATCAAATATATTCATTCTGATTCGAAGTAAATTATTTGTGGCTTTTCCAGGACCGAAGAGTGATGTGTCTTAATTACTTCTTCAATTTTTATTATCTAGACGCTTTTGATCTAAAATTGAATAAGCTATTTATTATTTGAAAGATTGGTCCTCTATTGTACATGGTTTCCCTTGTTTGATTTATCTAAATTTAATTTATGACTGGGTTCTAACATGGTTCGATTTGATTAATATTTTTAGGGTTAGAGTTTTTCTAATCCAATAGTAGGATTAGAATCAGGCTAAATTTTATTCGACGTTCAACTATATACCTAATGTTGAATTTAACTTAGGATAGGGTTTTAAATTGGTCAAATTTGATTAATATATTTAGGGCTTTAGTGTTAATATATTTGGTCAAATTTGATTAATTTGGTTAGGCTTCAGTGTTAATATTCTTTTACAATTTTATTTATAAATTTGAATTAACTATTTTATGTATCATGGTTAATATTTATGTTATTTGATTTATTATTAACATTGAAAATTATTTGTGATTTCAATTTGGATTAGTAGGTGTAGAATTGAATTGACTAAGTGTTAGAATTAATAATTTTATCTAATTTATTACAATAACTGAATGCTATATTTCTTAGATTATTAAATTTATGTATTTGAACCAATTGCTATGCTGTGGTATGTTCTCTATCTATTATATTTATTTTTTTGATTAAATAGTCCATGGAGAAAAAAAAATTACACATTACAAAAAATAAACTTTGATTTAATAATCTTTGATATTCAAAGTTTTATTTTGTTCTAACATGTTTGAATGTCCCATAGTTTTCCTTTCTTAGGTTGTGATTACTGCTCAGAAAGTTAAAGAGACTTAAATTTTAAAGGAGAAGACCTCGCTACTAGTAATTGTAAATTTTTAATGCATATTTTTCAATATGCATGATTTGATTAAAAGACCCATGTTGAGATTAAAAAGAATAACTTTTAAGTAGAAATATCTTATAGTTTTTTTTTTTTTTTTCATATAATACTTTGTAGAAAATATTCAAGACTTCAAAAAAAAATTATGGTCTAAATTGACAATTTTAGAATCCAAATATGTTGTATGTGTGAGAAGAAGTAACCCCACCTTTCCCTATAAACCACATGGCTTTGGCTTTCATATATATTTAATTTACTAAGTGTTAGAATTAATCATTTTATCTAATTTATAACAATAACTAAATGCTATATATTTTATATTATTAAATTTATTTTTTTGATGAAATAGCTCATGCATAAATTTTATTTATCTACTCTATTCTACATAAAAAAACTAAAATTTTATTTAATAATTTCTAATTTAACTAAAAAATAACTTTTATTTACTAATTTTGGATATAACATAGAAATTTAATGGATGACTATCATATCTAATTAATTTAAAAATATGAATATCGAAGTAGCTAAATTAATTTTTTTTATTTTAAGACTTTTGAAATATTTTAAATTATTCAACTTCTTTCATCAATATATTTTATTGAGAAATCTTAAATTTAAATTTGTGAAGGACCATAAATTTGTCAAGAGAGAAGAAATTTTTGAGGACCCAACCTGTGAATCTTTGATGATAGTTTTCAATACAAATTTATTGAAACTAATCAAATTGTAACTACTTTAATTAATGGGATAGCTTAAGACCTTAATGGGATAGCTTAAGACCTTAACTAATTTCAATAATGGGATAGTTAAAGAAACATCAATTTTTTAGGAGAAGACCTTGCTACTAGTAAGTGTAAATTTTTAATGTCTATTTTTCAATGCACATGATCTATTTGAAAGACCCACTTTTAGATTAAAAAGACTCATTTTTTAGCAAAACTATGTCATACATTTTGTTTTCCAAAAATATATTTAGAATCCTAGAATTAAAAATATAGATCTAAAGTTCTTGTGTCAATCACATGTTAAGAGAGAAAGTAACTTATATTCCAGGAGAACATTTAGAGTTCAAAATAATCAAAACTGGTTTCAATCGAATATATTAGATCCTTCAGATGCAAGATTTTTTAGTTTTAGGATAGTTTCTAAGGCATTCAAAATTTGAAGAAAAAATTTTAATTAATAATTTATGGTTTCAAAATAGTTGATATTTCAATTTGAAATTTTAGAACTATTTAATTCTGAATGTAAATTTTAGAGGAGAGGAGCTTGTACTACATATATTTTATTTGAAGTCTTTGAGTTTGTTGTTTAAATTAAATTAAAACTTATATCACAATGTAATTCATGAGAAAGTTTAAAGATTTGATGTAGTAAAAATATATATTTTTCTTTAAATTTTAGTTTGGTTTGTCATTATAGTAATTTTTTTGTTTTATAAATCCAATATTTTCTCTTTTCTTTAGGAAATTATAATATCATGAAGTTCAAATATAACAAAAGAATTTATCAGTCTTTATTTTCTTCTAAGTTTGAGGAGATATGGGATACCAACTTAGGTCATGTTGAGATATTAGAATTCATTGAAAGAATAAGAAATGTGGAGCATACTTCAATTTTGTCGCAAGGCTTGGTAGCTTCTGGTTTAGTTGAAGTAGGAGCATTCCCTAATTTTGTGTAGTCAGTGGATTTGGTTTTACAATGTGCACAATGTTATTATAAAGAAAAAAGAAATATCTTCACTCCAAATGGAGAAACCATTTTGGATATTAGTCCTATCATGATACAAAAAAATTTCTTCATACAAGAACATTCTAAATATGAGACCATGGATGTGGAAAGAGGTAACGAGTACTATCTGAAAAGAAAAAAGAAAAAAAGAAAAAAAAGGCCATATGCTTTGTTCATGAAAAATTGTTGCTTCAACAAAATATTAATGTTAAGAAGATGGCAAGAGGGCAACATAAATATGACTTTAGGGAAGAGGTAAAAGATTACATCACTCTCTTGCATAGGGTGCATGGACATAAAGAGGCAAATAATTTTGAACCATGGATGTGTCTATTTATCATGAAAATGATACAAAGAAAATAAATAGACTGGGCTACAATAATTAGCTATAACCTAGACAAATAGTTAGTGAATGTGTTATTGAATAAGAAATTCTACATGACCTCTTATTTGGTGTACATGTTGGATTTGTAGGGGAAATACCCAGGTCTTACAAGGGTTGGACATATTAGTGGTAGAAAGCCAAGGGTGTATGAATGTTTTCCACAATTAGAACTCATTGAAAGTGAAAGACATTTCTGTAGAGTCAATGATGCATTCTTATATTGCATAATAAGAAAACTTGAAAATGATGCAGGAAAAATGATATCAATAGAAGCATGCAATGAAATAATAAAGTTTGGAAATTGGTATGTTCAATTTTGAACTTTTTCATACCTAAGAGTTTCTGGTTATCATGGTATACCATTAAAATTACCAAGGTATCCTTCAGATAGAATCTTGTTACTTGAATTGTGTAAACAGATTTTGGATGTCATAAAACATTATGGTGCAAAGATAACCAATTTTTTGATTTCCCAATTACAATTGGTGGTTATTCATGTATAGATATTGATGTTGTTGAAACAACAGAAATAGATCTATCCGCTTTTTGTATCTATAAATTTGGAAATGGAAGATGTAATTTTGACCCATAGGTACATTCAGTCTATGTTTAGGGAATAATTACAAACATTTACCATGTTTGGAAGACCACTGGGAAAACTATCAGAATGATTTGGAGATTTTGATTCGATAAAATTGCAGATTAAACATTGATGTGATGAGAGCATATAAATTTAAGAATATAGATGATGACATGAAAGACGATGGGAATTAATTAAGTCATCTATTTCCTTCAAAAAATATTTCAACAAAAGATATCTGAGTATGTGCAGGATCATGGTGTGCCAAAAAGTAGCAATCTGAAAAATATGTAGTTCTGAAATGCCTCAAACCATTTCAAAATCTATTCCAACTTTTTTCCCACCCACCCTGATACTAAATGAAAAAAATTAATATTTTTATAAGGTCTACTATATCTTTTGATATCAACCCTATATGGTCAACTTTTAAAACATCCTAAAAATGTGTTTTTGGCCTATTTTTATGTGATTTTTACTTCAAACATGTAGTTGATGACTTTTTTTTGCCAAAATTTGAAATGAAATGAAAAGGGTTTCTTAATAATGTTCTTATCTTTTTGTAAATGTAAGGCTTGTCAAGTCATGAGTTTAGTAAATAATTATTACTTATTTTCTAATGGAGTTACGTATAAAGCGCTGATTGACACACTACTTGAAAAATAACTATATCTTTCAAATGGTAAAACATTTTTTAAATCCAAAAGATGCATCACATTCTATGTTTCTTCCACTATAAGAAAAATAAGTGAAATATTAAATTTTGCAGAGTTTTGAATTAGTTAAGGTGGTTGTAAGGAAACTTGGCAATAAAGAATATAACCATTTCCAGATAACCCATAATAAATCTGAAATAAACACAGAATTAAAATCCACATGCAAGAGAATAGACAACATCAAAATTGGTGACACAAGATATACCCTGAGAAACCCTCATTGAGGGAAAAACCCAGCCTCCAAAAGCATCCATCACCATGTATTATTTAGCAAAAAATGCTATTGCCATACAACCATGGAAGCCTTCATGGCCATAGCCACAACCGAGCAAACTATGTGAACAAGCATGAATCCACACATCCCATGCCATGCTTTCAACCTTCACAAATGCTCCCTTGGCTAACCTGTCAAGCCTTGTCCCGCTCGACTCTTTCCTTTTGTCTTCTCCTTGTCACTCTTACTCTCACTCTCTATAACAACTACCCTTGTGGCTGCTTATATAGTAGCAAGTCCCACAAAACCACTTAGTGGTATTACATAAACCATGTGCTAAAACCATGTGCTACCTAACCCACTGACCCCACATTTAATATTGGGCATTTAATTCTTTTTCCCAATATTAAATAATTACATGAAATATTTTCACAATGTTACAATACAACTAATCAATAATATTCCATGGAAATCTTTACATGTTGCACGTCCATCTAGGTACAACATTACATAATAAAAATAAAATAATAAAATAACAATATTATGCAATGTGTGCAACACCCATTATCTCAACAATCTCCCATTTGTTGTATACATTGCATAGGGTCAATCCGAAGCCACATAAATGAACAAGGGAACAATCCCTCCCAGCACATCCACCATCATGGATCAAAATACACCAAGTGCTCCATCCTGGTACCTACAACAAAATCAAAGTATCTAGCATCTCAAACATGAATGATCTCACCTCCTAATATGCCACTCCCACTGGACATACATAGAAGCCATCCAAAGAAAAAACCACCCAACCTGTCGCATTAGAAGATCATAAAATCCTGTACCAACTGAAATTCCAAGCACAAAAACCTGATCCAAAGGTAATCACATGTATCCGTAGTTGTCAAAATATCCATAGCTGAAATACCACCCACAACAAAGTGCCAAACCCATCCAACTATCCATACCTTAAAGGTATAACAAGTGAATCTCATATTACCGACATATCCAATCTACAACCTGCAATCACAAGCCTCAAGAGCAATACCTGCCACATATATACCAAGAAACTCCCACTGCAAAAGATAATGTCAAGTCTATAACCAATCCACTCAACACATCTCAAAGAAGTGAATCCATGTAGTATCAAGGACATCCACAATACATAAACTAATATCCTGTAAGAACAACTCTCATAACAAGTCTCCAATGCTCTCCCAAGTTCACCACAACCAACAGAGGAAAGAGATAAAGGAATAACCATGTCATCTCTCACATGACATACGTGAGCACAAACTAGTGATCACAATCTCCAACCAATCTCAAATCCAATGTAAGCAAAACTGAACATCCAGGAAGATAACCAAGACCAAGAGAAACCATGCAAATCATAACCTGTATCATGTCCTTCTACACACACCTCTAGATGTAAATTGTGCAAGTATGATCTCCTCCATAAAACCCCAACAAGAAGCCTCAACAACACCCAAACCATACCATATAGCTAATCATGGATGTAAGCCTCTCACAAGAAGATCAAACACAATAAACCATTCCTAAACCAAGGAATAACCATTCCTAATCCAAGGAAAATGCCCAATATAAAACCATCTCCCAAACTCAACCAGCATAACAACATATGCACATGGAGATAACCAATGCTTAACCATCTCTCAAATGAACCCTCCAGAACTAACTCATGTACCATAGCTCAAGATCCATATGCATGAAAGATAAGCATAAATATAATGCAAATGAGAGAAAATAATGGGCTCCGAGTAGACCAAGAGTGGGGAATGAGAATGCTCATCAAGATACCCAAGTCTCCAACCAAGACTCATCTAAGAACAATCTCCTCTCAAGTCCATATCAGGTGACTGCCCCTCAGACTTCCTGTTGAAACCATCAACTGTCCCAAAAAATACTTCTCTAATCCAAGAGAAATCAGCATCACCACCGTCTCTAAGTATCCATGAGCACCTATAACCAATCAATCCATGCCAACTCCAAATGCAACATAGCAATATCATGAAGTATCCAGCTTATGATCAGTGTACTCAATACCAAGAAACTAAACCAAGATCAATGTCAAAGTTCCAACCATGGCCTCAGGAACATAAACATGACAACATGATCTTACCATCTCAACCAAAGAGATATCATGCTCCACATGAACACACCATAACATGTCACAACTCTAAATGCGTATCAAGAGTATACCATGACATAATAATGAAACTATCCTCATACCAAGAATAACATGCCAAATAAAAGCATAAACCACACCTTTACCAAGAACCCTGTGAGTCCTCAAGATGCAACCATCTCCACACACCATGAAGACAACCAAGAACTCCATGAGTCCTCAAGATCTAACCATCTTCACACACCATTAAGATAACAAGTGCACCATGCAAATGTCAAAGACACTTCTGTAGCAACAGGATCTAAGACAAACCTCCAACATCTACAAACACTCAATAAATATATCAATGCCAACAACTCCCACTCAACCATGGTACCAAGTCACCTATGGCATCATAAAATCCATCCTCTCCAAACCAAGAAGATATAAACCAAACCAGGAACTAATCCTGCACTGTCACCCCATCACTATCACAAGCTCCCACTAAACTATGTATCCAAGCTATCCATGACATATGATGAAAAAATCCATCTCCTATATGAAGATAAAATCATAAAATCATGTGACTTAGGGCATAGACAACCCAAATCCAAGCCACCAATCTGAATATACATCAATAATGAAAGATCAATGGGCAAAGACAACCCATAACCAAGCTATAAATGCAACCTGTAAGTATAGACCGCTTACAACACTGCACAACTTGTAGATCTAACAAGTCATCGTACATATCCAAATCCAAACACTGATAACCATATCATCATGAGACCAATCTAAAGTATGAACTGAGTATACAATAACATCAAATCTTAAATTTCCAATGCCATAAACTCACAATGTTACCATAGTCAAAATATATCTATAAACTATTCAGATAAATATATCAACAAATAAATCATGCCAAACCTGCACCAAATCTAAACCAATGTGTAGAGCTCTCCAAGAGCTTTTCGTTGACTACTTGAAGTCCAAAATCTGACTCCGTATGCCCAACTTATGCCCTAATCCATGCTCAAAATAAACAACATCTAACTTTAGGGCTCTCAAAATCTAACAAAATATTAAAATCATAGAACCAAACATACATCATCTTGTAGTGCTCTAAATTAGCTTTCCAACGCCTATAAGAACTCTGAAATCCAATATTCTGAGAGAAAGTTATGGCCGTTTTACTAAGATAGTCTTTTTACCATTTTCAGTATGATTTTTCATTTTTTATATTTTCAGTGACGAAAATTTTGACGGGATTAAATTTGACGGCCATCATGGGCTCAAACCAAAAAACTCTTTCATTTCCTCTAAACATGGCCAAACTAGGGCATATTATATATCAAATTTTATGGAAATGTCAACCCAGATCCAATGGTGAGGTCTGTTTTTACCCAACAGGTCATTTTTGCAAGCTACCCCCCAAAACCCTCATTTAAATGAAACATCTGAAAAAACCTTTTTCTCCAACAATTTCACATGCCCAAATCTTTTAACATCCCATCATAACAGCAAATCCAAAACTCTCAGATCTGCAATAAATCATTCATATATCTTGCCCTTTCTTTTATCCTCTCATGCATTCCCATGGATTCAATCTAGGGTTACAATAATAATAAAACCATATCTCTGATACCACTTGTAAAGAAACTTGGCAATAAAGAATATAACCGTTTCCACATAACCCATAATAAATCTAAAATAAACATGGAATTAAAATCCACATGCAAGAGAATAGACAACATACCCACAAAATTGTGACACAAGATATACCCTAGGAAACCCTCATTAAGGGAAAAACCCAGCCTCGAAAAGCATCCATCACCATGTATTATTCAGCAAAAAATGTCATTGGCATACAACCATGGAAGCCTTCATGGCCATAGCCACAACCGAGCAAACTATGTGAACAAGCATGAATCCACACATCCCATGCCATGCTTTCAACCTTCACAAATGCTCCCTTGGCTAACCTGTCAAGCCTTGTCCCGCTCGACTCTTGCCTTTTGTTTTCTCCTTGTCACTCTTACTCTCACTCTCTATAACAACTACCCTTGTGGCTGCTTATATAGCAGCAAGTCCCACAAAACCACTTAGTGGTATTACATAAACCATGTGCTACCTAACCCACTGACCCCACATTTAATATTGGGCATTTAATTCTTTTTTCCAATATTAAATAATTACATGAAATATTTTCACAATGTTACAATACAACTCATCAAGAATATTCCATGGGAATCTTTACATGTTGCACGTCCATGTAGGTACAACATTACATAATAAAAATAAAATAATAAAATAACAATATTATGCAATGTGTGCAACACCCATTATCTCAATAGTGGTCAAACATGAGAGATTTTTATTCCAAAAATACTAAATTCAAAAATTAATTAATTATTATTTATTTAGAAAAAAAAAACCCAAAAATATGTGTCACATCTAGGCATGAGTCTACTACTTATATCTAGAATATTATGAAAAACTATTATCATTTGATTTTGATTAAGGTGGTCAAACATACGTCTACTTCTTATTTTTGTTTTAAAATTTTTGTAATATTGCATTAAAATTCAAAATTTTGACCAATCAATTTTACTTTTTTTGAGGTAAGTCCTAGTAGTTTAGAAACTAGATTAAATTTACTAGAGATTATTTTCTGTCAACTTTTTGATATAAAGCTAATAAAAAGTAGAAAATTACATGTCAAGTTGACATAACCTTGATTTTCTAATTTTTTATTGCCACTTAAGAGCATAGTTTGGTTGACCATGATCCTACATATACCTATCCCAAGAGTTAATTGGTACATTCTTGAGGATACATCAATTGAAAATAGGACTATGAGTGTCATTCTTATGTCCATGGAATGGTTACAAAGGTGATATCCTTTAATTTCAATACCTATGTTGAGTTATCAGATTGCACTGCATATTATAGAGGGCTCTAATTCAGTTGATGTAATTATGATCAATGATGATAAAAATGACTCCAAGGATAGTAAAAAAGCTTGATCCTATTTCTTAAAGGACACATGTGTGCATGGCATGCATAAAAATGTTAGTAATGGCGCAGATCTATTGAAAAGGAAAATATTAGAGGAAGAATTTGTGTTATTGTGAAAAAATTACAAGAATCAACTTCCCATGGATCACCTTTTATACATTTGACTTCTAATTCTCATATCAAAATTTCACCTAAACAGTCTCCAACCTGTAGCTCAATTGAAGTTGTCTATTGCACTATATCTTCTCCTTTGCATTCCTTGCCATTGTCTCATAATCCAGACATAGAAGCAATATGTTCTGCATTCATAGAATGTAAATATGAACTTCAATGTTTGGGTAGCCAATTCATAAATAGGGGGCTAAAATGTTATGAGAATGTAATGGAGATTGCAAATGATGGGTGGATGTAGACGAAAAATTAGAAAAGAGTTATTGGTTTGTACACAAAAAAATTCTATTTTTTAGAACATTGACAAGATCCTCCCATGTCCAGCTACAAGATTTCAGTATTTCACATTGCAAAGAGATTCTTTCAAAGTGGCTTACAACACTTAACATGAAGGAAATGATACTTCTAACCTATAACAAGAAAATGGATGCATTTAAGGATATGTCAAGAAATAGTTTCTCACTGATTTAGATGTTTGGAGAAGATCTTGGGTGTCCTTTTTGGGAATGTCCATTGAATGTTCAATCTAAAGAACACATTTTTCAACAATTTGAAAATTCAATTCAAAAGTTGTCATGTAAAGAGGACATTGACAATTTGATGCAAAAGAAGTTTACTATTTGTCAATTTAAAAAAAATTGCATACAAATAGACAAAACAACCAAAAAGATGAAAAGACTTTTTACATTTATACAGGTGAAGATGAAGTATCAGCTAGGACTGGAAGAAGATGAAATAATGAAAGTCATCAGGACATATGAGGCTAAAACTGCACAAAAATCATAGAATGTAATTCTTCTCTTGAGTTTTTGCTAAAATTAAATATACATAGTGGTGTTAATTGATTTTTATTTCTTTATGTAGAATTTCTAATGCAATACATTTCTTTCAAAATGTGTCTTTTACAATGTAATTATTTCTTTTATTTAAGGAAAAATAGAATATTTTCTTTGCATTAAATATACTTATGTGACAATTTTGTACATCATGTGAATAAATGAAACAATTTTGGTATGTTAAATTTTATATGTTCATTTTTTTTATAAAGAAATTGGGTGTTAATAAATTACCATTATTTATTAATTGTATGACTAATAGAATACTAACTTTTAAAATGATTTATGAGACACAAGAGTTAGAAAAATCAGTAGTATTTTGTAAAGTATATTTTGATAAAATATATATTATATATCCACTTTCAGTTTATGTTCTTATTTCATATTTATTGTTGTTGATAATAACGAAGCACTAAATTTTCCTAAAACTATCTAATAGTATTTTAAAAATTTTTTTCCCCAAATTATCTATATTAAATCTCTCACAATTTAATCTTTATATTAGAAATATTCTTATTTAATTATTTGATGTTCATATTAATGACACGTGGATCTCAAACTGATGAAGAATGAAGACAATATAGAAGGGAGTATCGAAGAGAGTATATACGAAGAAAACAAGAACAAATGAGTGCTATGGCAAGGAAAAATCAACGTCTCATTTGTTATGAAAAGATATGCTAGAGGAAAAATAACAAGACTACATGAAGAATTGCATGGTACAAACACTGTTCAAGGAAATATAGATATTATGCCTAATAATATATGTCCACAAAAATAGGTTTCCATCAAAGGAGAAAATAGGAATCATCTCCAAACAATAAGTTATACCTCTCACTCTCATAGACACAAAATTGAATGTATTAGGGAATATGAAGGATATTATAAAAGAAGAGAACAAGAATAATCTAAGGAAACCAAAAGAGAAATTCAAAGTTTTTACCCTAGCCAACGAATTAACAAAGAAAGTGAAGAAACAAATGTTGTAGGAATGAATAATGATAATTCGGTAGATGGAAATGTGAGTGAAATGGACTAGAAAATAATTCTACAGCAACACATAGTACCTAAAATGGAAATTGACCAACACAATTATAGTAGAAATATAAATATTCAATCTACCATAGAGGGAAGAGAATAAAGGAAGAGACACCATGAAAAAATGAATGATACAGAAAGGGAATGTCAAAGGTTGAACTAAAACCAACAAGAAAGACAAAGAAGTGAAGGAGAGTATAAAAGAAGAGAACAAGATCAAAGGAATGAAATTGAAGGAGAAACTCAAAGTGTTTACCCTAGTGAATGAATTGTTAAAGAAAGTGAAGAAATGAATATTGTAGGAATGAATAATGATAATTTAGTAGATGGAAATCTGAGTGAAATGGACCATACAATAACTCCACAACAACACATAGTGCCTAAAATAGAAACTGACACACACAATTGTACTAGAAATATAAATACTCAATATGTCATAGAGGAAAGAGAATATAGAAGAAATTATCAAAGGGAATGTAGAAAGAGACGCCATGAACAAATGAATGATATAGAAAGGAAACATCAAAGATTGAACTGAAACTAACAAGAAAGGCGAAGAAGTGATAGAAGAAGGACAGACAATATAGTACAAGCACTCCAACTTCAAAACAATATTGAAACAATTCATAGGTGTAAAGTGCACATGGATGAGAATTATCATGAATTCTTTGGGAATAGTTTTCATAACCTTCAATTACTTTTTTGACATCAACTTGATAGTTTGGTACACCTAGAAATGTGCTATGTGTGTCAAGAATGCTATCTTGGCATAAAAGTAAGATTTTCAAGAGAAGGCCCAATGCATTCAAGATGTCAATAGGAAAAAGGAAATAATAGATTCTCTATATCAAAAAATATGGATATAGGCTTGCAACCAATAGAACTTGCAAATTTAACTCAAGTAGAAGAGATGTTAATTTCATGTATCAGTCCAATATTGCAAGTGACACATACAACAAGGGACCAATATAAATACAAAGGGCATACAATAAGCTTTCCCCAAGATATAGAAAGAATATATAAAACTCTTCTACGTCCAATTAAAGAGTTTCCAATGATAATTGTCCAAAAAAAGGATCAAGGAGGTACAAGTTATGACTTTATAGTCAATAGAGATCGAGTTTATGAGTGACTAAAGTATAAGATTAATAATGATAAATTGTATTCTAATGTCAAAGCAGATGATCATTGTTTGGATGATGTTGAACAAGATTGAAAATGTACTATTTTCAATAAGATAAAGATAGTTCATGTTGAGTTTGACTCAAAATCAAATGATATCTTGTTAGTACAACCTAAAATAGAGGAAGATGATGACAATAGAAATTACACAACATCTATGGCAAAACAACCACCAAACCTTGAAATAGAAATGGAATTTATCCATGCATGGGTTAAAAACCCAAATATTGATCCTTTAAGGTTGATTGATAGGCCATCAGTCGGTGCATCTCCAGTGAATGAATATGTAACACTGGGATTATTGGCTATGGCTTTTCCTAAATTGTTCCCATAGGAGAATGTGATTGGCTAGAGACACGATTGAGATGAGTACTTTTACATGAATATGTGAAATATCTTATTCGATTTAGAGATAATAGATTTGGAAAAAATCCTAGATTTTGGTATTACATGTCGAAAATGATAATGAGACACCGAGCACAAAATTCTAGTTCTACATTTATAAAAAGACATATGAAAGAATTGCCAATTACCATAGATGAATTGAGAGAACATATGGAACATATACCGAATTCTCATCTTGTTGATAAATTGATGTGAATTGGCACAACTTCGCAAGGAACAAGATCATATTGGACTAAAAGTCAAGGAGAATTGTGTGACATGCTTAGGCAATTAGGGACACCTACAATTTTCTTCACATTAAGTGCAGTTGATATGCATTGGTCTGATCTACATGCACTAATGCTAGGAACTCCACCAACTAACCCAAAAGAAACCCAAAATTGGTGTCATGCCTGAGCACTACTTTGGGTTTTTTTGCAAATTAGGACCTTGTGTTATAAGTTTCTTTATGTTGTTATGTTTGTATTTTTGAAGAACTTGGTTACATTACTGTCTTTGAATCACGAGTCTAATGCTAAACGTATTTTCTATTTTGAACTATGTTATTAGCAGTGAATGTGATTTAGGATTTTATGATTTGAAACTGGCATATAAATGATTTCATGTTGATTGGGTATCAATTATGTTTATTATGTTTCAAACTCATTGTAAATTGCATTCTGTTTTATATTGTATGTTAACTTGACATTGCAAATACATTTCAATGGTAATATGTTGTGTGCATTTAGAACTTAACATTGTACTTTCATATACGTGATTGTGAAGGGATGGAATATTTGCATTAGATTTGTTTTTCCATATAGCATATAGGCATATTCTGTAAAGGGATTAAATACCTTATATTTCATATAACCTTGAGATGGTTTTAATTACAAAACTTATATTCATTTTGTTTTAAAGGGTTTAATAAACCGCAGTTTGCATTTCATAGATATATATGTTTTTTTTAAAGGGGTCTAAACACCCTAAGTTGAGGTTGGCATAAATATTTTCTATTTTGTTTTAAAAGGGGTTTAATATTTCTAAAATGGCATACAACCCTAAAAGGGTATCGAATGCCATAAAAGAGGAAAACATATTCATTCTGTTGAAGCCAAATTCATGGCCGTGGACTTGGTACTGCTGAATACATGGCTATGTGATTCATGTTGTGTATTGAATACTTGTTATGAGGATTTATGGCACCAATGGTTTAGTCGGCCATTTCGTGTTGTAAGTTGGGTTTTTTACAGAATATAGGCCGAAAACTAGGTCGTATTACTCTGTTTGGCTTTACATCTGTGATCTTGTTGCTAAGGTATTGGCATAATGAAGGGTACTGGTTGGAAGGGAAACTTGGTTATGTGGTTAAGCTCGATGGAGATACTCATCAAAAGTTGTCTGTTTTTTTGTTGGGTTCTTCTGCTTCACCCCATTGTGAAGTCATTTGCGAGTTATGTGTGTTGGCATTGTAGAGATTGCTTATCATTTTTGACTAGGTTTTTGGGGCTTCGGCATCGAGTTGAATTGTAGAGAATTTTCCATCTTCAGTACTCATGTAGGGGAAATTTCTCACCCTACTCTCTCTCTATTTGCAATTGCAATGTTATTTTGATTAGCATGTTGTAAATGGTTATTGGTTTTACTTATTGTGTATTGACACTCAAGGATGGATATGTGCAGAGCATGGCACTGTGTGCAATGCTTAGCCCTGTATATATTCATCTTTGAATGTGGAGTATGGAAATATTAGTTTGGAGGTCACTATATATATAAATTTGGGCTTTGCCCTAAACATATATTTCTTCTCTAAGTTGAACCTGGTCGGAGCCTCATGCTTGCGATAATTAGTTGTATGTGATTATGTTATATTTGGGTATTCGGCTTTGACAGGGCCGAGCTCTAAGGAACCCATATCTTGAATACATAGATATGTGAGGTTCGGCCATAGACACGAGCCCGCATTAGGTTGCAGACTCGTGACTAATTAGGGCACAGTCACTCTATTTTTAAGATATAAATTATTTAAAATAAGGGATATGTCATTGTTAAAAAATAGAATGTTTGAATTCTATAGCTCAGTTATTGTATATTGAAATAGTAAGATAGTGAACAGTATGGGATAACTGAAGGTAATGATATTGTGTCAAATAGTTAGTAGGAAGCTCAAGTTAAGTAGAAAAATTCTCTGTGATAGCATAATTTACCCATTAATTTATAATGGAAGTTGAATCATTATTAACTGTTGTATTATGGAATTTCTCGCAACTGAATAAGGCATTATTTTATAACAAATACATAAACAGATGCTATTGTATCACCAGGGTCATTATGTGAACAACTAGTGAGCATCTTATAGTTTAGGGATTTTACATCTTAATCACTTTTGGTCATTAATATGATGTAAGTTACATTGCATATTTGTGAGTCATATTTTAAATTGAATTCAGATATTGTATTTTAATATGCTGATTGTAGATATAACTGGGTGGTATCTTATTGTTAAATAGTGGTAAAACTTCAATAGACACTTGGATATTCAGTAACATTGTAAATAATCTTTTGTTAAGTATTGGCTGCACTTTGCTTCAATTATGTTTGATTTTGCTATGAAGTGTCTTAATAAGCATTTGCGGATTGTTTTGAGATAAGATGTTTGAAACAGAATCTTGTTTTACAAAGATGTATTTCTGTTTATAAATGAAATGGAAAGTTATTTTAAGTTATGAGACAGATTATGATATATGTTGGTGACATGTCATTTAAAAGCAAGAATATCATATGTACATTGTTTATTATCTTGGTCTTTTCGAATGTTAAGTTTAGTTTATTATAACAGTAGGAATAAGTAGTATAGTACTACGACTAGTAAATATCATTAAACTGATGTAACAATTTAGTTATATTTACGAGATTATAATATTGTAGTATTTAATTTTGTTGTTAAAATAACCTAAGTTTACTTTCAAAGTTGACAGTAGAAGATGAGAGTTTTAAAAGATGAAGAATGGAATATCATGTGAAAAATGTCGGTTATTCATTGCATGTGCATTCTTAGAATATCTGTTTGATGTGTATTTTAAAGATAGCTAAAATGAATGTATATCGAGGTGGCTAAATATCGAATTATTCTATTCAGTTAATTAATTCAGTGATAATTTTAAGATGAATTGGTTGGTTGAATTACATACAAAAGATAATTGGCCTTACCTATGACTTAAACCAGTAAGGTTAAGTACGGAGAACAAGGAAAGTCTCTATTACGTCATTTCATGAGTACCATAGAGAATCCTACTATGTGTTGTCTATGAGCTTACCATATACGGATGCAGTATCTTAGCACCATAGTGATGACACCTTAGTATATATATGATTCATTTACTAGTTATTCTTAGTGTGAGTTTAATTTTGCATTGTTAAGAAGATGGTTACTTCTTGCATGTTAATTTTAGAATTGCACTATGTTATGAGGTTCAGATATCTACATCATGGTTTTGTATATGTTTATTCTAACAAGTGTGTAGGTGGACTACACTTTTTGACTCAGTATGTACTAAGCCTTCTTTGTGTGGTGTTGCATTTTTTTGTGTGTTTGAGGTCTTTCAAGTTGAATATCAAGTAGCTAAGGTTGACTATTGAAGTTACTTCTTGAAATAGAATTTTATTCTTGTAGAGTCCATATATTGGACCTAGACATCTAAGAATGATATTGTACTTCATTATTATGCTGGACTCTTTATGTATTAATATCATTATGGAAATTTATTTTGATGATATCTTCTTCTATTATGAGGTTTACGAATTGAGAATGACTCAATCATTGTTCATATTCTTGTAAAAGATTATTAAAAAAAAAAAATCTATGATTCATTATGCTTGTTCATGGTTTCATATTTATTTATTTTTGTTTTAGTGTAGTGTTACAATTGGAGAAGACAAAATGTTATTGACTACCCTCACATTGTCACTTACTACATGTACCTCAGACATACTATGTTTTGAAAGGAGATATTAGAAAAGGGATTGAATGTTAAAGACTTCTGGTCTAGATATGAATGACAACATAGGGGATCTCCACATGTACATTATTTTTTATGGCTTCATGGCACTCCAAATATGGATTAAATAGATTGGCATAATGAAGAGTAGGTAAATGAAGCTAGAAATTATTTTAACAAGATTGTTCATACATGGTTCAATCCAAGAGCTAATGCTCACCAAAATAACATGCAAGTATGTCTACAATAAGTTTATAAATTATTTTTGGTTTTAATATTGAGTTTTTTATTCTTATGTTGAAAAATTTCTAAACTAGAAGTGATTTGATTCAGGCATTTCAAAAAAATATTCAAAACATCCATCCTTAAGAGACACGAGACAACTTATGGATGGATATTTTCATTGAGATTATGAGGAAATTCTAAATATTGTTGAAAGGCATACAATGTGTAAGGAGGGTAAAAGATCTTAGACAAAAGAAAGGAAAAATGGCTTGTAGGTAGAAATTATTTCAATGGTGTATTTCATATAGAATATTAATTTAGTGACTATTAAGTATAATATAAAATAATTTATTTCAAATGTATAGGTACAATGCCCCTTGGCCTCTAAATTTGAATGGTTCAACATTATATGAGGACATTGAAACTAGTGAAAAGAAGTTTGAGCTTACTAGAAATGATGATAGAGTTAACTCAGACAGTCGTTACATTCTCCAATTTTGGAGAGCAAATATTGATTGGCAACTAGTTTTGTTAGAGCATGTAGTTATTAGGTACAATGCAAAATATGTAGCAAAGGTAGAGAGAACCTTAGAAACCTACCATCAAATGCTAATGGGTTTGGCCAATATAAAGAATCTTGATCACTTTGCCTCAAAAGTGTATAGGAAACTTTTAACTAAAACTATAGTTGAAAGAGATGTTGGAGCTCAAGAGGCATGTCATATGCTATTAGAACTTCCATTGGTTGAATGTGGTTGGAAATTTGTTAATCTAAATGTTTCATGCAAAAATACTAAACCAATAACAAAAGAAAATGAAGCTGAAAGTGAGGAGCCAAAAGAATCCTTTATTGATGCATATAGAAGGAGACCGAACTCTATGAAATTTTTTTCATTGATTGATGCCTCCAGATCATGGATATTTAACAAGAATAGAAAAATGAAAATAAGTGGAAAAGAAGATAGAAGAATGCAATTGTTAGGGTATATCCAAGATTTGTAACTATTCTGACATGCTAGTTTGAAAAGTTAGTTGAATTTTGTTTCTCAGAGTTACTTCTGTACAAATCATTCAGAGAAATTACAATTGATATTGGTGAAGATAATAACTCCATCATTTCAAGTTGGGAGTCATTTAACTATGTTCCATGGCATGTTAAATGAGTAATGGAATCAGAAGATAGTGAGAATGTATGTGAATCAGAAAGTGAAGACAATATTATTGGTCATGCTAATACTACAAAGCATGAATGGGAAATAATTTCATGGTTGCATCATGGGCAAGAAATGCAAGTTTTTGAAATTGATATGTTGGGATGAATGGATATAGATAGACAGTATAATTGGTCACATACATATAGGTCAGATGAAGAAAGTAATGTGGCAATAAATTTTATCTGTAGAATGAGAGAAAATGGATTGCTTTTAGATATTCGCATAGAGAAAAATATCAACACAAAAAAATTTAGTGGGAGAAAAAAAAGGCATTTGACATCATTATGACACACTATCAAGTAGGTGAGAGTGTGGATCCACTGTACATGATTGTTCAAGGAACTGCAGGTATAGGAAAGTCATATTTGATTGGTGGAATTAGTAAGTATCTAAAGCAAGCTACAATGCCAAATCAGTCCCCTCTACTACTCCTCGCACCAATTGGAGTAGCAAAATTTAACATTGGTGAAACAACAATACATTTAAAGTTGAAAATTCTAGTTGAGGATTTCATGCAACTAGAAGGAACACATTTGACCAATTTTTAGGAGGAAATGAATCATATAAAATACATATTGATAGATGAAATGAGCTTTATTGGAGAGAAGCTACTTGAGAATATTGACTCAAGGCTTCGTCAAGAATTTCCTTATAAATCAAATCTCAGCTTTGGAGGTGTTCAACTATTTTTGTTTGTTAAATTTTGATTAATGTTATTCATGATATATAAAAATATTATATTGAAAATCTAATGAATTGATAAATGTTTTTTATTTTTGCTAGGAAGTTCAATCATTTTAGTTGGAGACCTCAGACAACTACCTCCAATAAAAGACAAAGTACCATATGCAAGTTTTAGAAGAGCAAAGCTATTATAGGAAGAATTCAAAAAGGTGGTCACATTAGAAAAGATTTTTAAGAAAGATGGAGAAGAATCAGAACAAAAAGAAAAATCATCAGTTACTCAACAATCTTAGAGATGCAATTCCCACAATTGTAGATTGAAATTTGTTGATATTGAGAACAAGAATTAATATTATTCCAAAAATAAATGATGATTTTGGTAAAAAATCTTCATTTATTTTCAACAAATGATAATGTTCACATTCATAATAGAACTATATTACATTCTCTTAGAGAACATGTTTCACATATTATTGCAACTAAATTATCAAAAACTACTAATGCAGATTACAATTCTACAGATGAGCAAGATATGGAATTGTTGATCTCAAAGAATGCAAGAGTAATGTTGACTTCCAATTTATGGATAGAAATAGGACTTGTAAATGGTGCTCTAGGTTTTGTTCATGATATTGCGTACAAGCCACAAACCATGCCACCAGAAATACCCTTGTATGTACTAGTGAAATTTGACACTTACTCTGGATTCCCATTCAATGAAGAAAATCAAAAATTAGCTCCAATATATCTAGTACAAGGAGGTTGTACAACTCAAATACCTTTTTGATTGGCTTGGGCATTAACAATGCACAAATCTCAAGGTTTAACACTTGAAAAAGCAACAATTTATATAGGTCCAACAAAGAGAATAGGAATGACATTTGTTGTGATTTCTCATGTAAAATCATTATAGGGATTGAGGATAATCTCATCATTTTCCTATGATCACTATGAGAAAATGAAAAAGGGAAAACAACTTGAAAGAAGAAAAGTAGAACAAATAAGGCTTAGAGAAATAGAAAATATGTAATAAAACATTTTTCTTTAATATTACAGTACCTTTCACTGCAATAGGTACATTTTTTAATTGTAATGAGATTGTAAAATCATTTGTAAATAGTTCTTCTATTCATATATAATATAGATCATTTACTGATGTTAGGATAAACCACGGACAGAAATAAAAACTACATGCAAATATAACCAATAACAGAAAATAATAGAACGCACAGAAATGAACACAAGGTAGCAAGATTTAACGTGGTTCACCCAATCCTTAGGCTACGTCCACCAAACAACAAGTCCGATCTTATTACAATCCAGTGATTACAACCTGATTACAATCTGTAACCCCTTACAGCTCAATACTGCCACAAGAACCAATTTCGTATCACAACATTATGAAAAATACCCAACCCTAAGCCCTTTTATACAAGTATTAAACCACTTTAGGGTTATAACATGTCGGCCATATGTCGGCCATAATATGTTGGCTACTAATTATGAAGTATGTACAGTACTTTCCTGATCAGTCACCACAATCTAACAATCTCCCACTTGGGGACTGATTAGGCTCCACACTAAACAACAATCTCCCACTTGGAGACTGATCCTGTAGCAATACCACTACCACATAGGGCTCCCACTGGATCAAACCACCCTAGACTCTACTGTTCTTTTATTCATGTTCAGTCTAAAAGACCAACCGAAGCTGAAGAGGAGTTCAACTTCTCCCTTGTTACAACCTTTGTCAACATATCTGCGGGATTGTCATTGGTATGTATCTTCTCCAGCTTTAACTGTCCATCCTCCAAAACTGACCGAATGAAATGGTACCACAACTGTATGTATTTGATCTTAGAATGCAGAGCTGAATTCTTAGCAAGATGAATGGCACTCTGACTATCTGTGAACAAATAATTAGCCTTCTGAGGATGTCCCAATTCTTCCAAGAAGAACTGAAGCCATATCATCTCTTTGGCTGCCTCTGTAGTAGCAACATACTATGCCTTTGTAGTGGAGAGAGCATTAATCTTCTGTAACCTAGAAACCCAGCTCACGGCTACCCCACCAACAGTAAAGACATAACCTGTAGTACTCTGCCTGGTATCAATATCCCCAGCCAAATCTAAGTCAAAATAGCCCCGTAAATCAGTAGTAGAGCCCCCAAAGTGTAAACACTTATTGGATGTTCCTCTCAAATATCTGAGAATCCACTTGACAGCATTCCAATGCTCAAATTCTGGATGACTCATATACCTGCTAACAAATCCCACTGCATGTGCAATATCTGGCCTAGTGCATACCATAGCATACATCAAACTTCCTACAGCTGAAGCATAGGGTACCTTGGACATTTTATCCTCCTCTTCCTGTGTCTTGGGACACATCTCCTTAGTCAATTTCAAATGAGCAGGTAAAGGTGTGCTGACAGCTTTAGCATTCTCCATAGAGAAACGTTGCAACACCTTCTCAACATAATCAGCTTGAGATAGCGTCAATGTTCTGTTCTTCCTATCTCTGCAAATCTTCATACCAAGGATTTGTTTTGTTGCCCCCAAATCTTTCATAGCAAATGCATGTGCTAATTGGCATTTCAGCCCCTTAATATGATCCATGTTAGACCCAGCTACAAGCATATCATCAACATATAAACATAAAATAATGTAGCTATCATCATCCAACCTCTTAAAATAAACACAGTAATCTGAATGACACCTATTATATCCATGCTTATGCATAAAACTGTCAAATTTCAGATACCATTACCGAGCTGCTTGCTTCAAGCCATATAAACTTTTATTCAATTTACACACTAAGTTCTCCTTACCTTTGACCTCAAAACCATGTGGCTAAGCCATATATATTTCTTCATCCAAATCACCATGAAGAAAGGCTATTTTAACATCCATCTGCTCTAAATGCAAATCTTCAGTAGCCACAAGACTTAAAACAGTATGAATAGAAGTCATTTTAACAACAGGAGAAAATATCTCATCAAAATCAATTCCCTTTTTCTGTGCAAATCCTTTTACAACTAACCTAGCCTTGAATCTTTTCTTACCTCCTTCCTCTTCTTTCAACCTGTAAACCCATTTATTCTGTAAAGCCTTTTTACCTGCAAGCAACTTGCACAAATCCCATGTCTTATTTTTCAGCAAAGAGTCCATTTCATCTTTCATTGCAGACTCCCACTAAATCTTAGTATCCACCTGCACAGCTTCATCATAACTTTCAGGTTCACCAGCATCAGTAAGTAAAATAGAATACAAAGAGGGAGAAAACCTTTGTGGAGGTCTAATTTTCCTTGTTGACCGTCTAACATTCACTGGTGTGTGTGGTATTTGTTGTTGTAGTTGTTGCACATCATGAGGAATGGCTGGAACATTAGCTTTTGGAGTACCATCCAACACTACATAATCACCTTCTTTCTTCTCATGTTGCTGCAACAGATCTTTGTACAACACTTTCTCATTGAATATGACATCCCGACTTCTAATAATTTTAAGGTTTTCAAAATCCCAAAGCCTATAACCAAATTCATTAATGCCATATCCAACAAAGACACATTTCTTTGATTTAGCTTCTAGCTTGGTTCTATTTTCAGAGTCTATATGAGCAAAAGCTTCACAACCGAAGGTCTTGAGAAAAGAATAACTCACCTTCTTACCAGTCCATGCTTCCTCTGGAATACCACAGCCCAAAGGAGTAGAGGGACCTCTATTAATCAAATATACTACAATATTGATAGCCTCCACCCACGTGTAAGGGCAACCCAGCATGCAACCTCATGCTCCTTGCGCGCTCCATTATAGTCCTGTTCATGCGTTCAGCCACTCCATTTTCCTTTGGAGTCCTTGGAATAGTTTTTTGTCAACGAATACCATTAGTGGAGCAATAATCTTCAAATTCATGACTGCAATACTCACCACCATTATCAAATCTGAGACATTTTAATTTCTTACCAGTCTCATTTTCAACCAAGCATTTCCATTTCTTAAAAGTTTGAAATACATCAGATCTCTGTCTAAGGAAATAAACCCATACTTTTCTAGTTGCGTCATCAATAAATGTAACATAATAATGAGAGCCACCAAGGGAAGATACCTGGGCTGGTCCCCATACATCTGTATGCACAAGCTCTAATTTCTCCTTTTTGTTTTCCTTCCCTGTCTTTACAAAACTCACTCTCTTTTTTTTCCATACACACAACTTTCACAGAAATCCATATTCACACATTTTAGACCTGGTAAAACTTTCCTTGAATGAAGTACTTTCATACCTTTCTCACTCATGTGCCCAAGTCTATTGTACCATAGCGCTGTATCAGAATCTACAGTAGCTATTTGCTCTCCCTGCTCAACTGCAGTAATTGTTTTTGAATATTCATTTTTCTCTGAAATAATCAAAGTAGAAGGAACAATATGACCTATACAAAGATATAAGGTTCCTACTTTCACACCTTTTTCTACTACAAGGGAACCTTTTGAAACCTTCCAATTTTTATCATTAAAAGTAACTACACAACCCTCATCACCGAGTTGCCCTGCTGAAATTAAATTTCTACTAAGTTTTGGAACATGTCTTACCTCATGTAGTAGCCAATGATTCCCATTCTGCAACTTAATCTTAATTTTTCCCTTTCCAACAATCTGACAGGGCTCATTATCCCCAAATAAACAAGCCCAAAATCCCCTTAGACATAATCAATGAAATAACCTCTATGAGGTGTAGCATGAAATGAAGCACTAGAATCTAAAACCCATGAATCATCAACACTCTCTAAAGACAGAAGAAAATCATCCTCTTCGGATTTTTTACTTACCACATTTGCCTCCTTGTCTCCATCTGATTTATCTCCTCCATTTTCCTTTCGATTCCAGTAATCTTTCTTTTTGTGCCCTAGTTTCCCACAGTACCAGCAATCATTTGGTCCTCTCGATTGAGGCCTCCTCCCCTTTGACTTTCCTCTTGATTTCCCATGATTTCTAGAGTTACTTCCTCTTTCAGTCATTCTGCCCCTGCTTTGTGCATTTAAAGCACTTCCTGATGTAGATCCACCTGAGGATTTTCTACGAGTTTCCTCACTTAAAATAAAACCGATCACATCATCATATTTTAGGGTACTAGATCCAGGAATAGAATTAGTCACTACCATTACCAAGCCATTCTAGCTTTCAGGCCAAGAACACAAAATCAAGAGAGCCCTAATTTCTTCATCAAAATTGATACCCATAGAAGATAATTGACTAGTAATAGTATTAAACTCATTTAAATGTCTGCAACAGATCCACCTTCTGCCATTTTCATATTAAATAAACGCTTCATGAGAAATACCTTATTTGAAGCAGAGGGCTTTTCATACAATGTCACTAGGGTTTTCATCAAATCTTATGTCGTCTTTGCTTTTGTAATATTAAATGCCACCGATGGTGCCAAGAATAATTGAATGCTTTCGAGTGCCTTTCTGTCCAAAAGATCCCATTAAGCCTCTGACATAGTTCCTTGATTCTTGGCTTTTCCTTCCAACAACTTCCATAAATCCTTTTGATATAAATAGTCTTCCATTTGCATCTTCCATAACTAGAAGTTCTGCCCATTAAACCTATCAACCCTCAACTTACCCTCATCTTCCATCACTCCCACTCAACTGTGAGACTTTCCTGTAGAGGATAACTGAAAGACAACCTTGCTCTGATACCACTTGTTAGGATAAACCACGGATAGAAATAAAAACTACATGCAAATATAACCAATAACAGAAAATAATAGAACACACAGAAATGAACACAAGGCACCAAGATTTAACGTGGTTCACCCAATCCCTGGGCTACGTCCACCAAACAGCAAGTCCGATCTTATTACAATCCAGTGATTACAACCTGATTACAATCTGTAATCCCTTACAGCTCAATACCGCCACAAGAACCAATTTCGTATCACAACATTATGAAAATTACCCAACCCTAAGCCCTTTTATACAAGTATTAAACTGCTTTAGGGTTATAACATGTCGGCCATATGTCGGCCATAATATGTCGGTTACCATGTCAGCTACTGCCCAAAAAAAAATTTCTATTTATGAAGTATGTACAGTACTTTCTTGATTAGTCACCACAATCTAACAACTGAGATGTTATATGTACCATTTAAATTGCAAATTATAATGTTTTTTTAAAAGAACATATTTTGAATTATTTCTATTCAATTATTCAAAGTCAACATTATATTTGTGGCCATCTAGCTATATTAACACATTGTAAAATCACCTTATGAATATATAATATGGTTCACTCTCTATATTTGTAAAATCATTTGTAAATAGTTTTTCTATGAATATATAATATGGATCATTTACATTTATTGAGATGTTATATGTCTTCTTTTTCTTGGAAAGGCTAGAAAAGAAATATTCTATCATTCTTTGATATTGGTACTAGTTAAATTGCAAATTATAGTGTTTTTTAAAAGAACATATTTTGAATTATTTATGTTTAATTATTCCACTTGACAATACTCTTTTAGGTTTTTAATAAATATTTTATTTAGATTTTATTCTCTTTTCTACGGAACCATTTTTTTTCTCTCTCTTTTAGATATTTCAAAAAAAACAATGTTAAGGCAAAGAACAATTAGAACTGATGATTTCTACAAGTATGTTGATCTTAGAAGAATTCATAGTGAAGAAAGAGAAAAATATTTATCTTCAAAAAGAAATCTTCTAGAAGCAAGTTTTCTTAGATTTCATCCTCCAGATCTTCAAAATTTCAACCATTTCTATAGAGATCCTATTTTTGAAGAAATGGTTTGTTGTGAGGAGTGCAATCCCATCGAATTGTACTTTTCTCCTATAGAGATCTATTTAGAACAAGCTCCTTACCCCATAAATTTAGATGAAAATAGTTCTCATTGGTTGAAAAAAATGCTTCAAGGTCCACAAATTAGTACTCAAGGTCTAGAGAAATTTCACCATCATGGTCAATTTTTTCATATACAATTTGTTGGATTACACGACACACCTTAGAATCAGCATGTGGTTGACAGATGGGGGCCTCAAGGGGTCTTTTTGAATCTTCCATTTCATGAAAGAACTAGAAAATTGTTATAGAAAATATACTTGCATGGATGCAATTAATCTGTGAATTTTCTATACTGAGGCATTCAAATAATGGTACTTCATATATGAGACAAAGAACCTTTGAGCACCTATACTGGTTTGATGTGCTGGATCCTAATACACATGACTTACTTCAAAGAAACATGATTCACTGTAATGAATCTAGTGATCCAAATTCAAATGATTGATTCTTGATACTATTATAATCAATTTCAATATCCTATCTATTAAAATAATTCCATGGTGATTTCAATATTCAATCAAACAATTTCAAATGGGAAAAATTGTCATTATATGTACATTTACTTTTGTTATAACTCATATTAGAATATATATATATATATATATATATATATATATAATTTATTTCTAATTATTTAATATATCTCATTTTTTACAAACACATTTTGATAATTACAATTTAAAATTAAAGCTTTTAGATTTTTTTATAAGATATATTTAGACTTTTAGATGACCACATGCATTCTACAATGTATAAGAAGCAATTCAAAATATTGATGTATTATAGTTCTGTATGATAAGTTTTATTTTTTTTTAAATTAAAAATGAATATAATAATTTTTATTTATTGTGAATTATATTTTCTTCTCTGTACATACTCTATATTTTTTAAGGCAACCATATATGATAAATTACATGTAATAAATTTTAATTTATAACCTTTTATATTTTTTTCATGACATAATATTAATACAATAGACCACTCTGAACATGAGTTTGAAATCATGATGCCAAGTCTAGTGGGCTCAGTGAATTCTGATGGATCCCCTCAAACTGTTATTGATAAATGTGAAAAATCTACATTGGAGAGTTGTTATAAATTGCTTCTATATTTTGAAAATGCAACAACAGGAATTGATTTCATCTCGGATAATGAAATTTTAAGAATGAGAAATGTTATAGAAAAAATAAGGGAGACATTTAATAGAATAGCTATTTTTCCAAATGTTTTGGAAGAAGTCAAAGCTGATCATGAAGAAAATGAAGGTTTCAATACTTATCTCATCAGTGATTATTTTATAAGGTCTTTACATTGACCAAATTAGTTATTATTGATAAAAAGATATGATTTTATTCATGCATAACAAATTTATTCATATTATATAAACTACTATAGAATTTAATATTATTAAGCACAATTTTTTTTTCAATAAATATGCTTTCCCTTATTCCTTTAAATTGCAAATTGTAGCCCTTTTCTATAATATATATGTCTTATAAGTTATAATTCATTATTTTTTATTATAAATGATTGTTTGCTAACATAATAAGATCTAGAATCAATTTTTTAAATAAAAATTTATTTGTTGATTTAACCTCGTTATGTTTAAAAAAATTATTATTCTTTGTTCTATTTTTTGGGTTGATTTTATTTTTATTTTTGCTTCAAGGTTTTAGATCACACTATTATCTACAAAAAAATATTACTTTGTAAAATTAAAAAAATTGGATATATTGAATCATATATTTAGATAAATAATTTAAAAATATATATATTTTAATGATTAAACTAGATTACTATTAAATGTAAATACATATACAAAGTAAATTTAAATTATTGTAATAAAAAAACTCAAAAGATAGGTTCAATATTGACCAATAGATAAAATATTATTATATAATATTAGAGAGTGTGATCTATTAGGACAGGGATATGAATTTTTTTGTGTGTGCGTAATATAGATAGAGGGCATCTTTTATCATTATAGGTGTATGTCAAAGGGAGAGTAAAGAGAGAGATAGGGAGAGACATGAGGATCAAATAGAGCTTAAGTAAGGAGGAATATATGATGAGATGAGGGAGAGAATACAATTAAATGAGAATGAGAGAGAGAGAGAGAGAGAGAGAGAGAGAGAGAGAGAGAGAGAGAGAGAGAGAGAGAGAGAGAGAGAGAGAGAGAGAGAGAGAGAGAGAGAGAGACCAATAGAATAATTAGGAATGGAATAAATATATATGGTGGGATGAGTGGGAGAAGGGAGAGATGAGGCAAAGACGTAAGGGGGAGAGGGAGAGAGAGGACATGGATATCTAGGATGATAATTATGGATTACAGTAATCAAATATGTTTATGAGAGAGAGATATATTAGGAGAGGGATATGATTTTTTTTATTTTTTTTGCATAATATAGAGAGTGTAATTTTTTCATTATAGGGGTATGTTTGAGGGAGAGTAAAGTGAGATATAGGGAGAGACATCAGTAAGAAATAGAGGTCAAGTAAGGAAGAGTAGATGATAATATAAGGGAGGGGATAAAGTAAAATTGAATAAATAGAGCAACACACACACACACACACACACACACACACACACACACACACACACACAGAGAGAGAGAGAGAGAGAGAGAGAGAGAGAGAGATTACAGGGATATAGATGTGTGTGGATAAGATATAGAAATGGGGAAGATATGGTGATAGAAGGGAGCAAGAAAAAGAGTGAGTGGAAGATAAAGAGATAGAGTGAGTAATTATAGGTGGTAGATAAGATGTAATGGGTAGAAGGTGAGAAACATGAGATAGAAAAAGAAGATAAATAGAGGGAAAATATGGTGAGAGAGATGGGGGGAGACTGTAAAAGAGAGTTTAGGAGAATATAAATGTGTACATATAAGAGATATATATGGGAAGATATTGTAATAGGTGGGAGAAAGAGAAAGAGTGAATGGAAGGTAAAGAGATAGACTAAGTGACTGTAGGTGGTAGATCACAATAGGGACAAGGTGAGAGACATGAGGTTGATAAAGAAGATAAATAGGGGGAAAATATTTCAAAAGAAGGGATTTGATTAATTATTAGAGAAGTGGTAGATAAAATAGAATGCAAACAAGGTAAGATAAATGAGGTAGATAAAGAAGGTAAATAGAAGAAGATATCTTGAGAGTAGGGAGATGTGTTAGAGAGAGAGAGAGGGGAGGACTATAAAACATATTAATGAGGGGTATATAGATGTGTATGAACAACAAATAGAGATGGGGAAGATGTGGTGAAAAGAGGGAGTGAGAAAAAAAGTGAGTGGAAGATAAATAGATAGAGTGAATAATTATAGGTGGTAGATAAGATATAATGAGGTAGATAAAGGAGATAAATAAGGGGAAAATATGGCAAGAGAGAGGGAGGGGGAGGGAAGAGGGGGGGGTAGACCATATATGAGAGAATTAGGGGGATATAGATTTGTACATATAAGAGATATAGATGGGGAAGATATGGTAACAAGTGGGAGAAAGAGAAAGAATGAATGGAAGGTAAAGAGATAGACTGAGTGACTATAGGTGGTAGATAAGACATAATGGGTACAAGATGAGAGACATGAGGTAGATAAAAACTCCTGAAAACTATCACTTTTATTTCTAATTTAGTCTCTAATTTCTATTTTCTATTCAACTCTTCATTTAATATATTTTGTTTAACATTTGTTTATAAAAACAAACTTTTCAATCAAAGTAGAATAGTTAAATTTTGTGTGTGAAGGTTTTTCTATGGTGTGAGGAGGGTTTCACCTATTTTCAACTATTTAGATTTATAGGTGCAATAATGTTCAAAAATCCTTATAGCCTTATTTATTAGTTTAATAGTAATAGTGTTGATTTTTCTTGGTTTTTTAATAGATTTTTGAGTTTTATACTGTGATAAATTATGTGAATCAATTAATCATTTTCTTTACACCATAATTTTAAAAATATGTAGTACAGAAAAATTAGTCAATCATTGAATCATTGGTGCTAGAAAGAAGGTAAAAGAATGTTTGAGGACTGTATATTACTTTTTTGATAAATTATTCATTTTCAATTAGGCAAGAATCTTTTTATGTTAATTGTTTAAATCAAGAGAGCTATATTTCCACACTCTATTCTATTTGGATACCATTATTTGATTCAAGTTTATTGAGAATCTACTTTTATTGATTATTTGTGATTATATATATAACAACAATTAAAATTGGGGTGTGTTACTTATATATGCAAGCAATAAGATTTAACAATAAGAGCTTTACTGAAATACGTATTACATAGATTTGATATTGAAGACTTTGAATAGGAAAAAACATTTAAACATCTTCACAAGAGGGAAGTTCAAAAATAAAATGATAAATATAGAAAATAAGAAAAATATACATTTTTTTAAATAAAGAATGACTTGGATTAAAATAGAAAAAAATATAGAAAGTATTTATGCATCTAAATTTTACTTTACCATTTCTTGAAATTAAAATTTAATTTAATTTTTGAATATACATTGATTTGCATGAGGTTTATATTGACATTTTAGAAATAATTTAATTTAGATTAATTTTCTAATATGAAGTGATTTAAAGTTAAAAAGATGAATAAAATAGAAAGATTGCTATATTGTTCATATATCTAGATGTTAATTTCTATTCTATTTTAAAATTATAATTTATTATTATTATTTTTTTTAAATGCACCTGGTAAACTTTTTAACGTGACCGGTAGCGCTGGCGCAACACGCCCACCAGTACCACCAACGCTTTGACCTGGAGCTATGAACCAATGAGGCCATAAACGGGGGACCTCATCCCCATGAGATTTGAACCTGGATGCAAGGATAACAACACAATAACTTAACCATCACAACATGCCACTATTGGCAATTTTAAAATTATAATTTAATGTAGCTACAATAGTTTTATGTAATTGTCTTTGTTAACTATTTGTTGAGGAGATAGACTTCAAATAGTGAGCCGATTTGTTAAGAATATTCCAAGAAAAAATAAAAACTTTAATGATAATTAATGTATTAAATTAGTTAAAAAATAAAATTCCATTTACAAATAATGATACAGTTGAATTTTAGAAGAGTTTTTTCTAAATGGAATGGAACGTGGAAAGATTATATAGCTTTTAAAAGAATTTGTGTCAAAATGTAATAAACTATGGAAAGATGTTACAATTTTTAGATTATATTGTATGTATTTTTTCATTAGCTAGAATCAGATTATATGATCTATTATAAGGATGAAGCATTATCCTAGAGATTGTGGAAAGTTTACACCAATTATATTTTTAATTTACTATTATCATGAGAATTCTAAACTTAGTTCAAGATAGGCCAGATTATGAGTTAATCCAACAAAGCTTTGGAAGCAACCTTATTGAAATATATTTCTTAATTACTTGATCTCATTATGAAGATGACAAATCTAAAGATTTCCTTTTGCTTTGCAAGAATTAATTATTGAAGATTCATTTAAGATTCAAACTCATGGGAACATCTCATAGACAACTAAATCTATATGCTTTAAGTTTTTGGTTTTTAATTTATTTGAAATTAATTGAAAAGAATGTGATTGTTTTAGCTGTTTAGTTTATGTTGTTTTTCAGTTTGATCATGTAACTATCTCTAATTTGAAGTTGGTCCATTCTATAATGCTAGGGTGTAACTTATATCCATCCAATAGTTTTGGTGAATTAAAGGAATAACAAAGGGGTAAGTTATGACTTGTACCAATTTAATTAATAGATCTTTTAAGAAACAAAAACCACTATATTACATTAAGACTTGTCCAATTTAGAATATGAGGGTCAATTCACAACCATGCCATCGACCACATATAATAGATAAATTCATTACAAAGGAAAAAAAGTATTCATCTAAGGCACAATCTTGACCTCATTCTCCATGGTCTCACTTGATCATCGGTGGTTCATAACCATTCAACTTCATCCAAAAACCAAGATCCATTGATATTTCTTGTATTTTACATGATGTTATTTAATTTATTTAACATTATTACCATATAATATATGATCATTAATAAGTTGGCATTAATATTTATCATTATATGAAAAATGTAAAAAAGTGTAGGGCATATGAGAAACAAGTTTGCATTAATAACAATTATCAATGTAATCTTAACAATAAGAGATTCATTGATGCTCTACAAATTTTTTCCTATTTTTCCCACTCGTGAGTTTTTTAAAATTTTGGATGAGTGTGGATGCTCCCAAGTGGTCAAGCCTATCCTCAAAATTCTACCCGAACCTGCTCCTTGTTCTGACTGTGACTGGGGTTACCCAAGGGAATGTCAATGTCATTCGTCCTATTGGGGGATGCCGGTGGAGTCAATGACTTTGCTAGTGGGCCAAGAGATTCATACGAGCCTTTCTAGGGCTCAATTGGTGGGCTAGGAGATTCAAATGAGCCACAACAAGGCTTTGGGTTGGAAGGAAGTGGTCCTTGGCAAGAAGGAGGCTCGCATCCTAGTGGAAGCTCCCAAAGTGATTAGCAATGACAAGGGAGTGGAAATTGTGGTTCCAAATAGATTGGTCAATAGCGTATCTACCAATCTACAACTCCACCTCATTGGGAGAACTTTTTCCTTTCATCCATTGATTGAGATTGTTAGGAAGTGGGTGAGTTAGAGATGGAAGTTAAAGGGAAGTGTTATGGTCTCGGCTATGTCAGGAGGCCTATTATGTTTTAAGTTTAAGGTAGCAAAGGATATGAAAATGGTGATGGTAGGCTCATGGTCATATGGAAAGCATAAGTTGGTGGTGGCTAAATGGAATCCAATGTTGGATTTGGCAAAAGAACTAAATAAGATGGCTCTAGTCTAGGTTAGGTTACTAGGCTTTCCTCTTGAGTTCTAGGATGAAAGGATCTTGAAATATATTGGGGATTCCTTTGGACACTTTGCGGTGGCAGATTTGGTCACTTTGTAGAGATCTTGACTTGTCTTTGTGAGGTTCAATGTTAATGTGGTAGTGGGTACTTCATTACTTGAGTCTATCATCCTGAGGTCAAAATAGGGTAAGAAGATTCAACCCATTTTTTATCAAAACACGGGTATGTTTTGTCAAAAATGCTTGTCTTTTGGGCATTTGTTTATTGACTGTAAGAAGTTAGATAGAATGACTAAGGAGAAAATTGAGGGTGATCCTACAAGGGGAGTCCCTCCTCTTCCTAAGGTCTCAAGGGAAGTGGACATGCCTCTTGAGGGAAGTAGGGAGGTGACTCTCTCGCCAAGGAGGGAATTAGAAGAAAAGAATCCTCAGAAGGATAAGGATAAGGAATTGACTCCCCCCCTAGGAGGGTGCTGAGTGATGACCTTAATGTTGGGTTAGGGAGGGTAAGAATGGAGAAGCTAGAGGGGAGGCCTGGCTCGGTCCAAAGGTCAAAGTTATTTTGCACACAGGAAGGGGAGACGGAGGGTTTGGAGGAAGGAGAAATTGACTCCTTCCCCTTTTCACAAGTTATTGAGGAGCTTCTTAGTATCCCTTCAAGGAACTTGGTGATGGATTAGGTCTTTTGATGGGGCACTAACAAGGTTGTGGAGAAGGGAGAGTTGAATGTCAGGGTTAAAAGAGAGGCTTCCAGTGTACTTCACTGGAATGAGGAGGGGTAGCCAATTAAGATGGTGGAGCTGGCCTAGCTAGATGATAAAGAAGAGAAGTGGCAAACACAAAGAAGAAAGACAAGGGTTTTAAGGAAACCAAAAGTGATCGTAGAGTTGAAGTTGGATGTAGGGAAGTCAGGTAAAAAAACTAAGAAAGCCAAGCAGATGGCTAGGGAGGTGGCAAGTGGCAGGTAGGCCACTTTCGAATCCTTAACAAAAGGTAGGAAATGATCTTTCTTTCTTGGAATATGAGGGGGTTGAATAGCCCTCATAAGCAATTTTCCCTCAAATAGCGGCTAGCAAACCAAAAAATTGATTTCCTACTTGTCCAAGAGGTTAAAATGTCTATAATTAAATTGGTCAATATGGAAAAAAAAATTTGGCCCAGGGAAAAAATTTTCTATAGTGAAGTAGAAGGTGCTTCAAGAGGGGTGGCAACCTTCTAGAATCCATATGCTAGTAATGGTAGTCTTATTTGTAGCTCAAAGTTCTATCTTATTACTAAGCATAGGATACGTGATATGAAATAGAATATTATTAATGTTTATGCCCCTAACAAAAGAAATGGTAGATTATCTTATTGGAGGAGCTGTAAATTTTATTTCTCAAAACAAGAATACCTTTTGTATGGGATATTTCAACTCGCCTCTATACCCTTCGAAGAAAATTTGAGGAATGATTGATTTTACTAATAGTATGAAGGATCTAGCTAACTTTATAAATGATAATGATCTTTTGGATATGGAGATGCATGGAGTGAAGTTTACATGGTCAAATAATAGAAAAGGGGTTGACTTGATCCAAGTTAGATTGGATAGACTTTTGGTCCTAGCAAGGTGGGAAGGATTATATTCCTCGTTTCTTATTAGCCTACCCAGAACAGTTTCAGATCACACCCCGATATTTTTTAATTGGAAAGAAGATTCCTTGGGGGAGCCAAGACCTTTTAGATATGAAATTATGTGGCAATCCCATCCTAACTTTAGCTCTAGAGTGGCTAACTGGTGGGGGATAAGAATAGAAGGGACAACAATGTATTGACTCTATGTTAAACTTGACAATATAAGGAGAAATGTGGTGCCCTGGAAAAAAGGTTTTTTGGGGACATCTTTAAGACCAAGGTGGAAGTGGAAGTGAAGTTAGTGGAAATATAGAAAGCTGTGGGGGAAGGAACACCTATGGATAACATGATCCAGGAAGAGGGGAACTACAGGAAAGTTTGGAAGGAAACTTTGAGTAGAGAGGAGATTTACTAGAAACAGAGATCAAGGGAGTTATGGCTTAAAGAGGGGAATAGGAACATTACATTTTTACATAGATCAACTTAAATCCATAGAAGGAGAAACACTATTGATAGCATTAGTGATGACGATAATGTAAAGCTGAACAAACTTGAAGAGATAGGGAACTGGGCATTAGCTTAATTCAGAAATTCCTTTAAGGAAGAACAAAGGGACTTCAAAGAGGAGGATCGGTAGTGGCTAATTGAGTCTGTGCCCTTAGTGATCTCAGTAGAAGAGAATGAAGAGCTTGTGTAGATGGTGACTAAGGAGGAAGTCCATAGAGTGATATTTTCCATGAAAACCTATAGATCCCTAGGTCTTGATGGTTTCCTGTCGACATTCTTTCAACACTTTTGGGAGATAATCAAGTTAGATCTCCTTTGGGTGGTTTGTGACTTCTTTAGGACTGGGGAGCTCCTCAAGCAACTCAATAAAACTTTCATTGCTCTAATTCCCAAGGTGAAAGACCTAGAGGTTCTATCTGATTTTAGACCGATCAGCCTTTGTAACACCACGTACAAGATTTTCTCTAAAATTTTGGTGAATAGGTTGAAGCCGCTACTACATAAGTTTATTGGGAAAAACAAAAATGGGTTTTTGCCAGGACAAAAAATCCTAGATGCTGTAATAACAATGCATGAAGTTTTGCACTCTATGGAGAAAAGTGGTAATCCCAGTATGGCCCTAAAACTGGACATCTCTACAGCTTATGATAGGGTCAATTGGACATTTATGTATAAAGTTATGGAGAGGATTCGTCTAAATCAAAAGGTTATTAGAATGGTAAAATCAATGGTGGAAACTGTTAAATATTCTGTGATGGTTAATGGGTCATCATGGGGAAACTTTTGGGGGAGAGAGGACTTAGGTAGGGTGACCCTATCTCTCCTTACTTATTCATTATGTTGGCTGAAGTTTTGAAGAGAGTGTTCATGAGGAAGTGGGAAGGGGGGATAATCAAAGGGATTAAACCTGCATCCACCTTACCTCCAGAAGTGATCCAAAAATTTGTGGATGATACCTTCCTTAGTGGGGAATCCTCGGTGGGTGAGGCTAGAGCTTGGTAGTCAGTGTTGGAGATATATGCTATTAATGCGGGACAGAAGATCAACTTTGAGAAAAAGTAAAGTGTTCTTCTTTAATACCCCTCCAGACCTTTAACAAAGGATTTTTAATATTCTTGCTTGTAATGTTGCTAAGTTATCAAATACTTATTTGGGTCTTCCTTTAACTATGAAAGAGGTTAGTGTTAACTTCTAGAATAGCATTTTGGAAAAGATGGAGAAGAAGTTGATTGGATGGAAAGGAAAAACTCTAAGTAGTGCAAGTAAACTGCAACTTCTAGTCTCCTCTCTCCAAGGATTACTACTCTACTTCCTATACATATTCAAAATTACTCAATGTATGGCCAATAAATTAGAAAAAATTGAACGTAACTTTTTTTGGTCTTGGGGAAGCGAGAAGATAAGATTAAGCTTGTTTAGTTGGGATATAGTTTGTAAACCTAAGCTTAGGGGAGGATTAGGAATGAGGAAGATGACTGATTTGAATAATGTGCTTCTCACAAAGGTGGGGTGGAATCTGATGAAGGGAGACTCTAATTGGTGTAATATAATGAGAGCTAAGTACCTTGGTAATCTTAATTTCTCTTACTATAACTGGAGAAATGATCTTCCTATGGGCTCTAATATCTAGGGTAACATCATGAGAAATAGAACCCTTTTGAGGGAGGGTGTATGGTGGCTTGTGGGGAATGGTAACTAGATCAATTTTTGGGAGGATCCATGGCTTACAGATAAATATTTGTCAAGAACAAAGTTTGAATCCCTTAAATATAACATCCAAGACATGGGGGGTAGAATGGTTGCAGATTATATTGGCCCAAGAAGAAAATGGAAGAAGATGAGGTTGCAATGGAATGACTTGATAAGAAGGGCCTTGACTTATGAGTTGAATTCTTTGCTGGAAGAGTGCAAGATCCCAGGAAGAGATAGGACTAATGAGTTCATTTGGAGGGTCACCTTGGCTAGGGAATTCTTGGTTAAATCTATCTACAGGTAAATGTTTGATAAATCTCTTGAACCTAATGACTAGGGAAATTTTTGGTTTAACCATTTAATCCCGAAAATCAATATTTTTTGGTGGACCACTATCTATGGGAAAATTCTCACTATTGATATCTTGAAGAAGAGGGGGTTCCAATTAACTAACAGATGTTGTATGTGTAAGAGGGAGGAAGAGAGCATCAAATACCTATTCCTACACTATAGATTTGCTTCTAAGGCTTGGGGAAAAATCCTCCAGAAGCTTGAGGTGAATTGGGTGTTCAATGTGGAGGTGGGGCATTTGGTGAACTTGTAGGGCCCCTTCACCCACCCCCTACTTATCAACTTGTGGAAGATTATTCCTCCCATGTGTGTTGGGGTATTTGGAAGGAGTGAAATAATAGGGTGTTTAGAAATGAGGAGAGGGAGGTGAAGGTTGTGGTTGATATAGTCTCCAAATTGATAGTTGATAACATGAGATGCAGCAATTGGAGAAAACTAGTGTTCCCCCCTTCTCCCCTGGAGATAAGAATTACAAAGTGTTGGTTGTTGATTGATGGGATTATGGATATTGACAAATCTAATCTTATGGCTAGAAAGAAAACTCAATGGAAATGCTTGCTAGCTAATTGGGTCAAACTTAATTTCGATGGTGTTGCTAGAAAGGAGGGATCGGTAGGGGGAAGGATTGTTAGGGTTTGTAAGGGAAGGATGCTACTAGCTTATGCTGGTACATTAGGGAAAGTTTCAAATAATGTTGCAAAAGTGATGGCTTTGTACTGGGGTTTAAAGTTTGTCTTGAGTGTGGGATAGTGGGATGTACAAGTTGAAGGTGATTCTAAAGTCATTATTGAGATAGTTAAAGGTAATATGTGGGAGAGATGGGCCATCAAAAGTATTATTAATGATATCAAGTACCTATTAGCCACCCTCAATAGATTTGATTTGAATCACATTTTTGGGAGGGAAATAACACAACTGATGGCATGGCAATCGTTGGCTTAAAATGGGAAGGGATAAGAGGTTAGAGGAATTTGAACACTTTGCAAAATTTGGTGATGGAGTTAGTGAATAAGGAAATAATTAATGATGAATCCTAGCTAGTTACTTTATATAATGTTGTTGAGCTGGTAGGGTCAAAACATAGTTGATGCTTATGTAGTAAGGAGAAAAGGCTTGAGTATGGGCAATAATTATAACTCATGCCCCAAAAATTAGAAGTTTCAAGTGGGGGATTTTTTATTCATTTCCCTTTATGGATCATCGTACACCATGCCAAAAAAAGATTTATAATTTATAGATTTGTGGCATGTTGGGAATGATGGAAACAATTGGGTGAAAGATCTTGGTGGCCAACTCATGATCTTTCTCACCAATTTGGCAGGTTCCATTATTACTATTAAATGTAATTATAATCTTCGTTTATGGGTTTATCTTTCTAAGAGTGGAGTATTTTTTAGGGATTGGGTTTTCAATAGAGAGAGAGGAGAGGAAAATATTACAGAGATGGGAGGTGATCTATTGCACATTGAACTAGCTATGATCGATGATAGTGTGAGGAAGCCCTTGGTCTGGTACATTCTGAGAGAGGGAAGTTTTATCCCAGTCATGGAGAACCTTAATGGTAATGATGAGAATTGTTCTATGCAGTTTGTTAACTCATGGGAAAATCACAAGGTGACCATTAATTGTATCTCATTTCATGTTTTGGAGTGGGTGATTTCTATGGTGATGTGCATGGCGATGAGGGGAAGAAAATGGTAGAAGGTGACATGGGTGACTAATGAAACTAGTCTGCACTATTTCTTTGAGGATGGTGAGGAACTGGTTCAGCACAAAGAGGGTTTCATGAGGGAGAAATTGCCTAACTTCTGGAATGAGGTTTGTCCGATTCTAATGAAATATCTTACCCTAGAAGGAAGGTATGGATTTTTCTACTACTACCATTTTCCTCTTCTTAATCATTTTAGGCACTGTGATTTTCTTTCAATTCCCTTCTTCTTGCTACATGATCTTGAAGATTCTGTTGTGGATGTGAAAGATAAAATGAAAAGGGGGGTTAATTTTACTATTCTTCATTTAGGATATACCAATTTTACGTTGCGTTGTTCCCCTCTAGGATTGTGAAAATTGATATTCCTATTCAATCGAACCCTAGGCCCCAAATGGTCCCCCTTAGGATTACTGGTCCTAGAGCCCCCATCCCTTAGCCCTCTCCTAATGGGTCCCCAGTTAATCCCTACCCCAGGGGGGAAAAAGGAAAAGGTAAGGAGAAAATGTAAATGGAGTCAGAGGATGAGGAGAGAGGGGGAAGGAGAAGATTGGGGAGGTTGGGTAAGTCTCAGGCTAAGAGGAAGTTAAGGGAGGGAGCCTCATAGGAGGAGGATTCAAATTTTGAGGATTCGAGGTACCACAAAAGAAGAATGAATAAGAATTTAAGTTAACTTTGGTAAGGGAGGTATGGAGGGGGTTGAAGAAGAGATTTCTAATTCATCTAGGTCAATCTCGAGTAATGGAAAGGAGAATAAGGAGTTATTGCATGTCTTAGCAATAGTTGTGCATAGGTGTCTGGACCTAACTAAAGATAAATTCCTCAAAATGGTGGACATGATGTCTTCCCTTGTTATGATCTCCTCCTCTATTAAGGTAGGTTCTAAAAATACCACTAACCCTCTTATTGTGTAGGATACTCAAGCTAGCAGGGACATACATCTAGGTGTTTCAGATAAGGCTGGTAATGAGTTGCGGGAGAGAATTCAGGCACTAGAGGAAAGAATGGGACTATTAACCAAGTTTATGGTTAAAGTCGCTCATGCAATGGCTAGCACTCTGTGCTTGTTAAGGGATGTTGAAGGGGACCTACCCAGGGAGGACTCCAAACTGCTTTATGACTTCCTAGTGGAAGACTAGGTGAATGTCCTCCTAGGGAAGAAGGAGGTCAAGAAATCTTAAGCGCTTCCCCCCTTCTTCTTTTTCTACATGCTATTAGTCTGTTGGTTTACAAATTTTTTTAGTTTTAAGGTTGTCACACCTTTTTTTTTGTTTAGTGACTTATATTAGTTAACAGGCATTTTGTTTAAAGCTTGTAGATATCTTTATAATTATAGTATAAACTACTATTTCTTATTAACAAGCATTTTGTTTAAAGCCTATAGTTACTGTAATAATTATAGCATAAACTCATTTTTTTTTAAAGCATTAGGGGTTAGTTTTGTTCTGATGGTTATCTATTGGTAGTCGTCCAGCCAGTTTGTAATGGGCCAACCCCCTTGTTTTGGCTGCTTTTATTTCAAAGACAAGTTTGCACTAATATTTTATGAACACCCTGCAGTATCAAAAAAAATTGAAGGCCAAGGTTTTTCCTAAATATCTCTCTTTTAGGTTTGAATGACTCATACCCAAATAGACTCAAAATCTTAATCCAAATAAAACAATAGCTTTCCTTTGTTGTAGCACAATAATTTTGCTCCAAACTAAGAAAACAAGGGGAGGAAGCACCAAAGTTCCTACCTTCATGTTTTTGTGATTGACTGAAGTAGCCTTTGGTTAAAATGTAATTTATTTAATTTAATAAATATAACAAATAACTAAAAATGAAAAAATATAATACTATAGTACTAAGATAAATTAAATAATAGAATATAGTTAGTATATTATTAAATTTTATAACTGCAATAATATATATTGATTAAAGCTTCAAAAGAGTATATAAGTAAACATTATAGTGTCATGGTAAATTAAAATTACACATCCTAAAGAACATTTATCATACCAAAGATATTTATTGTCTAATTCTATCTAAGATATAGATAAAATTATAAAAAAAATTCAGTAAGAGTTAAAAGAAGATTTAACACAATAGCTTTTCTTTTACAATCATAGATATTTCCATGACAACTAGATCTAGTTGATAGAAAATACAAGAAACCATAATAATCTAGTACTTAAGCACCTATTGCTAAATAAAAGACATTTAATTACATGGTTTATTTATTCTCTATACTCTCTTTACTCCACTAAGAGAATGAGAAGGTAGATAAACTTCATTATTGGTGGACATTAATTGTATTGAGCAACATAAAAAAATGTAGGTAGCACTAAGCTATGGGACTGGTTACAAGTGAATCAACATAAAAACTCTAACAAAAAATTTATTTCAATGTGAGGAGGACTAGATTTTGGGTAATAAATGCTTTTAAGAATATTGATGCATGGACTAATCATATTTAATACTCTTTGTTAGGCAGCTTTCATGGATTTGCATTGAGAGAGTTCTGCAAGCAGGTACTTTGCTTCAAGATTGGATGCCATGATGATGATGATGGTGTCTACAATAATAGATTAAGACTCAACTAAAAATATTACTTTTTTGCATTGAATATATAAATAATAAATTATATATAAAATAGGTCACATCAAAAATAAACATATTGCATAGTAAATACCCAAGTGGAGCACTAATGAGCCTAAAAACTGAATGTTGCTCCATGCACTCAAGCATATTTTCTTGCAACACTCTTTGTCAAGTGGCTTTCATGGATGTGCATTGAGAGAGTCCTATAAGCAGGTACTTTGCTTCAAGATCGGATGCCATGATGATGATGGTGTTGGAGAAGTTAATTGTCTGACCATATCTGCAATAATAGATTCTTAGCTAAAATATTGCTTGTTTGCATTGAATATATAAATAAGAAATTATATATAAAATAGGTTGCATCAGAAATAAACATATTGCATAGTACATACCCAGGTGGAGCACCGATGAGCCTAAAAAATGAATGTTGCTCCATGTACTCAAGCATATTTTCTTGCAATACTCTCTATTGGGTAGCTTTCATGGATGTGCATTGAGAGAGTCCTATAAGTAGGCACTTTGCTTCAAGATTGGATGCCATGATGATGATGGTGTTGGAGAAGTTAATTGTCTAACCATATTTGCAATAATAGATTCTTAGCTAAAATATTGCTTGTTTGCATTGAATATATAAATAAGAAATTATATTTAAAATATGTTGCATTAGAAATAAAAATATTGCACAGTACATACCTAGGTGGAGCACCGATGAGCCTAGAAATTGACTGTTGCTCCATGTATTCAGACATATCAATCCAGACAAGCAAATTTAAGGCAAAAAATGTGAAAGACACATTGAGTTTTTTTAATATGATGATGTAGATTCAACACAAAGAACAAGAATACTCATGAGTATTATTGCTGTTAAAAACTTATAGAAAGGAAGAAGTTAATTTTTTAGCGATGAATATGACTCAGCCAGGCAATGAATATGCAGATTTACATTTCCCAATTCAAGAAAGAAACAACAATTAACTTAAATGTCACTTAAAAATCAAGCGAAAATAATTAACATTTCCATAGTTAAAATCATTATAAAAGTTATTAAAAACTACAAACTCAATATTGCCAAAAGAAGCAGTGTAATTGTTATGCTTTAAATGGTTAATATAAATGCGATGATTAGGATCTATACTCTTATAGTAAAAGCTGATTATTAAAACAGCATTTTAGTTGTAGGAAATGGATTAAGACTGAAACATGGAAATCAAGCAAAGAGTTTAGCTCAAGTGAAATGTACCATATTGACTTTATACATTGAGCAATACAAGGGGTACATTTTTTTACATCAGAAGAGAAGATATTTACATCATAGATTGAATAATGCATGCTGTATATTACCTTTTTTTCATTCTTTTTTGCATGAAAACATGATATTAACATCTATATTATATATGACCTAATTTTTACATATAACTTAAGAAGTATGTATGAAAAATATTTAATATGCACAGAAATGCTTTCGCTTGAATGTTGCTAGTGACTATTCAAAATAACATAGACAACATATATGTTTTATAGGAAATTTAATCGAGTACAGTGATTGGTATTTAAAATTAAAACTTTGTAACAGTTGGAGTATGACAAAAGTATTTGATGTAGTCAGAGCCCTGTACAATGATGTGATTGTATGATTCAAGTTGGTATTATATAGAAAAAGTGATTTAATGCAAAATCAGAAGAAATGAAAAGCATTGTGAATGTGTATATCTTAATGAAGATGTTGTGTGGCCTAATCTTCAAGTGCAAGAACATGAGTTATCTGATTGCTTTGATTGAGACTGAACTTTCCTCTCAGCTAGAAGTCTTGAAACATAAATATAGTTGTTGGTTTGTCAACGACATATGCTTCATATGTCATGTTTTGTAAGGAAGGTGAGATTTGTTTAGCAATATTCTTTTTCTAAAAAGTAGTGGATAGGTTGATTGTTGTTGTTAGTGATGACTACTTTAATCTAAAGGGAATATATGTAGTTGACTTCCTCTTTACATTTGGCACAATATGTTTTGTTTTCATTTAGTGTGGCGTAGCTATCAAATCCGTACTTACATTTAGGGTAGAATGTATGAAATGGATTTGAATATGCATTTGTAGGTGTCAAGAGCCCAACAACCTATAAAAAGGTTCAAGAATATTAGAAAAATGTTGAATCTTATTGTAGGAAATGATAAGTACAAGGAATTCAAAATGGTTACCTCAAATGTGGTGTGCAGGAGTGCATGGAGTCTTTGTAATTTTCTTTTGTCATCTAGGCTACAAATATATGTTGATGGAGTTGTACAGAAAGCGTGCTTTTGATCTTTCTTTTTTGTAATATTTTTAAAAAGGAAGATTGGAATTTCACCTTTTTGTAACTGTTGTTCCATTTGATAAAAGAGTTGAGAGAAAGATGGATGCATGTAGAGTTGTGTTGGGAAATTAATCGTGAATATTTTGTGAAATGAATCAAAACTATAAAAAAAAAGTATAAAGAAAATGGAAGCAGAATGAAGAAGCTTACCGGTGCTTTATCCATATCTGTATGGCCATATTTGATATTAAGAATGTGTTGTGTTTCTTTTCTATTTTCTACCACAATAAGGGCACCTACTATTCCATAAGCATATTCTTTTGTACTAGATGTAAGTTGTTTTATGGTTGTGCCTAGGATAAAGTTATATTCATTTTGAAGTGGTGGAATAGTTCCAATTTCACTAGAATCTTTTAAAAGTAAGATGTAATCAGAATCTCCATGGTCAAAATCTTTTTTTGGTGTAACTTGAAATTCTTTTATTGCTATTGCAGTTCCTGGTATTATCCTATTCTCAAACTTGTGTAGTAGATGATGACCAATAGTTAGTGTTATTGTCATTTTGCCCTTACAATCTGTTAAATCAGCTCGTAAGAATTCACGCATTTCTATGCCTTTGTCAAGGATAACTTTCTAGGTGACAAGTACAGTGTCTTCAAAAGTGCTACCAACTTTTGTAGCATTTAGATCTTCAATTGTTACTAGTCTTTTAGAAGTTAATTTTGGCCTATTAGAAAAAAGAAATATGATGTTAAGTTGCATGATTTGGAGGACTATAAAAGATGCAAAAAAATTCATGTTGATACCTTTTTGGTTTTTTCTACTTGTTTGTATCTGCTTCAGTTGATGGGTTTGTTGTCTCCATTATGATTGGTCTATTATAAAGGAAAGAACACAATGTTAATGTTTGTCATTTTGTAGATAATGCAATCTATTGAAGCAATTGATGCTATTACCTTTTTTATTCTTTTTTTTTTCATTTATATCTACTTCATCTACTACTTTGGTTCTGTCCACCGTTACTAGTTTAAATAAAATCAAATTGAATGTATTTACAATGAGAAGATTGAGCCATGTTGGAAGATTGTAACTATTGATTTTTGTAATATCATGTTATAGAATGAATGTTTATGAAAGTTGAAAGGTGATATGTCCAATATGCTTCTATTTTGTAGGTGGAACATATATTTCTGATTGAATTAGTCCATATGTGGTCAATTAGTGGTCTATGTGCAATATCTATTTTGTTGAGAACAAATTCTGTTTTTTATCACTTCATAAGTTGTATGAGTTTTCTTATGGTTTTATTGTCCTTAGACATGTCTAGATTGAAATCTCCTACAATGAAAAGAGCAATTTGTTGAATTGGATAACTAAAGATGTTACTCATTGTGGTTAGGATCTCATCTATAGAAGTATTGGGTCATATGTAAATGTTTAAAAAAATGAATTCAATGGAACTATGATGCAATGTTAGCATTATGGCTTCAGTATTTTGTGTTTTGTGTTCTCTTGGATTCAACACTAATAGATTGTCTATTGTAAAAGTTGTTATGCCATGTATATGATATACTATATGGTTGTTGTATTTGTCGAGAAGATTTGTATGGGATGGAGGCAAGTGGACCTCTTGGAGGCACAAAATATTAGAGTCCATGATGTCATAGTAATTGACAATATCATTTGTATGTGCTCTTAAACTATGAGTGTTTAGTGTGCATAGAAGTAGATGTAAATTTGACATTGAGCAAGTCAGTTAATTTTGAAGTTGGCATTTTGCATGTGTTTGAAGGTGAGACATTTCAAAATGAATATTTTGTTTGACCTTCAAATACTTTGATTGTAGAGGTTTAAGCAATAATAGTGCTTGAATTGTTTTTGTTCTTAAAAGTGTTGTGTATGTTAAGTCATGTTGTGTATGCTAGTTGGGTCAAAAGTGAGGCCTTACAATGTGAGCTCTTGATATCGGTGTATTGTTTGAGCACATGTTACTTGTATTGGGACCTATTTTCTATTCTTTACTTGTCCACTGTTAAACATTTTTTGAATTATCCTTGTTATTCTATGTATCGAAACCCAATCTCTTTGAATTTCTATTGTATAGTATCAAGCTAGTTTATTTCTCTAGTGGTGGCCTATTTTCAGATCATTAAATTGGATCCAAATTATGTCAATGTCTTGTTCACTTGTGTATGTTTTGAATATTTCCATACCTTGTCTCCTTAAAAAGAGGTATGGAAATGTTGGGTCAGGTGGTGTTGGGCATAGCCAAACATGATTGAGGTATTATATATCATCATTTATATGTGATCCCAAACGTATCCTATTAAGAGTACCAATGAATTGGGTATCATTTTGCCACATTGTTGTGTTTAGGGAATAATACTTTACTTTGTCTCTCCAAAAATTGTAAGGCATTAATTCTATTGGAAATGGTTCATTATTAAATACATCTGAGTCTAGTACTAGGAGAGCTTGGTAGAGATCACTAGAAAAAATTGTGTTGATGTTGCCAAAGTATTTAGTAGGCAGTTGCATAATATCACATAATCATTTATTGAGGTATCACAAAAATGTGGACCCTACCAAAGAGATCTCATCTATGAGAAGTAGATGAAATTGGCTATAGGTCTTTGACATTGTATCTAATGTCTCTATGCTGAGTGGGACAAATTCTGATTTGTTGAAAGGTATGTGGAAGGCCAAATGACATGTTCCACCAATGTTGTATGCTACTTTTCCTATATATGTAGTCATCAAGCCTTTTGGTGTGTTAGGATCACTATGAATTATATTGTTGTGCAATGAGATGAAAGCTTAGTAAAGAGTTGTTATAGAAAATGTTTTTCTTGTTCCTACTCCTCCTATTAGGAACAAGTGTATTGGACTATTAGGGTCCTTTAACTTTTTCATTTTAATGTCTTTAAAGATTTCTTGTTGTTCTTTATTTAAAGTTCTTCTTAGTCTGTAGTATTCATTGTTGTCCATGATCTGTGGATGTCTTGCAATTTCGAATCCTCTTGGGAGTAGGTTATTGGTTCTTTTATGAAGTGTGGGTTGAATATCTTTTTGTATGTCATATTTCTCTTTTTTTCTGAGTTTTGTTTCTGTGAATCTAGTGTCTTCGATATTGACATAATTTTCATTAACTTCGATGATAGTTTTTTCAATGTCATGCCATGCAGAATTTGTGGTGTAGCAAAATTTTGCACGATTGATTTGGATAATTGTTTCATTCTACAAATATGCATTTTTCCAAGTGTTTCAATTTTCTTTTAGTGTATCTTCACTTACTATGAATGACTTATACAATATTAGTTGTTCTCTATAGTATAATTCTATGTCAATGTGCTTGTTGAAGTTTATGGAATGAATTACTTTTGGCTTGGTTTTATGGTGAAGCTTGGTGCCATCTTTTTTATATTTGGAAACAAATTATGCAAGGAAAATGTTTGAAATAGTTTGAGGGTATTCTAAATAGTAGTCCATTATTGATTTGCACATCACATTTTCTAATTCATCATCCTATTTTTTTAGTGCTTTCACTGATTTCAATATAAGTATTCGATCATTTTTAGGTCTTGTATCAATAAAGATGCATTGTCTAAAACTGTAATTTAGTGGCAATGAAAGAGCAAGATGTGCTACTTGTTGACATGACATTTGGTGGAGGTTTAGTAAAGCATTTCCTAGTTTTGATATCATTTTTATGGCATCTATATTGTCTTGTTGATGGTCTTTATGGATTCTCTTGAATGCATTTTTCATTGACTTATCCACTTTTGTCATATAGGAGCTGCAATACATTACTGTAGCATATGTATTGTGCATCTGTATTTGCTCTCCAAAGATCTGGTATTTTTTTCGAGAAGCTATTGTTCCATATTTGTGAAGGTTCCCTTTGAAGATAAAGAGTGAGTTTATTAATTGTAGATCTCAAGGCCATTATGTAGTCATTTTCATTGACACCTATTTCCATTACAAAATTTATGAATGTAAATGTGTTGTTGTAAGTTGTTTTTTCCAATTTTGGTATAGATATTTTTAGCAATTGCATGTAAATTTTCATTTGCATCTTCCAAGGGTTCAAATATTGTTGTATTCCTAATTGGTAGAAATGGAAAATTATATCTACAATGTTCATTTGTGGATTTCATGCATCGTTTTGTATGGTGGTGTATATGCAATATTGTTATATTTGTTTCTAAATATTTTTTGTCACATATAATATGTTTATTGATAAATTCTATAATATTTCTAGTGTTATACCTTCCATACATGGGTGCATTCTGAACCCATATGAGGAAGTGGTTATGTTCATTTCCATGATTTTGAAATTTAGTTACTGAAAATAGTCTAATACATTTCCAAAGAAAGAATGATCTATAAAGATCAATATTTTTAATGCATTTATCATATGCTTATAGTATCGTGCATAGGTTATTGGGTCTTTTTTGATTAGTTCATAGACATTTGGGTCATTTTCTATAACAAAGTCTTGTTTGTTTGCTGAATAGTGGTTTGCATGTAGTTCTTGCAATGTTATTTGCAATTGAGACAAGTTTTGTTCAGCACTAGTAAATGTGAGGAAGAAAGTAGGTGGTCCTAGTTGTCATATCATTGCAAATCCATTCTTTTTAAGGTGTTAGTGTAATTAAGAGATATGCATTTTTTTTAAGTCAACATAACCTATATCTGACTTTAGTATGTTCTCTAGATTTTGTCTATGCTTGACTTCTTTTGCTAATAACTTTCTTCCTTTTAGTTGGCCCTTTTGAATTCTTATCTACATTTTGGAAATCACTTGCTATACAAGTATTTTAATTGTTTTACAGAAGAGGTTAGTTGTATGGTATGCAAATTGCCTTTGCGAATGTGACAATTCCCATAACACTATTTTTTGGTAGGTGAAATTTTTAGTGATATCATTATCACGTGGGTTACCAAAGAACAAAGTTGGAAAGTTCATTTCTTCTACATATTTATCTTAGAATATTCCAATAGGGTATTGGTCTTCAACAGGGGCAACTTCAATTAACTTGTCTTGCATTTTATGTATGTTAATAGATTTAGTGAACCCATGCACCAAAGTTTGATATGGTCCTTGCTCATTTTCACTATCTGACTCAAAATAAGTTGTGGATGGTTCATTTTTGTTAATAATGTCAATATCTATTTAGATAGTCTACTTCTAGTTTTCATTGAGTTTTACATTTTGCATTCTATATAATGTTGTTTTTGTCAATTCTTGAAGAGCTTGCATGATAATTGTTGGACATACCATACCTTTTTGGAAAGAATTTCTATATTCTAAATATCTTTTCAAAGAAACTGCAACTATTGTTGTATTATTAGTAGATACATGCAAAGCTCTTTGAACAATGTTTTTGTCAACAGGAACATTAATGATCAAACCAATTAGGCCAAATTGAGATCTTTTGTATCCAAGCTCTCATATTTGTGCAAAAGCAATCCATAATGAAATAAGACACTCCTCCAATTGTTTTAACATTTTAGCATATTGCATTGCTTCACTCATTCTGATATTGTGTGGTGTAGCATATGTAAGAAGAGTTGATTTTTTTAATGCAATATTGTATTTTTGACAAATGCAATTTGTTAATGTATTGATAGGTGGTTGGACTAGTTTATGGTAGGTTAGTTTTTGCTCATTCTGAAATACTCTAATATTTTTTTTGAAACACAACATTTGATAAATAATGTATAAGTATTTTGGTGTGTCTTGATTTTATTTTTTTTAAATAATTGTATTGGTGGTAATGTTTTTTTCCTTTGTCAAGGAAAATATTTTCTTTTTTTGTAGTTTGTGGCAATTTTTATTTGATTTTCAAATGAATTGAAGAATTTGTTTTCGTCAACTTGATTATTATCTTTAATCAATTTATTTTACAGCATGAAGTGGTTTTATTTCACTGGTATTGTTCTTTTCAATCATTAGTAATTATATTTGGCAAATTTTTGTGGGTTGTTTATCTCTTGATGTCTTCTCGAATTGTTCTTTTGCCTGGTTATTGCTATAATTGAATTTGTAATGCAAAAGAGGCTCAAAGTGTCCATGGAGTGGATTAGTGTCATCGAAAAGTAATGAGTATGGTTTTGTATGTGATGTGCTATTGAAGTGCAAGTACTTCTTGCATTTGTTTAGTGACCAAACACATACTTGTATGTTTAACCATTTTGATAACCAGCGAATGTAGAAGACATTGCCCCATAGTCTAATTTTGGTATTGCCTATGGTTGGATTCGTAGACAATTGCATTCTATGTAAATATGATGTAACATCTGTAATTTTATACAGTTTATATAATGTGTGTGAGTTCAATTCAAGATTGTATGAGTCAATAGTGTCATTTTCACCTCTTTGCAAACAAGCCATAAAGTATTCAATGGTTCTTTTTCATAGTTGAATTGATGTATACTTATTTTCAAGCAAGTATTGGAAGGAGTCAAATAAGCAATCTCCAACTATGTATTAAAATGAATTTAATCTGGACAATCCTTCTTTTTCTAAAATAGTCTCAATGTCAAATTCAAGAAGTTCTATTTGGGTTTCATAGTTTTCTACATTCATAATTTTTGAAATGTTTTCTATTGGTTAGTTTCTTCGGCCATAATTTGTAACATGTTTGCAATTTGTCATTTTATCCACACACAAAATGAATTACTTTAAGCAGGAACTATGATTCGATGAGTTGTTGCAAAAATCAGCAACTAATACCTTTTCTATAAAATGTAGTATATAACAATGTTGCAAGGAAGTGGTGGATAATTTTGCATACTTGTTGCACAATACTTATCTTAATATTTTTTGAAGGGATCCTATAGGCTTCAATGATATTGTTTAACCTATGCATGTATAAATAAAACAATTATTACTAATAAACAAAACAAAAAAAACATAATACAAAGGCAAATTGCAAATTCAATGTTTTTTTTAATCAAACATATAATGCACTATTACCTGTAAATGTTATACTAAAATTGATTCTACTACAAAATCTACTAACTTTTAGATTTGTAGATAACCCCTACCAATAATGGAACAGAATTCTAATCAGTAGCTAATGTTTGTATGCATATAATATTTGCAAGCTACATGATTAAAACATGGTTTGTTCGATTAAATTAAATACTAGATACAAAGATGAAAGAGAAGAATCAATTCAAAAATTGAATTATTAACATACATATCCATATCCATTATCAATCCCAATCTCATTCCTATATCTTGTATTTGATCATGATTATTATTACTTGTATCATACATCTTCTATTGATTGTGATTAATACTCTAATTTATATTAAAATATAAATTAGTTTTTTAATTATAAAATTTTACTCTTATTTTAAAAAACTTTCTATATTAGAATTGAAAACTGGTTGTTTAATGCTTATCCATTTCACCTATATATTTATTATATTTTAATGTTCTTACAATAATTTTCTACATATGTTTTGTAAATTATTAAATTAAGAAATTAAAATATTTTATTATTTATTTGAAATTTATTTTCACTTATATCTATTTTGATTTAATGTTTTACTTTTTACAGATGAATATTATTATTTTTAGTTCTTATATTCTGTAACAATTACTAAAATAATATTGAGTTATTAATTATATATTTGTATTATTTAACATTATCTTTGTTTTAAAATATTTTTATTAATTAAATAGCTTTTTTTTAAATTATTTTTTTAAGAAATTATATAGTATTTTTCACAATTGTATTAATAATCGTCACGGTGACTTTTTACCTATGTGGCAAGGAAAAATGGTAGATAACAATTTTGTTGGTGAAAAACTGTGCTAAAACTTGGGATTTTCCAGATATAATGAATAGTTGAACTCCCTAGTTGATTTTATATCTTCATAAGAGTATTATTATATTACAAATAAATGTATCAATTTCATATTCTAATAGTCCTATCATTTTTTCATATTACATTCTTATACTTTGAAGGCTAATTTTACCAAGATTCAAATGAATGTGATTTCTACTAAAAAGCTGAAATCATTTCTTACTTCATAATTCTTACTTTGATTCAAAAAACTTAGAAACATTTATAAAAGGAACAAGAAACTATAGAATGAAAATAGATAATTGCATACATATTGCACAATACTTATCTTAGTATTTTTTGAAGGGAGCCTACAGACTTCAACAATATTGCTTAACCTATGCATGTATAAATGAAACAATTATTACTACTAAAGAAGAAAGAAATATAATACAAAGGTAAATTGCAAATTCAATGTTTTTTTTAATCAAACATGTAATGCACTATTACTTGTAAATGTTGTACTGAAATTGATTCTACTACAAAATGTGTTGACTTTTAGATTCACAAAAAAACCTTGCCAATAATGGTACAGAATTCCAATCAGCTGCTAATGTTTGTATGCATTTAATATAATTATAGGAAAAATTCTATGACTAACCTTCACTAAAATAACAGAAGGAAATAAAAACTTAGTTACTCTATTGAGCCTCCTTCTGCTTGTGTCACTCATAAACAAGAGAATGGACAATCTAAGATTAAAGCACTTCAATAAAAAACTAGGATAGAAGTCGTGTGATAGAGATGATGAGAATGATGCCAACAAGTATAGGACAACAGGCTCATTTAATAACATTTGGAAAAGATAAAATTGCAATTAATGCATTCATTAATAAAAGTGTTAGAAAAATGATTTATTTTTTTTAAGTTGCAATCAATGCATTCATTGATAAAGGTGTTGGGAAAATTATTTGTATTTTTGTTGAAGAAAATTGAAAATTTTCATTTCCTTTTCATCATGAGCCAATACAATTTTTTTAAAAATTTATTTTTCAATTCCAAAAAACCATGCAAATTAATATACCTTTTACAAACATTAGTATATCTTGAAATTTTAAGATTTTGTAACTAACGTGGAACCTCATGATTTCATTAGTTTCCTGCCAAAGGCAGGAACTAATAATTGAAAGAATATTAATGACGGAGGGTAGTGAGTATATAAAGGGAAGCAATCATGTCTTGAAGGTAGCCAAAGAAGAAAATCTGATTTCACATGGTTAAAGATGAGAGGTGGTCAAGTCATAGGTATGCTTGTAATGTTCTTGGAAGTTTCATGATCTTAATTTCTTGTCAGACAAGTATATCAAATTCTCAATTTGTGGGAGTCAAGATTTTATCACATAAATTCTCGTCTTCCTGTTCACTAACCTCATTTGATGTTTTTGAGTGGGACTACATCTCTCTCCAAATGGGAAAATGGTCACAAGGGGTAACTACATAACTTTAAATGATGACATAAGACCAAAGTAATAAAAAAGGAGGAGGAAGTATTAGTTTTAGTTTGAATATTAATACTATTTTTTCTACTTTGAGTTTTTTTTGAGGACGTGATATCTTGATATTGGAGAGAATTCAATAGATTTTATGTTCAATTTTTTTGACAATATAGTATTAATAATTGTATATTTAAAGTAGTTATTAATAATGACTATATAATTGAATGAAATGAATTTTGTAGATATAAAAGAGTGTCAAATTATTGGCATTACTTTTTTTAATCTCTTTGGACAGCTGGAAAAAAAATGTGTTGCAAAGTGGCATCACTTTTCATGATGTGACCTTGAAACCATAATTATATATGTAGGGAACTCATCAAGTAAGCCAAGATAAATTTTTTTGGGGAGTGATTAGGAACTTTCACATACAATTTTTAGAAGTGCAAGGTTAGATTGTTCAACTACAAGGTCATCTCTCCTTGATATCATCATTTTATATAAATCTTGATATTTTGTAGATATTTTCTACTTATTCATTTTATATATTATTGTACACTTCTCATTTCCTCCATTCATCCCTTTGAATTTTTTAGCAATAAATGAATAGAGGACAATGTTGATGATTGTCATTAATGATGTTGAAACGAATAAATGAGTATAGAACTTTAATAAGCTATTTGCTCCATCCCTCACCATGATCACTCTTTAAAAGTTATCTTAGATAATCTAATTTTCATATTATTTAGAGGACCTAATAGTAATACATATTTTTGTGGCCATATAGATAATTTAATAGGAGAAATCTATTAAGGATATTTTAGGTGATAGGATTATTAGTATTCAAATGTAATAAGATGAATGAATTTGATGTACACCAAAATCCCATTGAATAAAATTTTTATCTGTGTCACTTTTTTATAACCTTGATTACAAATTATGTTTCCAATTCCAATTTTATGTGATGGAATGATTAAATCTAGCTAGACTTCATTCTCTTTGAACATATAACCTTGGTTTCTAGCTCAGTAGCTCATAGGAGAAGTTATTGGCATATGATAAATATGTTTTTATTTGTTGGTCACAAGTTATTGATTTTATGTTATCATTACTAGCAACTACTCTATTCCACAAGATAGGTTGGACTGATGCTTGTTTTGATCACATGAAATATTTTGTTAGTATTCAAGGCAACCAAAGATATCAGAGCTGGACATGAAGAGTTATAGGTGTTGTGATCGAAGGTAATGCATTCACACATTTTGATACTACATAGGCTAACATGAAATATTCAATATTTCTTCACAAGATGCCATGTGCAAAGAATGTTTTGGAGGCAATATTAACAATATCACTACTTAGATTCAAGAAGTCAAAATGATTTTTTAAAATCAAGGTCATAGTCAATTATAATGCTTTGTGGGTTCGATCTATATATCGAAGGGCTGACCTTGAATAGCTATATTGATAATTTTCTATGTTGGCACTACTAGAAATGAAATTCATATTATATTTTGTAGCTAGATTTGTTAATACATTTTAGGGTTTTATCTTTAACTTCGAAAGAGAATATATGCATGATGAAATTAGAGAGAGAACTGAAGTTCCATGCTAGAAGCTATCACAAAAAATGTGAAGAAGTGAAGGAGTTGAGTCTATATTATAGGAGAAGTGAGATTAATAGATCTATTAGGAATAGAATTGTTTCTATAAAATAATAGAATTCATTTTCTAACTTTCTAATTGTTGGAGCATTAAATTCAAAAAAATTCTTCATTATGCTAGTAAATAAGTTAATTTGTAATTTTTTTGAATATATAATAATATAATTAATTACAATTATAAAGTGTTAAAGAATTCAAAAGGAAAATATTATGTTTGATTGGTTTATATTATTTTTGTTAATTCAATTTTTTTGAACAATGAAACTATTATAATCTTTTAGTTATGTGAATTTTTAATTCTTATATCTTTGAGTATTTAGATTTTTACAATTTTTCAAATTTAATTATTTAATTTTTTCCATTTGAGTATATAAATTATTATTTTTGATGATTATATTCATATTGAAAGTTTTTCCAATGAGTTATTATTATGTGTAGATTTAGCATGTTCTTTAATAAATAGGGAATAAATAAAAAATGAATAGAAAGATTTGAGATGATTGACAACTGGTAGAAAAAAGTTTAAGTTGGTCCCACAATGACAAAATATAAGCTAGATATATACAATAAAAGTTTTAATCAATTTTGAGTTTCTAGTCCTTGAAAATAGATTTTGAAGCCTCTCCATTAAGACATCTTCAAGAAAATTAGTTATCTCTGATTGTCATTTTTTTTTTGGTTTGAAAAGAATAATAAAGACGTCCAATATCGAACACACGAGTTAGACTTGATTGCAGTTTATGTGGCGCAACTGCAGATATTGTCAATGTCTAATGTTAGATGAGAAGGTATGCATCAAACTAGAAATGTATGCGATAAATTCTTGACTATTGAGTAGAAAGAAGACATGGTTATGTGACAGACTTTTTAAAAGCACAACTTCCAAGGTCATTGGCATAAGACGTGTCAACTGCATATAAAACCCAAAAACAAAATGATAATATTTATCTACAAACTAGCATTTGCATCAGAAGGAGGTGCAAGAGATACGCTGATAGGTTTTATTTAAAAATAAAAATTGAATAGATGTAAAAAAAATAATTAAAAATTCAAATTTGATAGTAAATTTTTAACTCTTAATATAGAATTGATGTATATACACATGGTTAACTTCTTTCGATGTTCTAAAGTTGACATTCCAAAATATTTTTTTTAACTATAAATCATAAAGTAATTGAAGTGTTATTCACCTGAACGTCAAACAAAAATGAGAGTAATTGATAAGAGGAAGATCCGTTATTATAGAATTTAGAAATAACAAAATTTCAAAAGCATTGAAAAAGTAACTTACCATACTTAAAATTATATTGAGCATTTATGTGTAGTTAGTTTTATCCATATGGACATTTAAATATATGAATGCACACTATTCTCAAAAAAAAAAAAAAAAAAATTAGATTTAGAAGAATGAAATTAAATAAATAAAATATGTCATTACATAATTTGTAAATAAAAAATTTACTAAAACCAATCTTATATTATAACATCATATAACAATTAAAAATATATGTTATCCTAAAATAGATAAGCTCTTGCATGTAAATCTACTTACTTTAAAATATAAAAAAATTCAAGAAATCCATATACTTTCACACAACTAATAAATAAGGAAATAAATGGAGGAAAAAGTAGGGAGCTTGACATGTCAAAAATTTTACAATTAATAAAAGACAATTTCTAAATAATCATGGTGTCAATTGAAATTATAATTACTATAAAATATAATTTGGTACAATTCTTTTGCAAAATATTATTTATTATTTTACTTCACATATTTACGCCGAGAGGCGTTCTATACAATGGCAGCACAAATGCTCAGCACGGGAATATGCCAAGATTCTTTGTCAATAAAAAAGAATCGGGAGCAGTTACAAACTTCCAAATTAAATATTAAAAAAGAATTTATGAAATAATAGCTGGCTGAAATAATAGGAAGCCAAATGGAGGCCGAAATAATAGGCTCGAAAAAGTAGGGCCCGAAAAAGTAGGACCCGAAAAAATAGGGCCCAAAAAAATAGGGGCGAAATAATTTCAATATGATTTTTTTTTTTGTTAAATATAATTTTGCATGCACATTCATGCTTTTTTTTTGTGGGGAGTGGGGGAATTTGAAACAAATTCGTGGAATGTGAAGAGACGTCTGTTGGGGGATATGAGGAGCCTCTCAGAAGTTATAAAACCAAGGCTCCTCATTTCATTTTCATTTTATGTTTTTGCAGGAAGGAAGAGGTGGAGGTTATTGGAGAATTAGATTGGAGTTTTTGAATAGGAGTAAATTGAAGTTTTGGAGTAACATTTTTGCAGGTGAGATTTCTATTTTTTATTTACATTTTCATTTAGATTTAGATGTAGAAGTAAATTGAAATTCAAAATTAGTTATAATATTCTACTTTGATTTATATTTCAATTTTAATTAATTTCATTTAGATTTAGAATTCTGTTCATATGACCGAAATTGAGGCCACTGGAGGACCTATGCAGAGTTTTTCGTGGAGATAAGCATGTGGGTACTGAATCAAGGCACATTAGGCCTCTTGGAGATGTAATTGCGGTGACTTCCATGGCTTTTTGAATTGAATAGGGCAATCTAAACAATCTCAGATCTGAAATTCTTTTTTTCCTTTTCAGCCGAAGACAGAACAAAGATTGCTTGCAAGAAATTTTGCAGAGTTTAAGATTTGATTGCTTATGGCCGACTATTCTTGGTAACTGATATTTCTATTGTATATTCCCGTGCCCAGCACAGGAAGTTTTAATCTATACAATTTATTTTGTGCATTTAGTGCACAAACTAAAGAATGCATATGTAATCAATTTTTTTATCAATCTTTATGATAGCTTTTTTTTTAAATAGAAAATAGAAATTATTCTTTTATGTATGTAGAAAAAAATTAGAAAGATTTTATGTATGTAAAAAATTAAAAGAATTCTATATACATCTAGATTTATTGAAAAGAATTCTATTTACATCTAGATATTTTGATTGAAATAACCATAATGTAAAAACAAAATATAAAATAGAAATGTTAATATATGTATGTAGAAAAAATTAGAAAGATTGCATGCATCTAAAAAAATTCTATTTACATCTAGATTTTTTTAGAATGGAAAAAAATGGATAATAGAAATATCAGTTGCATGTTTGTAGAAATAAATTAGAAAAACATGTATCTAGAAATTAAAAAGATTCTATATGTGTCTAATTTTTAGATTTTACTTTATTCTAAACTAATTATTGATGGATATATATTTTAAAAATATTTATGTAGTTTAAAGTTTAGATTTTAATTAATTTGTATGCAAATAGGAAAAAGAATAAATATTTTATATATATGTAGGTTAATTTCTATTTTTAAAATTTACAAGTAAATGAGTACTTTATTCATTTAAAGTAAACAAGTTTTTAAGTAATATATTTTTATTTTAGAAATATATTAATCATAATGTCCATTTATTATTACTTATTTAATATACTTACTCTCAAATCTAAGACAATAGAAATGATATTTTATTAACTTTGAAATAGGGAAGTGTTAAGCAAGTTCGTTTACAAAAATACCAAAAATATATTTGGTCTTTGATCAAATTGGAGTTAATATTAGAATTATAAATATGATCATTAACAATTAAGCTAAATTCAATTCAAAACAATAATGTTATTTAAATTTAAATAAATTTTTTTGAAAAGAATTCTATTTACATTTACATATTTTGATTGAAATAATCGTAATGTAAAAACAAAATATAAAATAGAAATGTTAATATATGTATGTAGAAAAAATTAGAAAAATTGCATGCATCTAAAAAAATTCTATTTACATCTAGATTTTTTTAGAATGGAAAAAAATGGATAATAGAAATATCAGTTGCATGTTTGTAGAAATAAATTAGAAAAACATGTCTATAGAAATTAAAAAGATTCTATATGTGTCTAATTTTTAGATTTTACTTTATTCTAAACTATTTATTGATGGGTATATATTTTAAAAATATTTATGTAGTTTAAAGTTTAGATTTTAATTAATTTGTATACAAATAGGAAAAAGAATAAATATTTTATATATATGTAGATTAATTTCTATTTTTAAAATTTACAAGTAAATGAGTACTTTATTCATTTAAAGTAAACAAGTTTTTAAGTAATATATTTTTATTTTAGAAATATATTAATCATAATGTTCATTTATTATTACTTATTTAATATACTTACTCTCAAATCTAAGACAATAGAAATGATATTTTATTAACTTTGAAATAGGGAAGTGTTAAACAAGTTCGTTTAAAAAAATACCAAAAATATATTTGGTCTTTGATCAAATTGGAGTTAATATTAGAAATATAAACATGATCATTAACAATTAAGCTAAATTCAATTCAAAACAATAATATTATTTAAATTTAAATAAAATAAGCCATGTTTACTTTGAAACATCAAACAACTAATTAACTAATACAATAATTAAAATAAATGAATCTATTATGACATAGAAAAATATTTTCGAAGTATAATTTCTTTGTTTTTGAATCAATATGAGTTTTTTTTTCTACTTGAAAAGATAAACCATCCTAATTTTCATCCTTAGTTAACCCTAACAACAACCCCTACCTTAGCCCTAGCCCCAACAATGATGTACAATATAACTATAATCCAACATTAAACTATAATTATAGCACTAAAACATATCCCTATTGATATAACGAAAATCTCAGTCCAAACCATAATCTAAACCAAAAACCTACACACTAATATTGGTTATAGTCCTAACCCTAAAATCTAACCCTTAACCATAATGTAAAAAAAAACTCCAAAATATTGATCAAAATCCTAAACCTACCTATATGGATAACCATGATATTAAACTCTAAATCCAGTCCCAAGGTCCTAACCATGGTGTAAACCTATAACCGAACTCTTAAAAAATTTACTAATCCCTGATCCTAATCACATTCCCAACTTTAAACTTGAACCATAAACCATAGTTGTAACCATAATCATAAACTTAAACAAAACCCTAACCCTAAAGGTACAGTCATAAAATTAATCATAGCTTAGACCCTAATCCTAGCACAAACCACAATCATGACCAAATATAAATCTTCACCTTACCCCTAATCATAATTTCAATGTTAACCCTAACATTAGTTTTTTCCTACCATGATATGAACCCTAATATAGACTTCACCTTGATCCTCACCCTAATCTTAAGTCTAATTAAACCCTGACTAAAACCTAATCCAAATGATATATCTAACTATAATCCTACTTGTAATTATCATACAACCCAATGCTAACCCTCATGTATATTTAATCCCTAATCTTAACTCTAAATATTCTATAAACTCTAGAATTGACCTTGATTCTAACCATAACCCTAAAATCTAAATTGTAACCATAGCACGAAAGGTGGGGACCCCCACTACATGGCACAATTTTGGGTCTTGGAGCCTTGCGAAAGCACTACAGAGTGAGGAAATGTCATAAAGGTGACATGTAGTAGCATGATGCAATTTTGGGCTTTAGAGCATTGCAGAAACAATGCAGCTTAAGGAGGCGCTAGAATGGAGACTCATGGAAAGAAGAGGAAAGACATTCATGTCGCTGGCAAAAAACTATGAAAAGAGATAACATGATGTCTTAACCTCCCACAAAAAATGCAAGGTTGATCCCAAGGGGGAATTTGGTTTCCCCAAAAATGAATGATGGTCATCGATGAAGGTCTTCCTCTCGAAATAGACGGCATAGATGCATCGTGAATCCTCACCAATGAAGGATTAAGTCGTAACCGTCGATGTAGATTCTCCCCTCGAAAAGGATGACTGAGATGCAACGAGGAAACTCCTCCCAATGAAGGATTAAGTCACATTCGTCGATCAAGATTGGCTTTATTTCCAATGGATGACTAAGATGTAGTGAAGAGATTCCTCCCAACAAACGAAGCAGATAGTACAAAAGGTGTGAACCCCCTCCATGTGGCACAATTTTGGGTCTTAAAGACTCATGAAAGCATTGTGGACTGAGGAAATGTTGGAAAGGCAATGCATGGTAGCATGATGCAATTTTGGGCTTCAGAGAATTGAAGAAACAATGTAGCATGACGATGCATCAAAATGGAGATGCATGGCAGCATCTTGTGCAATTCTAGGCTTTAGAGTGTTTCGAAGACACTAGCATATAAAGAAACGTTAGAATGGGAATGCATGGCAACATCTTGCACTTTTGGGAAGATGGGAAGATAGCTCGCGAAGAAATAAGAGTTATCGAATCTCGCAACATGAATCAACCCGACCAAGAAAAAATGATCCAGCGTGGTCAATGAAGAAACCGAGCCAACACAAAATGTTAGCCGCCAACTTTAGCGATGTTAACCCTCTGCAAAGAACCTATCCCATTTAAGGTCTCTCAGATCAGACATCAGTGATGGGTTGAATAGGGGGAAAAAATAGCACACAATGCCCTCCTAAATGAAATTCTAAATGTAACACTAATAACCACAGTCCTTCTTCTTTCCCTAACCTTATCCATGAGCGTGGGAATATACATATTATTATATAGGGCACCTTATATAATAATAAATATAATCTAAAATCCCAACCCTTACTCCCCTCCTAACTATAACTATGACCATAAGAAAACTTCTAAATATAACCCTTCCTCTAACTCTAACCCTAACCCTAACCCTAACTATAATTGTAACCCTATCCCTACCACTAACTGTAACCCTGAATCTAACTCTACCATAATTGGACTTTAACCCTAACTATAACTATAACCCTAAACCTAACTCTAACCTTAACCGTAACCATAACCGTAACCCAAAACCTAACCCTAATCGTAGCTAGGATTCTAATACTCTGTCTACCCCTAACTCAAACTATAGCCCTAACTATACCTCAAACTCTAACCATAACTCATATTCTAACCCTAAACCTTACCCTAACCTTGACCCTAACCCTAACCCTAAGCCTAAGCCTAACCCTTTGTCTACCCCTATCTCTAACCCTAACCCTAACCCTAACCCTAACCCTACCCCTAACTCTAACCCTAAATCTAACTCTACCATAATTAGACTCTAACCCTAATCCTAACTTTAATCCTGACTGAAACCCTAACCCTAACCCTAACTCTAACCTTAACCCTGACTCAATCCCCTTACCCTAACCTTAACATTGATATAACTCTCTCTATATATAACCCTAACTCTAAATATAAACCTAACCCTAACCCTAAATCCAACTCTAACCCTAACTGTAAGCGTAACCCTACCCCTACCCATAACTCTAACTGTAAATCTAACTCTACCATAATTGGATTTTAATTTTAACCCTAACCCTAACTCTAACCCTAACCTTGACTCAAAACTCTAACCCTAACCCTAACTCTAACATTAACCCAACTGTAAAATTAACACTATTGGTAACTCAAACCCTAAAACTAACCCTAATTCTAACCCTAACTCTAACTCTAGCTCTAGCTCTAACCCTAACTCTAACCATAACTCAAACTCAAACCCTAAACCTAACCCTAATCCTAACCCAAATTATAATGCTCTTTCTACCCCTAACTCAAACTATAACCCTAACCCTAACTCAAACTCTAACCCTAACTCATACTCTAACCCTAAACCTGACCCTAGCCCTAACCCTAACCTAGAACCTTACCCTAACCCTATCTATAACCCTAATCCTAACCCTAACTCTAATTCTAATCTTAACCCTAATTCTAATCCTAACACTAACCTTAACCCTACCCCTAACTCTAACCATAAATCTAACTCTACCATAATTAGAATCTAACCCTAACCCTAACCTTAACCCTAGCTCAAACCCTTACCCTAACTTTGTCCCTAACCATATATCTACGTATGACTATAACATTTTACATTACAATATCCCAAAAATAAAATATATATTTTTATCTAAATTAAACTGCTTATATTAAATTTAAAATAATATTTGACTCAAACCTTAACCATAACCCTAACCTTAACCATGAGCATTACTCTAACCCTAACCTTAACCATAAACATAACTCTACACCTAACTCTAACCCTAATTCTAACTCTGCCATAATTGGACTCTAATCCTATCTCTAACCCTAACTATAAGCATAACTCTAACCCTAGCCTTAACCATGAGCATAACTCTAACGTTAGCCTTACTATAACCCTAACACTAATCCTAATCATAACCATAACCATAACTCTAACCCTAACCTTAACCATGACCATAACATTAACCCTAACCTTAACCATAAACATAACTCTAATCTAAACCATAACCATAACTCTAACAATAACCATAACCATAACTCTATCCCTAACCTTAACCATAGCTCAAACCCTAACCCTAACTCCAACCCTAACTCTAATGCTAACCCTAACCCTAATTCTATCCCTAAGGTTAACATTAACTATAATGGTAACTTTGTCCCTAACCATATATCTATGTATGACTATAACATTTTACATTACAATATCCCAAAAATAAAAAATATATTTTTAATCTATATTAAACTCCTTATATTAAATTTTTAAAAATATTTTGAAGCATAATTTTATACTAACTTCATACAACTCTAATTAAAAATTAATTAACAATTTTATAGTAACCTTATCAAAATAAAAAATAAAAAGTAAATATTTTTCCTATTGTGCCGCGACTGCCACTAGCTATATATACCTCTATATATATTACGCCGAGAGTAATCGTTCTCGAGGCACCTATTTTTATTTTCATTAATCCCAACTTCGATTAAAATAACTTTGGGATTAAATAAAAATAGGCGCCTCGAGAACGATTACTCTCGGCGTAATATATATAGAGGTATATATAGCTAGTTTTATGCACTGCCACTACCAAGATGAACCAACAACATGACCTAAAAAAACAATCCCTATACACATACCTTTTTGTAAATTTGTTTAATTGAACAAGTTACATAAATGGCGTGGCTGTTCAATTATAAAACACTAATGTGTAGGTTTTTTTTCCGCAGCATATTCACACTTACACTCATCTATCTCCACGCTATCAATTTTTTTGCTAGTCAAGGTGGATGCATTCAGGTTAAATAAATTGCAGACGAAGATAAAGATTAGGTTCAGTTTGGCAGAAAATATGACATTGAGAGGTATACAAGACAACATCAGTGGACAATAAGTAGGTTTGCGAAGATATATCTCTCTCATTTTAAACATTATACATTTTCAACTGTGGTGAACAATTGTACTTTTAGCACTTGAGTAGCTTACAAACTAAAGGGCTATTACACACACACACACAAAAAACTGAAGATATCTCTTCAATGATAATTTTTTCTAAACTGCAAAACCCTATCTCAGAGCACTTAGCAGTAGAGGATGATCACGAGGGGCTGGATGTAAAAATTGCATACATTGTTATTAATAGGTGTTCCTCTGAACACAACATGTCTCATGCATTTCAAAATACTCATGTAGCTTTTACAAGCATATTAGTAGAAAATTCATTCAATTTCCTTGGGAGGAGATATGAGTAATAATAAATATATCTAGAAAGTGGGCAGTTGGAGAGATTTTAAACACCATTTTTTACTAAGCCACAGTTTCCAATCGCCAACTCGGCCATAAAAAATCTTAAAATGTGAGAGGCTCTAATAGTTGAATTAGTTTACTAAATTCGTTCTCTCCTCCTCGATCATCGACACTTTATCAGTCGATGGTGGAACCCCCATAACTTCTGATGGTTGCATAACATGCAAAGAAATCTGAAAAGTAAGGAGGCTACGTATTCTTAGGACCAGGTGCTCGCTGAGTCTAGAGACATCTAGTGATGGAGTTAATGCATTAAAAAATAGAGGAGTAAGTGACATTTAGGAGGTGATGAAAGTAGTCAGTGGTTACATAGCATCAATCTCACCACCGATTTTGGTCAAGTCCCAAGAAATTTGCCATGCATCTGACTCTCTACACCCTCTGCACATGCAATACCAGATGGAAATTTTGTTTTTTTTGTATAAACATGTTATATGGGGCATAGTATGTAGAAATGCCAGAGGGAAGCGAGTGCAAATATTGTGCAAAAATGGCAAAGGGAAGTGATAGTATACACAAGAGTAGCCATTGATATGGACTTGCTGACAAGACCTGGCTGGATAGCCTACTCTATGGTTTATCTATTCCATAACGGTGGACCAGATCACATTTTTTGGATAGTTCTCTTTGACCCATATTTGCAGTAGTCTGAAGAGGACAAGCTCATCGAATATGATGGCTTACTATTGGATCGGTTTCTTAACATCTAAGAGGAGGGTGATAGTGAATCCGCTAGGGATTGTGCAATTTGGTGCATGCAATGATAGAGCTACTATAGAATATATTTTTTTAAAGTCCAACACACTGGTTTTAATTTTCATACACCTTTGTATGGATGGAGGAAATGCTTTAATGAGTCATACAATATCTAGTTTTGATATTGTCCATTACAACAAGCACTTCACTTATTTGCATAAATATACTTCAGGTTTATTTTTTCTATTTAAATTTTATAGGATTGATGAAATTACTTTTGGGTTGTCGATCTTTGAATTTTAGGAGCAAGCTTAATGATATGACTAATCTATTATCCAGAGTCAAATCATAAGAATATACAAAAAATAAACAGCCTGAGTATCGGGTTTATGTCTTAATGACATTTTACGGTCTTTGATATTCTTTTGGACGCTGTTGATTTTCCTCAACAATTTATGCCCCTCATTCATTTCCTATAACAGATATGAAGTATACGAATATGGTGAACAATGGGCTGCATTTTATTGGAAATGACATAATTTTGAAGCTAGATATATTAGTTGAGCATGGCAATATACATAGTTGACATAAAATAGTTTTTTCACTATATAAAATGCTCCTGGTGAAAATGGGCAAAAGAGGAAAATGTGAATCTAAAGCTGCAAGTGACTCGTAATCGCTTGTAAGAACTTAAAATTTAAAATGAGAAGTAAAATTTGCAAGAAAAGAAGAGTTGTCCTCCCAGAGATAAATTGGTTGGTTGTATGTCATCCTAGAAAAAAAGGCCCATGTTTTGTCTCCAGTTGAAAGTTGCATGAAACTCCTGTTGGTGAAGTGTGACACAAAGCTGGCAATCCCTTGCAGGTTGAAATTCATTCGAGGAGGAAACGTGAAGAGGGGGTGGCTTCGTGCTTGCTCTTCACCAAAGATGAAACCAACAAATACAAACCAAGTGAATACCAAGATCAGAGATGAGATGTTTTCCATGTGGGCAATCTATTCATTTTCTTTGGTTATTCTAGTACATCGTCTCTCTTAAGTTATCTCACTGCTGTCAGTGAACTAATCCCATTTGATCTAGAATGAAGCTGCAAGTGTCTACCATAAGTCCTAGTTGATTGTGGATACTGGAAATGTGGAAATAAATGGTTCACTATTTAACAACCCAATATGCATCCAATACATAGTAATTGTGAGTACAAACCTGTCAGATCATGGATCTTACCATTCAGATCAGATATGTCGGTTAAATCAGATCGGATATGCCTGCCATATCATATATGGCTTTCATTATACTTGTGCAAAATGAATGCCTGTAGCTTACCTTGCAGCACTTTAAAATTAGTAAACATTAGTAAAACAAAATCTTTGGGAGATCCAAATTGAATGTCTAACATTACTGATGATAGACTTACGAATTGGTAAAAGAAAAATCTTCTGGGAGATCCAATTTCAAGGTTTAACATTAATGATGATAGATGACAGATTGATTTGTAAAACATCTTATTGAAATCATTCAATCTGCGTTCAAAAATATCAGACCCTTGGAATTGAATGCCATCACATTAATGATGATAGTTCTAATGCAATGAAAATGGAATAACATTAATGATGAAATCAAAATATTCTTGAATCTAAAATACCATTAATGGGCAGTCTGAAATACCATTAATTGACAGCCTAAAACCATTTGCAGGTAGCGTGAGTCAATTTCTGGTAAATACTATTAATGGACAGTCTAAACTACCATTAATCGACAGCCTAAAACCATTTGCAGGTAGCGTGAGTCAATTTCTGGTTGCGAGCAACCTCATAGGGAAAGCCTATTGGCTAATTAAAAAAAGTCAATACTATCTTCAAAACACACTCAAACTCATGATGTTAACATCGAGCATTAAACTTGCTTCCTTTTCCAAATATTTTACTTCATCATGTAATAGGGCTACGTACGCAGCTCAATTCCCAACCTCAATGGGGGAGCATGCAATGGGGGAGAAGGAAGACAGTATGGAAGAAGGAAAAATTATATGCAATTCACTATCAAGCCAATTTTCAGATAAGATAAATAGAGATGAAGACTTTTTTGTTCGTAAGTTCAAATTCTATAGGCATTCAATTATGTTTCCACATGCAAAGACTTCTAAAATTCTATTATTGATTATAATTTTCCTTAATAGTCTCAAAGGATGAAATAAAGATATTAGACACTTAAACTAACATTAAATATTAGGACATTATCTTCAATTCAAATTATTAATTCTTGTAATTGAACAATATATTGTAAAATATGAATGATATCACTCTCTTAAATATAAAGTAAGTTTCATAATCAATGCTCTCTAAATAATACATTAAATGTGTTTTCAATTTTTTAATCCCTGCCTTATCTATAAGGAAGAGCACTAATGTTCTCAATTGTGGTCCATCATTAAACTTTTTTAAGCTAAAGTTCTAAAATAATATTTTTTTAATTATTTTGTAACCATTAATTTCTTATTTTTGATTGACTAACACCGTTTTCATAAGAGTAAAATTGATTTCTTCTGAAAAAGAAGTATCAAAAATTGCATTATGTTTCATTGTCACTGCCCCAAAAGCTTTCATATACTTTCACACAACTAATAAATAAGGAAATAAATGGAGAAAAAAGTAGGGAGCTTGAGATGTCAAAATTTTTACAATTAATAAAAGACAAATTCTAAATAATCATGGTGTCAATTGAAATTATAATTACTATAAAATATAATTTGGTACAATTCTTTTGCAAAATATTATTTATTATTTTACACCACATATTTTTATGCACTGCCACTACCAAGATGAACCAACAACATGACCCTAAAAAAACAATCCCTATACACATACCTTTTTGTAAATTTGTTTAATTGAACAAGTTACATAATTGGCGTGGCTGTTCAATTATAAAACACTAATGTGTAGGTTTTTTTTCCTCAGCATATTCACACTTACACTCATCTATCTCCACGCTATCAATTTTTTTGCTAGTCAAGGTGGATGCATTCAGGTTAAATAAATTGCAGAGGAAGATAAAGATTAGGTTCAGTTTGGTTCAGTTTGGCAGAAAATATGACATTGAGAGGTATCCAAGACAACATCAGTGGACAATAAGTAGGTTTGCGAAGATATATCTCACTCATTTTAAACATTATACATTTTCAACTGCGGTGAACAATTGTACTTTTAGCACTTGAGTAGCTTACAAACTAAAGGGCTATTACACACACACACAAAAAACTGAAGATATCTCTTCAATGATATTTTTTTCTAAACTTCAAAACCCTATCTCAGAGCACTTAGTAGGAGAGGATGATCACGAGGGGCTGGATGTAAAAACTGTATACATTGTTATTAATAGGTGTTCCTCTGAACACAACATGTCTCATGCATTCCAAAATACTCATGTAGCTTTTACAAGCATATTAGTAGAAAATTCATTCAATTTCCTAGGGAGGAGATATAAGTAATAATAAATATATCTAGAAAGTGGGCAGTTGGAGAGATTTCAAACACCATTTTTTACTAAGCCACAGTTTCCAATCGCCAACTTAGCCATAAAAATCTTAAAATGTAAGAGGCTCTAATAGTTGAATTAATTTACTAAATTCGTTCTCTCCTCCTCGATCATCGACACTTTATCAGTCGATGGTGGAACCCCCATAACTTGTGATGGTTGCATAACATGCAAAGAAATCTGAAAAGCAAGGAGGCTACGTATTCTTAGGACCAGGTGCTCGCTGAGTCTAGAGACATCTAGTGATGGAGTTAATGCATTAAAAAATAGAGGAGTAAGTGACATTTAGGAGGTGATGAAAGTAGTCAGTGGTTACATAGCATCAATCTCACCACCGATTTTGGTCAAGTCCCAAGAAATTTGCCATGCATCTGACTCTCTACACCCTCTGCACATGCAATACCAGATGGAAATTTTGTTTTTTTTGTATAAACATGTTATATGGGGCATAGTATGTAGAAATGCCAGAGGGAAGCGAGTGCAAATATTGTGCAAAAATGGCAAAGGGAAGTGATAGTATACACAAGAGTAGCCATTGATATGGACTTGCTGACAAGACCTGGCTGGATAACCTACTCTATGATTTATCTATTCCATAACGGTGGACTAGATCACATTTTTTGGATAGTTCTCTTTGACCCATATTTGCAGTAGTCTGAAGAGGACAAGCTCATCGAATATGATGGCTTGCTATTGGATCGGTTTCTTAACATCTAAGAGGACGGTGATAGTGAATCCGCTAGGGATTGTGCAATTTGGTGCATGCAATGATAGAGCTACTATAGAATATTTTTTTGAAAAGTCCAACACACTGGTTTTAATTTTCATACACCTTTGTATGGATGGAGGAAATGCTTCGATGAGTCATACAATATCTAGTTTGGATATTGTCCATTACAACTAGCACTTCACTTATTTGCATAAATATACTTCGGGTTTATTTTTTCTATTTAAATTTTATAGGATTGATGAAATTATTGTTGGTTGTCCATCTTTGAATTTTAGAAGCAAGCTTAATGATATGACTAATCTATTATCCAGAGTCAAATCATAAGAATATACAAAAAATAAACAGCCTAAGTATCGGGTTTATGTCTTAATGACATTTTACGGTCTTTGATATTCTTTTGGACGCTGTTGATTTTCCTCAACAATTTATGCCCCTCATTCATTTCCTATAACAGATATGAAGTATACGAACATGGTGAACAATGGGCTGCATTTTATTGGAAATGACATAATTTTGAAGCTAGATATATTAGTTGAGCATGGCATTATACATAGTTGACATAAAATAGTTTTTTCACTATATAAGATGCTCCTGGTGAAAATGGGCAAAAGAGGAAAATGTGAATCTAAAGCTGCAAGTGACTCGTAATCGCTTGTAAGAACTTGAAATTTTAAATGAGAAGTAAAATTTGCAAGAAAAGAAGAGTTGTCCTCCCAGAGATAAATTGGTTGGTTGTATGCCATCCTAGAAAAAATGGCCCATGTTTTGTCTCCAGTTGAAAGTTGCATGAAACTCCTGTTGGTGAAGTGTGACACAAAGCTGGCAATCCCTTGCAGGTTGAAATTCATTCGAGGAGGAAACGTGAAGAGGGGGTGGCTCCGTGCTTGCTCTTCACCAAAGATGAAACCAACAAATACAAAACAAGTGAATACCAAGATTAGAGATGAGATGTTTTCCATGTGGGCAATCCATTCATTTTCTTTGGTTATTCTAGTACATCGTCTGTCTTAAGTTATCTCACTGCTGTCAGTGAACTAATCCCATTTGATCTAGGATGAAGCTGCAAGTGTCTACCATAAGTCCTAGTTGATTGTGGATACTGGAAGTGTGGAAATAAACGGTTCACTATTTAACAACCCAATATGCATCCAATACATAGTAATTGTGAGTACAAACCTGTCAGATCATGGATCTTACCATTCAGATCAGATATGTACGTTACATCAGATCGGATATGCCTGCCATATCATATATGGCTTTCATTATACTTGTGCAAAATGAATGCCTGTAGCTTACCTTGCAGCACCAGTAGACTTTAAAATTAGTAAACATTAGTAAAACAAAATCTTTGGGAGATCCAAATTGAATGTTTAACATTAATGATGATAGACTTACAAATTGGTAAAAGAAAAATCTTCTGAGAGATCCAATTTCAAGGTTTAACATTAATGATGATAGATGATAGATTGATTTGTAAAACATCTTTTGAAATCATTCAATCTGCGTTCAAAAATATCAGACCCTTGGAATTGAATGCCATCACATTAATGATGATAGTTCTAATGCATTAAAAATGCAATAACATTAATGATGAAATCAAAATATTCTTGAATCTAAAATACCATTAATGGGCAGTCTGAAATACCATTAATCGACAGCCTAAAACCATTTGCAGGTAGCGTGAGTCAATTTCTGGTTGCAAACAATCTCATAGGGAAAGCCTATCGGCTAATTTAAAAAAGTGAATACTATCTTCAAAACACACTCAAACTCATGATGTTAACATCGAGCATTAAACTTGCTTCCTTTTCCAAATATTTTACTTCATCATGTAATAGGGCTACGTACGCAGCTCAATTCCCTACCTCAATGGGGGAGCATGCAATGGGGGAGAAGGAAGACAGTATGGAAGAAGGAAAAATTATATGCAATTTACTATCAAGCCAATTGTCAGATAAGATAAATAGAGATGAAGACTTTTTTGTTCGTAAGTTCAAACTCTATAGGCATTCAATTATTTTTCGACATGCAAAGACTTCTTACCACAAAAGAGTCCCTTGTGTAAAGAGCAATGTGGAAAATCTCTAAAATTCTATTACTGATTATAATTTCCCTTAATAGTCTCAAAGGATGAAATAAAGATATTAGACACTTAAACTAAAATTAAATATTAGGACATTATCTTCAATTCAAATTATTAATTCTCGTAATTGAACAATATATTGTAAAATATGAATGATATCACTCTCTTAAATATAAAGTAAGTTTCATAATCAATGCTCTCTAAATAATACATTAAATGTGTTTTCAATTTTTTAATCCCTGCCTTATCTGTAAGGAAGGGCACTAATGTTCTCAATTGTGGTCCATCATTAAATTTTTTTAAGCTAAAGTTCTAAAATAATTTATTTTTTAATTAATTTGTAACCATTAATTTCTTATTTTTGATTGACTGACACCATTTTCATAAGAGTAAAATTGATTACTTATGAAAAAGAAGAATCAAAAATTGCATTATGTTTCATTGTCACTGCCCCAAAAGCACTCTAGTCCTCTAGAAAGTTTCTTCAACTTAGACATCATAGGCCCATTGAGTAGCTCATCTATAGGAGCAAGAACAATGAGCCCATTTGCAAAGGCATCCACATAGGTCTTAAAAACCCTAGTACTAGTTAGTAGCTCCCCAAAAACTATACATCTAGCCTTGTCAAGCATGCCCTCAAACCCTTAACAAGGCTCAAGCCACCAAAAGAACTTGTCACTCAAGCTACTAAATAGAAAGTGTTAGGAAAGAAGCTCTAGTAAAATTCAAAAAATTGGTTGTCACTGCCCCATAGAAGGCAACAACAGTCGCTAAGCCCAAGAGATCAGCCACTAAGCCTAAGAATTCTACAATTCCAAAGAATCCAAGCTAAAGTTGATGACGAAATCAACCACTCCTAATAAGAAGGTTGGGCAACCTGGAAAAATGAAAAAAAATAAAATTGAAATAAATTTATTTGTAGTACAATAAAAAATTTCTCCTCTTTCAATCAATAAGAAAAAAAAATCTCCCCAAAACTATGAAAAAAACATTGATTGAAAATAGTTACTAACCCAAACAGCTTTCTAAAATGACGATTTTGTGCCTTCTAAAGCCATAAATGTTGCGAACAATGTAAATGGTGTTCCATTGGAAGGAAGAAACCATTTTTCTAAGAAAAAATTTGACTTGCCAAATTAAAAGATAGAGGAAATAGCTACCCAAGCATGCTCTTCTTCCATATAGAATGATTCATGTATTGTACATGGTTGGCTGCCTAAATGCAAGCTTGAACACTCCAACATGAATAGAATATGATACATTATGTAGTGCTACCAATCATAAAAGTAGATCTAAAGATATAAATTTTTCCATAATAGGAAGTGGCTTTCTTGGGAGATACCAATTTCTAAAGATGGGCACCCAAGCTGCATTTTTGAAGGAAATTTTTGGCTCACAGAGATATGCTTATAAATAACCTCAATCATATATTGGAAACCCTTGATAGAAAAATTAAAGAATACAATTTTAAATTATGTCAAATACATGACAATCAAAGTAGAGGGGTACAAAGATAAACAATACGAAAAGACAAAGGTAGATAAAGTGAGGAAATTGAAGGCTTGAAAGGAAAAATTCTCTACCAGTAAAGTTTGGTCAAATTTTCCTATATTATTGCATGTTCACAAGAAAAGAGGAAAAGGAAACCCAGAAGATTTTGCACAATATCAGTATTACAAACCATCATAATGGAAACAAGAGACACTCAAAGTTGATAGAATAATACAAGTTATTTCAAAAGTCTATGATTCATCAAATACTTACCTCATCGGAATAATTTTCTCAATGGTAAAAAGTCATATCTGTAAGGATGCAGTAGCTCAATTTTCATATCTTTAAGGATGTAGTAGCTAAAGAAAATTCCTAACCTGAAAAAAAATAAAATATATTTTTGAATTTGAAATGTTAGTATCTCAACAATACAAAATAGTAAAAGAAACTATTGTAATTGAAATCAAACAACCTAATACAATAGAAAGTACAATGTGTCCACATTCCATCTTCTCTTTTTCATGGGAATGAATGTACCAAACTCTTCAACTAACCTACACCTCATGACATGTAGAGAATATTTTCCTTACAATTTTTTCTCCTCTATAGTAACAACAACACCTAACCTTCCTAAAAGAATGGCAATTGTCATTCTCAAATATTTGAGATAATATTTGTGTAGGAAAAATAAAAAACTCCCGAAAAAAATCAGGAGCCAATAGGAAAAAAATTGTTGACATTTAGGACACAAAATAAATTCATTTTATTGTATTAAATATAGTATAGAATGGTATTGTGTGAAAAAATATAGTTTTCAATACACCAACTAATTAGTTTGAAGTGACTGAAACCTCTAGTTTCTTGCCTTATGACAGGGACTAGTAACTAGCTATTCATAGTAAAACATTTTAATTTTGTGAATGGAGAGAATAGTATGCATTACATTTGGACAATACATAACTTTGAGTAGATCACAGTCTATGATGTACAAGTATGCATTACATGTGGATGAAGAAAAATATTGGATTTCATGTGGTCAGCTTTTCACCTCTTAAATGATCTAGCTTATAGCACTTGAAGCCTTTAATTGTTCTAAAATTTCCCATAAATCATCATCAGTCTCATATAAATCCTTAATAGCATAAAAACCAGTGACTTCAATTTCCATGGTGGTTAATAGTGTAGCATGTCTGCTCAAGGCATCAACAACCTGGTTCTATTTTCTAGACTTATATTTTAGAGCAAAGTTGTATCCTGTAAAAAGGATACCCACTTGTGATGTCGATTATTCAACTTCTTTTGAGTGAGTGCTAAGATATTTGATAGCAATATGATTAATAATTAATAGAAACTCTTATGGAATTAGATAGCCTCCAATTCCTTAGTGCTTGAATAATTGCATAAAACTCTAGATCATATTTAGTATAATTCTTTCTTGCTTCATTTAATTTTTCACTAAAGAAAGCTACACACTTCACCTCTTGACTAAGAACAACACCTATTCCAACATGAGAAGCATCACACTTGACTTCAAACACCTTGTTAAAATTTGGAAGTGCCAATATAGGAGCTTCACCTACCTTTATCTTCAAGAACTTGAAAATTTCCTCAGCATCTATTGTCCATGTGAATTCCCTTCATTTGGTACAACTAGTTATGGATACTACAATACTACTAAAATTTTGAAAAAACTTTTGGTAGAAAGTTGGTAATCCGTGAAAGCTTCTTACCCCTATTATGTTGGAAGGACTAGAGCCTTGATATCTTCTGGATCCCTCTGAACATCAACTTCAGAAATGATTAGGCCTAAAAAAGTCAAACTAGTTTGCATGAATCTACACTTCTTCAAAATTGCGTAGGGTTTCTCTTTCCTTAGTACACCCAAGATGGTTCCTAGGTGTTGTAAGTGTTCTTCTTTTCCTTTTCTATAGATCAAGATATCATCAAAATAAACTACAAAAAAAATTTCAATGTAAGGTCGCAACACAACATTCATCAACTACATAAATGTACTAGGTGCATTAGAAATCCCAAATGGCATAACCATCCATTTATACAAACTATCTCATGTCTTAAATGTTGCCTTCCATTCATCTCTTTCTCAAATGTTGATTTGGTGGTAGCCACTTTGAAGATCAATCTTGCTAAAGTACTTAGCCCCCACTGATTCATCCATCATGTCCTCTATCTATGGAATAGGAAACCAATACTTAATGGTAACCATATTAATTTCTCTATTGTGTATATGCATCCTCCATGTTCCATCCTTCTTTGGAGTCAATAGTGGGGGTACTACACATGGGCTCATGTTTTCTTTGACCAAGTCTTTTTGCATTAGTTATGTTACTTATTTACTCAACTCTACATGTTGTGTTGGATTCAATTGATAAGATGCTTGACTAGGAAGAGTCAACCTTCAGAAGTTTCAATTAAGATTTGACAAGCTTTGTGTGAATGTTGTGGTGATTAATACCCTTCCAAATAGTATTGAATTAAAGTCTAAATAGGCAACTTCAAGGAAAGTTATAAATTATGAATGCTGATCTATACTTCCAAAGGTGTAGTAAATATGTCCATATGGTCATGGAATGTAAACCATATATAGGAGAAAATAACAAAGAGAAGGAAGCTTCTTAGGAAGGAGTGCGTTAGTAGATGTCTAGGGTGTTTCTTGGGAATGGTCTAGATAAGTGACAGAGGGAAGAAATTTATTAAGGGAGTGCATCAGAAGATGTCTGGTGGTGATCCTTGAAGATGGTCCATATCCCAACCCTCCCCTCAATGAAAGAAAATTAAATAAAGACAACCTAGACAATGGAGATCATAACCATAGAGCATATAGGGAAGAGTTTCCCTATAATGGAGAAAACATTGAAGAGACTAAAGAAGATTTGGAGGATGGTTAATTCTGAGTGTACATTGTGGTAGGGAGGGACCCTCAGTCATATACTATAAAGAACCCAAAAGACCCACTATTATTATAGATAGAAGATGAGTAGAAGGAAGGTGTATAGATTGAAACATGGAGGAGTTGTTCATCTCCATAGGGTACCCTAATGTTTTCCCTCCCATGTATGGATGATTCTCTATCCTCACTCCTAGCCTCCCCACTAATGGTGGATGAGGGCTGGAAAAACCCTAAGAAGAAGGAATGAGGACAACCTAAAGATGATGTTGGCTTAGAGACAAGAGTTGGATGGCCACCAACAAGAGTGGCGAGTACCAAGGTGACTTCTTGTTATATTTCTCATGGGAGGGAAAAAAACCTTGGAAGATATCCAATAAGGTAGGAAATAAAATTCATTTTATGGAATATTAGGGGCCTAAATAGACCAAGGAAATAGTTTATTTTGAAAACTATGACCTAACATCATAAAGTAGATATTATCCTTATTTAGGAGCTTAAAATGAAGAAATTTTTTGGTTGATAATATTGCTAAATACATGTGGAAAGGGGAAAAATATGTTTATAGAGGAGCTACTACTGCTTCAAGAGGGATTGCTATAATGTGGAATCTAGGAGAAAGCATCAATGTGCATGACTAGTTGGAAAGGAGTCAAAGACATTTGTGTAGGGGATTTCAATTTCCCATTATACCCCTCAGAAAATATGCAAGATCTTGATGATCTCTTAGAGAGTAAGCAAGATTTGTAAGGATTTCTTGGAAGGAATAATCTCATTTATGTAGAGTTACATGAAGTCCAATTTACCTAGTCTAAAAATCAATTGGGAAGAAACTTAATTCAAGTTAAACTCAATGGGATTCTTCTCTTAGTAGATTGGAACATGTTGCCTCATATCTTGCTTCATGTTTTTCCAATATCGATCTAAGACCACTCTATTGTTTTGTTTAACTAGATAATCAACACTAAACTTATAAGAGGAAACCCATTCACTATGAGATTATGTGGAATTCACACCTACTTTTTAGAAATTGTGTTAACAAGTGGTAGAATACTTAGATCCAAGGGATTTCCATATTTCACATTATGAGGAAGCTTGAAATTATTTGAAAGGAGGTGATTCTAGGAATAAAAAATCTTTTGGATATATTTTTAAGCAGAAAAAAGAAGTTGAAAGTAAGCCAGAGAAATTCCATGTGAAGATGGTGGGAGGAGATCTTTTAATTACTACCCATGAAGAGGAACAAAGATGGAGAAGGTGATGGAATCAAGTGATTGAAAGAGAGGAATTCTTCTAGAAAGAAAGATCCAAGATCTAGTGGCTTATGGAGGGAGATAGTAATGCACTTTTCTTCCATAGGTCAACCTCAAAGAAGAAAAAAGGAACACTATAAAAAGCATGTTAATGATGATAATGTTGAACTTACTGATGAGGAGAATATTGGAAGATGGTCCACTTAACATTTCCAAGATATATATAACCCCCCTTAACCTCAGGTTGACCTATTGGTGGTTAGGGACTTGTTGGAGATTATACGCCTAGTGGTGGATGAATGAACAAATAAAGAGCTCGTTCACAAAGTGAGTGAGGATGAAGTTAGAAAGGTCATTTTCGGTATGGGATCCTTTAAGGCCCTAGCTCCTAATGGATTTCCATCAAAAAAATTTAAGGAGTTCTAGGAGATTATTAAGTATGATCTTGTTCACATGAAAATGGAATTTTTCCGAACTGATAGAATTCTTAAAAAGCTAAACCATATGTACTTTCTTAGTTTTGGTAGCAAAAGTAGATAACTGAACTTGGTTAGACAATTTTAGATCAATAAGCCTTTGTAATAGAAGATCTATAAGATCATCTCTGAGGTGATGGTGAATAGAATGAAACTTGTCTTGGATAAGACAATCAAAACTACTTAGAATTGTTTCATCCCTGGTCAACAAATTATGGGTGTTGTGATCACCTCTCATGAGGTCCTTCACTCTATGGAGAGTAATGGGAACATAGGTATGCTAATAAAACATGATATTTTGAAGGCTGAAGATAAGGTGAGAAGATAATTTATGATAGAAAAAACTTAGGCAATTTGGTTTTGGGGAGAATTTTATTACCCTTATTGTAGAAATTATAAACACTATTCAATTCCTTAGTTTTGGTTAATGGATCCCTAGGAAAAAATATTTGTGTTGAGAGGGGCCTCCAGAAGGGAGACTTGTTGTCACCTTATCTATTAATAATGGTCACTAAGATTCTTGGTAGAAAGCTCCTGACTATGGCTTCTTGATAAGAAATTAGAGGGGTCAAACTAGTTATGGCCCTCCTACCTAAGATATTACAACATTTTTTTGATGATACCTTCCTTTATGGGATCTTTTGCATAAGAGAGGCTAAAGCCTAGAACAAAACTCTAAATAGATACATAGAAGTATCAGGACAATCTATCAATTACCACAAAAGTAAGCTCTACTTCTTCAATATGGACCTAGCTCTTCTAAAAATAATTACCATGGAATTGCAATGTCAGGTTGCAAACCTCCTTGACATCTATTTAGGGATCCCCCTCATAATCAAGGAAGTTACCCAGGCCAATTCTTGAACACTATGGTAGAAATGATGCAGAGTAAGTTGGCAAGATGGAAAGGTAAGGTTCTAAGTAATTTTGGTAAACTTCAACTCATCTTAGCCTCATGATAGGGAATCTATGTTTACTTTTTGTCATTATTCAAAATCTCTAGCATATTTAGAGATATTCTTGAGAGAAGATCCAGAGGAATTTCCTATGGTTGGGAATAGAGGAAAATATGAAATTGAGCCTACTTAGTTGGGAAAAGGTGTGTAGACCTAAATCCCAAGGGGTTTTGAACCCAAGGAGAATTAGGGATCTAAATAAAGCCCTCATGATGAATATTTCTTGGAGACTAGCCCAACATTTAGCCTCTTGGTGTTGTATCATGAGAGCCAAGTATTTGGGAGGTAGACCTTTGAATCAAGCTTTCTTTATGAAAGGTCTCCTTGCTAGATCAAGAATATGGAATAATATCATCAAGATAAGTAAACACACAAGGGGAAACATTAGATGGAAAATTGTAGATGGTAATCTGGTTAGATTTTGGCAAGACAAATGGGTTGGTGATGCTCCTCTAATTTACACAAATTTTTCTACTTCAAAAGAGAAGGGCATAATTGAGCATGGTGTAAAGGTGATTAATTATATCTACAACAAGGAGTGGAAGATTTTTAATATAGAAAATTTTAACCTTGTGGGTAAGACAATGTATGAGGAGTTGAGATCCCTCTTGAAAGATAACTGAATTCCCTCATTACTGAAGAATGACAAACTAATATAAGAAAGGAACCCTAGTGGTGACTTTAGCCTAAAATTGACCTATAATAGCATAATTGGGGAGGTGGAGAACATAGAATAGAAGAATGCTTGGGATTCCTACACTCTCCCCAAAATCAACTTCTTCTAGTGGTGTGTTATGCATTGTAATATCCTCACTATTGATAATCTTAAGAGGTGTGGATTCCAAAAGGGAAATCATTGTGTACTATTCTATAGGGAGGAAGAAAACATCCATCATCTCTTACTCCACTACCCCTATACTACAGACAGAGAATTCTTCACCGACTTGGGATCTCGTGGGTCTTTAACAGAGACATGCACCAATTCATCTTTTGATAGGAATGCCCCTCACACCACTCGCTCAATAAAATGATATGGAAGGCCATCCCTCCATAAGTGTGTTGGAACATATGGAAGGAGAGGAATAACCTTATTTTCAAAGAAAATGATAAACCCCCCATGGAAGTGGTTACCCAAATTATGATGGGAGTGATCAGGGAGTGTGCTTTGAATTGGAAATGAAAACCACACCCCCACCATCCACACATGTTGAGAGGTGTTAGGGAGAAGTCTAAGGTATCTCCTAGTTTATTGACAAAGCTGATAATTCAAGGATCCAAAAAAGACTGAGTATCTCGTGGAAGCTACTCCCCACCCCACCCCTCCCTCGAACTAGTGTAAATTGAACTTCGATGGGTCAAGGAGGAGTGAAGTGTTGTGGTTAGAGGTATCATTCAAAGTGTGTATATTTATATGTATATATATGTATATCTATACATATATATGTATATAAATATTTACTATTTAGGTTAGTAATAAATCCCTAAAACATAAGTTTGATTTTCATAGTGCCAACATAGAAAATTATAATCACAACTATTCAAAGTCAGCCCTCCAATCGTAGATCAAATCAAACAAAATTATAATTGACCGTGACCTTAATTTTATAAAATGCTTTGATTTTTTGACTGCAAGTAGGGACATTATTTACATTTCCTCCAAAACATTATTTGCATATGACATCTCTTGAAGAAATCTTGGAAATGTCATGTGTAGCCTTTTTAGTGTCAAAATGTACAATTGCATCACCTATAGATTTCATTCGATCACAACACCTATAAATGATTTTGTCCAACTGTTATATCATCATTGCCTTGAACACTAAAAAATTGTTTCATGCAATCAAAATGAGAATCAATAAATCGAACTTATTCTATAGCAATAGAGTAGTTCCTAACAAAGACAACATAAAATCAATAATTTGTGACCAACAAAGAAAACATATTCATCATACAACAGTAATCTCTCTTATGAACCATTGCAACAGAAATCAAGCTTATATGTTCAAAACAAATGAGGGCTACTTAGATATAGTCATTACCTCACATAAAATAGGAATTGCATGCATAGTTTATAATCAACATTACAAGAACATAATGTGAATGGTAGGTTCTCTATTCAATGGAATTTAAGGTAATACAAAATTCATTCATGTTACTAAATTTAGATACATTAATTTGTTAAGAAATGTATCACCTAAACTATCCTTAGCACATTGCTTAGGTATTAAATTATCTATATGGCCACAAGAACATGTATCACTATTAGGTCCTCTAAATAACATAGAAATTGGATTATCTAAGATCACTTTTGATGACTAATGGCGAGGGATGAAACTGATAGTAGTTTTATAATTACTTATTTGTTTCACCATGATTAATGACAATCATTAAAATTCTCCTCTGTTCGTTTATTGTTAAAAATTTCAAAGGGATGAATGGAGGAAATGAGAAGTATACAATAATATATAAAATGAATAAGTAGAAAATATCTACAAAATATCAAGATTTATATAAAATGATTATATCTAGGGGGATGACCTTGTAGTTGAGTAATCTAACATTGCACTTCTCAAAATTGTATGTGGAAATTCCTAATCACTCCCCCAAGAAAATTACCGTGGCTTACTTAATCAATTCCTGACATATACAAATATGGTTTCATGGTCGCATCATGAAATGTGATGCCACATTACACTACATTTCTTTCAAGGTGCCCAAAAAGATTTTAAAAAGTAATTACAATACTTGTGAAGAAAGTCATAATTTTTTGGTACATTAACATTACATCACATAATTTGATACTATTTTATATCTAAGAAATTCATTTAATTCAATTATATATAATCATTATTAATAAAAACTACTCTAAAAGCACAAATATTAATAGATATTGTCAAAAAAAAAACAAAAAAAATTGAACATAAAATCAAGATTTTTTTAACAATCAACTATTGAATTCTCTCCAATACCAAGATATCAAAACATCAAAACATTTCCTCGAAATAAACTGAAAAAGTAAGAAAAAATTAAAATAGTATTAATATCGAAACTAGAACTAATACTTCCTTCGTTTTTTCACTTTTATCTTACGTCATCATTTAATGTTGTGTTTGTGACCATTCTTCCGATTGGAGAGAATGACAAGGACAGCCAATCCACGAGTTGAAATACGTTGTAGAGATGTAGTCCCACTCAAATACATCAAACGAGGTCGCCAGAAAGGAAGAATGGAATTTACGTGATCAAATCTTGACTGCTACAATCCAAGGAATTCGATATCACGAAACTTCCAAGAACTTTGTCATACCTGCGACTTGACCACCTCTCTCCTTCGACCACGTGAAGTTATATTTTCGTCTTTGGCTGCCTCCACACTCTAAACCCTTGTCACTCGTTTTCCTTTATATACGCACTGCCCTCCATTTGTTTTCTTAAACCCCGATCGACTCTTGATCTTTCTCACTTGTGAACATTTGCCTTCAGAAACATTTAGCAACTTTATATTTGCGTGGAAAGGTGGAGAGCTTCTTTAGGCGATAAAGGAGAAATATTGCAATGGAGAGCAGTTCAAGTTGTAGTTGGATGAGGAAGATGGCCTTCTTTCTCTTTATTTCCATCTTATTAATCATTATTCACGTTGAAGGCACACAAGCATCGAGAATTCTCAAGACTAAATCTGCACGGCCTGATAATTCGGGCATAGAAATATTGAGGAGCAAGCTGCCATCTGGTCCAAGCCCTGGATCAGGCAATGAAATTATCAATGATGGTGGAGTTAAGATTGGCGTTAAGAATATAACGTTGTTGAAGAACAAACTTCCATCTGGCGGTAGCCCTGGTACAGGCAACGCATTTATCAACAATGGTGGCATCAAGAGCAGCTGGAGAAATGTAAGCATATTGAAGAATAAGCTGCCTTCTGGCGGAAGCCCAGGGACAGGGAACTAACTAAATATATCCTGGCTATGTAATGGCTGCTATTACTCTCAATTGATATTCTTTCAATTACTTTTAGTTTTGTGCCAAATTATTGCGCTGTAACAAAGAAAAGCTTTTATTTTAGTTGAATTAAGATTTATATTCAATTTGGGTACAAGTCATTCAAACACATGATAGAGATATATGTGGGAAAACCTTTGTGTTCAACTGTATTGATCGTGAAGGGTGAATGTAATTTTTTGTGCAACTTATTTAGTTTTGAGCCTATATTCAACAAGAAATGTTATTTATTTATTAGGCAGGAAAGTTGGAATCATTCAATCTAATTTTGCAATTAAATCAACCAATCATATAACAGAATTAATGTCACTTTTATAGTTTATATTTAATTCTTATTTTATATAATTATATAAATCTCACTTTTCCTTATTTTGATTGGTCAATCTTAATTTTAACAATTATAAAATTAATTTATACATGCTAACTTGAGATCTTATATTCTTATGCATGTTGTAAAAATCTTATCAGTGTCATTTTGTACAAAGTACACCAGACAGACAAATGACATATAATTAATCTCAAATGATGTTCCTCCCAAGGCAATGGACAAATATATTTTAGGTGCGAGGTGGATACTAATACTAAAGTGAACGATGGATGGTATGGTTGTATGACTCTCAACATGTTTTTTTCCGAAGTATTTATTTTTTAGAGCTTAAATTGAGGTTTTTCTCATTAGATATTTTTACTATTTTTAAAATAAAAATATATTATATTTTATTTTTCTTTATGTCATAATAATAAGTTATTCCATTTTTTCTATAAGATATTTATATACTATAAAAAAATTATTTATATTATTGTTTAACTTTTAGTAAAATATGAATTTGAACTCTCTTGAATGGCAAAAAATTCTTGACAGATTTTGGAAATCACATATTCCCCCTAAAATCTTACATTTTAAATGGCAGCTCCTTCTCGATAGACTTCCTGTTAAAAATCATGTTGGTGATACTGAACTTTGTACTATTTGCAGGGTTCCTGAAAATTTAAGGCATATATTCTTTACTTGTCAATTTGCTAGGATTATATGGAAGTTTTTTGGAATTTCTATAGCTGATCATGTCCCTATTTTAGATACCATTCTTGGCAACTTATTTGGTCTTAAAAAGGATGCTATTTTTTTCTGGAACATTCTATCCTCTCACATTCGTTGGTTTATTTGGAAATGTAGAAATGAGGACAAATTTCAAGATATTGGTAGATCCCTTACTTTGTTTCATTTGAAACTCATCTATTTTAAGATTGTCTCGCAGATTTGTTGCATTATGAAGCTCGAGATGGACAAGCTAAAAAGATTCCTCCATGATGGGCTCGTTATGATATTCATTTATGAGATGAAGCATGGGATGGAATTGGCCAGCATTCTTGATAACCAGACTGCTTTTGGAAAAGCTCTTAAGGAGCTGCTCAAGGAAATACATGAGAACAGAGGCCCCTTTTCTGATGAACATGACTTCTTTGCTCACACTCTCGAGCGGAAGAAAGTCATGTGGATGGAAGGAGAGTTGGGATGGACAACTTGGTTCGATGATCATGATGATGTTTTGGAATAACTTTTCTATCTCCTCTTTTTGTAATCTCGCTAGAACTGCTACTTAATGTGTTAGATGGCTATTTCTAGCTGATTGTTGGACTTTGATTTGGGTGGTTAAGGCTTGCCTCCTCCCCCCTTTTGATACTGTACCTCTTTTTTGTTCTCTTGATTATTTAATTTTTTTTTTTAAAATAATAATAATATAATAAGTTGTAAATAAATATAATAATTTTCATTAAATATTTCAAAATTTTGTTAATAGTATTGTTTTTTTTTAATAAAATATTAAATAACATACAAGATTGTTAATAAGTATAACTATTTTCAAATTACTTATTTCATTGATACTACTATAATTTAACTTCTAGAAATACAGAATAATTTTTCTACTGAATTTAATTATTGTAATTAATATATTTTTAATAGGTCATGTAATCTATTATTATTAAAAATATATTATTGCAATGCTAAATTTAAGGTTACTATGTGTTTATTATTTTTTCTAAATTTTATTAATTATATATTTTAAATTCTTGTTATAACTTTAGATTATAATTCTTTATCATATTTATAAAATACAAATGTTTTGTTAATAACTTTTGTAAGTGGCTTTAATTTTGGAGGGGACTTTATGATTAAATGTATTTTAAACTTAACTTTAAGAAATACAATATTTCATTTTATTAAATATTATTGTAGTATTCAATGTATACCTTTTATATACATGTAGTGTATTATTATTTATAATGTGACAATACATACTTATCATAGTCATAATTTAACTAAAAATTTGTCATGTGCAAAGCTAATAAAAAGTTGAAATTAATAGTTTTAGTTAAATTTTAATTGAATCACAAGACATATGACTTGTCAAGTCTTTACTTCTAACTATTTTTAATAGCCCTATGTTTCTTTATTAATCATTGCTTATCTATATCTTATATTTATTTATTTTGCTCTCAAATAGCAAGAAGTATCAAATCTTCACTTCTAACTCTTATTAGTGATGTGTAGTCTTCATAAAACACCTCTTATCTATATCTTATATGTATTTTAAGTTTATCTTTCATTAGTAGGAACTAAGATGCATTGCATCTCTTGTTTATGATCTACTCTATATCATTTTATTGAACTATGAATAAGATTAAATAAATTAAGTAATTTTTTTTTAAAGAATTGATAGGTAATTATTTTAAACATATATAGATTATTCAAATTGTTTAAAATTTTGTAACATTTAATAAATAGAATTATTATAGTAACAATGGTTTGTTATATCTTTATAGTTCAAGTATTATCTAGATGAAGTCCTTTTAATCTTGTTGTTTATGTATCTTTGGATATGAACTTTAATAATAAAAATCACAAGTACCATATTAACCACTCTAAATCACACCCTACTTGATGCTCATATTCCTTTTTATCTACTTGAAATTTTACTTAATTGAAATAATATAAACCAATCAAATTTTTATTATTTTGTGCTTAATAATATAACATATATAATATTAGCAATTAAGCTTCAATTGTAGATTGTTGATGAAATAATATAAAAAGAAAAGAAGACATACTAATAATAACTTATATAGCAACCAAATGTGGTACAATTATTTATTGCTCATGAGTAACTAGAATCAATACAACATGAGACCAACAAATCAATAATTTATTGAGAAAAAAATACAAGACTCTAAATTAGATTCAACCTTCATAGTCACTAAAATGAAATACACAAATTACTTATCACAATTCCTTTAATAAATGATTACAAAATTTTATAATAATAATGAGTCTTAGAATTATATTTTATAATCTTAAATTTGATAAACAAATTTAAAAACAACCTATGATTTGAAATTAATATCTAATTAACATATATTAAAAATGGTTTATAACTAACTAAAAATCGCAAGGATAAGTTATACAAATAAGCTTATTGATTGACATAGCACTTAAATACCCACTTCCCACAATATGATCATCATTGAAAATAATCCCTTTGCTTTACGCATTTCAAATTTCCTTAAACAATGGAAATACACATGTTTTCTATTTATTAGTTCCTCCCTTATATATAAGGCAGGCAACTAATGTTCCCCTTAGCCCTCCCCCACCCCCACCTAGATTGCTATTATTATTTTTCAAAAGAAACTATATCATTTTCCAAACTTTTCTAAAGTTTGATTTTTAAAATCAATTATTGTAAATTAATTTTGATTTTCTGATTGGTGCTTCAACAAATTCCTAGGGTTTATGTCTATTTTTGTTAGTGAAAAAATAGAGAAATTTAAAGGTGGCGGTCATACATATATTAGAAATACTAATAAAAATCCTTTTCCCCAGTGAAGTTTTAGACCATCCAAGGAAAATGATCAAACCATGGTCGCAAACATGTTTAGCTTCTATATCTGCCAAATCAACTACAATAATATGAGGCTCATGTAAATTTATGGCTATAGTCCATACAATAATATATAGTGATGAGATAAATGTATTTTCTACATCAACTTTTTTCTATGAAGCTATAGTTTTGCAAGAAGGGCTTCCTCTATAGGAAGAAATCATGATGTGTTTTGTATTTTTTTTTCCCTGTAGTCACCATAATCGAATGCTTCTTAGAAATTGGAGTTTTGTTAATATTTAGTAGATTTTGAAATTGGAGTGAAATGCTTACGAAAATGGATGAGACCATTCTAAGAATAACCAAGTCAAATGTTTTTTTCCATTTGATCAGAAAGATCGAGATGGGACGCGAAATGTAAAATATTTGATTGAAATATTTCCACAATTATTTTAATGTCGTTTAACACCAAAATATCACTAAATTTTTAAGTTGAAGCGGGACCCTAGCTTTGTGGATGTACATTTGAAATTGCATAATATTATATTTACTATTATATATAATTAATTTTCTCTAGATTTTTAGTCATTTTCCTTTTTGGTAATTTCATTTTGATAAAAATAGACAATTTTTTGTGTTCAATTATTTTATTTTGTTAATCTCAAATAAATTTAGCTCATTTTTTTATCAAATCTATTGACCTAGATTTTAACCTATAATGATTAATATTGAAAGCAATTTAATTTAAGAACAAAAGTAATATAATTACAATTTAAAATAATCTAATTTGATTATTACATTTTTTAATATTATAGTATGATAAATAATGTATAGGTTTATACTTTAAATAAATTTCAAAACAACATTTAATAATAGCAATGAACAAAAGCAAGTTCTACACTCTCAAACCTTTATTGTGAAATTAAATCTAGATTTAATTTTTATTTCAAATTTATTGTAACAATGATAACTGATATTAAGAATGAGACAATGTATAAATTAGATTTCAAAAAGTTATGATATAAGTTAACTTTTCTTACAACTTACTCCTATTTATTTTTAATATTTACTCTCTAAGAAAAATGCATCTTTCTAAAGTTTTAAGTTAAATTCTTTGTACGACATTGTGGGGTCACTTCAACCTTCTACAGCCGTAACAACCTTCAAACTTTCACCCTTGACAAGATTGGTCAATAGTATGGCATGGTCATAGCTACAACCTCTACTATGACTCCAAAAGACGGACTCCGGCTCACAAAGAGCTCTTGTTCTTATTCTAAGACGTTTAATAACTGCATTAAACTAACTTCTTTTAACATCAAGCATTAAACTGCATTAAACTAACTTCTTTTTACAAATATTTTACTTCATCATGTAATAACTGGCTATTCGTATAGCAAAACTTTTTAATTTTGCGAATGGTGAGAATGGCAAAAACATTAAATACATAACTTTGACCAGATCGCAGTATATGATGCACGAGCATGCATTACGTGCGGAAGAAGAAAAAGACCAATAGTGGGCAATTTCTAGGCAACTTCTACTCAGCACCAAAACTGTAACATTTATTGAAATTCTTAATTAAATATAAAAATAATTATTTAAAATTTATAGCGGTGTTAAGATTGGTTTGAGAGGAGGAAAAATATTGAGAGATAAGCTTCCATCCGGTGGTAACCCTGGAATAGGTCAAGTTAGCTACTTATTTGCCATGAAATAGTTTGTGATGATTACTCATAGTGTCAGTTATGAAGGAAATGTTTCTTCTGCTCCAAAGGCAAACTATTCTTTTCAGTTGGATTAAGATTTTTGTTTCAATTAATGCACAAGTCATTCAAACCAGGTATAGAGATGTGGGAAAAGTGTGAAGTTCAAGTACTTGGATATTCATGAGTGTTTGAAAATCTTATTTAGTTTCGAGCATGAGTCTTGCAATAAGATTTTTTTTAATTTTCTTTTTAACTTCTAATTGTCCTTAGAGAATTTGAATTTGCAATGTCTCAAACAAATTTAATAGATAGTTTTTTAAATTGTAAGTATTTCAATAGATATGGATTGTGCAAGGTTGGGTTCTATAGAGTAGCTTCAATCTTATTTCTGAATAATTTCAATATCTTATAATTTCAATGTCTTATAGAAGAAAAATAAAGATTCATACATAATTAATTTTTAAAAAAATTAGAAGTCTTTATTTTAAAGCTGTAGATTTAAGTGAGTTTCGAAGATGAGAAATTAGAAATTGATCATATTTTTTCTACTTGTTAATTATCTCATTTTTTCTAGCTTATTATTTATTATTTTGTTTGTATTATTCAACATTCTAAGTAATACAATTCATTAGTCCAATTATTTTTAAAAAATTTGAAACTTAAATTTTTACAAATGCTAATTTAAACAACCCCTAGTAATGATTTCTTTTATAGAGCCACCTCCATAAGAACCCGCCCTTAAAGAATATATATATATATATATATATTTAAAAATAATTAATAAATTTAATGGTGTTGTGAATATTATATTTTACATCAAATACTATTTAGTTGTCCTTTAATAGCAGTCATACATCAAATATGGTTTGAGTGTCTCCCTATCACATTCATTCAAAACTCGTTGGCTGCAACACACATATGAAACATCAGCTCTTGTGCAGCTATAGTCCCTCCCTTGAGAAGATAGTAATGACATAAATATATGATATTTGATTTGCAAACAAACAATACAAATTTACAATGTAAAAATAGACAAAGTGGTTGCATAAACAAATATGAAACTAGAGCTTGTTGAGTATGCTCTTGAAATTGATATACTTCCAAAGGCATGAGATAAGGATATTGAAGATGTATTGGATCCTTTATACAATAGGGATGAAGTGTAAAGGAGACTAGTATTTTAAAATACTGGAATGGAAAAAATATGAGAATTATAACATTAATCATATGGCCAGACATATAATTGAACCTACCATCTAATGGGTTCCTTTAGATCCTATGCTCAAGAGGCCATAATTGGGAGCTTCATCAAAGATAGAAAAGGGTAAAGGCCAAAAGGTGAATATTCCCACTTTCAATCAAACAACTTCCCTGAAGCCAAAGCATATATAAAATATCACAAGAAATGTGTCTTATGAGGTAAGAACAAAGGTAGGGAGAGATAAGGGAAAGAAAGATAAGATAGATATTTGGGAGGAAAATGTCCCTATAGTGCCTCAGAAGTATGCCACTATAAAATTCAAATGGACTTCAATATCTGCATCTATTTCAGGAGGAATTACCACAAAACAAGATGAGGAGTAGATGGTGAAAGGGAATGTATATAAATGGAAGAGATCAACCACACGTTCACTACACAAGATTTCTATATATAAAGATCTAGTGGAAGAAGAAATTTATTTAAAAAGAAGAACCAAATAGACCATTGTAATAGAGGAAACTAAGAGGGAAAGGAAAAAACCACAAACCCTTCTCAATAAGTATGAGAGATCTTATATGTCAATCAATCTGTAGAAGGAAAGAAGAGTATTGGAAAGGAATTGGGCCAAGATGAATTGAATGCCTTTGATTTTAACTTTCTTGTACCTCCTCCCAGCCAATTCTATGATCTAGATTATGTTCACTATATTGATTCTATAAGGAAAGATACACAAGAAACATTGGTTTAAAAGGTATCCATAGTAAGGAAATCTATTGATGTGGGAGAATCCTCAATTTTATAAAACAAACACAAATGCTGGTTTACCATCCTTGGGACATAACTATTGAGATTCATAGGGAGCTTGAATATGAGATAACCAAGAAGATTTAATAGGGGAAAGGTGAAACCCTTAAAGAGGGAGAGCTACAAATCGAATAGGTTATGGAAGAGCCTAAGTGTGATGAATCCCAATCTACTACTAAGAACTAAGAACAACCTCAACTCATTGTCAATCCTCCTCTTGCAAGGTCTCAAATATATATACAATCTATCATTTATATAGTTCAGATAGAACAAGAACAAGTAAAAACACCAATACAACACATGAAATCAAAGAAGAATAAAGTGTGTCTCCTTATAAGTTGTATGGAGATATCATGGTTGATAATTCTCCACCAAAGGAGAATGGAATGGAGACCAATAAGGATCAAGGTACTAAGGAGCAACAAGAAGAGAAGCTATTAAGTGAATTTAATTTTTTTGAAAAGTTATTTGTTAGTACTTCATGACTCTTAAAGTTAATTTAAATGTGTCAAGCTCGAGACATGGACAATGGTTGATGTAATAGAGTTTTGAAGAGTAATAAGGGTTGGTGTTGTATGAATTCTATGTTTAGTAATTGTTGACAACCCATTCTCATGGATTTTTGTCCTTTTCCGTAATTATTTAGAAGAATTATTATGATAATAGTTAGAAATATTGAATCCTTAATATTTTGGCATTTGAAGTAATTATTTTGGTTAAGGAATCAAAGATATATATTGTGTTTCGAAGTTGACCAATATACCCTTAATTTAAGGTTAACCCAAGAGCATTAAAATGTAATTTCTTTTAGGTTATAAGTTGACTAGTGAACCACTTATTTAGGTTAGTGATGAGGAGAGGAATGTATAGTAACTATTCATATTATTTGGAGAGCACCATGCATAAAAAAGAATGTGAATTTAATCTTTGAATGTCACAATAATCTATCATAAGGAGGATTTGATAGAGACAAAAATTATAGTGGGCTTTGTCCATTGAGTTAATGATTGAGAGATAGTTTGAAGGTTATAAGATGAATTTAAGGAGATTTTTTTTATCTTTGGAAGGTCCCTAAGAAGGCTAAAGACCAAAGATTTGGAGTTGAATGCAAGAAATTGTGTGATTGACCAAATAGCCACAGTAGGATAGTAAGCTAAATAAACTTATTTTGTTTCATTTAAATGTTGATGTATAGTGGGTCAACATTCAAGATCAGTGTAGGAAATCCTTGGTAGTTTTCTAGGTGTCTTTCATGATGGAACAAGGAAGACACCATTCAATACATGAACTTAGTTGATTTGTTTGTTATAATGCTAATAAGGTAAGTGTAACAATGTCAAGTTTAGGTTATGAAAAACATATGAATAATGATCAAGGCATGATTAAGGTATCATGAACAGTTTTGTGAGGATTGCGAGGAGTTATTGATAAGGTGTCGAGCCTAGTGATGATAAGGTTACATGTTTTAGCATTAACAGGTCTATATTGAGTGGGTTTGGTCTATGTTATTGATCCATTTGTGAGGGTGAATAGGAATTTGATAGATCTATTTCTTAATGATTTTATTGGTTGACTACTAATATTTGCATTAATTAAGATCTTTATTCTATCTTTAAAGAAAAATGGGGGGCAATGTGTATATAAAGGGAAACCATGTATTGAGAAATTTAAAGAGTACAAACAACAAAGTAATAAAATCAAATTTCATGTGGTTTAATAGGAGAGGCATGAAAGTTGCGAGTGTATTAATGACCTTCATTTGAAGCAATAAAGATTTGATTACTTGAAATCCACTTGTCTTGTTTCTCCTTTTTCAATGGTCTATGCCACAAGTCTTTAACCATAAAATAATGTTAAAGGAGATGATGAATAAAGAAACAAAATGAGTTTTAATTATGTCTATCACATTGTCAATCTATAAGATCAAGAGTATCATAATTAATATTTCTTAGATTCTTTTGTAGGTATTGGTAAAGAAAATTGTGGTTTTGCCTCCTCAAACACTTCATTACATTGACCCCCTTTATATTGCTTTCATGTTATGGAAGAATTCCCTCATATGTCAGACAAACAAATATGAATTCTCATATGGTTTCCACCACCACTTTATTGCATAGAAGACAAGTTCTTACATCCCACCCTTCCCTTAAGAACTGACTATCACCCTCACATGTTATATTCTCTCATATTTTTTTATAATTATACTCACAATAAGGTTGGGGATTATTTTATAAAATTTATTGTGCTAATTTCAATTATACTATTGTATTTGGTTGCATGGACTTCATTGATATTGTGACATGCACTACATCTTTGTCCTTGTAAGAAAAACATTACAATGACAACAATCATCATCATTTTTGCACTATAGTACTTGTATCTGACTTTTGGGTTGATCATTCATTAAATAATTAATTTCTCTTAGTATTATATTAGAATACTAAGATGATTTCTTAACCTTGTCTTCCATGTTATATCTTAGGGCTATTTTAATTAAACATTTACAATTATCTTCTACAAACATTACACATTCTAATCCTTTTTAAAATTAATTTGAAAAATCTCATAATCCTCAAAATATTATTCTCACCTTGGACTAGATATAGTGTAAAAGTGATAAATATTGACAAATCCAATTTCTAATAAATATAATTATTTCCAATAGACATTCTACAATGGTATAATGGATGATTTTTTGGCCCTTTGACAATAGTAACAACTTTTATACAATCAATCTCTGCATCTAACTATTTATGGTGGTTTCAACATTATGAAACTAAGCCCCCCTAACTAGGTGGTCTCTCCTGAAATTTGGTTGGTTATCTTCAAGGACGTACAGTTGAATGATCGAGGAATTTTGAGAAACAAGAAGTTGATTTTTGAGGGGTCCCTTGATCTGCTAGAGGATTTGGGTTTTCTTCAAAATATTGGGCACAAGAATAGTCTAGACAAGGATGTAGCTATGGTGTTCCAAAGATAGAGTTGGAAGGAGTACTAGTGGGACATTCAGACTTGCATTCCTTACCTAGGGATCTTGCATGTGTATTCCATCAGGATACTAGGCCAAAAAAATTCTTCCAGATTTTGTGGTTGACAATATCTCGAAAGACTTCTCTCTAATCTTGTCTAGTAGGTTTCTATCTTTAAGACCTACCATTGACATAGTGAGAAAATGGGTTTCTAATAGATGGAAACTAAAGGGTTTTGTTGAGAATGCAGCCATTATAGGAGCTCTGCTCCTAATCAAATTTCCAATGAGGATGAAAGAAACCAAGTATTGGTGGGAATGTGGAGACTTGGCTAAGATAATCTATTTTAGGAAAATGGAAACCTAGCTTCAATCTTAGTGTTTATCTTCAATGGATGGCTCTGGTCTAGGTTCTACTATCTGGTTTCCCTTTGGATTTTTTGGATGAGAAATTTGTTAAATGGATTGGGTATTCATTTTCTCACTTCATTAAGGTGGATGTGGTCACCCTTCATGAGTCCCAGTTAAGATTTGCTAGGCTCTATGTGAATTTTGTAGTGATTAATACCCTTCCAAGTAGTATTGACTTAAAGTCTAAATGGGGAACTTTGAGGAAATTTATAAATTATGAATGCTGATTTTTACTTCCAAAGGTGTAGTAAATATGACCATGTAGTCATGAAATGTAACCCATATAACAATATAGGAGAAATTGACAAAGAGAAGGAAGCTTCTTAGGAAGGAATGCATTAGTAGATGCCTAGGGGGGTTTCTTGGGAATGGTCCAGATAAGTGACAAAGGTAAGAAATTTATCAAGGAAGAGAGTGCATCAGAAGATGTCCATGGATTATCATCAAAGATGGAGCATATCCTAGCCCTCCCCTCGATGAAAGAAAATGAAATAAAGAGAACCTAGACAATGGAGATCATAACCACAGAGCATATAGAGAAGAGTTTCCCTGTAATGGAGAAAAACATAGAAGAGACTAAAGAAGTTTTGGAGGATGGTTAATTCTAAGTGTATACTGTGGTGGGGAGGGACCCACAGTCTCCTACTATAAAGAACCCAAAAGACCCACTATTGTTATAGACAAAAGATGAGTAGAAGGAAGGTGTCTAGATGGAAACATGGAGGATTTGGTCATCTCCATAGGGTAACCTGATGGTTTCCATCCCATGTATGGATTATTTTCTATCCTTAGTCCTAGCCTCGCCACTAATGGTGGATGAGAGCTAGAAAAACCCTAAGAAGAAGGCATGAGGATAGCTTAAAGATGATGTTGGCTTAGAGACAAGAGTTGGATGGCCACCAACTAGAGTGGCGAGAACAAAGGTGACTTCTTGTTATATTGCTCATGGGAGGAAAAAAAAACCTTGGAAGATATCCAAAGAGGTAGAAAATAAAATCCATCTCATGGAATATTAGGGGCCTAAATAGTCCAAGGAAGTACTTTGTTTTGAAAACTATGATCTAAGATCATAAAGGAGATATTATCCTTATTTAGGAGGTTTAAATGAAGAATTTTTTTGGTTGATAATATTGCTAACTATATGTGGTGAGGGGAAAAATATGCTTATAGAGAAGCTACTAGTGCTTCGGGAGGGATTGTTATAATGTGGAATCTTGATAGATTGGATGGTAGGGAGATTGTGTGCCATGTCCATTTTGTAGCAGTGGTGTTTACTAATGAGATAAATAAATTGGTGCTCCTAATTTTCTATATTCCTAACACTAGGAGGGAGACTTCAAGTCTAGGAGAAAGCATCAATGTGCATGACTAGTTGGAAAGGAGTCAGAGACATTTGTTCAGGGGATTTCAATTCCCCATTATAGCCCTCAAAACATATGGGGGATCTTGATGATGTCTCAGAGAGTATGCAAGATTTGAAAGGATTTCTTCGAAGGAATATTCTTATTTATGTAGAGTTACAAGAAGTCCAATTTACCTAGTCTAGCAATCAACTAGGAAGAAACTTTATTCAAGTTAAACTTGATAGGATTCTTCTCTTAGTAGATTGAAAAATGTTATCTCATACCTTGCTTCATGGTTTTTCCATATCAGTCTAAGACTACTCTATTCTTTTGTTTAACTAGATAACCAACACCCAGTATAAGAGGAAACCCTTTTTCTCTGAGATCATGTGGTACTCACACCTACTTTTCTGGTGGAATACTCAAATCCAAGGGATTACCATATTTCACATTGTGAGGAAGCTTGAAATTATTTGAAAGGTGGTGATTTCTTGGAATAAAGCATCTTTGAGATTTTTCAAAATTTATTTTGTAAGACATATATCTATACATGGTAAGGCTCTTTCATATAGTATACTATACATCTTCTTTCTATATACAACATATCTTTCTGCCGCACTAATTTTACAACTTATTACATTTTCTTCCCCATAACATATTTCTTTCTCCCCCTTTTTGACATTAATGCCAAAGACTTATTCTATTTATTTATATATTAATGCCAAAATGAGATAAAAAAAATTGAATGTACCTTGAGAATGATTGCCAAGGTTTTATCCCAATTTTCTTGCAGGACCTTACATGTGTGAAGTGCAATTTGTACTTATGCTGATAATTCTATCATGTGGTTTGCTATGGAGAAATTATTGTCATGGATGAGAGTTTTTGAATGTGCAATATGTTTTTGCAGTGCATCCATGTTGGGAAGAATCATATGTACCAAAATATGTAGCCTTAGGATCAACCGGATCATTAACAAGTGCCTCAATGATATTTTTAGTTTCATCAATATTGACCTCATATCCAAGAGTTTTTACCCATGCAATTTTAGGCTTAACTGTCTGAATGTATACTTTGTCACTATCCACCATGAAACATACATCATCCTTATAATCTTCAACAAGTTTCTTGGGGATTTGTTATCTACTGTTCATTTTCTCTTTGATAACATCAAAATAATTGTCCATAATGCTATTATAGTTTTCACCCATTTCAGCAATGTACCCATTTATCTGATATAGCACAGGTATATCATTTCCAAAATAGTGCCTTTTGAAGGGAACAATATTTGAACATAAAAGAATAGACAAGTTAAAATGGAGCCAAACTTACATGGATTATTCTTTGATGTCCTTATGCTTTCCATATTCTTGTTGAACTATCTCAACAGTATCTCGGGAAGGTCAAAAGATAAATTGTTCTTTACTACCTTGTATGCCAAGTCCACAGCTTTGCATGACACGTCATTTAACCTAATAGAGCTATATATCTTGTGTACAATAATGTGAATACCAAATTTCAACTCCATGTCTATGACATTGCTAATCTTCATTCCTTTTTTGTCCCATTTCACTATGGTTTTCTTTTCGAGTTCTGCCTGACATAGGGTTTTGTTCATTTTTTATTTGGCTAACATTGGGAGACTAGTGATTTTATGAATCATCTTCTTTGTGATCAATACTAGTTGCTCCAACCAAAACTGTCCATTATGCACTTGACTAAGGATAAACCTAATCCATTTTACTTGGAATTCATAGGGCATGTGAGGCATGTGAGTTAATCCTTTAGTTTCTAGGTGTTGGTATTTGAGTTTCAAAACTCCATTCACACATAGCTTATCTAGGGGATCATCCATTTCCAAAGTACCAATCTCTTGAATAACACATTTAAAATGAGTGCTAATATCATTGATCAAAAGTACCTTTGGAGGGATTTGAGACTGCGCTCCACTCGGATCTAAGGTTTCAATGATTGTAGGAGTGAGTTTGAAGTCTAGTGCCTTCCATTCCACTCCATGAACCAACATGTTTGACCCTCACTTTCCCTTGCTATTTTTGGATGCCATCTTCACTTAGTAAGGTTTGAGAGAATTTGAAATCTTTCACTGACAATTTGCTCAAATTGCTTGGATGCTTTGAAGATTGCACTTCGTAATAGCTCTTCAAAAATTTCATGGTAAAAATGACTTTGATTCCATACCTTTTATCAAAAAAATTCCATAAATTCTTTAGTATGAAAGGTAGATCGATTGACATCATGTTGATAGACTATCATCCACTACACTTGCATTTAACACTCAGTGAAGTCTTCGTGACTCGGTAACAATATGTGTCTTCATTACTCCTGACCTTTCTTGGTAAATTATATGACCCAACCTCACTCCGTAGAGGATGTAACTTAGTAGACACTTGTACTCGATGATCCATTTATATCCTTAATACAGATTTGGATCATTTAGTTCTTTCTAGAACTATTTTGGATGTCTTCTTTGATAGCATAGTTCTAGTTCCTCCTTGAGAGCTTAAGTAGAAATGGTAGAGTCACCCTATTCTTGAGTGACTTGATAACCATTGCTTGGACTTGTATCCTCGATGGACTTTGGAACCCATTACTATCTCATCTCTTTTTGGATGTTATAAGCTTTTACCTTCTTCTCATCTTCAATTCTACTAATATTCATGTAGTTCTTGGCAAGATGACCAAGTTTTGTACAAATGAAACATCTTTTAGTAGTATCTCTTTTTCTCAAATGATGCTTTACACAATTCATTCCAATGTTTCCAAATTGTCCACAATAATGACATCTACACCAGGTACTATAGTCCCAATAAAATATTGCTTTCATAATCTGCTCTATTGGATTCAATATCTTGGTTTTGTATTCTAATGACTTCTATCCATGTTTCTTACATTTGTCACATTTGCCTTCAAATTTTGGTTTCTCTTTGCATTCATTAGCCTTATGACCATGCTGATTGCAATTGTAGCACTTTCCATTGAATTTCTTTTTTCCATTGCTCCAACATTTATTTGATGTATGACCTATCTTACCACAGTGATTGCAAGTAGGTCTTTGATTCTTTTGAGTTCTTTGCTTGGATGACTCTCATTCATCTGTATATATAATTCATGCTTTTCCTTTTTGTCTATAGAGATTTTTCTCATTCAATTGATTCATGTCTACTTGGGATTTTAGCATTCTTTCATTGATTTGCCTTTCAAAGTTTAGATCATCTCATAATCTTTCATTTTCAAATCTTAGGCTCATGATTTCCTCATTTGCATTGGAGAGCTAATAAATGAAATCTGCTTGATGAAGGGATTGGTTCTGGATTTCATTTTTCTTTCCATCTAACTCTTCTTTTATCTTGTTCTTCTACTCCATGACTTCACATAGCCTTACTAACTGAATTTCTTGTTCTCTTCTTAGTTTTCTTACTTCTTCTTGTAGGGAACCATTCTTTTTCTAGCAGTTCTTTGATTTCTTCATTGGCTTCATTTGAATTGCTTGAATGGAGGTCTTCAATTCTTTCTTCAATGTAGATGTGATCATTCATTTGAATTGCAAGCTCTTTTCTTCTTTTCAAGGATTGAGAGAGTTGCTCCTTTGCTTTCTTGAGTTGGGCAATAGCCATTTCCAAATCTAGCTTCTCATTGTCAATAGCTTTGTGAAGTCTAAATATCTCCATGGCCTTGATCTTTCCTCAAATTGTTAAAATTTCTCCAAAGAACCACAATGCTCTGATATCAATTGTTGGAAATATTCTAAACTATGCTAAGTTACTAAGAGGAGAGGGGTGAATCAATAACTTCTAAAACTTCTACAATTTCAACTCTTAATCCAAAAATATAATTAGCATTTAATCCATCACATATAATCTAATGTAATTCCATGCACAAGAAACTAAAAACATGAAATCATTCATAACACTTTGACACAAAGATTTGGTGACCTAGAAACCTTCCAAATAGAAAGTAAAACTAGGGTAGGGATGATACCCTCAAGCATTAGTATTGCAGTATAAAGTTGGCTTGTTAAGGCTTACATTGATCACTTCTAATGATCTACCCTATTAGGAGCAATAAGGACTGCTAGGTCCACCTTGTGAAAGGATTTACAAACATACAATGAAGTATGCAGTTGGTAAAGAGATTAATAAGAGACTGTTAGGTCTACCTTGTTAAAGGATTTGACTGATCCACCTATTAGGATGAAATAGTAGATGATCTCTGATCTGCAACTTGGTTTCCTGAATGAGATTTGTTTATATACAAATCACCTTGTTGTGATAGATATGTCTTTTTTGCTCCTTATACTGTTGTAGCCTTTGTAATTTGCCCTTTCTACTTTTCTCTGATTATATTCACTTACATTTCATTCTCCTTCACATTCTCCATACTTGGATATGGTACAATTCATTACATATATACTAATCCAATTATACAAATTACAAAGTCGGCCACAATACAAGTTTACTTAAATATTACAAAGTCGACTCAAGTGTAGACACCCAGGTTCTAAAGACTGACTTGGTGAGGTTCTAATACTCGGCATCCACTATCAATGCTCGACATCATCATGCACTCAGTAGATGTAGAAGCTCGATCCATAATAATCACTTCCAAGTAGTCTTGAATGCGGTCTGCACTGGTGACTCGATAGATACTATGAAACTTGTCATATAAATTGAACCACTTGTTTACCATTGCATAGCTTGGTAAATAGTATCACCTCGAGCTCTATATAAGCTGAGTCACTTGGTTAACACTGATTAGCTTTGTTAACACTAGACTTGCATCACATAAACTACAAACTTAGTGAACACTGCATAACTCAGTTTGCACTAGTAAACTCTGCATACACTGAGATGCACAGTTTACACTATTGATCTTCACCATAACTATAACTGCTTAGTAACCATTGGGAATTTTCCAAAAAACTTAGTAGCAATATAGAACTCTGCAGCAACTAAAATGCTTGGCAAACACTATTAACTATACAACAAGCTCGATAGTTATATACAATCTGAATAAGTGTGTGTCCATAATAACAAACTTGACTAATATGTCAACACCTATGACTTCCATGCCTCTCATATTCAACCAAATGAAATTTGATTTTATTATTTTGTTGTCTACACTCTTTAACTTTATCAATACATGGTTTCTATTTATATACACACTGCCCCCATTTTTTTAACAAGGTAGAATAAATATCATAATTAATGCAAAGGTTGATAGTCAACCAATGAAATCATTAAGAAATAGATCTATCAAATTCCTATTCACCCTCACAAATGAATCAATAACATAGACCAAACCCACTCATTATAGACCTATTAATGCTAAAATAGGTAACCTTATCATCACTAAGCTCCACACCTTATTAATAACTCCTTGCCATCCTCACAAAACTATTCATGATACCCTAATCATGCCCAAATCATTATTCATATGTTTTGCATAACCCAAACTTGACATTGTCACACTTACCTTATTAGCATTATAAAAAATAAATCAACTAAGTTCATGTATTGAATAGTGTCTTCCTTGTTCTGTCATGAAAGACACCTAGAAAACTTTCGAAGATTTTCTCACTCCGATCATAAATCTTGACCTACTATACATCGACATTTAAATGAAACAAAATAAGTTTATTTACCTTACTATCCTACTATAACCATTTGATCAATCACATAATTTCTTGCATTCAACTCCAAATCTTTGGTCTTTAGCCTTCTTAAGGACCTTCCATAGATCCAATAAATCTTTTTAAAATCATCTTATAACCTTCAAACTATCTCTCAATCACCAACTTAGTGGACGAAACCTACTATAATTTCTATCTCTATCAAATCCTCCTTATGACAAATTACAATGACATTCAATGAATAAATTCACATTCTTTTTCATGCATGGTGCTCTCCAAATAATATGGATAGTTACTATACATTCCCCTCCTCATCACTACCCCAAATATGTGGTTCACTAGTCAACTTGTAACCTAAAAGAAATTACATTTTAAACCTCTTGTGTTAACCTTAAATCAAGGGTCTATTAGTCAACTTTGAAACACAATATATCTTTGATTCCTTAACCAAAATAATTACTTCAAATGCCAAAATATTAGGGATTCAATATTTCAAATTATTATCATAATAATTCTTCTAAATAATTAGGAAACAAAAAAAAAAACCATGAGAATGGGTTGTCAGCAATTACAAAACATAGAATTCATACAACACCAACCCTTATTACTCTTCAAAACTCTACTACATCAACCATTGCCCATGTCTCGAGCTTGACACATTTAAATTAACTTTAAAAGTCCTGAAGTACCAAGAACTAACTTTTCAAACAAATTAAAATCACTTAATACCATGCTATCTCCATACAACCTAGAAGGAGGCACATTTTATTCTTCTTTATTTTCATGTATTGTATCAGTGGTCATTGCACTTGTTCCTTTTCTATCTCCACTATAGAAATGATAGATTCTATATATATTTGAGACCTTGCAAGAGGAGAAGTGACAATGAGCTGAGGTTGTTTTTAGTTCTTAGTAGTAGATTGGGATTCATCACACTTAGGCTCTTCCATAACCTATTCTATTTGTAGCTCTCCCTCTTTAAGGGTTTCACCTTTCCCCTATTGAATCTTCTTAATTATCTCGTATTCAAGCTTCCTATGAATCTCAATAGTTATGTCCCAAGGAGGGTAAACCAACATTTGTGTTTGTTTTATAGAATTGGGGATTCTCCCACATCAATAGATTTCCTTACTATGGATACCTTTTTAACCAATGTTTCTTGTGTATCTCGGCTTATAGCATCAATAGAGTGAACATAATCTAGATCACAGAATTGGCTGGGAGGAGGTACAAGAAAGTTAAAATCAGAGGCGTCAAATTCATCTTAGCCCAATTCTTGTCCAATACCCTTCTTTCCTTCTATAGACTAATCGACATATAACATCTCTCATACTTATTGAGAAGGGTTGGTGGTTTTTGCCTTTCCCTCTTACTTTCCTCTATTGCAATGGTCTATTTGGTTCTTCTTAGTAAATAAATTACTTCTTCCACTAGATCTTTATATATAGAAACCTTGTGTAGTGAAGGTGTGGTTGATCTCTTCAATTTATATACATTCCCTTTCAACATCTACTCCTCATCTTTTTTTATGGTAATTCCTCTTGAAATAGATGCAGATGTTGAAGTCCATTTGAATTTTATAGTGGCATACTTCTAAAGGGTTATAGGGACATTTTCCTCCCAAATATGTGTCTTAAATTTCTTTCCCTTATTTCTCCCTACCTTTGTTCTTACCTCATAAGACACATTTCTTGTGTGCTTTTATATATGCTTTGGCTTCAGTGGAGTTGTTTGATTGAAAGTGGGAATATTCACCTTTTTGGCCTTTACCTTTTTCTATCTTTGATGAAGCTCCCAATTATGGCCTCTCAAGCATAGGGTCTAAAGGAATCCATTAGATGGTAGGTTCAATTATATGTCTGGCCATATGATTGATGCTATAATTCTCATATTTTTCCACTCCAGCATTTGAAAATACTAGTTTCCTTTAGACTTCATCCCTATTGTATAAAGGATCCAATACATCTTCAATATCCTTATCTCATGCCTTTGGAAGTATATCAATTTGGAGACAATACTTGACAAGCTCTAGTTTCATATTTGTTTATGCAACCACTTTGTCTATTTTTACTTTATAAATTTGTATTGTTTGTTTGCAAATTAAATATCATTCATTTAAGGCATTGCTTTGTTTCTTACTATCTTCTCAAGAGAGGGACTATAGCTCCACAAGAGCTGATGTTTCATATGTACATTGCAGCCAACTGAATGAATGTGATAGGGAGACACCCAAACCATATTTGATGTATGAGCATGCAATGAAAGGACAACTGAATAGTATTTGATGTAAAATATAATATTTGACAACATCATTAAATTTACTAATTATATTTTATAAAAAAATATATTCTTTAAGGGTGGGTTCTTATGGAGGTGGCTTTATAAAAAATCATCTATAGGGGTTATTTAAATTAGCATTTGTAAAAATTTAAGTTTCAATTTTTTTAAAACTAATTGGACTAATGAATTGTATTACTTAGAATATTGAGTAATACAGACAAAATAATAAATAATAAACTAGAAAAAAAATGATATAATTAACAAGTAGAAAAAATATGATCGATTTCTAATTTCCCATCTTTCAAACTCACTTAAATCTACAACTTTAAAATAAAAACTTCTATTTGTTTTTAAAATTAATTAATTATGTATGAATTTTTATTTTTCTTCTATAAGACATTGAAATTATTCAAAAATAAGATTGAAACTACTCTATAGAACCTAACCTCGCACAATCCAAATCTATTGAAATACTTACAATTTAAAAAACTATCTATTCAATTTGTTTGAGACATTGCAAATTCAAATTCTCTAAGAACAATTAAAAGTTTCGAAATAAAAAAAATTCTTATTGTAAGAAATTCTTATTGCAAGACTCATACGTGCTCAAAACTAAATAAGATTTTCAAACACTCCTGAATATCCAAGTACTTGAACTTCAAATTTTTCCTGTATATCTGATTTGAATGACTTTAATGAAACAAAAATCTTAATGCAACTGAAAAGAATAGTTTGCCTTCAGAGCAGAAGAAACATTTCCCTCATAACTAACAATAATTAATAGCGAGTTAACTGTGAGTAATCGTAACAAACTATTTCATGGCAAAAAAGTAGTTAACTAACTTGACCTGTTCCAGGGCTACCACTAGATGGAAGCTTATCTCTCAATATTTTTTCTCCTCTCAAACCAATCTTAACACCACCGTAAATTTTAAATAATTATTTTTATATTTAATTAAGAATTTCAATAAATGGTACACTTTTGGTGCTGAGTAGAAGTTGCCTAGAAATTGCCCACTTTTGGTTTGCAACAGTGAAAAGTGGACCACATGAAATTAAGTCTTTTTCTTCGTCTGCATGTAATGCATACTTGTACATCATATACTACGATCTGGTCAAAGTTATGTATTTAATGCCTTTGCCATTCTCCATTCGCAAAATTAAGAAGTTTTACTATATGAATAGCTAGTTATTACATGATGAAGTAAAATATTTGGAAAAAGATGTAAGTTTAATGTTTGATATTAACATCATAATTTAGAGTGTGTTTTGAAGACAGTATTGAATTTTTTTATTTATAGACAAATATTATCATTTTGCTATTGAGTTTTATATGCAGTTGACACACTTTATGCCAATGACCTTGGGCACCGGCTACGATGCAACATATTTGCACCGAGCCACTGTCCGTTTTCCTTGGCCTATGCTTGTTGTTAGAGACATTGTAGCATGTGTCGTATTGTCCTCTTTTGATTCATGTTGAATCACTACTCATGAAACATGGGTCATCGAGTTTGACTCAAAATCACACAGTTAAATCCTGATATTCACATCACAATTTGACTAGCTGTGGAAATAATCTCCTACTTATCAATTGATGAGCTTAAGGGGCTTTCTAATGAATGGTTCATAAGGCACAACACTTGGTGAAGGTTTTGCAAATGGGGTTGCAAGCTTAGGGTTTAACTGTGGAGGAAACTCCGTAGTTAAGCGCGCTCAGGCTGGAGTAGTACTGGGATGGGTGACCTCCCGGGAAGTCCCGGTGCTTCACCCCTGTGAGCATCACCTAGATCCAATGAGTGCTAAGTGTGCCATTTATTCTCATGAGAGATGGATTCATGTTGAATCACTACTCATGAAACATGGGTCATCGAGTTTGACTCAAAATCACACAGTTAAATCCTGATATTCACATCACAATTTGACTAGCTGTGGAAATAATCTCCTACTTATCAATTGATGAGCTTAAGGGGCTTTCTAATGAATGGTTCATAAGGCACAACACTTGGTGAAGGTTTTGCAAATGGGGTTGCAAGCTTAGGGTTTAACTGTGGAGGAAACTCCGTAGTTAAGCGCGCTCAGGCTGGAGTAGTACTGGGATGGGTGACCTCCCGGGAAGTCCCGGTGCTTCACCCTTGTGAGCATCACCTAGATCCAATGAGTGCTAAGTGTGCCATTTATTCTCATGAGAGATGGATTCATGTTGAATCACTACTCATGAAACATGGGTCATCGAGTTTGACTCAAAATCACACAGTTAAATCCTGATATTCACATCACAATTTGACTAGCTGTGGAAATAATCTCCTACTTATCAAGAGTATACAAATATTATCACAAGAATCTTACCAAATGAAACTTCAATTTATTTCAAAACAATTTTCTTTTATTAGGTTTAGATAGATGCATTTAACTAAAACTATTGATTTTACTTTATTATTAGCTTTGCACATGACAAATTTTTAGTTAACTCTATGACTATGATAACTATGTACTGTCATATTTTAAATAATAATACACTACATGTATATAAAAGGTATACATTGAATACTACAATAATATTTAATAAAATAAAATATTGTATTTCTTAAAGTTAAGTTTAAAACACTTTTAATCATAAAGTCCCCTCTAAAATTAAGGCCACTTACAAAAAAATATTAACAAAACATTTACATTTTATAAATATGATAAAGAATTATAATTATAATTTATAATAAGTCAATGGGCCCTTGCTCTACTAGTGAAGTTGAATGTCTCCCCACCAGAGATCAATTCTTCCTAAGTGCAAGGTCCAAAGACATCATAAGGGATGAGGTCAAGATTGTTCCCTGGGGGAATTTTGCAGTGTGGATGCTTCTTAGTCATTGGCTCTTAGTCAAAGAAGCTTTAGGCATGTGTGGGCCTATATCAGATACTTAAAACTTGTTTATGGATGACTTCCATAAAAAAAAGTTATAATAAGAATTTAAAATATATAATTAATAAAATTTAGAACAAATAATAAACACATAGTAACCTTAAATTTAGCATTGCAATAATATATTTTTAATAATACCTAATAAAAATATATTAATTACAATAATTAAATTTACTAAATTAAATTATAGTATTGTTAATGAGATATGTAATTTGAAAATTGTTATTAACAATCTTGTATGTTATTTAATATTTTATTAAAAAATTAAACAATACTATTAACAAATTTTTGAAATATGTAATAAAAATTATTATATTTATTTATAATTTATTATATTATTTAATATTTTCCTAAAATTTAAACAATAATATAAATAAATTTTTCATATTATATAAATATCTTATAGAAAAAGTAAAATAGCTTATTATTATAACATAAAGAAAAATAAAATAAAATATATTTTCATTTTTAAAATAGTAATAATATCTAATGAGAGCAAACCTCAATTTAAGCTCTAAAAAATAAATACTTCGTAAAAAAAACCATGTTGGGAGTCATACAACCGTATCATGTTCACTCTAGTGTTAGTTTCCACCATGCACATAAAAGACATTTGTCCATTGCCTTAGGTGGAATGTCATCGGGGATTAATTATGTCATTTATCTGTTTGGTGCACTTTGTACAAAATAATAGTGATAAGATTTTTAGAACATAAAAAAAATGTACATTTTTTGAGGAGAAAATTAATTTTATGATTGGTAAAATTAAGATTGACCAATCAAAATAAGGAAAAGTGAGATTTATATAATTATAAAAAATAAGAATTAAATATAAATTATAGAAGTGACATTAATTCTGTTATATGATTGATCGAATTAATTGCAAAATTAGATTGAATGATTCTAATGCTTTCCTATCTTTGACAGGAACTAATAAATGACATTTCTTATCAAATACAGACTCGAAACTAAATAAGTTGCACTAAAAATTACATTCACCCTTCACGATCAATACAGCTGAACACAATGTTTTTCCCCACATATATCTCTATCATGTGTTTGAATGACTCGTACCCAAATTGAATATAAATCAACTAAAAGAAAAGCTTTCCTCTGTTACAGCGCAATAATTTTGCATAAAATTAAAAATAATTGAAAGAATATCAATTGAGAGTACTAATAGCAGCCATTACATAGCCAGCAGCATATATTTAGTTAGTTCCCTGTTCCTGGGCTTCCGCCAGAAGGCAGCTTATTCTTCAATATGCTTACATTTCTCCAGCTGCTCTTGATGCCACCATTGTTGACAAATGCGTTGCCTGTCCCGGGGCTACCACCAGATGGAAGCTTATTCTTCAACAACGTTATATTGTTAACGCCAATCTTAACTCCACCATCATTGATAATTGCGTTGCCTGACCCAGGGCTTGGACCAGATGGCAGCTTGCTCTTCAATATTTCTATGCCCGAATTCTCAGGCTCAGCTGATTTAGTCTTGAGAATTCTCGATGCTTGTGTGCCTTCAACGTGAATAAAGATTAATAAGATGGAAATAAAGAGAAAGAAGGCCATCTTCCTCATCCAACAACAACTTGAACTGCTCTCCATTGCAATTCTCCTTTATCGCCTAAAGAAGCTTTACACCTTTCCACGCAAATATAAATAAAGTTGCTAAAATGTATGGGAAGGCAAATGTATGGGTTGAAGAAAAGAAATGGAGGGCAGTGCGTATATAAAGGGAAACGAGTGACAAGGGTTAGAGAGCGGAGGCAGCCAAAGAAGAAAATATAGTTTCACGTGGTCAAAGGTGAAAGGTGGTCAAGTCGCAGGTATGATATTAATTTCTTTTTCAGGCAACTATATTGAATTCCTTGGTTTGTAGCAGTCAAGATTTGATCACGTAAATTCCATTCTTCCTTTCTGGCGACCTCGTTTGATGTATTTGAGTGGGACTACATCTCTACAACGTATTTCATTCTCTCCAATCGGAAAAATGGTCACCAAGACAACATTAAATGATGACATAAGATAAAAGTAACAAAAAAGTATTAGTTTTAGTTTCGACACTATTTTTATTTTTTTCTCACTTTTTGAGTTTATTTCGAGGAAGTATTTTGATATTTTGATATCTTGGTATTGGAGCAGTTGATTGTAAATTTCAAAATTTTTTTACAATAGCTATTAATAATTGTGCTTTTAGAGTAGTTTTTTACTAAGAATAATTATATACAATTGAATGAAATAAATTTCTTAGATATAAAATAGTATCAAATCATGTGATGTAATGTTAATGTACCAAAAAATTATGGCTTTCTTCATAAGTATTGTTAGTACTTTTAAAAATCTTTTTGGACACCTTGAAAGGAATGTGGTGTAATGTGGCATCACATTTTATAATGCGACCTTGAAACCATATTTGTATATGTTGAGAATTGATTAAGCCAACCATGGTAATTTTCTTGGGGGAGTGACCACAAATTTCCACATACAACTTTGAAAAGTGCAATGTTAGATTACTCAACTACAAGGTCATCCCCCTAGATATAATCATCTTTTATATATCTTGATATTTTGTAGATATTTTCTACTTATTCATTTTATATCATATTGTATACTTCTCATTTCCTCCATTCATCCCTTTGAATTTTTTAACAATAAACGAATAGGAGGAGGATTTTAATGATTGTCATTATTGATGGTGAAACAAATAAGTAATTATAAAACTACTACATGTTTCATCCCTCACCATCACTCATCAAAAATGATCTTAGATAATCCAATTTCCATGTTATTTAGAGGACCTAATAGTGATACATGTTCTTGTGGCCATATAGATAATTTAATACCTAAGCAATGTGCTAAGGATACTTTAGGGGATACGTTTCTTATCAAATTAATGTATCTAAATGAAGTAAGATGAATGAATTTTGTATTACCTTAAATTCCATTGAATAGAGAGCCTACCATTTGCATCATGTTCTTGTAATGTTGATTACAAACTATGTGTGCAATTCATATTTTATGTGAGGTAATGACTAAAGCTAAGTAGCCCTCATTTTTTTTGAACATATAAACTTAGTTTCTATTGCAATGGCTCATAAGAGAAATTACTGGCATAGGATAAATATGTTTTCTTTGTTGGTCACAAATAATTGATTGTATGTTGTCTTTGCTAGGAACTACTCTATTGCTATAGAACAAGTTGGATTTATTGATTCTCATTTTGATTGCATGAAAGATTTTTTTAGTGTTCAAGGCAATGGTGATATAATAGTTGGACAAAATCATTTATAGGTTTTGTGATCAAATGAAATCTGCAGGTGATGCAATTGTACATTTTGACACTAAAAAGGCTACACATGACATTTCCAAGATTTCTTCAGGAGATGTTATATGCAAATAATGTTTTGGAGGAAATGCAAAAAATGTCCCTACTTGGAGTCAAGAAGTCAAAGTGTTTTATAAAATTAATGTCACGGTCAATTATAATTTTGTTTGATTTGATCTATGATTAGAGGGCTGACTTTGAATAGTTGTGTTCACAATTTTCTATGTTGGCACTATGAAAATCAAACTCATATTTTAGGATTTTATTACTAACCTAAATTTTTTTTTTTTTTTGTGTGTGTGTGTGTGTGTGTGTGTGTGTGTGTGTGTGTGTGTGTGTGTGTGTGTGTGTGTGTGTGTGTGTGTGTGTGTGTGTGTGTGTGTGTGTACACACACACACACACACACACACACACACACACACACACATATAATGGAATTATAGAGAAAATTGAATTGTAATAATAGAAGCTATCATAGACAAAGTGAAGTTAAGTAGTTGATTTTGTATTATAACAGAAGTAAAATTATTGGATCTATTAGGCATAGAAATGTCACTATAAGATCAATTTTGTTGAGTTCAACACTTAAGGGAAGGTTTATTTACTTGCAATTAATGACCATTCAAAAGGTTAATCTCAATAGGTTTTGTTTGGGATCATAAATCATCTGCTATGAAATCCTTCAAAAGGTGGTCTCATAGAACAAGATCTAAATTCCTTAACGAGGTAGTCTCTAACAAGACTTTCCTAGCTCCTACCTAGGCTTCAAACACTTTCAACTTGGTGTATTCTTGATAGTGCAATTGTATGCTCCTTGTAGGGAAAAATATTATTATTGCAATAGTGATATTTGTAGGTACAATCTCTGATGCATCAACTTCAAGGAGTCATAACTTTTGACTCAGACCTAGGTTTTCTCTCAAATTTTTATAGTGCTTATAATAGGAGGAGTTTAGTGGTTTGAAAATTTAGTTGTTATCCTTTGCATCAAGAAATAATTATTTCCAAGTCCTAGAAAATTGGTCTAAACCCCCAAAACTATGTTTTTGTAATCTTTGTGCCTTTTTTGGAATTTTTGTTTTGTAATAACTTCAAATGGGTATTGCCAAATTTGAATATTAGTTTGTAGGTCTAGTTGTCATAGTTTAAGGAAATTCTAGTTTTATTTTCATCTTTCTAGGAGTAATTTTGAAAGTTACTAAAAAAATGGCAAATTCTAAGATTTGTAAAAATTTTCCAAAAAAAGGTGATTTTCTATTTTTTTTTCGAATTGAGGGTGCTTATTGTTATTTAAGAAGCTATCAAACAATGTAGAAGGAGGATGGTAAATGGAAAAATATGGAATTTTGAAAATTATGCATTGCATTTGTGTCTCTCATTCATGTTTTTATTTCTACTAAATAAAATGTTATGAGTAGATACTTGGTGCTACATCATTTGGTATTAGAGTGGGAAGATGGCTAGGAGAGGAAGAGGAAGAGGAAAAGGAGTTGTCACCCTAATGCAAAAATTTATGTTGGATATGAAAAATAAGATTGAACAACTCAATGAATGAATGAATAATCAAGGAATTTCACAAGGGCATGAATCTGATGTAGAGGAAAATCAAAGATGAAGTTTACATGAACAAAGTTAAAAGAACATGCAATGATATGGTGGGATTACCTCTGGAAGGAATGAACCAAAAAAAATAAGATAAAAATATCAAAATATCGAGCAAGATGGAGAAAAAGCTAAGGGAAATTTTCGTACCCTTGTATTATTCACAAATCATCTTTCATAGGTTCCAAAATTTGTAGAAAAACTTGTCCTCTATGCAAGAGTACATGAATGAGTTCTATAAGTTATCCATGTGAATAGAACATCAAGAAGATGATGAGCAAGTGGCTACTAGATACATAAATGGTCTAAAATTTTCTATCCAAGATGAGATGAACATGCATTGCATCAATAGTATGGAGGAGGCCTACCAACTAGCCCTAAAAGATGAAGAAAAACATAATAGATAGTACAACTAGAGGAATAGAGGAGGAAGAAGAGGTTCCTCAACACCATTTCATGACGGTTCTCATTATGGCCATGGAAAGTCCTCCCAAGGACTTGAAAGAAATACGAATACGAGAAAGGATTTTGCAAACCAAGAAAGTGGAAGGGGATTTCAGAGAGGATGAGGCTATGGCAGAGAGGATGAGGCTATGGCAACAAAAGAGGCTAGGACAACCAATGGAGGCCTTTCGCCTATTTTAGATGTGGAGAAGAAGGACACAGGGCCTTTAAATGCTTCAACTATAGCACCAATAGAAAGAAAACAAGGAATGTAGCCTAGAGTGAACCTAGTTCAGACAGAAGAGGAAGAGAAAGAAATTTCACCTAATATGGGAGAAACCCTCTTGATGAGGACATCAATGACCATTCCAAAAAAGAGAAAAGTTCCTACAAAGAGCATAGATGATTTGTGGCTTTGGACCAATATCTTCATAACTAGATGTACTTCTAGTGGAAATGTATGTCAAATTATTGTTGATGGATATAGTTGTGAGAATATGGTGTTTAGAGAAATGTTAGAGAAATTGAATTTACAATGTGAAAAGCATCCTCATCCTTACCGTATTGCATGATTTTAAAAAGGAAATAAAGTAACTATTGATAAAATATATTTAGACAAGTTTACCATAGGTAAATTCTACAAAGATGAGATATGGTGTGATGTTATCCCTATAGATGCTTATCACATATTATTGGGAAGACTATGAAAATATGATAGGAAGGTCATGAATGATGGGGAGAAAATACCAACACATTTTGTAAGGATGAATCTAAAGTGATTGTTTTATCATGTAAGGATGAAAAGAAGAGTGAAACTATGTTGTCTATAAAATAAGTTGTCAAATAAATGAGAGTCACTAGATGTTGTTATGCACTATAAAAAGATGGGGACAACTAGAAAACTTGGTGCCACCTGAGGCAATGAAGATATTGGAGGAATTTGTTAACATTGTGCCTAATGAATTACCTAAGGGTCTACCACCAAAAAGGAATGTTCAATGTCATATTGATCTTATTCTTGGAGAAAATCTACCTAATCAAGCATCCTATCAATTGAATCCAACACAACATGTGGAGATGAGTAAATAAGTAACATAACTAATGCAAAAAGGCCTAGTCAGAGAAAACATGAGCCCATGTGTAGTACCCACACTATTGACTCCAAAGAAGGATGGAACATGGAGGATGTGTATTGACAACAAAGAAATTAATATGATTACCATTAAGTATCAATTTCCTATTCCATAGATAGAGGACATGATGGATGAAATAGTGGGGGCTAAGTAATTTAGCAAGATTGATCTTTGAAGTGGCTACCACCAAATCAGCATTCCAGAACGAGGTGAATGGAAGGTGACATTTAAGACATGAGATGGTTTGTATAAATGGATGATTATGCCATTTGGGATTTCTAATGCACCTAGTACATTTATGCAGTTGATGAATGTTGTGTTGCAACCTTACATTGGAAATTTTTTTGTAGTTTATTTTGTTGATATCTTGATCCATAAAAAAGGAAAAGAAGAACACCTACAACACCTAAGAACCATCTTGGGTGTATTAAGGAAAGAGAAACCCTATGCAAATTTGAAGAAGTGCAGATTAATGTAAACTAGTTTGATTTTTTTGGCTTAATCATTTCTAAAGCTGGTGTTTAGATGGATCCAAAAGATATCAAGGCTCTATTCCTTCCAACATAATAGGGGTAAGAAGCTTTCATGGCTTAGCAAATTTCTACCGAAAGTTTACTCAAAACTTTAGCAATATTGTAGCACCCATAACTAATTGTACCATTGGCACTTCCAAATTTTAAAAAGGTATTTGAAGTTGAGTGTGATGCTTCTCATGTTGGAATATGTGTTGTTCTTAGTCAAGCGGTGAAGCCTATAGCTTTTTTTATTGAACAATTAAATGAAGTAAGAAATAATTATTCTAAATATGATCTAGAGTTTTATGCAATTGTTCAAGCACTAAGGCACTAGAGGCACTATTTGATTCTACAAGAGTTTCTATTATTTACTGATCATATTGCTATGAAATATCTTAACATCATCATATTTCCACAATCCATTTGTATATAAGATATTTTCTAGATTCGATTGTGTGTTTTTCTTACCATCAACACACACAATTGAATCTAGAAAACTTCTTATATATGAAATATCTTAACACTCAAAACAAGTTGAATAATAGACATCACAAGTGGGTATCCTTTTTATAGGGATACATTTTTTTTTCTAAAATATAAGTCTAGAAAATAGAACTAGGTTGTTGATGCCTTGAGTAGGCATGCTACACTATTAAGCACCATGGAAATTGAAGTCATTGGTTTTGATGCTATTAAGGATTTATATGAAATTGATGATGATTTATGGGAAATTTTAGAACAATTAAAGGATTCAATTGCTAGTAAGTTAGATCATTTAAGAGGTGAAAAGTTGACCACATGAAATCCAATATTTTTCTTCGTCCACATGTAATGCATACTATTCTCTCCATTCACAAAATTAAAATGTTTTACTATACAAATAGCTAGTTATTAGTCCTTGTCTTAAGGCAAGAGACTAAAGGTATTAATCACTTCAAACTAATTTGATGGTGTATTGAAACTATGTTTTTAAACATAGTACCATTATGAATTTATTTTGCGTCATAAATGTCAACAAATTTTTTTCTATTGGCTCTTGATATTTTTTTGGAATTTTAAAAATTTTTCCTACATAAATATTATCTCAAATATTGGAGAATGACAATTGTCATTCTTTTAGGAAGGCTAGGTGTTGTTGTTGTTGCAGAGGGGCAAAACCTGCAAAGAAAATATTCTCTATGTGTCATGAGGTGTAGGTTGGATGAAGATTTTGGTACATTCATTCCCATGAAAAAGAAAAGATGGAATGTGGACACATTGTACTTTCTATTGTATCAAGTTTTTTTATTTCAATTAGAATAGTTTCTTTCACTATTTTGTACTGTTGAGATACTAACATTTAGAATCCAAAAATATATTTAATTTTTTTCAAGCTAAGAATTTTTTTAAAGCTATTGTATCCTGAAAGATATGAAAATTGAGCTATTGCATCCTTACAGATATGAACTTTTACTGTTGAGAAAATTATTCCCATGAGGTAAGTATTTGATGAATCATAGACTTTTGAAATCACTTGTATTATTCTATTAAATTTGAGTGTTTCTTATTTCCATTATGATAGTTTGTAATACTGGTATTGTGCAGAATCTATTGGGTTTCCTTCCCCTCTTTTCTTGTGAACATGCAATAATATAGGAAATTTTGACCAAACTTTATTGCTAGAGAAGTTTTCCTTTCAAGCCTTCAATTTCCTCACTTTTTTCCACCTTTGTCTCTTTGTATTGTTTATCTTTCTACCCCTCTAGTTTGATTGTCATGTATAAGACATAATTCAAAATTGTACTCTTTAAATTTTCTATCAAGAGTTTCCAATATATGATTGAGGTTATTTATAAGCATATTTCTATGAGCCAAAAATTTCCTTCAAAAATTCAGGTTGGGTGCCCATCTTTAAAAATTTCTATGTCTCAAAAGCCCACTTCCTATTATTGAAAAATTTATATCTTTAGATCCTCTTTTATGATTGCTAGCACTAGATTAAATGTCATATTTTGTTCATGTTGGAGTGTTCAAGCTTGCATTTAGGTAGCCAACCATGTACAACACCTGAATCATTCTATATGGAAGAAGAGCATGCTTGGTTTGTTAGAATTCTGTAGAATAACTGAGAGGGGGGGGGGGGGTGAATTAGTTATCCAAGGTCCAATGATTTCCAATAAAACTTTTTCTACAAATCCTTAATGGCACATAACTAAAATTTTCATGCATGCAATTAAACATTAAACAATCATGAAAAGTAAACATGCATCAAACCATAACACTAAGGATTTGATAACCCAGAAACCCTCCAAGAATAAGAAGGTAAAACTGGAGTGGAGATGATACCCACAAAATAACTGTGCAATTGATTTCAACTACTTATGATGGTCTGCCCTATTGAAGGCCTGCCCTATTAAAGGCTACAACACATTGTTAAATGTGACCCTATTAAAGGATTTAAGAACATTCAACTTAGAATGTCACCCTGTTAAAGAATTTACATAGAGCTGTTAGGCTCACCCAAGTCTATGGGATTTATAGTGACCTTCTCAAAAGAATATTTCATCCCTCTCTAAGGATCTCCTATCCCCCTCCTAAGGATCTCTTATCCTTCTCCTAAGGATCTCTTATCCTTCTCCTGGGGATCTTCTATCCTTTTCCTAAGGCTTATCCATCTAGCTATTAAGCTAACCTAGCAATGTAGGATTTCAATATCTAATACAATGGTAAGAAAGTATTAGAGGGGTTTTGACCTGATACAGATTGCAACCCTAACTATGCAAATTTTATATCACTCTTCAGTCCCTTTCTTTGATTGGCTTCTCTTCCTTGGAGTGATGATAGCTTGTAATTGCTTTAGTGATCCAAATACTATCAATTAGTTGATTGACAAGGAGGTGGCAATCAATAAGATGTAACTAGAGTACCTAGAGAAAGGTTGAAGTTATGATGATATAATGAAGTATAAGGATCAGCTAAGCCATTGATGAAATAGTGCATTGAAGATTTACTCGGCATCCATTATATTTTTCTTCTACTCGGCACCTGAAGGATTCTTTCTTACTCGACATTAGAGTAATTACTTGGCTTAGACTGAAGTTGAACTTGCTTGGCTTCAACTGAGAATCTGTTCAGCTCTAACTAGCTAGCTCAGCTCTCTCTAATGAACTTAGTTAATCCTTACATCTTTGATATGTCTTAGTGTGTCCATCCTCTATCTCTTAGAGTGTGTCATCAATGCACTATTTCATCAATGGCTTAGTTGATATCATAACTTCAAACTTTCTCTAGGTACTCTAGTTACATCTTATTGATTTCCACTTCCTTGTCAATCAACTAATTGATAGTATTTGGATCACTAAAGCAATTTTCATTCTTGCAGGTAGCAAGTTTGACATCAATGACAAAACAATGATTGAAAAATTATTTACCAGTTCCATTTCTCTTCATTTTTGATCTTTTCAATAATTTTTAACAATCTCCCTCTTTGGCATTGATGGCAAACCAAACTAATCAAATGATTAAGCTGATCAACTTAGTTACCACCAAAATCCGAATCCTTTGTTTTGCTTCTCCTTCTGGACTGCTGCATCCTTACTCTGTATTCCTGATCCTTCATATATATCTCCCTCTTTCTATTGATTAGTTTCTGATATATCTCCCTCTTTGACATAAATGTCAAAGATGTAGCATCTTCAACATGAAAAATATAAGCTTTTCATTTTCATGTTTTCTCCTTCAGTCACCATGCTTGTGACTAATCTAGATTTTCTGCTCCTGTTGTCATCCTCTGCATCACTCTTTTGATATTTGAATGATCTACTCCTATTGATGCAGGGCAGCTTCTTTGTTCCTTTAGACTGCTTGAGTTAGGGCATTACCCCCAACTTACCTCTAAGATATTCATAAGCATCCTTGGGCAATGTTTTGGTGAAGATATCTGCAATTTGTTCCTTTGTGTGAATGTATTCCATCTTCACTTGTGTGTCTTCCACCAATTCTCTGACATAGTGATACTTGATTGCAATATGCTTGGCTTTTGCATGCATTACTGGATTCTTGGATATGTTTATAGCACTTGTATTATCCCAATACAGTATCACAGGTTTGGTTACCTCTTCTTTCATTCCTTTCAATAGATGTTTAAGCCACACAATGTTTGTGCAATTGACTGTTGCTGCCATATATTCTGCTTCTGCAGTGGACTGAGATGTGCATGTTTGTTTCTTACTAGTCCAAGTAACTAGCCTTTTTCCTAAGAATAATGCTCCTCCATTTGTGCTTTTCCTATCATCAATGTTTCCTCCCCAATCCACATCTGTGTATGCATTGAGCTCAAACTTCTCATTCTTTTTGTAATATAGGCCAAAATCATTAGTTCCTTTGAGATACCTCATTATTCTTTTTATTGTCGTGAGATGATTTTCTCTAGGATTGGCAGAGAATCTGGCCACTATTCCAACTGCTAGTGCTATGTCTGGTCTACAATGTACAACATATTGTAGTTTTCCAATCATGAATTTGTACATTATTTGATTGACTTTAGCAGATTCATCATTTTTGGATAGCTTGTGTCCTATTTCCATTGGTGTGCTGATTGGTTTGGAGTCTTCTAGTCCAAACTTCTTGAGTATTTCCTTGATGTACTTTGATTGTTTCATGAATATACCATGTTTTAGTTGATGTAATTGCAATCCTACAAAGAATTTGATTTCTCCAAACATAGACATTTCAAACTCATGTTTCATTTTGTCAGCAAAACTTTTGCAAAGCGCTTCCTTTCCTCCAAAAACTATATCATCCAGAAATATTTCAGATACAAGAATATCCTTACCTTCTTCTGATTTGATGTACATGTTGTTGTTATCATCAATTCTTTCAAATCCTATTTGCACCAAATACTTGTGAAGTCTCTCATACCAAGCTCTAGAGGCTTGCTTTAATCCATATAGAGCCTTGTGTAATTTGCATACCTTATTTTTGTTCTTTTCATCAACAAAACCTTCTGGTTGCTCTATGTAGACTTCCTCTTCAAGTATACCATTCAGAAATGTGGACTTAATATCCATTTCATAGACTTTAAATCCTTTGGAGGCTGCATATGCCAGTAAGGTCTTTACTCCTTCCATTCTGGCAACTGGAGCAAAAGTTTCTCCATAATCTAGCCCTTCTTCTTGTGCATATCCTTTGCAAACTAGTCTTTCCTTATTCCTTGTGATTTCACCATTTTCATCTAACTTGTTTCTAAACACCCATTTGGTTCCAATCACATTTTTGTCAGCTGGTCTTGAGACTAAGGTCCATGTCTTGTTTTTCTCAATTTGTTCTATTTCTTCTTTCATAGCATTATACCAGTCATCATCTATTATGGCTTCACTTGCTATTTTTGGTTCCATTTTGCTGAGAAGACATGTTTGATTTATGAGTTTATTCCTTGTCATTGGTCCTACCACTTTATTTCCAATAATTTGATCTGCAAGATGATTTTTTTTCACATACTTTCCCAATAGTGGTTCTTTCCATGTTTGCATGTTATCTCTTTTAGAATCTGAATCCTCATGTATATTTGCATCAGGCATTTGTTCATTTTCTTCTTGTTGGTTGTTCTCAGAATCTGAATTAACATTTTCTGTATTCTGCAGCTTAGCTTCTGAATATGTCTATTATTCGACATTCACTATCTGTGACTCGACAGATGCTGGATTTTGTTGCTGATTGTCATTCTAAGTTGCAACTTCACCATTATTAGGTATACCTTCATAATAATATACAAAGGTCTTGTATTCTTCTACTTTCTTGGTGTTTTCAACACTTTGAACTTCTACAAGCTTATCAAATTTCACATTTGGGCTTTCTACTACTTTGTTAGTGTTAACATTCAAGCACTTATAAGCCCTACTTCTAGTAGAATAACCAATAAATGTGCCTTCCTCACTTTTTGCATCAAACTTTCCATTTCTAGACTCTTTATATATATAGCATTTACATCCAAATATTTTGAAATATTTTACATTAGGAGAATGCCCATACCATAATTCAAAAGGTGTTGCATTTGTACCTTTCTTGACTTGAACTCTATTGAGTGTGTAGATTGCAGTACTTACAGGTTCTCTCTAGTACTTGAGTACAACATTTTTCTCCATCATTAAGGTCTTGGCATAGTCAATAACTGATCTATTCCTTCTCTTTGCTATACCATTCTGAGGTGGAGTTATGGGTGCTGATGTCTGCCTTTTAATTCATCTTTCATTGCAGAACTCTTCAAATTTTCTTGATGTGAATTCACCTCCTCTATCAGATCTGAGATATTTTAGGCTCTTTTCAATCTCTTTCTCAACTCTGGCCAAGTACCATTTGAACATTTGGAATGCATCTGATTTTTGTTTCAAGAACATGACTATCATCATTCTTGAATAGTCATCTACAAATAGCATTATGCATATGTCACCTTTGTAGCTTTGCACTTCAATAGGACCACACAAGTCAGTATGAACTAGCTCTAATGCTTCATTAGAAGTATAAGTCTTGCTTTTGAAAGTTGACTTGGTCATCTTCCCTAGTTGGCATTGTTTGCACATGGTGTTATTGGGCTTCTTCAACTTGGGTAGACCTCTGACTTTCTTCATCTTGCTGATGCTTATCAGATTGTCAAAATTTACATGACATAGCCTCTTATGCCATAACCATACATCATCAGTTTGAACAATGAGACAAGAAGCATCTTCCATGTCAAGGTAAAACAAATTACTCTTAGTCTGATCACCTTTTCCTATTAGACTTCCTTGAGAATCATAAATCTTAGCAACTCCTTTTTCAAATTCAACCTTACATCCTATGTTGCCTAACTGTGAGACACTTAACAGGTTATAATTCAGGCCTTCAACATAGTATGCATTATCACATGATATCCTTTTAGTAAGCTTGATACTACCTTTCCCTTTGATCTGACATGGTGCATCGTTACCAAATCTAACAATATTTCCTTCATATTGAGTAAAGGTAATGAACTTACTTTTGTCTCTAGCCATTTAATGAGCATCCACTGTCTATGATCCATCCATCATTCTTGTTCATGCAGGTTACAAGGGTAGTTACTTCATCTTTATCTGATTCATCTTTCATAGCCACATAGACTACTTCATCATCATTCTCGTCAGAGTCTTCTTCAACAACGTAGCATCTTTTGCCTTTACCTCTGTAGTCCTTGTTGTCCTCTTTCTTGTTCTTGAAGTTGCCTCCATCCTTGTAATTTTTATTTCATGTGCATCTAGCTGCAATGTGACCAACTTCATTACAATTAAAACAAATGATTGGTAGCTTACCTTTGAATTTGCCTCTTCCTCTGTGAAATCTTCTTGCTAGTAATGCCTCCAATTGGTCTACATCATCTTCATCAATGCTACTATCACTAGATACATACTTTCCTTTTCCATTCTTTTTCTTTGTTTGCACCTCATCATTGTCTTTTATTCTCATCTTGGCTTTGAATGTAGATTCAAAGTTTTTTGGCTTGTAATTATCAAAGTTGGATAGCTCAAAGGTAGTGAGTCTTCCAATTATTCCTTCAAATGATACTGCGATGCCTGGTACACACCTTAGTTCTTGGATGGCTGATACTCTTATAACATAGATATGAAGCAAAGTTCTCAAGTATTTGCTACATATTGTTTCTTCTGCTAACTGTCCTACTAGGCTTCTTATGGCACTAATTACTTCCTTCATCCTTGCACCGTATTGAGCAGCATTCTCTCCTTCTTCCATTTTCATATCATCAAATTTTCCTCTTAGGCTTTCTTTTTTGGCTCTCTTAACATTGTCATCTCCTCCATAGATTCTTGATAATGTATTCCACATCTGATGTGAAGTATCAAATCCTTTGATGTCATCATACTCAGCATAGCTTAGTGCTGAAGCAATATCTAACATTGCTTGATTGTGCTCCTTCTTCTTGCTCATGTCATCTGCAATAAGGGGTCCTACAGGCTCTACATGGTCAACTATGATTGAGGTTTGTGCATAGTCACCTATTGATTCGAGGTGTAGCTTCATCAAACTTTACCATGCAATAAAGTTGTCTTTGTTTAGCTTGGGAACTTCTCTCTTGGACATCTTGATCCTCTTGCTGCTAGTACCTTGAAACAAATCAACAGTCTGCTCTGATACCAATTGTTAGAATTCTTTAGAATAACTGAGAGGGGGGGATGAATCAGTTATCCAAGGTCCAATGATGTCCAATAAAACTTTTTCTACAAATCTTTAACGGCACATAACTGAAATTATCATGCGTGCAATTAAACATTAAACAATCATGAAAAGTAAACATGCATCACACCATAACACTAAGGATTTGATAACCCAGAAACCCTCCAAGAATAAGAAGGTAAAATTGGAGTGGGGATGATACCCACAAAATAACTATGCAATTGATTTCAACCACTTCTGATGGTCTACCCTATTAAAGGCCTGCCCTATTAAAGGCTACAACACCTTGTTAAATATGACCCTATTAAAGGATTTTAAGAACATTCAACATAGAATGCCACCCTGTTAAAGGATTTACATAGAGTTGTTAGGCTCACCCAAGTCTATGCAATTTACAGTCACCTTCTCAAAAGAATCTTTCATCCCTCTCTAAGGATCTCCTATCCTCCTCCTAAGGATCTCTTATCCTTCTCCTAACGATCTCTTATCCTTCTCCTGAGGATCTCTTATCCTTCTACTGGGGATCTTCTATCCTTTTCCTGAGGCTTATCCATCTAGTTGTTAAGCTAACCTAGCAATGTAGGATTTCAATATCTAATACAATGGTAAGAAAGTATTAGAGGGGTTTTGACCAGATACAGATTACAATCCTAACTGTGCAGATTTCAGATCACTCTTCATTCCCTTTCTTTGCTTAGCTTCTCTCCCTTGCAGTGCTGATAGCTTGTTCATCCTTCAAGATCTGTCTCCTTGAGTTCATCCACTCATTATTCCAATGCAATCTCCGATCACTTAATCAACTCAGAGTCTTGATGCTCTGTTCTTACTCCTCTAGGCTTCTTTGCATGATCACACTTATGACCAATTCTCTTTCTTGCATGCGCACTTGATCTCTGACTTGTAACTCCTTATAAAGAAGTTATGTTCTTCATTTCCTGCTCAAATCTTAATTTGCTCTTGAGAAAATGATATTGTTTTCCCTCTAAATTGTTTCTTCTAGAAACTTCGTGATAAATCCATTAGCATTTGCCTTGGATTGGTTTGCATGGATTACATAGAATTCTGTGACATCTACTCATCATCCATATCATCCAACTAATTCACAAAATTTGATGTAACAACCTTATCGCTGCTGATCTAGCGAATCTTTGACTTTAACAAATAATGCAACAACTCAGCATTATTGGTTTAGTGATGCTCAACTCCTTCTGTCTTACTCAACTTCTATTATTATTTACTGGTGCTCGACACCTATAGCATTTTTTGCTTTGCTCAACACTTGAAGACTTACTCGGCATCCATTATCTTTTTGTACTGCTCGGCACCTGAAGGATTCTGTGTTACTTGGCATCAGAGTAATTACTCGGCTTACACTAAAGTTGAACTTGCTTGGCTTCAACTAAGAATTTGTTCGGCTCTAACTAGCTATCTCAGCTCTGTCTAATGAACTTAGTTAATCCTTACATCTTTGATGTGTCTTAGTGTGTACATCCTCTGTGTCTTAGAGTATGTCATCAATGCACTATTTCATCAATGGCTTAGCTGATCCTTATACTTCATTGTATCATCATAACTTCAACCTTTCTCTAGGTACTCTACTTACATCTTATTGATTGCCACCTCCTTGTCAATCAACTAATTGATAGTATTTGGATCACTAAAGCAATTGTCATTCTTGCAAGTAGCAAGTTTGACATCAATGACAAAACAATGATTGATACATTCTTTACCAGTTCCATTTCTCTTCATTCCTGATTGTTTCAATCATTTCCAACATGGTCAGCTATTTCCTCCATCTTTTAATTTGGCAAGTCAATTTTTTTCTTAGACAAGTGGTTTCTTCCTTCCAATGGAACATCATATGCATTGTTCCCAATATTTATGGCTTTAGAAGCTGCAAAATGGACATTTCAGAAAGGTGTTTGGATCAGTAACTATTTTCAATCAATGTTTTTTTCATAGTTTTGGTGAGATTTTTTTTTCTTGTTGATTGAAAGAGGAGAAATTTTTTATTGTACTACAAATAAATTTACTTCAATTTTTTAATTTTTTTTGTTCTTTTTTTCAAGTTGCCCAACCTTCTTATTGGGAGTGGCTGATTTCATCATCAACTTTATATTGGATTTTTTGAAATTGTAGAATTCTTAGGCTTAGTGGTCGATCTCTTGGGCTTAGCAGCTGTTGCTACCTTCTATGGAGGGGTGACAACCAATTCTCCAAATCTTACTAGAGCTTCTTTCCTAACACTTTTTGTTTAGCAGTCTGAGTGACAAGTTCTTTTAACAGCTTGAGTCTTGTTAAGGGTTTGAGGGAGTGCTCGACAAGGCTAGATGTGTAGTTTTTGGGGAGCTAGTAACCAGTACTAGGGTTTTTAAGACCTGTGTGAATGTCTCTGCAAATGGGTCCATTGTGCTTGCTCCTATAGATGAGCCACTCAATGAGCCTATAATGTTTAAGTTGAAGAAACTTTCTAGATAGCTAGAGTGCTTTTAGGGCAATGACAATGAAACATAATGCAATTTTTTATACTCTTTTTTCATAAGAAGTCAATTTTACTCTTACAAAAAATGGGGCCAGTCAATAAAAAATAAGAAATTAACGTTTACAAATCAATTAAAAAATAAATTATTTTAGAATTTTTTCTTTAAAAAATTGAATGATGGACCACAATTGAGAACATTAGTGCCCTTCCTTATAGATAAGGTAGGGGTTAACAAATTAAAAACACATTTAATGTATTATTTAGAGAGCATTGATTATGAAGCTTACTTGATATTTAAGAAAGTGATATCATTCATATTTTACAATATATTGTTAAATTACAAAAATTAATAACTTGAATCGAAGATAATGATAATGTCCATATTTAATGTTAGTTCAAGTGTCTAATATCTTTATTTCATACTTTGAAACTGTTAAGAAAAATTATAATCAGTAATAAAATTTTAGAGATTTCCTTCATTGCTCTTTACACAAGAGACTCTTTTGTGGTAAGAAGTCTTTGCATGTGGAAACATAATTGAATGCCTACATAATTTGAACTTACGAGCAAAAAAGTCTTCACCTGTACTATCTTATCCGACAATTGGCTTGATAATGAATTGCATATTATTTTTCCTTCTTCCACACTGTCTTCCTTCTCCCCCCTCGCATGCTCCCCCATTGAGGCAGGGAATTGAGCTGCGTACTCAGCCCTGTTACATGATGAAGTAAAATATTTGGAAAAAGAAGCAAGTTTCATGCTCGATGTGAGTGTGTTTTGAAGATGTTATTGACTTTTTTTAATTTATAGATAAATATTATCATTTTGTTGTCGGGTTTTATATGCAGTTGACACGTCTTATGCCAATGACCTTGGAAGTTGTGCTTTTGAAAAGTCTGTCACATAAATATATCTTCTTTCTAATCAACATTCAAGAATTTATCACGTACATTTCTAGTTTGACGCGTACCTTCTCATCCAACATTAGACCTTCTCATCTAACATTAGATATTGAAAATATCTACAGTTGCGCCACATAAACAGCAATCAATTCTAACTCGTGCGTTCGATATTGGACGTCTTTATCATTCTTTTCAAACCAAAAGAAAATGACAAACAGAGATAACTAATTTCCTTGAAAATGTCTTACAGTAAGAATAACCAGCTATTAAATTACGAGGGAAAAAAGGTTTATTTCCATTGTTTACGGAAATGTGAAATGTGCAAGCAAACAAATTATTTTCATCAACGATGATCATATTGTGGCAAGAGTGGGAAATTAAGCTCCGTGTCAATCCATAAGCTTATTTGTATAACTTATCCTTATGATTTTCAATTTTTTTAAACGTTTTAAATATTATGTTAATTGGATATTGATTTCAAATCATAGGTTGTTTTTCATATTTGTTTATGTAATTTAAGATTATGGAATATTATTCTAAATGATATGTAAATTAGTTTGTATCATTTCATTTTAGTGAATACGAAGATTGAATCAACTTTAGTATTCAATTTAGAGAATAGTTTTCCTTTCGTTACAACGCAATAACTTTGCACAAAACTAAAAATAATTGAAAGAATATTAATTGACAGTAATCTTCTGCAGCCATTAGTGGCCTGTTCCTGGGCTTCCGCCAGAAGGCAGCTTATTCTTCAATATGCTTACATTTCTCCAGCTGCTCTTGATGCCACCATTATTGATAAATGCGTTGCCTGTCCCGGGGCTACCGCCAGATGGAAGCTTATTCTTCAACAACGTTATATTGTTAACGCCAATCTTAACTCCACCATCATTGATAATTGCGTTGCCTGACCCAGGGCTTGGACCAGATGGGAGCTTGCTCTTCAATATTTCTATGCCCGAATTCTCAGTCTCAGCTGATTTAGTCTTGAGAATTCTCGATGCTTGTGTACCTTCAACATGGTTAATAATTATTAAGATGGAAACAAAGAGAAAGAAGGCCATCTTCCTCATCCAACTACAACTTGAACTGCTCTCCATTGCAATTCTCCTTGATCGCCTAAGCAAGGAGAGCTTTCCACGCAAATATAAAGTTGCTAAATGTATGTGAAGGCAAATGTATGGGTTGAAGAAAACAAACGGAGGGCAGTGCGCATATAAAGGGCAACGAGTGACAAGGGCTGGAGAGCGGAGGCAGCCAAAGAAGAAAACATAATTTCACGTGGTCAAAGCTGAGAGGCGGTCAAGTCGCAGTTATGCCTGCAACGTTCTCGGAAGTTTCACGATACTAATTTCTTGTCAGACAAGCATATTCAAATTGTCGATTTGCAGCAGTCAAGATTTGATCACGTAAATTCCAGTCTTCCTTTCTGTCGACCTCGTTTGATGTTTGAGTGGGAGTACATCTCTACAACGTACTTCATCTCATGGATTGGACTTCCTTATCATTCGCTCGAATCAAAAAAAGGTGATCACACGAGATAACTAGACAACTGTTAAATGACGACGTACAATAAAAGTAACTAGCAATCGCAAATAAATGTGGAATGTGGAATGGGTACGCAGTATTTATTTGAAAGAATAGAAATTTCTTTGTGCTATTAAATGATAATATATTTTAAATTGCAATTGGAGATCTATTACCTTTTTGAATGTGTCTTATAAGATTATTGTCAAGGCACTCTCTCTCAAAATCAGGCACATGTTGCCTTTAATTGTGCAGCTTGAGCAAATTGGATTCATCAAGTCCAGATATATTCTTCATAACATCATTGTTGTTTGGGACGGAATGGAATGGGCCCGCAAGTCCAATCAAAAGGCTATCTTTTTAAAGATAGATTTTGCTAAAGCCTATGATCACATTGAATGGCCCTTCATCTTGGCTACGCTCCAGGCTCTGGGTTTTGGTCCCAATTTCTTTTAGTCCGTGGAGATGCTCTTTGGTGATGCTAATGCTTGCATTACCATCAATAATTCGCAATCTGAGGCTTTTGGACTTTTTCGTTCAATCAGACAAGGTTGCACATTAGCTCCTGCACTTTATGTCCTTGCTACTGAGGGTTTTAGCTATTTGCTAGCTCATTCTGTGTCCTCAGGACTAGTTCGTGGCATTTCCTTGCCTGAATCATCCTCCCAGTTAGTCAATGGACATTTTGCTGATGCTTCCTTTCTTACTCTTTTAGAGGACAAAGAAAACATCAATAATGCTTTAAGTTACCTGGACACCTTTTGTCAAGCCTCTGGTTCTACCATTCAATGGCATAAAATGCTCCACTTCTATTAGTCATTTTTGCTAGCTCCACCTTGGCTCAGCCAGTTTGAGTGGAAATGGGTCACACACGAGGAAATCTTTCTCTTTCTTGGCATTCCTTTTGCATTCCAGGCTTCGCCTTTGGAACTTTGGAATGCTATGCTGGCCAAGATTAGCAAGAAGCTTGATTATTGGATCATAAAACTGCTCTCCCTTGCTAGGAAATTCCAGATTTGCTCAAAGATTCTGGCGGCCACTCATGTATATTACTCCTCCTATTAGGCTCCCTCCAAAGCTTCATATTTGAAGCTGGAAAGATTGCTCAGGGATTTTCTCTAGGCCTCTAGTTCTGCTCATCATGGCTTTCACAGAGTTGCCTAGGACTTTTGTTGTCTCCCTAAAAAATCTGGTAGTCTTGGCTTGCTCTCCACCCAGAAACAAGGCCTTACTCTTTGTGCAAAATAGATTATTCGTGTTATTTTAGGAGATGAAGCTTGGAAGATTCTAGTTCAGCATTGCATTTCTTCTGACTTTCCTGTTAACAGGCCAACGTGGAAGGGGATTAGCTTCCCAACCCTTCTCATCATGCTCGAACTCATGGCCATATAGGGCTCATTTGTCATCGAGAGCATATCGAAAGCCTGGGAGGCTATTAAGCCTTGGCTTTGATGGGATAGAGATGAATTTTGCAATGGCCTTTCCTTGAATCAATAGAACATTTGGTGGTCTCCCCTATTTGTCATTCAGGGTACTCCCCTCGCCAAGACTCATGGTGCCAATGCTCTGCATTTTTTCAAATGTGGCATCAAAACTCCTAAGGACCTCTTTTCAAGGGTTACCATGAGTTTCAGGACCTAGGACGATATGCAAGTACAGTACCACCTTATTCATTCACATCAGCAAAGTTTTGACCTTCTGCTCTCTTCCATCCCTGTTCACTTAGGGTCCATTTGGTTCATGGAATTTTAAAAACCTAGATTTCGACAAACCTAGTTTAGCCAAATCAAGGTTTTGTATATCTTCATTCCAATTTTTGGGATTTTACTGAAACCATTTGTTTCACTTGGAAGATGCGTGTGAAGACACATTTTTATGCGTAAGCTTGGAGTTGAAGGAAAATTTCAAAAAGTAGTCCAATCTATTATTTTTACACTCCTTAAAAAATAAAACCAGGTTTTGATTTTCAATTCCTACTTTTTTTAGGAAGTTGGAAAACCTAGTTTTGAGGCAAAATTGGAAGTCCCGTATGCTAATTCCATTTTGTAAATTTTGAAACAAACGCACAAATTTTCAAATCTAGTTTTTAAAAAAGCTAATTCCTGTCATCTTCCAGGAACCAAACAGACCTTTAGTTCATAAAGTGGGGATTCAGGCTGTTTGACCTTGGTGGCTTGATTGGAAGTGGTATCCTTCCACTCCATTTTCCAATTACAAGCCAAAATTGGGATATAGATGCCTTTTGCCCCATATTCTGATGGTGGATATGCTCAACCAAAGATGGCATTTTCATTCTTCTTTTTCTCAATGAAGAAAACTCTTTGATACCATTTGGAACACTTTAATTGAACCCAAGATTGTGCATTTTGCTTGGTGCTTGGGCTTCGAAGGTCCTCCCCTGGGGCCTCGACTCAAACACATTGGGGTTCCTGATCCTAGGTACCCCTTTTCTAGACAACCAGAGTCTTTCTTGCACATTTTTTGGTTTTGTAAGCGTGCTCACAATTATTGGCACTAGATTCATGATTTTTTCAAGCCATTCAGGCCTGAATTTTTTTCTTTGCACATGATCTTGCTGGGTGACTCCCCCAGAATTCCTTGAAAGTTCATCCAGATTTAGTATGCCTTCAGGATGGAAATTTTGTTTTCTCTGTGGAAAGATAGGAATGTTGTCTTTTCACACACATTTTTTTGGATGTTAACATTGCTATGTATACTAAGGCATGCATTTGTAATAATGTAATTATTCAGATTCAGGTGCAAACTAACAAAGTTTCCCTTGAGGTAGCTCACCTGTAGGAGCTGCTGAACCATTGGGGCAATGCTCCCTGCAATATTTCTAGAGTTCCTCCTAAAGCCTCGAAAAATACCTCGATGCCTCATGTTCTCCGTCCTTGGCACCACTCCTCCAGCTACCACTCGCACACCCTGCAGTCCCAGGCTTCTTGTCACTGCTCTCCCAGTTGTGGTGATGGAAAATGGAGGTGTCGCTCTGCTTCCCCACCCCATGGTGGCTCTGGTTGGTCCCCAGCTCCTCCTCCTAGTACTCATTGGGCACATTCTGGGAAGTGCCCTAGATTGGACTTGGCAATCTCTCCTCTATGGCCAGAGGTTAAAGATGTAGAGGCTACCACTGATCTTCTTGTTACTGCTACTATTGATGATGGCTAGACTGTTCCCAGCCCACCCCCCAATCCCAAAGATGATTGGGGTTTTCATGATAAAGATGATCTACCACCCTCAGCTAGCACTGCTTTGGTAGACTAAGGTTGCTTTATATTTTTTTTGATGAATAGTTTATGTTTCTGACTGTTGCTGTGTTTTCAGTCCAACTTCAGCTGTGTGAACTCATTCATGGGGTGATCTTGTATCCCTCGACCCCTATTTTGTAAATTGTAATTTGAGTATTTTTTTTTAATAGAAAAAGACTATTCATCAAAAATAATATATTTTGAATTTATTTGGTTAAATAAGAATATTATTAAAGAAAAATATAATATAGTAAAAATGATAATTTGTTCTACTTTAATTCATATGTTTACAAGAATCTCAATGTGTAATTTTTTAGGAGAGTAGATAATTACAATTACATATAATTATCACATCTTATGTTTGAGAAAACCTAAATATTAATGTTTTAAGTGTAAACGTAATAGAGAAGTACATGAATGTAATTCTTTAGGAGACTAGATAATTACAATTACATATATTTATCACACCTTATGCTTGAGAAAACCTAAATATTTATGTTTTACGTGTAAGAAGTATGTAAATATATTGAATTAATGTTAGTATTAAATAATTGTTGAATCTCTTTTATTTGGTAAATATACATTATTATTATTTGATTTATTATATGTAAAATTTATGTTTTCCTATTTTAATTGTCTATAAAAAGTGTGAATTTTGAAGTACGCACAATTAATATAAAATATAATATGTTTTAATAACAAATTTTTTATGCATGAATAAGAAATATGCATTAAAAAGAAACTTCACATTTTTTTTATTTAAATTTCTATATTAAATATATTCAAATAATGCTTGTGTTAATGTATATTAGATCTATTTGAATATTATGAAAATAAAAATGAAATATTGTACATTTTTCAAAAATAGATTTTCTATATGTATAAATATGTTAATCAAAATTAGGAAATGTAAATTTTATATTATTATTATTTTGAACCATTAGAGAGAGAGAGAGAGAGAGAGAGAGAGAGAGAGAGAGAGAGAGAGAGAGAGAGAGAGAGAGAGAGAGAGACTTCTCTTCAATTACATCTTAATAAGGCTCTTTATTATATCATAACAATGTTTAACATTATTACCAGTGAGATAATTTTTTATCTTGATGCCTTCCTACTTCTAATTTAACAACTTTTGAACTAGGGAATAAATCTTCCTATCACTATCATTTATAACCGTTTTGAATTCTCTCAAGTTTCCATGAACATCCTCCTTTCTATTCTTCACTTCCCTTTTTAGGTCCTTGTGCAACTCATTAACCATCATCTTAACGTTTTCATAACATTGACTACAAACTTGTAGGATGGAAAGGGAAGATCTTAAGCAATATTGGAAAACTACAACTACTCTTGGCAGCTCTCCAGGGCATTCCCATTTACTTCCTGCCCCATTTCAAAAGTAACCAGAATATGACAGAAAGGATTGAGAGAATACAAAGGAATTTCCTCTAGTCGAGAACAGTAGAGAAAAATAATTTGAGTTTGGTCAATTGGGAAGAGGTGTGCAAGCCAAAGGAAAAAAGGGGGGTTGGGAGTAAGAAGAATTCATGACCTTAACAAGGCTCTTCTTACAAAGAATGGCTAGAGATTGGGTGAAGACAACACTAATTGGGGTAATATAATGAAAGTTAAATATCTGTCGAATTCCCCCTTCAATTGGAACCTATTCAATAATGACCTCCCAGGATGCTGTAAAATTTGGATGAATATTGTTAGGAGTAGAGGATTATTGAGAGAAGGGACAAGGTGGATAATGGGGAATGGTCATAACATCAAATTTTGGGAAGATAATTGGTTGGGAGGGTAAGCGCTGGTCTTCAATAGATTTAAAAGAGTAATGGAGTTACTTAAAGTTGACATGGGAAGAAAGGTAGAAGACTATATTGATTAGGGGAGGAATTGGAAGAAACTTTATAAAGATACTTACTCTCAGGAGGATATTCAGCTGCTAAAGGAGTTGGAAGAGTTGTTGGGAACATAGAGACCCCCAATTCTGTTCCAGGAGGACACTACTGTCTTGGATTTAACTTCAAGTGGTTGCTTCACAGTCAAATCAGCTTACAAACACCTTTTTAGCAAGAACCCCCACCCACCATGGTGGAGTAAGGTTTGGATTTGTAACCTTCTACCTAAAATCAACTTTTTTTGGTGGATGGTTCAGCATGAAAAAATTTTAACCTTAGACAATCTGAAAAGTAGAGGATTTTATATAACAAACCGTTGTTATCTTTGAAAGCAAAAGGAGGAGAGCAAATTTATCACCTATTCCTTGAATGTCAATATGCTGTATGGATATGGGCAAAGGTCTAGGAGAGATTTGGTCTAAACTGGGTTATGAAAGACAATATGGGTAAATTCATGGAGAACTAGTGCTACCCTTTCTATCACCCAAGATTGATCTTCCTATGGAAAATTGTTCCACCATATATTTGTTGGCATATATGGAAAGAAAGAAATAATAGAATATTTAGGGAAGAGGAAAAACTAGTGGAGGTAGTTTTTGAAATAATGGAGAAATTATTGAAGGAAAAAATAAGGGTTGCTAGATGTAAAAAGCTGAAGGAAGAACCAAGTAGGCAAGAAGGACAAATTGCAGAAAAATGGGATTGTCATAGGATTTTTTCCTTTTTGACAACTCAAAAATGTTGAGGAGACGACAAACAAGATGGAAACCACCTACCCTTACACAATTTAAACTAAAATTTGATGGTGCTACTAGAGGAGGTATTGGAGCGGTGGGTGGAGTGTTGCGGGATAGCAAGGGTGATGCATTGTTAGTCTATGCTAGTAAGGTGGGAAATGGAAGCATTAATCTAGCTGAGGCAATGGCTTTGTTCTGGGGGTTGTAGATGATTAGTGAAATGCAACTTAAGGAAATAACAATAGAAGGGGACTCCAAATTAATCATTGATCTGGCTAATGGGGTATCCCAACCAAGATTGAATATCTAGACTATAATTATGGATATCAGGCATATTTTAGATGGGATGGAAAGAGTCCACCTACAACACATCTACAGGGAAGGAAATATGGTGGCTGACATGATGACTACCATGGGGTTTAAAACCACAGCATTCATGTGCTAGAGGAATATGGAGAATCTTAACGAAGACATTAACTCCTTGATAAGCAAGGAAAGAAGAGGGAGTATCATGTAATAATGTCTATAATATTTAATGCTAGGGCCAAATTTGGCAAGTGTAAGTTGAAGTGCGCTAAAATTAAGAAAGGTTTTAGGGAAATGAGGAGACGTGGCTGTACAAATGGAAATATGAGTGAATACAAATTAAGAGGAATGTCACTTCATCATTATGGTAACCCATCATGAAATTCAAATTTCTACCCATTTAAAAGTACGAATGATATCATTTATCAAATTGTTAGAGATTTTCGGGGTGTTAAAACTATGATACTATACAATCATGAATCCCATAATGAATTCACATGGGATTTTGAATCTTATCAAGAATGGGACTGTAAAACTTCTTGGCTTATTGTTGAAAGACTCAGGGTCGATGGTAGTGCAGTGCTTTCGCAGACAAAGAGATTCAGATGCGCATCACTGAAGTGAGGGAATGTGAAATTGGTGGGATAGATATGGGCGGGGACTTAACTAGGCTAGAGTCCACAAAAATGGATAATTTCAAAGATAGGATGGCCACCTGGTTTTTGTTGAAGGAGGGGGGCTTTTTTCCCTACATACAGTCGATGGCAGGGTATGACGAGAATTGTGCCCTTTAGTTTATCAATGGGTGGAATGACCAAAAGGTCACCTTTAATTGAATCACTTTTCAAGTGAATGAGTATGTGATAGCCATGGCTACTAGTCTTTTAATGATTAGAAAGAAATGGAAGAAGATCACTAAAACTATGGATGAGGCTAGTAAGAACAGTTTTTTTGCAAACAGCAAGGAACTAGTACGCTATAGAGGAGGATTTAAGAGGGACAAACTACTAGCTCCATGGAATGATGTGTGCCTAGTTCTTATGAAATATCTGATGTTGGAGGGTAGGTTCGATGTTTTCTTCTACTATCATTTCCCTTTGTTGAATCATTTTAGGATTAGGGAATTTATTTCTATCCCCTTTTTTTTGTTGTATTCCCTTGAAGATATGGTCAGTGATGTTAGGGAGAAGAGAAATAAAGGGAAAAACTTTACCATTATCCACCAAGGCCTTATCATTTTCCTATACCAATTCCACCTTTCCCTTTTTCCCCCTATAGTGGTGGTGGTTGACAACCAGCGCCACAGTCAGAATTCACCCCCAAGCACTAGTACTAGAACAAAAATTCATACCCCACGACCCTCCCCTAGTTTTGAAAATAAAAAATTAAAAAACCTAATACAATTGGGGAACAAAATGGTAGTAAAAAAAATTAAATGGAAAAACTTGTGGTGGTGGAAGAGGAGGACTCGGAGGAGGAGCCTGAGGATAAGACTAGCAAAATGTCTGGGAGAATAGCCCAATCCTAGGCAAGGCACAAAAAAAAATCCAATAGGTTCAAGATTGAGGAGGGTGAAGAAGAGAGAGCTGAAAATAATGAAGAAGAAGGGGAGGAGGAGGATTCAAAAGGAGAAGAAGGAAAGGAGGAGGTAGAAAAAAGTGTTAACTTGGTGGACAATTCTGTTGACAATGCCCAGTTGTATGTTGATAATACTCAAGTGGCAGTTGGCAATGCTACAACCATGAAGACTACCCATGTTTCTATCAGGTTTACCCTTCAGCCCATTACCTTCTATGAGGATAGCAACAAAATGGATACTTCCCCCATCACTATCGCCTCCTTGACCAAAGAAAAACTTAAGGGTTTTACTAAGCCAAGGGTTTTGCAAGATGATAACCAGGTACAAAATGCTAAAGAGGAAGCTAAGAAGGTGGAAGCATATAATAAGGAAGAGATTGAGGAGAAATTGGAGGCATATGCCAAATTGGGAATGAGGGTTAAAACTTTAGAAGAAGGGTTCTTCCGCTTCTCTAGATTTTCCCTTAAGGTTACCCAGACTACTACCACTACCCTCCAAATGCTGGCTCAGGAGAAGGAGGACATTGGAATGAATTTGGAGGATCATAAGCTCCTCTTTAAATTCCTTGTTGATGACTAGGCTTAGATTCTGTTGGCTGCGAAGGGAAAGGAGAAAACTATTAATTAAGTTTTTTAAGATTTTGGGGATCCTCAAATCCAAATTTTCATGTTTATATGTTGTTTCTAGTTTTTCTTGTTTTTAGCTATTGCTTAGACTTGGGTAGGTATGGTTATGTCAATAGTTTTTATGATCAACTCTAATATTTTGATAAACTTATTAGACTGCTACTATAGTTTAGATGATTTTGTTCATAGTATTATGCTAGTTGGTAACATGCATAAGTTTTACTGTGGTTAGGTGGAACTTTAGTTCATTTTGTTAAGGTCCTCAGTTGGTCTGTGTTGGTAATGTGCTGGTTACTAACTTTTTGGTTGTAAGGGTCAACCCCTTTGTTTTTTATCACTTTTTATTTAAAAAACATTGACTACAAACTATGTATGTAATTCCTATTTAATTTGAGGGAATAAATAAAGCTAAATGGCCCTCTTTTTATTTAACATATAACCTTGGTTTCTAGTGCAATGGCTCGTATGAGAATTTATTGACATATGATGAAGATGCTTCTTTTGTTGGTCACAAATTATTGATTGTATGTTCTCAAATTGTTGGCTACTGCTCTATTAGATTCAAATACCATCAAGTGTTCATCATTTGCATATTTCTCCTAGACTTCTCCACATTTAGGAATCCCCTAATTGTAGTAGTGAAGTAAAAAAATTCATCAAAAAGCATATTTTGGCTTATTTAAATATTTTTTCTTAGAAAGAATCCTCTCAGTGAATACAATATTCTAGCAATGTTTTAATATTTAGATGAGTATTTTCATTTCTCATATTTTACTAATGATCAAATTGACAACTAAACTCTAATTTAGAGTAGAAGTTAATTTTATCTCAAAACATGAGAATCTAAACTTCAAGATTGTGCAAATGCAATATTATTGCAAATATGATTCTTGCCTCAACCTTTTCATGGTAATATATTGATCATAGTTTTCATTAATTTTCCATACCACACCTTCAATATTAGCCTTCATTTTTATTCTTTCAAGGCCACAATTTGAGAAAATAGGCTCCATTTTAAAAACTTGTGCACATTATTTAAAAGTTCTTAATTTCCTCCATAGAGATATTTGGTCTATTTTTGTGAAGCATGAATTTGTCTTAGAATGATTCATTTAGAGATTTCTTGGTTATCTAACTATGGAAGGATTTATTTTCGTTCATTGTGGAGCTCTCTTATAGATATTTAGTTTGGATGATTCTAGTAAACATCCTTCTCCTTCTTACTCTAAAAACTATCCCTCCATGAGAAATAAGAAGATACATGAGACTTTCATTTTTTTTGGCAAGGTAAGACATTGAATCGTCGAGATTTCATAGAGACTAGTGAATTTAGAGGAGGCAATGCAACAAAATCACACTTCACCACCTAAATCTTCTTTCTCAAAGATACACAAAGGTCATGGTCTTTCCTCATAAGCCTTTATGTCAACTTCTCTTTAGTGAAATATAGTGTTATTTGGCATTCCATGTATCTTTGTTTACATTATGAGGAATTTCTACTATTTATGGTAAAACTTTTCTAGTTCCATATTCTATAGACTACTAGTACCTATAGTTTTTACCAAAAATCATTTTTGAATGGTTGAGTAGTGTCAGTGGGTCATGCTATACATATTCATGTGTCATCTATATGTCCAAATAATAGATTCTTTGCCTTTTTACAAATTTTTCAATGTTTAAACAACATTGTTTGGGGTAGTCATGCAAAAAAATATTATGTATCCTCGACTGACAACTATTTTTTTGTTTTGTTCCAATATGCTCATTGGTTTAGTACTGTTACTAGGAGTTAATCCTACATGTTTTTCTATATTATCATTCTAATTTCAAATGAGGTCCTTCATTTAACACTCTAACAATTTTCATTCAATATGTGTCCATATTTTTCTCATGTATTAGAAGTTCTTTTGCCCTTCATATAGTTCCATCTCAATTTTAGAGAGGAGTGCTTTTCTCACATAAATTTTCTCATATTTCTCGTCTTCACGAGAATTTCACTGTATATGGATAATTAATCAAGCCTTTTGTTGTTTTGATCCTTTAATGAATTTCATGCACTGATATTTTTTATTTTCCTAAGTATCACTTAAGTAAAGGGTTTTGACGATGCATAGTTGTTGCATTAAACATATTGGAAGATGTTGCATTAAGTAATGGTGCAAATGCTTAAGAATATTTTTATTAATATTATTGGATATGTGCAGGAGCATGATATATCAAACTAGACCCTTAAGTGGCAATTCTTTTAGAAAATAGGTTTAAAAAAATTGATGTAAAAATTTGAATTAGTATTAAATCAAAAATATGTAGGACAATAATTTGTAAGAAATTTAATTTAGTTTCTAAGGTACTAGCTGTTATTTGAAAAGAATGTGTGTGTGTGTGTGTGTGTGTGGGCCACCCTTAAACATCACTCCAACCAAAATCAATTGATAGCATATTTTTATAACATTTTGCATATGAGTAAAAAACTCATATTGAAATGTGACACATTTTTTTGCTTCATTTTTTCCAAATAAATAATTATGTGTAATTTTTCAAAAACAACTATTTTATAATTTAGAAATTCATGCATCAAACCTCTCTAACTCAATTTTTTTATAATATACTAAATATAAAACATAAAACATAAATATTATACAATTTCAAAATTATAAATATTAAACATAATTAAAAATAATTAACTAAACTCATTTAGAAAAAATTATTATGCACAAAAATTAGAAAAAATCAAACACATTACTTAATAAAAACTAACTCCGCTCACACACAAACAAATAGATACTAGATAATAAAAACCAAATTCAAAGCTCTAACAAAGTTCATTCAAATACTATGACTATCCATAGAACCTAAGACTTTTCAAGTATGTTACCTTCTAAGAACCACCCTTGCTAAAACACCACAGTTTACACTCAATTTATCTTTTTGTTCCAAATTGGAAATCTGCAAACGGTGGGTTGATTCAATCAAGAGGATTAAAAGGGTACAAACAAGTTAATAAACTCTTGACTAATGGGAAGAAAACTATTCTGATCAACCCTTTCACTGCAAAAGTCGAGACAGGCTACGCAGTCAGCCAACGATGTTTTGCTAATACTCATCCGGCTACTCAAATTGGCGACCACCTCCATTATTTTTGACCGCGTGTCCATCTTCATAATTTGTATACTGAAATTCAACAGCCTATCGCATTTGACGTCATTTCTTCCTCTACCTTCACCCTACATTCACATACTCTTACCAGATCAGATCAGCAAACATATTGAAGGACAAGCTTCTATCTTAGCTAAATACCATATGAAGTAAAACCAATAGAATATAATCCTTGTCTAAGGTAGATGCCAAAGAGGATGATTTGTCTATGAATGTGGACAGTGATAAAGTTTAGGATATTTCTAAAGACCTGGTAGAGAGACACTAGATGCAAAGTTCAATGCTTTGAGTGGTGAAGTTGCCTCTAAAAGGAAATAAAAGAAATTATTTTAGTATTTTCTACTATCTAGGGTAACCAAGATGATCTATAAAAAAAAAATTAAATATGAGATGTTGGTTTATAGAGAAGGAATAGTATGCAAGATAGAGGACTCTATAAATAGGCTCTCTAGGTGGAACTCAGACACCTTTCATGACAAGAGGAAAAGAGAGAAGATTATTTCTTGTTCAACTCTAGAATTGTGTATTGTTAGTCTCTTTTCACCCACTACTACTATTGGCAAAGATATAAATAGTGTTTCTTTTCTTTTAATAATTGAAAGAGATCTATTAGGAGTGAAAGTGTTTCAAACCCCACATTATAGACCATTTATTTGTGCCTATTAGGAGTTTTTTTTTTTCGGTAGGTTTGGTCTATCTATTTCTTGGTTTGGTTCTATTGCTGGTCTTTTTGGTGGATTTGAGCACTCATCATGAGACACTTTTTGTCCATTAATAAGTTATTTTATAAGATTAGGGCCTTGATTGTCTTTATCTTATCAAAACTTTGGTGTATAATTTTAATATAAGCTTAATGAGAGATCTCATTAATTTAAATTAATTCAATGATAAGAAATTTAAAATGAATATTTTTTTTGTAGTTCATTCAAATATATATCTTAAATATTCACGAGTATACTTTTATTTACGATCTTTGAATTTCATACATATATTTCTTATCAATTAAAAAATAAATGCTAATGCAATGCATCTATTTTTAAAAGTAATTTTAAGGTATTGTGTAATAATTTAATAGATGTTTTTATACATATTAAAGTTTATTTTAAAATACTATTTTGATAAAGAGCTCATATGGGACTTCACCATTTAGTGATAAGGAAGTGATGTTTTTGTTGTGTCTGTTTAATGGTAAAATGGAAGCACTTTAAATAAGGTTCTAGGCTTCCATTTTATGAGGTCACTAAGCCATTCAATTGCATTGTGAAAGGGAAAGAGAAGAATTTCCAAAAGAAAAAGGGTGCTAATACAACATTCAAATTATAGTAGGAATACAATACAAGGAAATGTATTGTTTGGCCCTTTGATAGGATAATGTGAATGTGAAATTGAACTAATTTCTTAAACAATGTAAATCTATATGTTGTACATGAATACAATTATCCCAATTAAGATAAAAATCTAGGGTAAATATATGAAAGAAAATTAAATATGAAATACTCGCCTTGAAATGTGTAGAGAAAGATGTATTTTTGCTCCAAAAATTATAGATAAAGGAATTATATTTGAATATCCCTCTGCAAATTTTAGAATAAAATGGTGAAAGGAACAAAACCCCAAAATCTACCTAAAATTTGAGACTAAAGGACTAGGTCCTATGATCTAAAATTGATGACTCAAGAAAGCTTGCAAAATATAGGTTCTAGATCTGTAATCCTTTTCATCCCCATCTTGTAAATCACCACAAAAAATAAAGGTTTGCGGGTTGGGGTTTGATGAGGGCTAAATCCTTAGTCAAGCCCTAGGTTAAGGAGTTAACTGTAATTGAGAAATGTAAATGTAAATGAAATGCTTGCATGTAGTAGGTCTAAATAATATCAAGTAAGAAATATGTAATTACCTTTGAGGATACCATTGTCTTTGATATGTGATCATGTATGAGAATTTATGAGACATGTCATTGATGGATAATAAGATATTTTGAATGAATGAACGCAATGGATCTTCTCCTTAGAGAAAAAATCCACTACCTCCTTGAAGGAAGAAGATTGATGCAAGAAAGAGATGCTTAGACTTGAATTCTTGAAGATGCTTTGTTGAAGAAGAATGCCTTGAATGCTTCCTTGCTTGAGAGAAGATAACTTTACAATGATATATGAAAATGAAGCCCCTAGCCTCCTTTTATACTAGTTTTTGGGCAAGAAACCAACTTAGGATGACTATGGGAGTAAATAATTTAATTAGTATACTCAAAAAAAAATTTGGCCCCAAACTCCTTGATCACCAGGGACTAGGTCAACTTGGGTCAACCTTGTCCTTGACTAGGTCGACCTAGGTCAACCTTGTCCTGGGCTAGGTCAACCTAGCTGAACCTATTCCAGGTTGACATAGTCCAGGTTGACCTAGTTCAAGTCGACCTAGTTGAGGTTGACCTAGTCCTAGTGGATAGGTAATAGAGGCAACATAAAACATCAGAATGTGGTGTAGAGGAACCTAGAATATAATGGAAAAAATAGGATATATAGTCAAAAGGGTATCAAGATAGTACTTAGAAGACCATGTTAGAAAGAAAGAGATAATGAAGGAGCATAAAATGGAAGAGGAGAGGAGAAAAATAGATCAAAACCACATTTAAGAGGGCTAAAAGGTCTCAAAATGAAGTGCATTCACTTTAAGATGGTACTATGTCAATCGAGCTTTAAACTAATAGATAATTGTAATTGCAATTTTTTACCTTTCCTAATCGATTGTCATCATAGGTTTGAGTTTCAACTTTGTTATAGATGGGGATGAGGTCCCCTATTTGTTACCTTTCCATTTTGCAACCCCTTTTGCTCCTTTGACACCTTTGCATGTTCAAATACAACAAAAATGCTTTCATTTTTAGAGTGGTGAGCCTTCAGATGTGAATGGAGGATGTTTTAGTGGCCATGGGAAGATGTTGCAGAAAAAGCCTACCGATTGCAAGGTTCAATGGTGGGATCAGCAAAATGGTCCATGACAAATTTTGGTAGGTCTTCCAATGGCCAAGATGGATGGGTAGTTGATGTAGAATGATGCTTCCTATGCTAATTTTTCCAACCAAATGCAAAATGATCATTGTATAGTGATGCATAAACAAGGGGTGTAAAGGGGAAGGTATGTGCCAATAATTAAGATTAGTAACTATATCATGGGTTGGAGTGAGATTATGTGTCCTACTTTGACGACTGTCACAATTGAAGCTAGTGTAGAGGTTAAGAATGCGATTGCTAAAAATCTCTCTATTTTTTCCAAGTTAGGGGTTATAGGCCACTTCCATGGTTTCTAGCCCATTCTACAAGCTTTGCACTCATGTTTTTTAGATCATTGGGAACCTAGCTTAGATGTAGGGGTCCAAATCTATCTAGCGGCTAAGGGTTTCTTCATTACTATTTTGGATAGTGTTGAAGATAAGAAGAGGGTGCTCTACAATTATTTTGGTGCTAGGAGGATAAGTCTTCTCTGATGCTGAAGCCATGGCTTCCAGATTTTTGTCAAGGTATAGAGAAATTTGAAAGGGTTCTAGTTTAGCTAAGGCTTCCTTATCTGCCCCGTCATATTTGGTTTGATATATGTTAGAAGCTTGTTGGAAGCATAAATTTTGATGATATTCCTATAGGGGAGTTTTGTAGAAACATGATTAGATCATTATAATGATGATATGCTACATTCATGACTATGTTTATCATTGATGTTAGCATAGCAGATTTCTATGGTATCTGGTAGAAGAACATTGGTAAAGATCAAGTTGGTATGGATTGATCATTGAGTACTTTTAGTAGTGAGGTTAAATGGAGATTATACTATGTGTCTAGTATACGCAGCTAACCTTAGAAGCATAAAGTATTAAGTTTCGAAGAAGTTATGAAAGTTTCAGTGAAGATTGTTCTGAGATAGGGTTACATAGGCATATTATGGTAAACTTGTTATATTTCTTATCAGAGTCTTTATTCTTAGAAGCCAAAGTTAAAGATGTGAAGAAGACATGTTGGTGATGATGTGGCTAAGCTTTCTTGTCATAATGTTATGTGTATGGAAAGTTAAATTCAAGTTGCAAGGTGAAAGATTAATGTTATTGCTAAGTGTACTATATTCTCAATGTGGTCCTCTAATAATTAAAATTGAGAAGGTGTAACAGCCAACTCAATAAATTGTTTTATAAATTTGATATAAAGGAAGGACATTTTTCTTTATCATGTAGGGATGAATGTGAATTATTATAAGTAGTGCAATGAGCAGAATGTGTAGTTAAGTAGAGCAAAGCGAAGGTGAAGGAAACTTCATTGCTGAGGTTTTATTATGTGATCTAAAGTTTGATACTTGGATCCGAGGTTCGTGACCTAGTCTACAAGGTCTAATAGTGATTGGTCTAGTTGACAGGATAGAGGAAAGAAGTTAAAGTATAGTACATACAATTATTTTGCAAGGAATAGTTGACAAATTAGTTGGACAATGAGTTTAGTGGTCTTGCCCCAGAAGTAGTTTGGACAGTGGGTTCTTCTATCTTTTACAAAGTTCCTAATAGGGTTGGCACAACTCCTAACAAGGTTGGAATCTTCTAACAAGGATTCAAAGTCTCCTAATAGGGACTCATATGTACTAAATTTTGTAATAGACTCTTAAAAGGGTCCATCCTCTAACAAGGAATATTTATATTAGTACATCATCTTGTGGGCATCATTCCTGCCAGGATTTTCTCTCTAATCAAGGGTTTCCCTAGTTAACATATCTGGTGTAATTTTCTATGTGCATCTTGTTATGGTTGCTATTTATTTTGATTGAATGGATAAGATTGTTTAAGATTGATAAATGTTTTAATTATTGGATAACTGATTCACCCCCCCTCCCAGTTATCTTGGTGGACTATTTTTTCTAACAAAGCTATCAAAAATACTTTAGGTGTATTTTTAATGATTGATGATGACTCATCAAACCTTCTTCATTCTAATTTTCCCCAAATACTATGGAAATGGATTTTGAGAAGAGTTTTTTAGCTGAGATTATAGTCAAATCTTCAAAGGAGTGTTGGACACAAAAAAATAGATTATGAAGGGATCCTATTTAGGTTTAGGAGATGTTTTCAAATAGGGCATCTTGCTAAGGATTATGAACAGGGAAAGACTTGTGAGTCCTCAACATGGTGGAAAGATGTTTCAACTCAACACTATATAGTAGAAAAAAAAGATAGGGAAACCACAGAGTTTCTCTGAGGTTGTAGCTAAAGCTAATGGGGGTGAAGGATCTCATGGGCTTGACCCCATAAGGATACAAAGTGATAAGGGAAACCACATTGTTTGTGATGGGGATGAGGTTGGGTAGGTTACACAGGTAGGGTTGGATACCCCAGATGGTAGGGAGAAGTCTAAAAGTTAGGAACAAATTGGACAAAAGGTAAGAGCTTGAGTTGGTATAAATGTGGAAGAAAAGGGATCTGATGATGAAGAATGTGGCATTGAGCACGATGAACTTGCAAGCTAGCAGTGAGTCAAAGCATTAAGAATGGAAGACTTGTGGCAAGTGGTGAAGAGGAAGAAGAATACGCCTCAAAGGAAATCATGTATGGTTATGAGATCTCATAAAAAATGCGTTGGTTGAGGTTTTTAGGTATTTTTGTTTTTTTGAATTTTCTTGTTTATAGATGGGATGATGGAACCCTTGTTTCCACTCTTGGTTTGGGGCAAGTTACTCTTGGCTTATTTAAATAAGATATCATTATTACTGATAAAAAAATTGTCTAATATAATATTTTCCAAATGTGCAACTTAAAAAATACCATTTTTTCTAGTACATCAAATAAGCGCAAAATTAATCAAATAAAATTCAAAATCCTAACAAAGTACATATAAAAATTATTATTATCTACATATTATAATATTTTTTGAACTTGTTAGTTGATGAACATCACTCATTTTTACAAACCAAACAAACACAAACTAAACTAAACCAAATCTAGAACCTAAAAAGTACTCATTCAAAAGATGTTATTATTAGATAAACTAGGATAGGGATCAAACCTTAATGAAAATATAGTTCATCAAGTCCAAAGGAGAGAAAATGGGAATTAACCTTCACTAGAAGCTACTTGTTAAGACGCTTAAGCAAGTCAAGGAACAAAGCACACTTTAGAGGCCTAGAAGAAGCCATGTCACATAGGAACACCTCCTCCTTAGAAACTAACTAGAGGTTTTCCTCTCATTTCTTCCTTTTCATCTTATGTTATTCAAGTTCAACCTAAATGAAGATGATGGACATGTTTTCATTTTCTTGCATTTCTTTATTGTACAATGCCAATTCTAGGAATTGATTACTTAACAAAGATTGGCCTTCTTTCATATCACCCAAGGCATTCATAGTCCTCATTTCCCCTCTTGTAAGGGCATCTTGAGATCCAATATATGTTCCTAAATGATCTCCTAGTTGTTTAACCTTTCGCTAAAATTATCCATAGTTAGGTCCGAAGATAGTCATCACCTTTTCCAAAGTCAAGTCCTCATCTTTCCTTTTCGTCTATATAATAGCTTTGAGTTTTTTTATGTTTCACCTAGAAATTTGTAATTGGCTCAGGATCCCTCTAAAAGGACCAAGAAGGATAGAATTAATAATAGCTAGCTAGAGAATTTAAAGTGATAGCATATTTAGAAGAGTACTTTAATATTTTTGACATCCCACCAAAATATAAAGGATCAAGAACCCAAAGGACAAGCTTAGATGGGTGTACTTTCTCTCCCAACCCATAATGAATCTAGGTGTTTGAGCCATCATTTCCCAAGTTGGGAAAATATTAGGAAACCTTCACATGAGCCACTACAAAAAGAGAATGTGAGTTTTACCAAGTAATAATATTGGTCATCAACTAGCCCTCTACCGCTAGCTTGTCATCGACATGGTTTCCTTCACATACAATATATTAGCATCATTAAGGTTGTAGGTTATGGCTATGCAAGAACAAATTTTTTTTGTGTTACAAAGGAGATAGTTTTTTTTTTTTAAAGCTATAAAACACCCCACACAAAATGATAAATTTGTGGCTAGGTAGCCACTATTAAGATTCCAACATGGTGAGAAGGGAAAAATTATATTAGTTACATGAGTCATCTCCCAACCCACTTGCAAACCACTATTAAGAAGGGTGATGACTTATTTGGCATTACCTTCTATGACAATCTTTTGGTGCCCACTTTCTTTCACCAACATGACTCCATGCTAGACAACACAACTATCATGTGAGCTATTTGAATGCCCCAATTCACTAAATAAAATTTTGAAACCTCCCCCATTATATCATGTTTAAGTACTTGAATTCAAAAATGTCATTATCAACAAAATCAAATATTTTCCAAACACAATACTTAGTAAGAACAAGTATACCAATGCACTAAATAAACACTAACAAAACCTATTCCAAAGCTATGATTATCTAGAAGAGCCTAATACTTTTCGAGCATGTTACTTTTGAAGGACCACCCTTGAAACTAGATTCAATTTATGATTTTGTTCCTTATTGAACTTCTCCAAATAGATGATTCAATAAAGTACATTAAAAGGACACATTTGTTAATCAACTCTTGATTAATGGGAAGAAAGCTATTCTGATAAATCCTTTCATTGCAAAAATGAAAACACATTGAGTAAGAAAAATTAAAATTATTTGCGGCTACCTACAATTTCAAAGATGATGGAAATTAAACTACGCAGTTAGCGAATGAAGTTTGGATCATACCCATTTTAACTATTCAATTTGGTGACCTCACCATCGCCATTATTTGACCACATGCCTTCATTCTTTTACACTAAAATTCAACAACATGTCATATTTGACATTTCTCTTTCTCTACCCCCACTCTTTATAACCTTTCCTACATTTACATAATCTATTATACCCAATTTTATTAGTACATTTTCTTTAATCCAGATCCTGGATGATCACCTCTTTCTCTCTTGTGTACATTCATTCTTACAAGAGAAAAACACATAAAATCTCAATGGGTTCCACCTCAAATCATTCTTTTTCGGTGATGAAGATGGTGTTGATTCTTTTGGTTTTGATTGTAATAATATTTAATGTTAAAAATGCACAAGGAAGGAGAATTCTCTAGAGAATGTCTATGCAAGATAAATTTTATGCTATGAAAGAAGAGAGGTCAGTGACGTTAGAGGTATTGAAGAACAAGCTTCTATCAATGACATTATACTTAGTTTTTGTGCTTAATTTAAGAAATAATAATTAGAAAATAAGAGATAATAATTTAAAAACATATTAAAAAGATAAAATATATATGTTAAATAATAATAAAATTTATAATATTGATTTCTACATTAAATATATCATAATAAGTTTTAGTTTTCATATCCAATAAAATATTTTTGCCAATATGATTTTTCTTATAGTTTGGGTGGGGGTAAGCAAATATCATTGTAGGTCACCTATTTTTATGATTCAATCCTTGAAATCTTTATGGATAACTCAACATGAAAACTCATCATCTATAAAAAAAAATTGAGGACATTTCTGATTGTAATGAATAATTGTAGTCTAAAATCAAGAAATGAAAAAAAAGAATCAAGTAGTTAATATTCAAGAAACTGTAGCTATATAAAAAAGAGCTAGGTTTAGTAAATTATAATATTCATTACCAAAAATAACATAAAATCTAATATAAAAGTATTATGTGATATTTTGACAAATATATAGTACTTTTGTCCATTATAAATATTTTTAATATTGATTGGTACTAGTCCTAATGAAATACATTGCACTAGATGACAAGTATAAAATATTATACTTTGATTTGTTTTCCTATGCTTAGTCATTAAAGGCATAGTGTTGAAATGAACTTCTCATTTCAAAATTTCTTATCAAGGTCACAATCTATTACTATGGGTAAGACCAAGGGTGTGCTCCCCCTTCATCAAGGATTACTTTTAGACATAATAATTTCAATTTTATGTTGTCCTCTATAAGTGGAACTAATCCTACTAGCACATGTTTCAGTCCCACTTTGATTTTGAAAATGTCTAGTGCCCACCTAAAAGACATTTTACACATGGAAATTGCTAATGCTTTAAAAAAAAAAAAAAACTCAATTTTAATATAGGAAGGACAAGGTTGTAGATATTCTTGATGGTTGGGCTTAACTAACACACTTGAAGCATAAATTTCTTAGGTGGTCAATCCACTTAAGAGACATATCTCATTCAAAGTGCTTCTATTTTGACTCTTACAATTTAATTATTCTATCTACCTTTCTTTCTAGTACATCTCATATAAATATGATTTGTTGTTTACTTTTGAATTCAAGCATTGATCTAACACATAAGTTTGAAAGGGTTTGACGATAAAATAAAATTGATATCCCATTTTTGTGGATAATTTCATGAAATAATTGTGTCAACAAAAAAGATTCACATCCCTAATTAATTGATTATCAAGATTTTTCTTACTTTATGAAAATTATTTTTGTAATAAATAAAAGACTTGAGCATGCTCATGGCATTGTTGATAGAATATGTACTTATACCAACTAATTTTATTTTTCCAACACATTGTGACCTCTGCAAAGTGAGAGTTTTGGAATAGAGTATCGATATCCATCAAATCATGATAAAAGGGGTACTTTTTATAGATGTTATAGCTGGAAAAATTCTAGTAGATCCTATATGTATGTAGAATGTTTAAACATACATGGCATGCATGAAGCGTTTTACCAAATTCCTTAAAGAAATTTGGTATAATAGAACACTTTGATTGTAGGATACCCCATTAAATGCATATTTGAAACATGTTAAAAAAATCCAACCAAATGCAATTAGTAGGTAGAGACCTTGATTACAAACCTTTGCTAATATTGTTTCATCCCATGTAAAATGAATCTTTAAAATAGGATATGGACATCCATCAAAACACAAAGGATAGAGAAAATTTATTGTACATTGTAGCTACAACTACTTTAGTACACATGGGTGTAAAAATGCTATCTTAAATAGGGTAGGTAAACTATTTGGCTTAATGTTTTGAAGAGTTATTTGATAGATTCCAATGACTTCAAGATATGGAAAATATGGAAGCATAGGCAAGAAACCTCAATTATTTGACAAAATGCCTCAAAGAGGTATTTCTAAATAAAAGTCTAATTGCAAAATATTAACAAAATGAGATGAGGATTAATTCTAAGGTTTAGAAAGTACTAAGATAGGTTCAACAATTATTATTATTTTCCTAAATGAGATATTTAATTCATAAATACTAATATATTTTAATGGATGTTAATGAAAAATATTGTAGAACTAGGAAGTCATATTAAAAATATAAATACTTATATTTTTAGTACTTGAGGTGGGCTTATTTTATCTTTGAGATCTAATTTTAGCTTGAGGCTAAATTTAATGAGGAACCATTTTTAGCTTGGAGCTATTTTTTGTTTGGAGATAATTTAATTTTGGAGCTAAATTTAGACTGGAGATATTTCCTAGAGGATTATAAATTATAATTTTGAGTAAGAACTAGACATATTGAGAGGAAGAGAAGTTTCAAGAGCATATAAGAAAGAAGGGGAAGGAAAATTTCAGCAAGGAAAGATGATGAAATTATTCTTGTAGATAGGTTTTCTTACTTTTTGTTATAAATTTTTAGATTATTTTGAAGATAAATGTTTTAGCACAAGTTAGAGATTTGGTGAGAGTGAGTGTGTGGATAGAGAAATAAGATTGTAATGGTGAAATTATATCAGTTTATAATTATTTCACTAATATTGTTACATGTTTTATGAATTCTTGCTCTTGAACTTAAATAAATGTGTAATGTATTCCAAACTTCAACTTCTTGGGTATATCTATTAAATACTCATGGTTTGTTTCATGGGAATTTACTTCAATTTTGTATTTTACATAACTAAGCATAAGAATTTGTTGTTTTAAATTATATAAATGATAATTCTTCTTATTTTTATTCTATGAGAGGAGTTAATCTATCCACCTATTTGATTATAGAGATTAACATGGTATAAAATCTTTAAACTCTAAATACAAAGCCAATATTTGTGACACAAGTTTTTACTAAATAAATTAGATTTGTGTTTTCAATTTCTTTGAGGGTTTCACTCTACAAGGAAACTAGTGTACAATATGAGGATATGCTTGAGGGTGCCTCAAATAACTTGAAAAATGGATTCTTACAAATAAACGTAATAGATTATTTTCCCTTAATAGGATATGGAGAATTATTTACAATTCTGACTACTCCACCACCATAGCTTTTAAATTTAACAAACTTTTCTCTATCACTACTCATATGATGTGAACATATTCTATCTCCAATCCAATAAGACTTTTTATATTCTATGTGTGATGCAATTTCTTTCTCTTCTTTAACATGGCTTACTTCCTTGATAGAAACAAAGCCTGTCTCATCTATTGTGATGTGGAGCCTAATCAGACTCGAAGGTTTATTTGGCGTAGTTTCCTCCTAGATTATTTCTATGAGGGTTTGGGGGTAGCACTCCTTACAATGTCTTAGGGCATCACTTGAGGTGTGCTCCTTGTCGTAGTATAGGGTGGCGTCAAAGGGCAATGACCCCATGGGAGTTTTCAGGGTCAATGCCCCCAAGGTCAAAATGACCCTAATATTGTGAAAGGTGCCGACTGATATTTTTCTATTGGATGACTTATTCTAGCCATGATTTTGTAAGTGGTAAAAGCTTGTATAAAATAGCTTAGGGCTAGGGATTTCATAATGTATGGTGATATTGTAGATTCTTGCGATGGTATTGAATTCTAAGGGATTGTGGATTGTAATCATTGGATAATAATAATATTGGACTTGTTGGTGGACACAGCCTAGGGATTGGGTGAACCACGATAAATCCTTATGTCTTGCATTCTCTTCTGTGCGATTTATTATTTACTAATTTTTTTTTATATTTTTCCATGTAACTATTATTTATATCCATTTTTAATCCTAATATCATTTCTGTCATAAATTTGTAAGAATTTTATCTCTTTGAAATCACACTCATCATCACTAGAATAAAATAAATCTTTTAGAACTTTTGAGTTGTAAAACTTTATAAGTTTCAGTTTTCTTTGTGTGTCTTAGGATATTAATATGAAAAATGAGCAAATTCTTTACAATTCCAACAAGAAAAATATTTCTTACCTTTAGGTTCTCTCTCAATAATTAATGAAAGAGCTTCATCAATATTCTTTTCTTATTCCTACATATCTACTAATTCTCTAGCATAATCACCCTTGGTGGTTTCATTTTCGGTTAATATTCTCTTATCCTTTTACACACTAGTTGTAAAATAATTCTAAGATCTAGGTACATTAGTCTTCAATCTAGACTCAAATTCTACAACTTTCCAATCAAGGTTTCTCTATTGGAATTTGGCATAACTGGTACAACTTCTTCTATAGATAACACCTTAGTTTCATAAGTAGGAGTTATTGATCTCATTACTTTGTAGCATACCAAATCTTTTGATATAGTTCCTTCACAACCTTTTATGCCTATAAAAATCTTAGTGATCCTTCAAAATATGTCCTCACTAAATCATCTTCTTGCATCCTTTCATTTTTAAGCATAGTTTTCCAATTTTGCAACCTAGAATTCTTTGCATATTTATCTCCTTCATTAACTACTTCTAACCTAGTCTACAAATAATAAGAAAGATGGAGACCCTTCACCTCAAAACTTTTTGATTCTAGAATACATTGATTAATTCTTTTTTAGAAAACATGTTGTACATGAATTGTTCCTTCTAGTCAATAGTGAAAGTAGAGAGATCTTCTTGTTTCACTAGAGTCTTCTTAGGCTTTCTAATTATCAAGTCGTCAATTCCCATGAAAATTAAATGAGTTCTCATCTTTTCCTTCCAATTGTCATATTTCTCTACATTGAACTTCAAGCTTTCCTTTTTGAATGCTATGGATCTCCTTAAGTTGTAAAGTGTCCTAATTAAGGATTTGATGCTTTGATAGTAATTGTTAGAAAGTGTATTCCACCAATACAACTAAGGGGGGTAGGAGGGGTCAGAGTGAAATAGTTTTATGCCAAATATATTTTAAATCCAACTTCAATAGCAAGTTTAGTGAAATATGTCAAGTAATAAAATATAAAAAATGACACAATGATTATTTACCTAGGAAAATACTTGAGAAAAGGGAAAAACCTAGTGTGGCTAGAACCCAGAGAATGATTTATTAATATGAAATTTCCTTGTAAATGAATGTGACCCTATTAGGAGCCAATTGCAATGAAATTAGAGTATTAGTCGATGTAAGGAGACTTTGAATCCCTATCAAAAGATTCTATCACTATTAGGAGCATAATGAATACAAATGAACCCACTATCCAATTTGCTTGAACAATTATTATACAAATAGATCTTTAGGATTAAAAAAATCCAAGTAGTGAACTGGCCAAATCTACAACTCAATCACTAATATAGTTCCTTTGACTTTATCAAAATAACATCAACATAATCCTCAAATTTTCTCTTATCAAATTCACATCCTCAACATCTGAACATCAATTACACAATAACACAATCACATACATATAGTTTAATCCAAGGAAACAATCTTTCCTTTATACCTTGTCCTAACAACTAATTAGGAATTTTTTTTCAGATTCCCCAATTTAAAATTAATTATATAATACCTTTTTAAGACATTGCATTAATTTCCATGTGCTAAATTATAGTTTACAGCTTCCAAATTAAATCCCAATATAAGAGTCAATTTCTAGTGAGCATATCATGTGTTACACTTCAATGACCTTCCTAGAATTATCTCAAGAATCTTTTAACATGAACATATCGTTAGGAACATGTCTTCAAACACAATCTAACCTATTTCACCTATATTCCATCTCTTTCATCCAATACAAAAAAAATTACTAGTTACCTTTTTTTTTGCACATTGGCTTGTTACCAGTCTTCACCAGATCAACTATAACTCATCCAATCCTTTATAAAACCATACAAGAGGATAAATGTATTATATGAACATATTTATTAATATGAATTTAATTTAATGCATAAATTATCTTTTGAAATCTCAACTTCATTGATCAAATAAACCATTGAAATACACAAAATCTTTGTCTATTATATACCTAATCATATATACATTGACATCAATTAAAAACCTATCATTAGTGTAACAAATAAAAATACTATCCAAGTTCCAACCACTCAAAAATCTCCTCATAATTCTAACATTTATAATAAATGATAACCATGACCATAAACATAAACCATATGTATTAAAAAGTGAAAATAAAAACTCATTAGTCGCTATTCCATCACACCTAGGTTTAACATATTCATTATGAGTGGAAGTAGTTCAAAAATTAGTTCTAACATGACTAGAAAGAGGAGTATTTTGGAATTACTTGTAAACTTTATATTTCATAATTTAATGTTTAAGATTTATTACTTTGCAATAAAATTTTCTATGAAATCTAAGGATCCCCATTCAACATCTAAAAGGGATCCATAAGAAGGATGATTTCCATTATCTATTATTGAGCTTGTTTATGTACAATGGACAAAAGAGTTTTTATTTTTTCAACATGTAAATAATTATTTGGTCTATCATTTGCATGAAGACCATACATCACATTATTTTAGACCAACTTGAAATTTTGATGCAGTGTCAAAAAAAAAATTTGCATGCTATGTAACAAAGGTATACACAAAAGAATATTGCAATTAAGAGCTCCACACATCACATTGATAGGATAATATAAAGTAACTAGACTTACTTTAATAGGTAAATTGATGACTAGTATTTTCTTAGAAACATTATCCAACCCACGTATAGAAATACTATAATGTAGAATAGTTCAAATTTCAGCTTTGATTTCTTTGACAATATTTATACTACAAACATTAAGCCCGAAAACATTAGTAATTAAGGTCCTATGAATGAGATCACAATTGATGTTAATGGATACCATAAGATCATCACAATGATCTTGAATTTATTTTAGACAAGAATCAACTTTAGTAAACACAATTTGAGGTGGAAAAGGGGTAGCATGTATGAATTAGAAAAAAGGTATTTATATTATCTTTATTAGGAAGTTGAGTTGAATGAGTGATCAAAGATTTTTTAAGGCTCTGTGATATGTAGGAGAAGTTTGAAGAAGATCTCAAAGAGAAATCTTGGTAGGGATATTACATAATATATCTACAGAGATTGTGAAGTTTTCTACAGATCAAAAGGGTGTATAGATAATTGTAAGACTTGTGGAGAAGTCAATTTTGTAAAAAGAAATTTGATGCTAGACTTTTATCCCTCTACCTATAGAGAGGGCTAAGAATAACCTACCTCAAAGTAGTTATTGTCTACACATTCCGAGTCTATGTCTACTAATTTGGAAGGCAACACAAAATTATAAAGATGTTCATGATGACCTCCCATATGTTTCACTATCTAGAATTGTCATCAAACATGGGTTTACTCTTTTGAACAAATTTTATGAAATTCACTAATACAATTTTATACTCTTTGTTCATATTTCCATTTCAAGTATTATCACTTTGTACAAATACTCTATATAATAAATATAAAAGAATGTATTTCAATTACATAATCTAATTAATGCTAAGAAAACTATTTTTCCTTCCAATTTTTTAATACAAAAGAATCAAATTAATTATTTAATTTATTATAATTGGCATTTTTAGGAGGCTACTCAATTGGCTTATGCTTCTATAGCCCTTTGTGCAATTAATGATAATATTTTTTTCAAGCATAAAAGAACACTTTCCAACCACCTCTCCTTTCCAAATCAATGCCAACAAGGATAGGAGGCATTGGCTTGCTAGATATTCATTTTATCAAATATCATATTATAGATATCTTTAAATAAATTTGATTCTATAAATAGTATACCATTTAGTTTTTTCAATATATTTAAATTGATATATACAAAATAAATTATTGTTTAAATATTATTTTTTTCAATACATTTAAAATGATGCCCTCATTCTATCACTTATGTTGTTTTCCTTTTAATTCTTTGTTAAAATAATTGTTCTTACAACTCTTTTAGTTTTCACAAATAGGTTTTAGAATGAAACAAAATGTACACTATAAAGATTTGGTTTTAAACACCTTAATCTAGGTTTAGTGGTGGGACCCTAGCTAGGACATTGCTTGTTGATCCTATTGGATGCACCTTCCCTATACTCTTGCTCATGACCATCCCATTACTATCTTTCGATCATTGTATATCTAGGCCCTTGATGCTATAATCACTAAGACCCATCCCTACATTTGAACATTTGAAAGCTCTCTAGAGCATAAACAAATATAGGTTTTTCTTTTTCATGTTCTATAAAGTTATAATGAAACAAATTATTTAAAAGAGTTTTGATTAATTTTTAAAGTCTTTGAATCTTCATTGTTGAAAGGAATTGCATGGAAGATTCAATCTTAGAATAGATAAAATGCCTCAGAATAGCAATGGACTTGTAACAAGATTATCTAATTGAATGTGTCTACAGTGCTTGTAATCTTTATATAAGTGGATAGTGTTGCACAGTTAATTTTGACAAGGGAAACTTAGTATCCATCCTTATGTTAACTAAGCCAAAATGAATTCTGCTTACACTATATTCAGCTATGTGAATTATACGTATTATCAGAAGATTTTCCCACTTGGCCATTTCTGTTTTTAGGCCGCTATTAATATTCTTGTGCTACTGGAAGTATAATATAAAGGACTATGTATAAGATATGAATCAAAGAAGGAAACATGTAATATATGTTCTATGTAATTAAAAAGTAGTTATTTCAAGTGAAAGATGTTTGGGATGCCTAAAATCTAGGATGGAAGAAATTACAAGTCATTTTAATGTCTAGAGACTTAAAAAAAATATTCAATCCCCAAAACAATTATTTTCAATATTTCAACTCCTGTGCAACACAAACTTTTCAATATGATTCTAATCTATTATTTATTATTTAACTGAATCTGGTAATATTCTACATATTTGCTACTGGGTGACAAATGTTTGGGTGCATATGAATACGGTCGACTATTTAGTAAGGTTCAGCTAAAATTATAAACTGAAATTCAATGAAGATTTATTGAACAATGCTCACATTTGAATTACGTATATGTGAGACAATGGCTTCTTTGAAATCATTATACTAGGAGATCGATTTGATGACAGGCTTTTCTTGGAAAGAGGACAACTAATCCGAGATTGTAACCATATATTTATGCACTGTATGTGACTTTTCAATGTTGTGATTACAGTTGGAAAATATTTTCTCATACTCTTCAATATTAGAGAGACACACTACACATTCCATTTCTATAATTTATATTCAGTAATGGGCAGATCATCAAGATAGCTTTTATCTAAACCGCTATTTTTAGTAGTTGATAAATCACCATAACATTGAGAAACACCAAGCATTTAAATATTGGATGCATGCTAATAGAGACAAGAGCTCTCTCCAATAGATAAAATATGTTAGTGGAGAAGTCCATTCGCACTACACGCCTCTTCATTCTCAGGTACTGGATTTCATGCAGTGTCAAGGCTATACCAGCCCTTCTTTGTTTGTTTGGGTTTTAGCTTTAAGTCTATATGGCCTACACCATTAAACCTGCATCAACTAAACACTGATTTGCCATCGATTAAAAATTATTCTAAAGCACATATGATGGGCCGACAGCAGGTACTAGTGTAGCTTCTGTAGTTAGGTAAAGATCAAATCGTTTAGAAGCAGGCGTTTCTACTCTGGGTGTGACAAATTCTCGTGCTATTCAGAACCTGTAGCAGATGTACCCAATTTCTTGCACATTTAACGGCATCGCATTTCTGTCTATCGGTGTATGACTGCCCGGAAGTCTGTCACATAATTGTATCTTCTTTCTAAACAACAGTCAAGAATTTATCACGTACATTTCTAGTTTGACGCGTACCTTCTCATCTAACGTTGCGCCACATAAACTGCAATCAAGTCTAACTCGTGCTTTCGAAATTGGACGTCTTTATCATTCTTTTCAAACCAAAAGAAAATGACAAGCAGAGATAACTAATTTCCTTGAAAATGTCTTACAGTAAGAATAACCAGCTATTAAATTACGAGGGAAAAAAAGGTTTATTTCCATTGTTTACCGCGGAAATGTGAAATGTGCAAGCAAAGAAATTAGTTTCATCAACGATGATCATATTGTGGGAAAAGTGGGAAATTAAGCGCCATGTCAATCAATAAGCTTGTTTGTATAACTTATCCTTATGATTTTCAGGTTTTTATTAAACGTTTTAAATATTATGTTAATTGGATATTGATTTCAAATCATAGGTTGTTTTTAACATTTTCTTATGTAATTTAAGATTATCGGATATAATTCTAAATGATATGGAAATTAATTTGTATCATTTCATTTTAGTGAATAAGAAGATTGAATCAACTTTATTATTCAATTTAAAGAATAGTTTTCCTTTCGTTAGAGCGCAATAAATTTGCACAAAACTAAAAATATTTGAAAGAATATTAATTGAGAGTAATCTTCCACGGCCATTAGTGGCCTGTTCCTGGGCTTCCGCCAGAAGGCAGCTTATTCTTCAATATGCTTACATTTCTCCAGCTGCTCTTGATGCCACCATTGTTGATAAGTTAATGTTTCTGAAGACAAATCTTTGCAAGTACGAAAGATGAAGAGTATGGGTTTAAGAAAACAAATGGAGGGCAGTGTGGATATAAAGGGAAACGAGTGACAAGGGTTAGAGAGCGGAGGTAGCCAAAGAAGGAAATCCGATTTCACGTGGTCAAAGATGAGAGGTGTTCAAGTCATAGGTATGCCTGCAACGTTGTTCTTGGAAGTTTCATGATATTAATTTCTTGTTGGGCAACTATATTGAATTCTTGGTTTGTAGTGGTCAAGATTTTATTGGGTAAATTCCAGTCTTCCTCGACCTCGTTTGTTGAGGCCTGTTTGGTAACTGGAATAGGAATACTTATTCTGGGTTTTTTATTCTAGGAATACAAATTTAGAATATGTATTCCTCTTCTCTGTTTGGTTCACCTAGAATTTGATAGGGAATATGTATAATCTTTGTTTGATTATGCAAAAGAAAAATTGGAATAAGATTATTTTTTATTACTATTTAATATTTTTTATTATTATAAATTTGAATTGGAATATTTTTTTAAAAAGATTTTAATTATTATTTTCAATTTTTAAATTATAAATTTTTTTAATAAAAAAATTAGACACAATCAATTGAAATAGTAATGAAACTAGTATAATTTATTTATCATTTTAATAGAATTAGTCACCACAATACGACCAGAAACAAGTTTCAAACAATAAAATAGTCAAATCATTATTAAATATGTCCACCATTTCTATTCAAAATCATAAAATAAATCACAATGTTCAATAGTTCCTTTCACTTTTAACTGCATTTACCCATATGGTCCCAAAAGACTAGTAAGATTGAAACAATTATAATTCCCAACGTGCCTTGAAGAAACATATTTTCACTCTCTCAGATCTTGCACAACTTGCAATCACTACTTTCATGTGCTACAAATTTAGCTATGGTAGATGTGGGTGGGAAATCCTCAACCCACTAAAAGAATTTACAATCAACATCCCCCTGCAATATGAAATCTAAATTAGTAGTGTCCACAATAATTAGTTGATACAAAAAAATGTAGATATACAACAAAAATTAGTAATAACCTTTCTTCCATTGGACAACAAAAGAATTTACATTCTGGATTATTTGTTGTGTGCAAGGTCTTTAGTACTACATGGCCAGTGCCACAATTACACATTAGTAAATTTAAATCCATCAACCCTATATAAAATACGAACAAATACAAATAAAATGAAACATTAAATTAGCAAGATATATTATTCTACATGCATTTATTATAGAAGAATCCATTTATCTTACATCCACTGAAATGGAAAATTCACTAGAGTTCTAAATGAGATCTAGTAAATAATCTCTCCAGTTAAAATTTAAAATGAAAATACATACAAGATTTGGTCAACTACTTGCTCAATGAAAGTGAGAGTATAGATAGAAAAGCTCTATGATGACACTGAAAGCTATAGCTAAATAAAAATACACAACCTTGCAAAATAGATAAATAAATATTTAAGAGTTCTTTTAGGAGGGTACAAACACATGCACATAGTTAACTTCAACAAAGAATTCCTTATGATTTTCCAATCACTTCATACTAAAATAATAAATTATGTAGCTTTAAAATTAATAAAAAAGTAGCTAATCATAGTACGAAAAGATGTTTTCCCAAATCAAATATATCCAAACCTACTACACATTTCATTGATCAATTATCTCATATAATGAATTGATAGCTTTACAATATATGATTCTGGCTAGATTCTTCGTAAAGAACAGAAGAAATAGAAATTTGATTTTTTTTTACCTCAACTTGAATACCTTTGATCCTCAGGCAAAGGGGTTTGAGGGGTTTTTTTGTTCCTTTTCCAGCAGAATTGATGTGGGATTGGTGTGAGAGCACCAAGGTCACAAGCAAGATGCATGACGAGCAATAGGGACACTGATGGATCCCTTGGAGGAGTGGAAGAAAAATGGCTTTCAAAGGTCATCAAGGCATGTAATAAGGCCAATAGGGCTAGATGATGTTAAAAGCACATAAAATTGCAAGATTTTGTAAATTGACTATAATGGAAAAAATGGCCTAAAATGGGCTTAATGGAATCAGTTGGGTTAGTAAGGTTATAGGGTGATAAAGGTTGTCACTAAACCTTTTATAAGTCTAAAGATTAGTTTAAGAGTGTTATGTTGTTGAGTTGACAACTTTTGCTATCAACTTTTAACTAAATCTTATGTTTTGTCATTATAATGTTGATTGTTGCAAATAGCTACAAAAAATTAAGAGGTTGTTGTCGGGTTTGTGGGAGAAGATGGAGTCTATTTAGAGGTTCTTCCACATGATTAGAGGGTGACACATGATATATAATGATCCAATATGTAATGAAACAAAATATGGAAGTTTTTATGAATTCAATTTAAATTCTCTACAATTTTGGAGGATCATTGTGCTTACAGTTATAGTCAATAGGAATATGTTCTATTCATTATTTCTTTTTGAACTACAGATTGGAGATAAGAAATAAATATTCCACTATTGTTCCTAGCAAGACATGAATCTAGAGTATGCATTTCATCATAAAATTGAATCCTAATGTGACTCTTTCAAACCATTTTCTCATCCACTTCTCCATTACCTGGCATTCTGCCCCTCCTCGTAATTGTAAAACTCAATTTTACCTTAATACTTCTGTGTTGTCCCATTCGTGCACTACCACCCATATTCTTCAAACTTGGAACCTTGAACCTAGACCCCATTCATCCTCTAGGTGGATCCAGTGGTGGAATAACACCATCACCTATATTGCGAGGTTTCTTCACATTTATGGGAGGCAATTGGCTACATACCGCAAGAGATCCTATGAGGCCACTATCAAAGATCTTTGTATGGCCACTGAAGCTCTTGCCATGAATTTTTTTGATATGGATCTCCAGGTTCGGCTTGCCAACCTTCACCATCAAAAATAGGTTGCAAACAATTATGTTGCCCAGGGAGCTCAACTCAAAGCCCGCCTTCATTGGATGGAGGTCGATGATCAAGCTTCCAAGGAATTTTTTAATGTGTTGAGGGCATGCTACTCTATGGTGGGGATCAAGTGCATTCAAGAGGGTCAACATACCCTCTGTGAGCTTCTTGATATTTTTCAAACCTTTGTTCGCCACTATGAAAAAGTTTTCAAAGCTTAGGGTCTTTGGCTGTCACGCCTGAAAAACTCGCTCCAAAACAATATGTGTTCTATGAGCAAAAGCTCACTATGGAAGATCTCAAGGAAGTTGTCTTCTCCACAGTGGATGATAAGGCCCTTAGTTGTGACGGCTTCCCTTGTGAATTTTACAAATCATTTTGGGATGAGATTGGTCCAAATCTACATAAGGTTTATATTGAGGCATACAATTCCTGTTCTTTGGGTTATCTTATCAATAAAGGGAATATTAAATTCATACCTAAGGTAGGTGACCCTGAAGACAAATTCAATTGGAGGCCCATCACATTGTTGAATGTTTCTTATAAGATCATTGCCAAGGCTCTCTCGCTCAAAATCTATCATCTTCTTCCTCAGATCATTCGCCCTGAACAAACAGGTTTTATCAAATCTTGTTATACCTTAGATAATATAATTGTTGTGTGGCAAGGGATGGAATGGGTTCTTCATTCCAAGCAATAGGCCATCTTTCTCAAAATTGATTTTTCTAAAGCTTATGACGAGATTGAGTGGCCTTTCATCATGGCCATGCTTCAAGCTCTTGGGTTTGACCCTACCTTTTTGCAATTGGTCCAGATTCTCTTTGGAGATGCCTTTGCTTGCATCTCCATTAATGGCCATTAGTCTCAAGCATTTGGGATTCATCATTCAATTTTCCAAGGCTGCCCACTGGTACCCTCATTATATGTATTGGTAGTAGGAGGCTTTGGGTATTTGCTAGCAAATGCCATCTCACAAAGAAGGGTCCAAGGTATTTCCCTTCTAGATTCCCCGAACTAGCTTGTGAATGGTCATTTTGTAGATGACTCTTTCCTCACTCTCATTGAGGATGAAGAGAATGTTGCCTCCGCATTGCAATGCCTTGACACATTGTGTCTTGCTTCGGGGTATTGCCATTTAGAGGCACAAAACCCTTTGTTATAGACAGTCTTACCTTCCTCGTCCTGCTTGGCTTGAGCAATACCAATGGAAATGGGTTCAACATGGAGAATTTTTTCATTTTTTGGGTATCCCCTTTGCATTCCAAGCCTTAGCTATTGAGCTCTAGAATGTGGTTCTAGCCATAATAGAGAAGAAGCTGGAGTATTAGATCACCAAACCTCTCTCACTTGTAGGAAAATTCTAGATTTGTTCCAAAGTGCTAGCCACCACCCATGTTTATTATTCTTCCTGTTGCATACCATCAAAATCCTTGTACCTCAAACTTGAACACCTTTTATATGACTTCCTTTGGGCATCAGACACTTCCCACCAGGGCCTTCATAGAGTTGCCTAGAATTTTTGTTGTCTTCCCAAGGAGTCTGGTGGCCTTGGCTTGCTATCCAACCAGAAGCAAGGTACTTCTTTATGTGCCAAATGGGTTATTCAAACTTTTTTTGGCAGTGAAGCCTAGAAGATTCTATTAAGGCATTGTATTTCTTCAGGCTTTCTGGTTCACCAACCAGCCTGGAAGGGGATTGGGTTTCAAACCCTTCTGATTACTCCTGAACCTATTCAAATTCAGGGTATTTTTTTTTCCTAGAGTATTTGGAAAGCCTTGGAAGAAGTTAAGCCCTAGCTTCGTTGGGTTAGCAATGGATTCAGAGATGGGCTTTCCTTGAACTAGCATAATCTCTAGCGGTCACCTTTATTTGCTAGACAAGGTGTTCCCTTGGCTAAGGTGCATGGGACTAGTGCTCTGCATTTTTTTAAACATGGCATAAGGATCCCTAAAGATCTTTTCTCTAGAGTTACTATGAGCTTCTAGTCATGGGAAGACATGAGAGTGTAATTCTGGCTCACTTGTCTAGATTAATAGACTTTTATCTTCTAGTTTCTGTTGTGCCTTCACATTTGCTACACAAAGTGGGCATTCAGTCTTCTCACCCTTGTTGGAAAGATTGGAAGTGGTATCTAGACACTCTGGTTGGGTTACCGATGGTTGATTCCTCACCTACCCATGGTTGATGTTCTCAACCAATGTTGGCATTTGCAATCTTTGCATTGCACTTAGAGTCATAGGTTCTCCACTATGTGGCATGCCATTACTAAACCCAAAATTGTGCACTTCACCTAGTGTATTCTTTTCGAAGGCTTGCCTTTGGGCTCTCGGCTGTAGCATCTAGGAGTTCTTGACCCCCATTGCCCTTTTTGCAGTCAACTAGAGTCATTTTTGCCCCTTTTTTGGTTCTATAAATGGGCTAAGTATTACTGGCGATGGATCCATGATCTTTTTCACCCCTTCTGCCCAAAACCTTTTTCTTGGCATATGGTTCTTCTGGGTGATAATATCTTGATTCCCTTCAAATACACCCAGATATGGCATGCTTTCAGATTGGAGATCTTATTTACCATTTGGAAAGATCACAATGCAGTCATTTATGCTCACAACACACTTGACATTAATGTGGCTATGTACTCTAAAATATGTATTTATAACAATGTTATATTGTAGATTCAAGTATAGACAAATAAAGTGGCTCTGGAGGTGGTGTACTTATAGGAGCTTTTGGCTTATTGGAGTAATGCTCCCTATACGATTGCTTGTGTTCCACTGGATTTGGCCTCTAGCAACCGTACCCCTCTTCACAGTCATCATCGAGGATGTAGTGATTCTGCTTGCCGCGCATGCACGCCTCACTCTCAATAGCACCACTATCCCAGCGGTGGTGTTTTTGGTTGGCATCACATTTTTGGAGGTTTCGGTAATTGGCACCGCTCGGCCTCACCTCCCCAGAGGTCCAGTTTGGGGTGATCCCTAATGGCTCCCCCTACTACTCCTACTACTGGTTAGCCCTCTACTCACCCAAACCCCAAGTGGGTGTTTCCCTAGCTGGATTTGGCCATTTCTCCTCCAAGGCCTGAGGGAGAGAAAGACGAAAATAATGTTGCTATTGTGGATGATGGTTGGGCTCCCCCTAAGCCATCTACTCTCTCCCACTTTTGGGTGGGACTCTAACGATAAGGATCCTCCTTCCTCGATTGGTGTTGTGCTGGAGCATGAGAATTTTTTTTTTTTTATTATTTTCTACAATTTTTTGATGAATAGATGATTTCTGGCTAGTGGCCGTATGAACTCGCAGAGTGATCCTAGATCCCTCGGCCCTTTTTTTTGTGAATATGTAACTTTATTATATTTTTTTTAATATAAGGAAGGGACTATTCATCAAAAAGAAAAATCTTAAATATTGTAAATTTTATATCTATGTTTTAATCTTCAACTTTTTTATTTTTTAGCCAATAGGCTATTTGTGGGAACTTTGTTCATAGAAATTAAATTTTTGATAGACAATTTTCAAGTTGGCCAGAAAAGCTGTCAGTTTGGCCAAAAAATTGAAAATTCTTCTTCCTAATTATTTACAGGCCAGTTTTTATTTCCCTCCACTTTTAACTCTTGTTTTAATGTTTATTAGTTGTTATCTCCACTTTTAACTATTGCTTTTCTTTCACTATTTATTAGTTGTGATTTCTACATTAGCTCATGTTGCAATCTATTTATTTAACTTTTGATTTTTAAAATTTATTTAGATTTAAATTTTTAAATTATTTTTTATATTAGTTTAATTTTTCCTTTGAATATTATTTTTTAGTGTTTATAATTTATTTAGTCTATAGAATATTTGTTAGACATATTATTTTTTGTATTTCTCTTATTAATTTTTTATAATAGATTTTTAGATGGGTTTTTTTAAATGATTTTTTTTCATATTTAATAAATTTAATTTAAATAAATAATATTTATTAATTTATTTAAAAGATTTTAGTAAATATTATGTTATTTAAATTAAAAATTATTAATAATCTAATTTGTTCACATAAGATTATATTTTAAATATTCACTTTTAACTATTGTTTTTCTTTTCTTATTTATCTAAAAAATAATTACTTGTGATCTCCACATTAGATTATGTTGTGATCTCTATTTATTAAACTTTTAATTTTTTAATTGATTTAGATTTTAGTTTTTAAATTACTTTCAATTTTTTAATTTATATTAGTTTTATTTTTTCTTAAAATATTATTTTTTCATTTCTATAATTTATTTAGTCAATAGAATATTTGTTAAAGATGTCGGTATTTTTCATATTATTTTTTGTATTTCTCTTATTAATTTTTTGTAATTATTTTTTTGATGAGTATTTTTTTAAATGATTATTTTTTTCATATTTAATAAATTGAATTTAAATGTAAAATCTTGAAATTATTAAACACATTTCTTAAACAATATTCAAAATTTCTAAATATTGTAAATTTTATATCTATGTTTTAATCTTTAAATTTTAAATTTTTAAATTTTTATTTTAAAAAAACTTATACTTACATTATTTAATATTCATTCTACATTTTTTTCTTAAATCTCATCTCCTATCCTATCGGTGCACTTGTTGCATGCACAAAAGCATGCGACTGTTAGTTGTATTTTCATTTTAAAAAATTTTATATTTATATTATTTAATATTCAGTCTACATTTTTCTCTTGAATCTCATTTCCTATGGGCGCACTTGTTGCATGTACCACGTCTTATGCCAATGACCTTGGAAGTTGTGCTTTTAAAAAGTTCGTCACATAATTATATCTTCTTTCGAAACAACCGTCAAGAATTTATAACGTACATTTCTAGTTTGACGCGTACCTTCTCATCGAACCTTAGACATTGACAATATCTGCAGTTGCGCCACATAAACTGCAATCAAGTCTAACTCGTGTGTTCGATATTGGACGTCTTTATTATTCTTTTCAAACCGAAAAAAAATGACAAGCAGAGATAACTAATTTCCTTGAAAATGTCTTACAGTAAGAATAACCAGCTATTAAATTACTAGGTAAAAAAGGTTTATTTCCATTGTTTACGGAAATGTGAAATGCGCAAGCAAAGAAATTATTTTCATCAACGATGATCATATTGTGGGAAAAGTGGGAGATTAAGCGCCAACGTCAATCAATAAGCTTATCCTTATGATTTTCATTTTTTTTAAACGTTTTAAATATTATGTTAATTAGATATTGATTTGAAATCATAGGTTGTTTTTTACGTTTGTTTATGTAATTTAAGATTATGGAATATAATATTAAATGATATGTAATGTAATTTGTATCATTTCATTTTAGTGAATACGAAGATTGAATCAACTTTGGTATTCAATTTAAAGAGTAGTTTTCCTTTCGTTACAGCGCAATAATTTTGCACAAAACTAAAAATAATTGAAAGAATATCAATTGAGAGTAATAGCAGCCATTACATAGCCAGCATATATTTAGTTAGTTGCCTGTCCCTGGGCTTCCGCCAGAAGGCAGCTTATTCTTCAATATGCTTACATTTCTCCAGCTGCTCTTGATGCCACCATTGTTGATAAATGCGTTGCCTGTACCAGGGCTACCGCCAGATGGAAGTTTGTTCTTCAACAACGTTATATTCTTAACGCCAATCTTAACTCCACCATCATTGATAATTTCATTGCCTGATCCAGGGCTTGGACCAGATGGGAGCTTGCTCTTCAATATTTCTATGCCCGAATTCTCAGGCCGTGCAGATTTAGTCTTGAGAATTCTCGTTGCTTGTGAGCTTTCAACATGGTTAATAATTATTAAGATGGAAACAAAGAGAAAGAAGGCCATCTTCCTCATCCAACTACAACTTGAACTGCTCTCCATCGCAATATTTCTTCTTTATCGCCTAAAGAAGCTGTTCACCTTTCCACGCAAATATAAAGTTGCTAAATGTATGGGTTGAAGAAAAGAAATGGAGGGCAGAGCGTATATAAAGGGAAACGAGTGACAAGGGTTAGAGAGCGAAGGCAGCCAAAGAAGAAAATATAATTTCACGTGGTCAAAGCTGAGAGGCGGTCAAGTCGCAGCTATGCCTGCAACGTTCTTGGAAGTTTCATGATACTAATTTCTTGTCAGACAAGTATATTCAAATTCTCGATTTGTTGCAGTCAAGATTTTATCACGTAAATTCCCGTCTTCTTGTTCGTCGACCTCGTTTGATGTTTGAGTGGGAGTACATCTCTACAACGTACTTCATCTCGTGGATTGGACTTCTTTATCATTCGCTCGAATAAAAAAAACACGGTCGCACGAGATAACTAGACAACTTTTAAATGATGACGCACAATAAAAGTAACCAGCAATCGCACTTTAATGTGGAATGTGGAATGGGTACGCAGTATTTATTTGAAAGAATATATATATATTTTGTTTGTAGCTATTAATTGATAATATATTTTAAATTTATTTGGTTAAATAAGAATATTATTGAAGAAAAATATAATATAGTGAAAATGATAATTTGTTCTATTTTAATTCATATATTTAAAAGAAGCTCAATGTGTAATTTTTTAGGAGAGGAGACAATTACAATTACATATATTTATCATACTTTATGCTTGAGAAAATCTAAATATTTATGTTTTAAGTGTAAACATAATAAAGAAGTATGTAAATGCAATTCTTTAAGAGACTAGATAATTACAATTAAATATAATTATCACACCTTATGCTTGAGAAAACCTAAATATTTATATTCTAAGTGTAAACATAATAAAGAATTAAGTAAATATATTGAATTGATGTTAGTATTAAATAATTATTGAATCCCTTTTATTCGGTCAAATATACATTATTATTTGATTTGTTATATGTAAAATTTATGTTTTCCTATTTTAATTGTCTATGAAAAGTGTGAATTTTGAAATACACACATTTACTATAAAATATAATATCTTTTAATAACAAATTATTTATGCATGAATATGAAATATGCATTAAAAAAAAACTTCACAATTTTTTATTTAAATTTCTATATTAAATAGATTCAAATAATACTTGTGTTAATGTATATTACATTTATTTGAGTATTATGAAAAGGAAAATTAAATATTGTACATTTTTCAAAAATAGTTTTTCTATGTGTATAAATATATTTATCAAAATTAGGAAATGTAAACTTTATATGATTATTATTAGGAACCATTTGCGTGTGTGTGTGTGTGTGTGTGTGTGTGTGTGTGTGTGAGAGAGAGAGAGAGAGAGAGAGAGAGAGAGAGAGAGAGAGAGAGAGAGAGAGAGAGCTCTTTATTGTATCGCAACAATGTTTAACATTATTACCACCAAAACAAGTTAAAATCTTACAATCCTATAATCAAAATAAAATTGAATAGAATTATCAATCTTGGCATATGTATGAGGTATAATGGATTATTTATTTTGAATAAAGAAGATGAACATCCCATTTATATCTAATCCTATTTATAGAGTAGATTTTCTAACATTATTGGTGGGAGGTTTTAATGATCTCCCTTTTTGTCAACTATAGCTGAGCACTTCATTCGTATTGTTTTTGCTTTAAATAAATACCTTTGAATTTTATCTTTTAGGTTTTCCTTCCACAAATACAAATGCTGACCATCTTGCTTATCAAATTATGGATGAATAAGATTGTTTTAATGGTATTCATTTCCTATCTCAGCAACTGCGACCACTAGCTTCAAAAAATATGTTGGGGCTTTTCAAAAGTAAAACACCTACGACATAATTAATAATAGAGAAGAAGAAATGCTTAAGTTTTTCATTTTAGTTTTATTTTGAAGAAGTGTTGTGATATTTTGATATATTGATAGGGGAGAGGATTCAATAGTTGATCTATATCAATGATTGTAATAATTTTGTAAATTTTTTATGTAATATTTTTAGTAATATTGCAATAGTAATTATGAATTTAAAGTGCTTTTTGATATTGACTATCTATAATTGAATGGAATGAGCTCGTTATATATAAAATGCAACAAATAAATTTAATGCCATGCAAACACACCAAAAAAATACAACAATAGAACACAACTTTGTCCACATGCATTGACATTACTTGTTTTTTGGACCTATTTGAAGGCCTTGGAAAAATGCATGCTAATCTGACATCATATTTGATAATGTAGCCTTGAAGATTTATTTACAGGTAGCAAATATTTCAACAAAAATGCAATAAGGAAAATGGAAATGGAAAGAAATTTCTGCATACAATTTCGAGAAGTGTAAAGTTAGGTTGCTCAACTTTAGACTCCTCTCTCCTAGATATCATCATTTTATATATATCCATATATTTTATAGATATTCTCTACTTATCAATTTTATATATTATTTTATCCTTATTATTTTCTTCATTCATCCATTTAAATATATTATGACAATAAATGGATAAATGTCAATGTTAATGAATATAATTGATTATGATGAATTAAATAAATAGTTATAAAACTATAATAAGATATTCATGATTTTTTGACAATAAATCATCAAATGTTATTCTAGATAATCTACTTTCCATATTATTTAGAGGACCTAATAGTGATAGATGTTTTTGATGCCATATAGATAATTTTATAGGAGCAATGTATTAAGGATACTTTAGGTGATAGGTTTCTTAAGAAATTAAATGTATCAATTTATATAATAAGATGAATAAATTTGGTGTTCCCTAAAACCCTAATGAATTGAGAGCCAACCTATGTATCATGTTTTCATGACATTTTTTTGGATTTTTAAAGGTAAAACTAGGTTTTACAAGAACCTAAAACCCAATAGTCAATACATAGATATAAAAGTTTAAAGGTCCAAATAGAAAGCCTATATTGGAAACATAATACACTTTAACAAATCCAACATCAAAAACTAGCAACAAGTAGAAAGATAAGAAGACAAACAAATAGAATAACAAAATGCCAGAAAGTCACCTAGGCGAGCTCTCTAAGAGCTTTGGTAGCCTAAATCTCAGTGACCATAGGGATTCCCACCATAATCTTGGAGCCAACCTTGATCTTCTTTTTTTAGTCTTCCATGGGTCTTTCTTCTTGGGCCTCGGATGTCCTCAGCCCACCAGTGAGATTAATTTTTAGCTCGATGCCTTCCTACTCCTGATTTAACAACTTGTGAACTAAGGAATGAATCTTCCTGCACTATCATTTATAACCCTTTTGAATTCTCTCAAGTTTTCATGAACATCCTTCTCCTTTCTATTCTTGACATCCTTTTTTAGGTCCTTGTGCAACTCATGAACCACCATCTTAATTTTTTCATAACACTAACTACAAACTGTGTATGTAATTCCTTTTTAATGTGATGGAATAACTAAAGCTAAGTAGTCCTCTTTTTATTTAACATATAACCATGGTTTCTAGTGTAATGGCTCGTAGGAGAACTTATTGGCATATGATGAAGATGCTTCTTTTGTTGGTCACAAATTATTGATTGTATGTTGTCAAATTGTTGGCTACTACTCTATTAGATTCAAGTACCATCACGTGTTCATCATTTGTAGATTTCTCCTAGACTTCTCCACATTTAGGAATCCCCTAATTTTTGTAGTGAAGTAATTTGTTTCATCAAAGAGCATATTTTGGCATATTTAACTAATTTTTCTTAGAAAAGAATCTTCTTAGTGAATATAATATTCAAGCAATGTTTTGATATTTATATGACTATTTTCATTTCTCATAGTTTTCAATTGGTCAAATTGACAACTAAACTCTAAAGAGTAGATGTTAATTTTTTCTCAAAACATGACAACCTAATTTCAAAATTGTGCAAACGCAATCTTATTGTAAAAATGATTCTAGCCTCAACCTTTTCATGGTAATATATTGATCATAGTTTTCATCGATTTTCCATACCACACCTTCAACGTTAGCCTTCATTTTTATTCTTTCAAACAACTTGAGAAAATAGGCTCCATTTTAAAAACTTTTAAACATTATTTAAAAGTTCTTAATTTCCTCCATGGAGATATTAGGTCTATTTTGTGAAGCATGAATTTGTCTTAGAATGATTCATTTTGAGATTTCTTGGTTATCCAACTATGGGAGGATTTATTTTCATTCATTGTGGAGCTTTCTTATAGATATTTAGTGTGGATGATTCTAGTAAACATCCTTCTCCTTCTTACTCTAAAAACTATCCCTTCATGAGAAATAAGAAGATACATGAGACTTCCAAATTTTGTGGCAACGTAAGACATTGAATTGCTAGGATTTGATAGAGACTAGTGAATTTAGAGGAGGCCATGTAACAAAATCACATTTCATCGCCTAAATATTCTTTCTCAAAGATACACAAAGGTCATGGTCTTTCCCCATAGGCCTTTCTGTAAACTTCTCTTTAGTGAAATATAGTGTTATTTGACATTCCATGTATCTTTGTTTACATTATGAGGGATTTCTACTATTTATGGTAATACTTCTCTAGTTCCATATTCTATAGACTACTAGTACCTATAGTTTTTACCAAAAACCTTTTTTGAATAGTTGAGCAGTATTAGTGGGTCATGCTCTTCATGTTTGTGTGTCATCTATATCTCCAACTAATAGATTCTTTGCCTTTTTACAATTTTTTCAATGTTTAAACAACATTGTTTGGGGTAGTCATGCAAAAAAAAATTATGTATCCTCAACTGACAACTATTTTTTTCTTTTGTTCCAATATGCTCATTGGTTTAGTACTGTTACTAGGAGTTAATCATACATGTTTTTTCTAGATTATCATTCTAATTTTAAATGAGGTCCTTCATTTAACACTCTAAAAATTTTCATTCAATATGTGTCCATATTTTTCTTATCTATTAGAAGTTCTTTACCCTTCATATAGTTGCATCTCAATTTTAGAGAGGAGAGTTTTTCTCACATAAATTTTCTCAAGTTTCTCTTCTTCACGAGGATTTGATTGTATATGGATAACTAATCAAGCCTCTTTTTTTTTGGAACTTTTAATGAATTTAATGCACCATTTTTTTTAAAATTTCCCTAAGTATCACTTAAGCAAAGGGTTTCGAGGATGCATAGTTGTTGCATTAAACATATATTGGAAGATGTTGCATTAAGTAATGGTGCAAATGCTTAAAAATATTTTTATGAATATTATTAGATATGTGTAGGAGCATGATATGTCGAACTAGGCCCTTAAGTGGCAATATTTTTAGCAAATAGGTTTAGAAAAATTGATGTAAAAATTTGAATCGATATTAAATCAAAAATATGCTAGAAAATAATTTGTAAGAAATTGAATTTAGTTTCTAAGGTACTAGTTGTTATTTGGAGAAAAAAGAAAAAAAATCTATTTATTGAAAATTTTAAAATTCAATGTAGTAATATGTATATTTTAGTGAGAAAAAAGGTTATGTGTCTTACCACCCCAACAAAAATCAATTGATAACATATTTCTATAACATTTTACATATTAGTAAAAAACTCATATTGAAATTTGACACATTTTTTTGTCATTTTTTTCCAAATAAATAATTATGTGTAATTTTTTTAGTACAACTATTTTGTAATGTAGAAATTCATGCATCAAACCTCTCTAACTCAATTTTTTTATAATATACAAAATATAAAACATAAAACATAAATATTATACAATTTTAAAATTATAAATATTAAACATAATTAAAAATCATTAACTAAACTCATTTAAAAAATATTATTATCCACAAAAATTAGAAAAAATCGAACACATTACTTAATAAAAACTAACTCTGCTTAGACAATAACAAACACAAACTAGATAATAAAAACCAAATTCAAAGCTCTAACACAGTTCATTCAAATACTATGAGTATCCATAGAAGCTAAGACTTTTCAAGCATGTTACCTTCTCAGAACCACCCTTGCTAAAACACCATAGTTTACACTCAATTTATACATATTAAAATTTATTTTAAAATACTATTCTTATAAAGAGCTCATATCGAGCTTCACCACTCAGTGATAAGGAAGTGATGTTTTCTTTGTGTCTATTTAATAGTAAAATGGAAGCACTTTAAATAAGGTTTTAGACCTCCATTTTATGGGGTCACTAAGATATTCAATTGCAATGTGAAAGGGAAAGAGAAGAATTTCCAAAAGAGAAAAGGTGCTAATAATAAATTGAGATTATAGGGGAAATACAATACAAGGAAATGTGCTCTTTGGCTCTTTGATAGGATAATGTGAATGTGAAATTGAACTAATTTGTTAAAGAATGTAAAGGTAGATGTTATATATGAATACAATTATCGCAATTAAGATAAAAATCTAGGGTAAAGGTATGAAAGGAAATTAAATATGAAATACTCACCTTGAATTGTGTAAAGAAAGATGTATTTTTGCTCCAAAACTTGTAGATAAAGGAATTGTATTTGAATATCCATCTACGGATTTTAGAATAAAATGATGATAGGATAATGCGAATGTGAATGTGAATGTGCTCTTACATTTCCAACAATTGGTATCAGAGCTTTTGGTGGTTGTAGAGGAGGTTTCAAGGATCTAAGCTAAAGATCAAGATGTATTACAAAAGGGAGATTCCTAAGCTAAACATAGATAACATCCAAGCATGGTAGGAACTCATGAAGTTGCATTTGGAAACCATTAGAGACTCAGGCCTAAAGTATCTAAATGCCAAGTATGTGGGGCCTATTGGAACTATGAATGTGGAAGAAATTACAAAAAAGAAGAATCATAGTTTGATGGTTGACATTGCTTCCACTATCAACTATGTTGAATTTGATGAGGTAAAAGATTGTGCCACTACTTATGAGATTTGGATTAAGCTAAAAGCTATCTATGGAGGTGATGACAATGTCACGAGAGCCAAGATAGAAAGTCTCAGAGGTCAGTTTGATCAAAAAAAGATGAGAACATTGCACAATGAAGAATCAAAGCCAATGTGTGTGCAATCAGAGCCTTGGGTGGGAAAATTGATGATGTAACAATAGTAAGCAAGGTACTCATAACCCTTCTTTCTATTTATGCAATTAGAGTGTCATCTATTCAAGAAATGGGATGTGATCCTAAGAGTGATATAACCTTTGATACACTAGTGGGAAGGTTTACAAAAGTTGAGTTAGATAATTTTGATAATTATGTTCCTAACTCAAGTAACCTTGAGTATGCACTCTAAGCAAAGCTATTACTCAAGAAGAAAGTTGTAAATTCTAAAAGCAAGAAGTCAAACAGTGAAGATTTAGATGGTTCTAATGATGATCTTGGAATCATTGAAGCATTGCTTGAAAGAAGATTTCCCAAAGGAAAAGGAAAGTACAAGGGAAAATTTCCTTTGTTCTACTTTTATTGTGAAGAACTTGGTCACACTACTACAAGGTGTCCAAACAAAGAAGGAAAAGAAGAAAAGAAGCATGACACATATAGAGGTAAGAAAGATTTCAAAAGCTATAAAGACTACAAGGAAAAAGGTAAGAAATCTTGTTACATCGCTAAAGATTATGATAGTAGTGAAGAAGATGAAATGGTTTATATTGTTGTTAAAGATGAATTGGATGGTGAGAATGATAAGATGACCCTTATCTAACATGTTAGTAAGAATGGTACATGGATTATGGATAGTGATTGTTCTCACCACATGACTAGTGATGAGTCTAAATTTGAGCACTTAGAACACTATGATGGTGGGTGTGTTAGATTTGGAAATGATGAACCATGTTATGTGAAGGGAAAGGGTTGTATTGCACTAACCAATGATCTCAGATGTAATAATGTTTATTGGGTTGAAGTAATGAAGCATAATCTTCTTAGTGTGGCACACTTGAATAACATTGGATTCAAGGTAGAATTCATGAATAGAAAAGCCAAGCTAGTGGATGGAGATGGAAATCTAGTTGGGACTAGTAATCAAACAAGAGGTAATCTATTCTACCTAGATCTAACTATAAACTCATGTTTCATCATGGCATAAAAGGTTCTGTCATGTGAATTTCGACAACTTGGTCAATATAAGAAAGAACAAAAGGGTTAGATGCATTCCAATCCTGAAGAAACCTAATATGGGAATGTCCAAGAATTGTCAAATTAGAAACATGGGAAAGACAAGTTTGAAAAGAAAAAGAAAATCATTTTGAAGAAGACTTGGAGTTGCTTCATATAGACCTTTGTGGATCCATTGGCGTACAAAGCTACACTAGAGATAAGTTTTTTATTATGATTATTGTAGAATGATGATAATAATGTATTTAAAGGATGAATTAGAATATTTTCAAAAGTTCAAATGGTATTTGGCTAGATTTAACAAGGAAACTCAAAAGAAACTGAAATGTTTAAGATCAGATAGAGGAGATGAATTTATCTCTAGTGAATTCAATGAATTCTACAATGAAAGAGGAATCAAAAGACATGTATCTACACTTGGTACACATTGGCATAATGGTATTGTTCAAAGAGGGAATAGATCAATCATTGATTGTGCAAGGACATTAATGATAGAGAAGAATATTTCTATCAAATACTAGAAAGAAGAAGTCAACACTACAAATCATATCTTGAACTGAGTTTAGTTGAAGTAAGACTCAAATCAAACACCTTTCAAACTATGGTATGGCTATAAACCTAATGTGTATCATTTCAAAGTATTTGGAAGCAAGTGTTATATTTTGAAGGAGTCAAGAACAAGAAAATTTGATGTGGAAAGTGATGAAGAATATTTATGGGATACTCCAATAAGAGTAAAAGCATACAAATATTTGAGTCTATCTACTCACAAAAATATAGAAAGTGCACATGTAAAGATTGATGAGTTTGTAGAAGAATTTGAAGAACAAAGTAGGAAAGAACTTGAAGATTATAGAAAATTTATTTACTATGAGCTTGATTCTTTACTTAAAGTTCAAGAAAATGACAATCAAAAGTCTTCACCACTCGAGTCCCCAAAATCTCTAGTTCAACTTAAGTTGTAGCTAGTGTAATTTGAGTCACATTTAGAAGGACTCGAATCACAATCAGAAGGACCCAAGTTTCATGTAGTGTAAAATAAGTCATCTAATGGACCCAAGTCACAGAAAATGGGACCCAAGAATGATTTAGAGGATCATGGTGAACCTAATGAATTCAGAAAGAAGGAGTCCAGACTTGCTGGATATGTCAGAAGGCATCATGCACCCGAGAAAATCATTAGAGATCAATTAGAAGGTACAATGACAAGAAAAAAATTAAAAGGTACATGTTTTCTTACTAAATTTGAGCCTAGAACTATCAAAGATGCATTAGGTAATGAAAGTTGGATAGAGGCAATGAATGAAGAAATTGATCAGTTAGAGAGGAATGAAACTACGACTCTTGTTCCTAGAACCAAGGTCAAGAATGTAATTGACACAAAATAGGTATTTAGAAATAAACTAAATGAGAATGGAGAAGTTTCAAGAAACAAGGAAAGATAATTTTGCAAGGGTTATGCTCAAGAGGAAGGTATTGACTATGGAGAAAAAAATTTCTTGTTGCTAGACTAAAAGGTGTAAGAACATTTCTTGCATATGTAGCACACAAAGGATTCAAAGTATATCAGATGGATGTGAAATCAACATTCTTGAATTGAGTCTTAGAAGAGGAAGTCTACATTGAGCAACCAGAAGGTTTCATTGATCCTAGCAAAAGGGACATGGTTTGTAGACTACACAAAGATTTGTATGGTCTTAAACAAGCACCTAGAGCCTGGTGTGAAAGGTTACATAATTATCCCATAAATATTGGTTTTCAAACAACTAATGCTAACAACAGCCTAGACATCAAAGAAGGACTAGATAAGAAGATTGTGTTGGTAGAAATCTTTGTGGATGATACATTATTTATTGGAAATGATGATTTATGCAAATATTTTTTTGTCAAAATGAGTAAGCAATTTGAAATGTCAATGTTTGGAGATCAGATTCTTTGTTGGTTTAAAAATTCAATAGATGAAGGATGGTATCTATATTACTCAATCAAAATACTTCAAGGAAACACTGAAGAAATTTGGAATAGAGGATTCTAGACTAGTTAGAACACCTATGTCTAATGGAGATAATATTTCCAAAGATGATGATTCCAAGGAGCTCGATCAGATTACATACAGATCAATGATTGGAAAAGTTTCGCATGTAGTGCACAAAAGACTTGATATGCATTAGAAGTTGGTGTAGTGTCTAGATTCACTGCTAATGCTAAATAAAATCATATGATGGAAATCAAAAGAATCATGAGGTATTTGAAAGGTACTGAAGAATATTTTTTGTGGTATAAGAAAGGAGGAAACTTTGATTTGAAGGAATTCACTGATGTAGATTGGGCAAGAAGTGTTGATGATAGAAAGAGCACTAGTGGAGGAGCACTTTTTCTTGAAGAAGGCTAGTATCTTGGACAAGCAAGAAGTAGAATTGTATCTTTCAGTCTACAAAAAAAGCATAATATATTGTTGTAGCAATCAATTATTCCAACATTGTGTATTTCAAGCAACTATTGTCAGGTATGAACGAAAAAATCAAGGACCCAGTTGTTATCTTCTGTGATAACAAAAGTTCAATAAACCTATCCAAGAATCCAATGATGCATATGAAGACCAAGAATATTGTAGTAAAATGTGATTTATTGAGAGAATTGGTTCAATACAAGGAAATGAGATTGGAATATGTGAATACAAAAGAATAGATTGCAGACACATTCACCAAGCCATTGCCTAAGGATGCATTTTTTTATCTAAGATGTAAGCTAGGGGTCATTCTCTTGTCTAAAGCTAACTAACCAAATTTTAGTGATGCATCAACCAAAAATATTGAAGATTAGACAAGTTGATGTAGTACTGTCATAGCAGATTGCATATAAATCTATACATCAAGGTACATGGAAACTACATTGATTGTTGTCATTAGCATGAGATGTCAAAGAGGGAGATTTTGATGTCATCTATTAGCATTGTCATATATCAGAGAAATTTTATATAGAGATTTTTTTGTTATATATCAGAGATGTCAAAGAGGGAGAATGAACTTGAGTTGATATTAAAGAGAAAGAGTTTGATATTCATTGCAATAAGAGATTGATGAAAGAGGGAACTCACACTGATAAAGGGAGTTCTCATGGATGAGAATTAGAATGAAAGTAAGGATATTATCCTTCTATTTTTCTCTAAAATTTCTATATATCATGACTTGTTGATTTTCCATCAATGCCAAAGAGGGAGATTTTAGGATATAATCATTCAATTGTACGTTGTCTTTGATGTTAGACAAATGTCAACTATATACTAAGAAATCAATGTATGTCAAACTCACTCAAGAGTCAAAAGAAGTTGTAGTATATGATGAGCATCTTAAGAGTTCTTACCAAGTTTAGAGTGAGTGTCTACTGAGCTCACTTGGTCTAAAGTCAGCATGGAACAAGTGTTAACCAATCCCACTCAGTTACCAAATAAAATTTGCAAAAAGAAAATGTCAACCAATTTTACTTAGCAACCAAAGAAAAGTTGTCATGGAATGAGTATTAACCAAGCTCACTCAGTTAGAAAAGCAAGTTTGAAGGAAAATTGTTTCTAAGTTAGTGTTGACCAAGTTGGGTTGGAAAAACAAAGGATTTCCCTATATCAATTTTGTTGGTTAGTTCTAGCCAACTCATGGGATGAATTTCATTTGTTTGAAATTGTATTCAAGATAACTTGAAAAGGTAAGACATATAAGTATAAGGTCAAGTTGAGGATTTAATGGAGAGAGTGTGGAGAAGAAGCATTGGATTGAAAAGATAAATCAAGGAAGCGAATTAGGAGTTGACTGAGCTGCAAAGAACATTTTGATCAAGAAGGATCAAGTATTCAAACCAAAAAAAAGATCTAAAATTAGCAAATACAGTTGCATTAGCAATTAGTTTATATCATTGTTACTCTCTAATAATCGTAGCACTAAATCAAATATTTTAATAGAGTTATCTTATCAACTATTTTCCAAATCCTCTAACAAGATGGCATTTCTAGATTGAAGTGTCTAAAAACCTCTAATAAGGCCACTCCTAATAGGGTGAACTAAATCCTTTAACAAGGTCACACCTAACAGTTTGTTTTTTAACCTTTAACTGGGTTTGCTCCTAACAGGGCCCACTTTAGAAGAGTGAAAAATAATAATTAGTTGCATTGGTGGTTTTTCCCAAATTGGGTTTCCACGTTAAATTCTGGTGTCTCTTGTGCTCATGTTATTTACTTGATGGTTCTAAAACTAAGTCAATTAAGGTTAATCACACTTAATATTACAAAATATACATGATTCATTATTAAAAAAGTTATAGTGCATATATTTAGTATTAATCAAGTGTTTACTAAGTGACAATGATTGTTAGTGTAAACCAAGTATTCCGGTGCTAACCAAGTTACAATAGTATTTTAGTTTCAGTAGAGTTTGGTTTTTTTTTTTGTACTAACATCTTAAGGGATCTAGGATTTATTTTTGTGGTAACTGATTCACCCCTCACCTATTAGTTACTTCTCTTACATTTCCAACAAAACCAACAACTATGTTTGATTTATACAATTGATGATTCTCACACATCAATAGATTTCCTTACTACAAATAGCTTTTTAACCATTTTTTCTTGTATATATCCCCTTATACCAAATTAATAGATTAAACATAATATAGATCATAGAAATGGCTAGGAGGAGATGGGTGAAAGCACAAACATGTGTCACCCTTTTATAAAGGAAGAGGCTAACAAAAGTATAACTGTTCATCTTCAATGACATAAAAATGGTAGTATTATTTAGAATTTGATAATAAAGTAAACTAATGAAATATGCAAAAATTGATGAATTTTAGGATGATAATTTTTAATAATTATTTGGAATAAGAATTGATATATTTTTCTAATTTTTAAAGACAATTTTTTACTTGTTGAAAAATGCTGAAAATTAGGGGTCTAGTTCCCACCACAAAATAATGTGGAAATAAAATTATTACCCTTCAATTTTAGATTATGTTATAGGTAGCATATATATAGCTAGAACAATAAAAAAATAAAAATTGGCTTTAGACCTATATTTTATCTTTTATATCGATTCAAAATTAACTCATCTGAAATTGATAGTTTTCATCTCCCACCACATTTTTGAAAACAAATCTTTTCTAACCAAAAGAAAAATTATACATTCTTGAAGAAGACTCTTTCCTCTAGAATGTCGTGTAATTTTTAAGTTTTTTCTATATGATTTAATATTTTTTCCTTTCTCAAACTTGACATCTTCTCGAGTGTTAAAGTATGTACTTGTAGAATTTTTTGATTACAATATACTATATATAATTAAAACATTATAAACTCTATATGAGAATATTCTTGACTTTGAACTATATAAAATAGTTTTTATGTGTTATTAAAAAAATATAATAAAAAATAGTAAGACTTATTGAAATGTCTATTTTCTGAAATAATTTTTTTGCTTTAGTAATTGCACACAAACTAGTATAAAACATGCATTTAATAGACATTTCCAACTAGAAAAGTGTGAGACCATATATAACATAGCTAGAGTGAATTTTTCTAGATCATATGTTTGAATAAAATTGATTTATATATAGAAATACTCAAATTCAGTTGTTCTAATAAGTTACCCTGAAAGGTGACTTAGCTTTGTACTTTTACCCAGATACAAGAAAGTTAAAATGAGAGGCATTGAATTCATTTGAGCCCAATTCCTTTCCAATATCCTTCTCTCCTTCTATAGATTGATTGATATATAAGGTCTCTTCTACTTATTGAAAAAGGATGGTGGATTTTGTCCTTTCCCTCTTGGTTTCCTCTATTGCAATGGTCTATCTAGTTCTTCTTATTATAGAAATTTATTCTTCCATGTGCTCTTTATATATGGAATCCTTGTGTTGTGAAGGTTTGGTTCATGTCTTCCATTTATATACATTCTCTTTCACCATCTTCTCCTGATCTTGTTTTGCAATAAATTCTCTTGCAATAGATGCAGATGTTGAATTCCATTTGAATTTTATAGTGGCATACTTCTTAGGCGCTATAGGGACATTTTCCTCCCAAACATGTGTTTTATCTTTTTTTCCCTTATCTCTCCCTACCTTTGTCCTTACCTCATAAAACACATTCCTTATGTGCTTGCATGCATGCTTTGGTCTCACAGGAGTTGTGTGATTGAAAGTGAGAATATTCACCTATTGGCCCTAACCCTATTTTTGTATTTGATGAAGCTCCCAATTATGGCCCCTCAAGCATGTGATCTAGAGGAGAAGGCTTTGCAACCCATTAAAGAGTAGGTTCAATGATATGCTTGGTTATATGATTGATGTTATAATTCTCACACTTTTCAACTTCAACATTTTAAAATAGTTGTTTCTCTTAACTTCATCCTTATTGTATAAAGGATAAAATACATCTTCAATGTCCTTTTGGGTGTTTAGAAGTATATACATTTGAAGACCATAATTGACCTACTCTAGTTTCATATTCCTTTATGCAACCACTTTGTCTATTTTTACTTTGTAAATTTGTATTGTTTGTTTGCAAATAAAATATCAACTATTTCTATCATTTCTTTGTTTCTTACTATCTTCTCAAGGGAGAAACTATACCTGTGCAAGAGCTCATGTTTCATATGTATGTTGCAGCCAACGAGTTCTAAATGGATGTGATAGGGTGACACCCAAACCATATTTGATGTATGAATATGCTATGAAAGGACAACTAAATAGCATTCGATGTAAAATATAATATTTAAAAAACATATAAATCTATTACTTTTTAAAAAAAAATTATATTCTTGAAGGGTGAGTTCTTACGAAGGTGGCTTTATAAAAAATCATCAACGTGGCTATTCAAATTAGCATTTAGCATTTGTTAAAAATTTAAGTTTCAAAATTTATCACAATAAATGGTCTAATGAATTGAATTACTTAGAACAATGAGTAATGCATACAAAATAATAAATAAGCTGGAAAAAGTGAGATTTTAACAAATAAATAAAAATGAGAACAATTTGTAGTTTCTCATCTTTCAAACACACTTAAATCTAGAACTTTAAAATAAGGGCTTTTATTTTTATAAAAAAATAATAATTAATTATTTACCAATTTTTATTTTTATTCTATAACACATTGAAATTATTTAAAAGAAAGATTGGAACTACTCCATAGAACCGAACCTTGCACAATACATATCTATTAAAATACTTACAGTTTAGAAAACTATCTATCCAATTTTATTGAAACATTATAAATTCAAATTCTCCAAGGACAATTAAAAGTAAGAAAAATGAAATTTCTTATTGCATGTGAGAGTCATGCGTGCTTGAAACTAAATAAGTTTAAATGCTCCTGGGTATCCAAGTACACACATCTCTATATCAAGTTTGAATGACTTGTGCATTAATTGAAAAAAATTCTTAATTCAAGTGAAAAGAATAGTTTGCCTTTGGAGCATAAGAAACATTTTGCTCAAAACTAACTAGAATTCATGTAATTTAATTTGTATCATTTCATTTTAGTGAATACGAAGATTGAATCAACTTTGGTATAAAACTAAAAATAATTGAAAGAATATTAATTGAGAGTAATCTTCCGCGGCCATTAGTGGCCTGTTCCTGGGCTTCCGCCAGAAGGCAGCTTATTCTTCAATACGCTTACATTTCTCCAACTGCTCTTGATGCCACCATTATTGATAAATGCGTTGCCTGTACCAGGGCTACCGCCAGACGGAAGCTTATTGTTCAACAACGTTATATTCTCAACGCCAGTCTTAACTCCACCATCATTGATAATTGCGTTGCCTGACCCAGGGCTTGGACCAGATGGCAGCTTGCTCTTTAATATTTCTATGCCCGAATTCTTAGGCTCAGCTGAAAACTTATTAGCCCACGCAGATTTAGTCTTGAGAATTCTCGATGCTTGTGTGCCTTCAACGTGAATAAATATTATTAAGATGGAAATAAAGAGAAAGAAGGCTATCTTCCTCATCCAACTACAACTTGAACTGCTCTCCATTGCAATTCTCCTTTATCGCCTAAAGAAGCTTTACACCTTTCCACGCAAATATAAATAAAGTTGCTAAATGTATGGGAAGGCAAATGTATGGGTTGAAGAAAAGAAATGGAGGGCAGTGCGTATATAAAGAGAAACGATTGACAAGGGTTAGAGAGCGGAGGCAGCCAAACAAGAAAATATAGTTTCACGTGGTCAAAGGTGAAAGGTGGTCAAGTCGCAGGTATGCCTGTAACGTTCTTGGAAGTTTCATGATATTAATTACTTGCGAGGCAAGTATATCGAATTCTTGGTTTGCAGCAGTCAAGATTTTATCACGTAAATTCCAGTCTTCGTTTCTGTCGACCTCGTTTGATGTTTGAGTGGGACTACATCTCTACAACGTACTTCATTCGCTCGAATATATAAAACATGGTCAAACGAGATAACTAGACAATTGTTAAATGACGACGTACAATAAAAGTAACTAGCAAACTAGCAATGGCACTTTAATGTGGAATGTGGAATGTGGAATAGGTAGGCAGTATTTATTTGAAAGAATATAATTTTATATATTTTAAATTTATTTGGTTAAATAAGAATATTATTGAAGAAAAATATAATATAGTAAAAATGATAATTAGTTCTATTTTAATTCATATCTTTAAAAGAATATTAATGTGCAATTTTTTAGGAGATTAGATAATTACAGTTACATATAACTAACTTATATATACTTATATATATAATATGTCAAGAGTCATCCATCTCGAGGCACCTATTTTATTTAAATCCTATTTGACACAAAACCGTAGAATTTCAATTAAAATAAGTAACTTGAGAAGGATGACTCTCGGCATATATATATATATATAAAAGCTAGTAGCAGTCGTTGTGCACCATGGAAGACATTTTTTTAAGAAATCTAGATGGTCAGAGGTAAGGAGCAAGCAACATAGTATTTTAAATTTAAATTATTTTCACTTTGAAAATATTTGGATGGTAATAATTGTATTTAAAATTTTAATTATATATATAAGTATTTTTAATATTTCTATTTTTGATAAAGTTAGTATCAAAGATGCAATAAGAAAAATGAAAATGGAAAGAAATTTCCGCATACAATTTTGAGAAGTGCAAAGTTAGGTTTCTTAACTATAGACTCCTCTCTCCTAGATATCATAATTTTATATATATCCATATATTTTCTAGACATTCTCTACTTATCAATGTTATATGTTATTTTCTTCATTCATCCATTTGAATATGTTATAAAAATAAACAGATAAATGTCAATGTTAATGAATACAATTCATTATGATGAAACAAATAAATAATTATAAAACTATAATAAGCTATTCATTTCATCCTTGACAATAAATCATTAAATGTTATCCTAGATAATCTACATTCCATATTATTTAGAGTACCTAATAGTGATAGATGTTTTTGATGCAATATAGATAATTTTATAGGAGCAATGTATTAAGGATACTTTAAATGTATCAGTTTATATAATAAGATGAATAAATTTGGTATTTCCTAAAACCCCATTGAATAGATAGCCAACTTGTGTATCATGTTTTCATGACATTTTTTTTGATTTATAAGTAAAACTAGGTTTTATGAGGACCTAAAACACAATAGTCAATACATAGATATAAAAGTTTAAATGTCCAAATAGAAATTTTATACTAGAAACATAATTCACTTTAACAAATCTGGCACCCAAATCCAACAACTAGTAAAAAACTAACTAAGGAGACAAACAAACAAAATATCAAAATGCCATAAAGTCACCTTGACCAACTCTCGGAGAGCTTTGGCAGCCTAAATCTCAGTGACCTTAGGCACTCCCACCATGATCTTGGAACCAACATCAATCTTCATCTTTTTAGTCTTTCGTGGGTCTTTCTTCTTGGGCCTTTGATGTCCTTAGCCTTATCTTCGCCAATGATATCATTTTTCAGCTCGATGCCTTCCTACTCCTAATTTAACAACTTCTGAACTAGGGAAGAAATCTTCATGTCACTATAATTTATAACCCTTTTGAATTCTATCAAGTGTCCATGAAAATCCTCCTCCTTTCTATTACGACTTCCTTTTTTAGGTCCTTGTGTAACTCATTAACCACTATCTTAATATTTTCATAACATTGACTACAAATTGTGTATGTAATTCCTATATAATGTGAGGGAATAACTAAAGCTAAGTGTCCCTCTTTTTATTTAACATATAACCTTTGTTTCTAGTGTAATGGCTTGTAGGATAACTTATTGGCATATGATGAAGATGCTTCTTTTGTTGGTCACAAATTATTGATTGTATGTTCTCAAATTGATCTTCGCCAGTGAGATCAATTTTCAGCTTGATGCCTTCCTACTCCTAATTTAACAACTTCTAAACTATGGAATGAATCTTCCTATCACTATCATTTACAACCCTTTTGAATTCTCTCAAGTGTCCATGAACATCCTCCTCCTTTCTATTTTGCACTTCCTTTTTAAGGTCCCTATGCAACTCATTAACCACCATCTTAAACATTGAATACAAATTATGTATGTAATTCCTATTTAATGTTAGGAAATAACTAAAGCTAAGTGGCCTTCCTTTTATTTAACATATAACCTTGGTTTCTAGTGCAATGGCTCATAGGAGAACTTATTGGCATATGATGAAGATGCTTCTTTTGTTGGTCACAAATTATTGATTGTATGCTCTCAAATTGTTGGCTACTACTTTATTAGATTCAAGTACCATCAAGTGTTCAACATTTGGAAATTTCTCCTAGACTCCTCCACATGTAGGAATCCCCTAATTTTAGTAGTGAAGTAATTTTTTTCATCAAAAAGCATATTTTGGTGTATTTCACTAATTTTTCTTAGAAAAGAATCTTCTCAATGAATATAATATTTTAGCAATGTTTTAATATTTAGATGACTATTTTCATTTCTCATAGTTTTCAATTGATCAAATTGAAAACCAAATCCTAAAGAGTGGTGTTAATTATTTTCTCAAAACATGAGAATATAAATTCAAACTTGTGCAAACACAATATTATTGCAAATATGATTCTAGCCTCAACCTTTCATGGTAATATATTGATCATAGTTTTCACCAGTTTTCCATACCACACCTTCAATCTTAGCCTTCATTTTTATTCTTTCAAGGCCACAATTTGAGAAAATAGGCTCCATTTTAAAAAACAAATCAAATTATTTAAAAGTTCTTAATTTCTTCCATAGAGATATTAGGTCTATTTTTGTGAAGCACAAATTTGTCTTAGAATGATTCATTTTGAGATTTCTTGGTTATCCAACTATGGGGGGGTTTATTTTTGTTCATTGTGGTGCTCTCTTATAGATACTTAGTGTGGATGATTCTAGTAAACATCCTTCTCCTTCTTATTCTAAAAACTATCCCTCCATGAAAAATAAGAAGATACATGAGACTTTCAATTTTTGTGGCAAGGTAAGATATTGAATCCCTAGGATTTGATAGAGATTAGTGAATTTAGAGGAGGCCATGCAAGAAAATCACATTTCACCACCTATATCTTCTTTCTCAAAGATACACAAAGGTCATGGTCTTTCCCCATAGACCTTTCCATCAACTTCTCTTTAGTGAAATATAGTGTTATTTGACATTCCATGTATCTTTGTGTACATTATGAGGAATTTCTACTAGTTCCATATTCTATAGACTACTAGTACCTATAGTTTTTACCAAAAATATTTTTTGAGTGGTTGAGCAATGTCGGTGGGTCATGCTATACATATTCGTGTGTCATCTATATCTCCAACTAATAATTTTTTTGCCTTTTTACTATTTTTTCAATGTTCAAACAACATTGTTTAGGGTACTAATGCAAAAAAAAATTATGTATTCTCAACTAACAACTATTTTTTTCTTTTGTTCCAATATGCTCATTGGTTTGATACTGTTACTAGGAGTCAATCATACATATTTTTCTAGATTATCATTCTAGTTTCAAATGAGGTCCTTCATTTAACACTAACAATTTTCATTCAATATGTATCCATATTTTTCTTATGTATTAGAAGTTATTTTTCCCTTCATATAGTTGCATCTCAATTTTAGAGAGGAGTGTTCTTCTCACATAAATTTTCTCATGTTTCTTTTCTTCATGAGGATTTCATTGTATATGGGTAACTAAACAAGCCTTTTGTTGTTTGGAGTCTTTAATGAATTTCATGCAATGATATTTTTATTTCCCTAAGTATCACTTCAGAAAAGGGTTTTGAGGATGCATAGTTGTTGCATTAAATAATGGTGCAAATGCTTAAGAATATTTTTAGAAAATAGGTTTAGAAAATTTGATGTAAAAATTTGAATCAATATTAAATAAAAAATATGCATGACAATAATTTGTAAGAAATTGAATGTAGTTTCTAAGGTACTAGTTGTTATTTGAAAAAAATAAAATATATTTAGTGAAAATATTAACATTCAATGTAGTAGTATGTAATTTTCAGAAGAAAAAAAGGACATGTGTCTTATCACCCCAACCAAAATCAATTGATAACATTTTTTTTTTATAACATTTTACATATAAAAAATAAACTCTGATTGAGGATGGACTGAGTTTTCGCTCTGCTAGGGTTTTCTTGCTTCATGCGAACTTGCAATTTTTTTTGCATACAACCTTCCGCTTGCACTCCCCTTCTGTCGACACTTGTCATACCGCATTTACTGCGGGAGCTTTAGGTTAGGATATAATGGCTCCAGCCAGAAGTGAACCAGTTGTTTCTGGTGTTCATGCTGCTGCTTCGGACTGCCATAGTGCCGCCACCGAACAAACACCCACGCAAGTTTGTTCTGAAGGTTTTCCACGAGGTAAGCCTGATATTGTTCTTCCTTTGCAAGAATTTGATGCCGCATGTGACTGGTTAGAAAAACATACCTTGATTGGGTATTTTGTTGGTAGGACCCCACCTAAAGCTATGCTCAGAGAATGGGTTAACAAAAGCTGGACCCCGCATGGCGTCTGCCTTGACGCTGTGCAAAACCTTACCAAAACTTTTTTTTTATTTCGCTTTGCTAACCCGTCGCAAGCTGACACAATTTTTACCAACGACCCTTGGTCTGTGCATTCCTCTCTGCTTGTATTTCAGAAATGGTCCCGAGATTTCTCTATCTCGGACGATAAAAAGCTTAGGATTCCTGTTTGGGTTGAATTCCCAAGTCTACCCTTGCCCTGTTGCCCTTTTATTGAGTCTATTTCCCAAGCCCTTGGCAAAGTTGTTACCAAGGAGCCAAAAAAAATTTTTAATGCTCGCCCTCAGCGGCGTGTTTGCATTGAAGTTGATCTTTCTAAAGATCTCAAGGATTCGGTGGAAATTCAGATTGGCGCTCAAACCTTCACACAGAAGGTGCTTTACTTGAACCTACCTAACACCTGTTATAGGTGTTAGTCTATGAAACAGAAGATTAGGGATTGCCCTTTTGCCACGCCTAGGGTCAAACCCCAGCCTAAAGCGACGCCTGTCAAGCAAGTCAAAGGAAAAAAAGAAGAATGGGTTACTGTTGGGTGCAAAGGCAAGCCTGCTTTGAATCCTTTGGCCCCCAAGCCATCCTATACGACCGTAACTGTGATTCCTCCTGCTTCCATCGAAGTATCAGTGCTTGCTAGCATGGAGATGCCAGTGGCTTCTATTGCGCCAGTTTCGGTTCTGTAGGTTTCAAACCTTGCTAGCTCGCAGGGGATTAAGGCAGCCGCCAGGACCTCATCCTTGGCTGGGGCTCGTTCTCCTCTTGCAATCTCTTCCATAGTACCACCAGCAATAAGGCGTTCTCGCAGTCCTCCCGGATGTGCGGAGATATCAGGGGTCAAACGGCAGGCTGTAAGTCCAGAGGATTTCCTGTCTGACTTCCACCCGGTTTCTACCTTTTTGCAGAATAGTTACTCCTCTCTCGAGGACGAGGATGATATGGAAGAATTTTCATGAACTTCCTCTCTTGGAATGTTCGAGGTCTTACAGACCTCCCCAAAAAATTCTATGTCCGGGATACCCGTCATAGACTTGGGAATTTAGATTTTCTTTGCTTGCAAGAAGTTAAGATTTTTGGTTTCATGCTTTCTGCTGCATGCCGAGTCATTGGGCAGGACAGCGTCATGTTTTCTTCTCAGCATAAAGCTAGCCAAGGTGGTGTAGTTACTCTCTTGTCACCTCGCCTTCATTCTGCTATTATTTCGCACGGTTCTGAACCCACACACCGTATTATTTGGCTTTTTCTTTCCATCAACAATCATTCTTTTGGAGTCATTAATGTTTATGCCTCCAATGATGCTATGGAAAGGGCGCAAATGTGGGTTTGGCTTGTTGACAACCTGCCACCTGCTACTTGGGTCATGTGTGGGGACTTCAATATGGTTGAAGTGGCCTTTAACAAAGATGGCATTCTACCTTTCTGTTGGACAGCTGGGGAAAGACAAGCCTGGTTTCACATGCATCATAAATTGAGCCTCTTTGATCCCAATACTAGCCGCCGTCATGATAATGGGGCTTGGCACACTTGGTCCAATTTTTGAGTCGGTCCTGATCACATATTGAAATGTCTTGATCGTGCTATGATCTCGGTGCAATCTTTATTTTTATTTTTTGAAGATCGTGATCTACCTGTCATTCCCCTGACAAATGTGACGTTGTCAGACCACTATCCCATTTATTTTGGCATTTCTTGGCAAACAACTATCCCCAAAGTGGTTAAGTCTCAATTCTTCCTCAACACGTCTGTGCTATTGCATGCCTCCACTATCTCCCACATACAACATGTCTGGAATTTGGAACCATGTCCACATTCCCATCGAGGTTGGATTCAATGGTGGAATGATGCCATTATGAGAATGGCTCATTTTTTGCGCATCTACGGGCGTCGGCTGGCAATTTTCAGAAAACGTTCTTATGAAGCCAACACCCTTGCCCTCAAAAAAGCCTCTGAAGCGCTCACCTTCAACCCTTTTGATGTGGATCTGCAACTTCAGCTTGCCAAGCTTTTCCATGAAAAGCAAATTGCTGATAACTATGCTGCTCGAGGAGCTCAAATCAAAGCCCATCTCCACTGGTTGGAGGTTGGCGACAAAGCCTCAAAGGAGTTCTTTCAGGCTCTACGAGCCTGTCATACCAATACTGGGATTAAAAAGATAAAATAGGGAACTGAGGTTCTTTCCAATCTACCAGACATCCTGCAAGCTTTTGTTCTTCACTATGAGAACGTTTTTGCTTCGCAGGGCCATTCGGTTGCTCAGGAGGAGACTCTCAGAAAGTGTATTTCTGTTACTCCAAACTGCCTCGCGGTTGAGCAACGCACTTTCTATGAGCAACTTCTTTCCCTCTGAGACCTTAAAGAGGCAGCTTACTCCATGGCGGATGACAAATCCCCTGGGTGTGATGGATTTCCCTGTGAATTTTACAAACATCTTTAGGAGCAAATTGGTCCTGATCTGCACAAAGTCTATCTTGAAGCATACCATTCTAAAAGCTTAGGAATGATCATAAATAAAGGCAATATTAAGTTCATACCTAAGGGTAAAAGCATAGATCCGTGTCACCGTTTGTGATACAAAAACCTGTTTTGGTCAAATCTCATTTCTCTATCAAAACTCAATTTTTAAAAAAAACTAAAAATACTCTTTTATAGATTTCAAATTTAATATCATCATTATATAAATTTTTGAGTGTTTTGATTAGTTATGATATGCTATAATCTAAAAATATTATAAGTCGATATTTCAACATTTCAGAAGATGCTCTCTCAAAAAATGAAAAAAAATAGTAAATCATATCAAAAAAATAAAAAAAATAAATTTATCACTAGAGGAGAGAATCCTCTTCATGAATATGTAATTTTTTTTCAAGAAGGTATAGCTTTGATAGGGAAGTTTTGATGGGAGGAAAAAACTGTTGGATTCTAACAAGGTCAAACTTGAGTACTTATAACAAAGAAAATATACATCAAAAATAATTATTTCTTTTTTTGTGCACTAGCTATACATGTCATCTATAAAATATTTTCAAATCATAACAAAAAAAGATGATTTGCACATACTTGTTTGACGGGAACTACATCCTATATTTTTTACAGTTAAAAAAGGGACTTCAAAATATTAAAAAAAAAATAAATTCTTAGTCAAAAAAATAATAAAAATTATAGGCATAAAATTCATACAATTCTACACATTTCATCAGTTTACATCATCTTCATATTTTAAACACAAATACCATTTTTTTTGTCATTAATGTTGAACTGTGACATTCTGATATCACTTTTCTTTATAAAAGGTGACACAGGTTTGTTCTTTTACCCCTAAAGCTGGCAATCCTAAGGACATCTGCAGCTAGAGGCCCATCACCCTCCTCAATGTGTCTTATAAGATCATTGCTAAGGCGCTCTCTCTCAAAATCTGCCATATGCTTCCTCTAATTGTGCGGCCTGAACAAACTGGCTTCATCAAATCCAGGTATATTCTTGACAACATCACTGCTATCTGGGAAGGTATGGAATGGGCTCGTAAGTCCAAGCAGCAGGCTATCTTTTTAAAGATAGATTTTGCTAAAGCCTATGATCATATTGAATGGCCTTTCATTTTGGCCATGCTTCAGGCTCTAGGTTTTGGTCCCAATTTCCTTCAGTCTGTGGAGATGCTCTTTGGTGATGCTAATGCTTGCATCACCATCAATAATTTGCAATCTGAAGCTTTTGGACTTTTTTGTTCCATCAGACAAGGTTGTCCGTTAGCTCCTGCGCTTTATGTCCTTGCTGCCGAAGGCTTTGGTTATTTACTTGCTCATTCTGTGTCTTCTGGGCTGGTCCGTGGCATTTCCTTGCTTGATTCTTCCTCCCACTTAGTTAATGGTCATTTTGCTGATGATTCTTTTCTCACTCTTCTTGAGGATGAAGAAAACATAAAAAATGTGCTAGATTGTCTTGGCACTTTTTGTCAAGCCTCTGGATATGCCATTCAATGGTATAAAACGCTCTGTTACCGACAATCTTTTTTGCCAGCTCCACCTTGGCTTAGCCAATTTCAATGGAAATGGGTTACTCATGGAGAAATTTTTCGCTTTCTTGGCATTCCCTTTGCTTTCCAGGCTTCCCCTGTGGAACTTTGGAATGCTGTGCTTACAAAGATTACCAAAAAGCTTGATTATTGGATCACTAAGCCCCTTTCTCTTGCTGGTAAATTCCAGATTTGTTCTAAGATTTTGGCTGCCACCCATGTGTTTTATTCTTCTTGTTGGGCTCCCTCCAAAGCTTCATACCTCAAATTAGAATGTTTGCTCAGAGATTTTCTTTGGGCCTCTGGTTCTAACCATCATGGTTTTCACAGAGTTTCTTGGGATTTCTGTTGTCTCTCGAGGGAATCTGGGGGTCTCGGCCTGCTTTCCACTCAGAAGCAGGGCCTTGCCCTCTGTGCTAAATGGATTATCAGAGCTATTTCTAGAGATGAAGCCTGGAAAATTCTTGTCAAACATTGCATCTCTTCAGGCTTCCCTACTAACAGACCGGCCTGGAAGGGAATTGGTTTTTAGACTCTTCTCACTATGCGAGAACCCGTGGTCATATAGGGCTCCTTCATTATAAAGAGCATCTGGAAAGCCTGGGAAGCTATTAAACCTTGGCTTCGTTGGGCTGGTAATGAGTTCCGCAATGGGCTGTCCTTAAATCAACATAACATTTGGTGATCTCCCCTGTTTGCCTTCTAGGGTATTCCTCTTGCCAAGACTCAAGGTGCCAGTGCTCTGCATTTCTATAAACGAGGCATTCACACTACTAAGGATATCTTTTCAAGAGTCACCATGAATTTCAGGTCTTGGGAGGATATGCAAGTTCAATACCGCCTTGTTCGTGCCGATCGTCACACTTATGAGCTTTTGTTGTCTTCCATCCCTATGCACTTACTTCATAAAGTGGGGATTCAGTCTGTTCGACCTTGGTGGTATGATTGGAAGTGGTTTCCTGCCACTCCATTTACCAATTATAAGCCCAATATGGGATATAGATGGCTTTCGCCCCACCTTCCAATGGTAGACACGCTTAATCAATGGTGGCATTTGCATTCTTGCTTTCTCAATGGAGAAAACGGTTCGACACCATTTGGAGTGCCATTACAAAACCTAAGATTGCTCACTTTGCTTGGTGCCTTGCTTTCCAAGGTCTTCCCCTGGGGCCTTGGCTCAAGCACATCGAGGTTCCTGACCCCAGATGCCCCTTTTGTGGCCAACCTGAGTCCTTTTTGCATATTTTTTGGTTTTGCAAACGTGCTCAAAATTATTGACACTAGATCCATGATTTTTTCAAGCCTTTCAGGCCCGAACCTTTTTCATGGCACATGATCCTTCTGGGTGATTCCCCCAGATTTCCTCAAAAGTTTTTCCAGATTTGGCATACCTTCAGGATGGAAATTTTTTTTTCTCTATGGAAAGATAGGAATGCAGTTTTATTCACTCATAGTTTTTTGGATGTTAACATTGCAATGTACACTAAGGCATGCATTTGTAACAATGTCATTATGCAGATACAGGAGCAAGCTAATAAAGTTGCACTGGAGGTTGCCCACTTACAAGAATTGTTAAACCACTGGGGCAATGCTCCTTGTACCATTGCCAGAGTGCCTTCGGAGGCCTTAGCTGATGCTTCCTCATCCCGCGGTCGCCGTTCCAGACGCCAGTCCTCTGGCCGCCATTCTCACATGTCGCGCTCCCAAGGTCCCCGCCATCACTCTCCCAGCGATGGTCATGCCGGTTGGAGGCATTCCTCCTCTTCCCCACCACGTGGTGGTGCTGGCTAGTCCCTGGCTCCCTGCCCTGAGCGAGCTTCTGGCTGGTCTCCGGCTCCTCCCCCTTGACGGGTGCACCCTGGCAAGTTTCCTCGGCTGGCCTTGGCAATTTCTCCTCCGCGGCAAGATAAGAAGGATGCAGAGACTGCAACTACCCCAGATCCTGCAGATGCTGCTGATGGCTGGACTGTTCCTAGTCCGCCCTACAATCCCACTAATGCGTGGAGATTTCCAGATAAAGATGATCCTCCTCCCTTTGCTGGCACTGCCTTGGCAGCATGAGGATTGTTATTATTTTTTTTGATGAATAGTTTATAGTTGCTGGCTTTGGTAATGTTGTTTGCTCCGGCTTTGGCCGATTGAACTCATTCGTGGGGTGATCCTGTATCCCTCGACCTTTTTTTGTGAATTGTAATCTTAGTAAATTTTATTAATTGAAAAGGACTATTCATCAAAAAAATAAACTCTAATTTTTATATAGTTTTTTTTCAAATAAATAATTATGTATGATTTTTAAGTACAACTATCTTATAATGTAGAAATTCATGCATCAAACCACCTTAATTCAATTTTTTTATAATATAGAAATATAAAACATAAAATATAAATATTATACAATTTTAAAATTATAAATATTAAACATAATTGAATCATTAACTAAACTCATTTAAAAAATATTATTATCCACAAAAATTAGAAAAAAATCAGACACGTTACTTAATAAAAACTAACACCGGTGACACAGCAAACAAACAAAAACTGGATAATAAAAACCAAATTCAAAGTTCTAACAAAGTTCATTCAAAAACTATGACCATCCATAGAACCTGAGACTTTTCAAGCATGTTACCTTGTAATAACACCCTTGCTAACACACCACATTTACACTCAGTTTATCTTTTTTGTTGCGAATTGAAAATCTGCAAACGGTTGATTCAATGAAGAAGATTAAAAGGTCACAAATATGCTAATCAACTCTTGACTAATTGGAAGAAAACTATTCTGATCAACCTGATCAATGACGAACACAAATATAACTATTCTGATCAACCCTTTCCGCTGAGTAAGAGATGGCAATTAAACTACGTAGTCAGCCAGCGATGTTTTGGTAATACTCATCTCGCTACTCAAATTGGCGACCACCTCTATTATTTTGACCACGTGCCCATCTTCATGATTTGTAATACTGAAATTCAACAGCCTGTCACATTTGACGTCCTTTCTTTCCCTGCCTTCACTCTTTATAAGCTTTCCTACATTCACATAATCTTATCATATCAGATCGCACTCCCCTCCAACTGAATACATTTATTCCCCTTTTCTCTTGAGCCAAAGCCCGGATTTATCACATCATTTATTCAGTCATTCCCAGAATGTGTTTCACCTCAAACCCTTCTTTCTCGATGATGAGGATGGCCTTCACTCTGTTGATCACCATTACAATCACATTTGATGTTAACAAGTTCCATCATAGGTTACCTACTTGGATGTTTTAATCCTAAGACCCTCTAATATGGGCGCACTAACATGAAAGCTCATCATTTACACAATTGCTTGAGGACAGTTCTGATTGAAATGATTGTGTAAACCAAAGTTTAGAAATGGCAAAAGAAAATAAATATCAGTAAACATTCAACCAATGTTAGTTTAAATAAAGAGTTAAATTTAGTAAATTACAATATTCATTATTAAACAAAGTAAGATTTTTTTTATAACTAAAATAGCATTCATTTCCTCAATGTTACTTTTCATATTTATAGTAATTCAACCCTTCACATGATTATTTCTAATGTTTTTATATGTTGGTCCTTATGAAATACATCATGCTAGGTTATAAGTCTAGTGTTATATAATGAATTTCTCATTTTGGAAGTTCTTTTAAATGTTACAATCTATTACTATTACTAAGGCTAAGGATGTGCTTCCTCTACACCAAGGCTTAATTTTAAAATTCATGATTTTTATTTGTATTTGTCTCATTTTAGTCCACCCCTAATTCTACTAGCCCCCATTTGAATGCTAGTTTTGATTGTTGAAATATATAGTGCTCCTTATCATAAGGATTCTTTCGCCTTTTCTATCGTCTCTCTACTTAAAAGATAAGTTACCCATGCCAATCCCCAATTCATTGTGAAAATAAAAATAACCTAAAGTCATTTTATGAAGGAGAAGATTATGGCTAGTCCTGAGTACCAAGAGGTAATTTATAATGAATCATAATCCTCTTAGTAAACATGATCACATTGGATCCTTCAAATTTCCCCTCTTAAAGTGTTTAATTAGCCCATGATTCCCCTATGGTGATACATAGCTACCATCCTTTGTCCCTTACTGTTCCCTTAGGTTTTTGGGCTATAGGAGGTTGTAGATGAAGTGACTAAATTGTGTATAGCTTACAATAGCAAAATTGAGACCATTCAATCTCTTCTATTTTAGCTAAATACTATAAGAAGTAAAACCAATAAAAAATAGGCATTGTCTAAGGTAGATGCCAAAGAGGATGATTAGTCTATTAATGTGGACAATAATAATATCTAGGATATTTCTAAAGACTTGATGGAGAGGCACTAGATGCAAAGTTCATTGCCTTGAGTCGTGAAGTTTCCTCTAAAAGGAAATAAAAGAAATTATTCTAGTATTTTCTACTATCTAGGGTAACCAAGATGATCTACAAAAAAAATTCATGAGATGTTGGTTTATAGATAAGGAATAGTATGCATGATAGAGGACTCTATGTAGATCCTTTAGGAGGAACTTAGACACCTTTCATGACAAGAGGAAAAGAGAGAAGATTGTTTCTTGTTCAACTCTAGAGTTGTGTACTATTATTCTCTTTTCACCTACTACTACTACTACTACTACTATTGGTGAAGATATAAATAGATTTTGTTTTCTTTAATAATTGAAAGAGATCTATTAGGAGTGAAAGTGTTTCAAACCCCCAACATTATAGACCATTTATTTGTGCCTATTAAGAGTTTTTTTTGGTAGGTTTGGTCTATCTATTTCTTGATTTGGTTCTATTGCTGGTCTTTTTGGTGGATTTTATCACTCATCATGAGACACTTTTAGTCCATTGGTTAGTTGTTTAATAAGGTTAGGGCCTTGATTGTCTTTATCTTATCAAAAATTTGATGTAAAATTTTAATATAGGCTTAATGAGAGATCTCATTAATTTAAATTAATTCAATGATAAGAAAATAACAAAGAATATATTTTTTGTACTTCATTCAAATATATATCTTAATGTTCATGAGTGTACTTTTATTTGTGATCTTTGAATTTCATACATATAGTTCTTATCAATTAAAAAATAAATGCTAATGCAATGCATCTACTTTTAAAAGTAATTTTAAGGTATTCTGTAATAATTTAATAGATGTTTTTTTATACATATTAAAAATTAATTATAAAATACTCTTCTGATAAAGAGCTCATATGGGGCTTCACCACTTAGTGATAAGGAAGTGGTGCTTTTGTTGTGTCTGTTTAGTGGTAAAATAGAAGCAATTTGAATAAGATTATAGGCCTCCATTTTATGGGGGTCAATAAACCATTCAATTGCAATGTGAAAGGGAAAGAGGAAATTTCCAAAAGAGAAAGGATGATAATACTAAATCTAGATTATATGGGACACACAATACAAGGAAATGTGCTCTTTGGTCCTTTGATAGGATAACGTGAATGTGAAATTGAACTAATTTCTTAAACAATGTAAATCTAGATGCTATATGAATATAATTTTCCCAATTAACATGCAGAACTTGGGCAAAGGTATGAAAGGAAATGAAATATGAAAGATTCACCTTGAAATGCATAGAGAAAGTTGTTTTTTTCTCTCCAAAACTCATAGATAAAATAATTATAATTAACTGTAATTAACTTTAATTGAGAAATATAAATGTAAATTAAATTCTTGCATGTAGTAGGTCTGAATAATACAAATATAAGAATCAATTACCTTCAAGAATGCATTTGTCTTTGATTTGTGATCATGTATGTAAGTGTAATAGCCTTGACTCAAAGAAAACATAAGGAAATCAAAGAAGCCAAAACCTCATGTGTGTGAATGTACGCAATATGTTATTGATGAATGATAAGATATTTTGAATGAATAAACATGATGGATCTTCTCCTTAGTGCCAAACTCTACTACCACCTTGAAGGAAAAAACTTGATGCAAGAAGGAGATGTTTATACTTGTATTCTTGAAGATTCTTTCTTGAAGAAGAATGCCTTGAATGCTTCCTTGCTTGAGAGAAGATAAATTGAGAATGAGATATGAAAATGAAGTCCACAAGCCTCATTTTATACTAGTTTTTGGGTGGAAAAACAACTCAGGTTGACTGGAGGAGTAAACAAATTAATTCATATACTTGGGAACTTTCAAGCCCAAATTCTATGATTAACATGAACTAGGTCAAGGGAGAACCCACAATAATAGGTTCCACTTTAGTGGGACAAACAAAAATGAAAAAAAATTGCAAAATGGGAAATTGAGTTTACCATATGTTTGCTGTGAACATATTTCGTATGCTTGCGTGAACATATGTAATAAATATGTTCATGCGAACATCAAATTTCAACATTTTAAAAATTTCTTTCTTACCCCTTTTTTGGGTCGTATGTTTGTATGAACATATGTTCATAGCGAACATACGTAATATGTTCGTAGTGAACATACAAAATTACATTTTTTTGGGCCCTTTTTTCTTTTAATTTTTTTCTGCTCTTTTGACACCCGTAATTCTAGATAAATGATCTCCTACTATAAAATAAAAAATGCCAAAATGTGCTGCTCGGAGCAAGCTTTCTAACGACTATAATTGTAATACATATTTTAATCATTAAGGCTTTCAAATATGAGTTTAACTCATCATAGGTTCATTACCAATTGAACATCAACCGATTTTGACACCTCAGGAAAATTAGTAAATTAGGTCAATTTTTTTTTAAAAATATGTAGGAACTAGCTTATTGAGATACCTTTCTATTAAAAAAAAAAAAGGTTTCTGATAAATTGACTTCAAATTATCTATGTCAAATGGAACGTATGTTTGAATTACGATTCGTGTCACTTCAAAACTTCATAAACTATACAATATTCAACCAAAATGAATCAAACCAAATGCATCCTCTGGATATTGATGTTATGAATCTAATGCCGAAAGAATTACTTCATTATCATTTTTAAGAAAAAAGTTATGTGTGTCAAACGGACTATCACTCTTTTAAAATATTGAATTTTATTATGTACCACTTTTCGAAGGAGATGAAAAAATTGACATAAATAATTTATTTTTTTAGATTAAAAAATATGGTTACAAAGTAGGAACAGAGTACTCAAAATCATTAGTTTATGTCATCTTGAAATTATTTATAGTTTTCGAGGTATAGTCACTTGAACGTGACATTTGTTGCAAAAATATTGATTTCAGTGTAAAAATTGGTCAAAAAGTGGAACCCATTATTGTGTGATCACCCTCAACTTGGGTTGACCTAGTCTTAGACTAGGTCAACCTAGTCTAGGTTGGCCTAGTCCAAGTCAAGCTAGTCGAGGTCAACCTAGTCCTAGTCGACAAGTCAAAAAGGCCACATAGAACTCCAGAATGTGGTGTACATTAAACTAGAAGATTACAGATAGAATGAGAGCTATGGTTAAAAGGGTATCAAGACAATACTTAGAAGACCATATCAGAAAGAAAGAGATGATGAAGGAGCATGAAATGGAAGAGGAGAGGAGAAAATGAAACGACACTAAGGAGTGCTAAAAGTTCTTAAAATTAAGTGTGTCCATTGTAAGATGACACTATGTCAATCAAGCTTTAAACTAAAAGGTAATTGTGATTGTAATTTTTTACCTTGTCTGATCTATCATCATCATAGGTTTGAGTTTTAACTTTGTTATATGGGGATAAGGTTCCCTATTTGTGACCTTCCCATTTCATGACTCTAGGTCAATTTAAGTGTTTTGTGTGGTTTCATGTCATGCCAAAATCATTGATCACAATAAAAAATCTAACATTATAAAATACAAAAAAAAGTAAATATTAAAGATTTCATATGAAAAAATAGTACCTCAATACTTGAATGTGCATTTCATTTGTTGTAATACTTCATCATAGATTTATAAGCTTTATATCATTTTCAATTGATCATACTATTGATCTTTTACCTTCAAGATGTCTTCAATTTTCCATTCCTACAACTCACACCCAAAATAGTTGATTTTTAAAAATTTCTAATCAAAAATTTCAAATTCATAGTTCATTGAAATAGTCTTAAATTTTCAATATATGTAAAAGTATTGAATGAATTCCTTCTTGAAAAATGAAAAAAATTAGAGATGCAAAAACAAAACTAGATGAAATTTGAAATTCTAATAAAATTCGTGTAAAAATATTGTTACCAAGAATCTAAAATTTTAGACACTATTTAATAAGCATAAGTTTTACTACTAGAAAATAAATACAAAATTCATAAGACCAAATTCACAACTCTAGAAAAATGCATTCCAAGAACTATTATCATCAATATAACCTAATCTTTAAAAAAAAAATTCAACTCTTGGTAATTTAGCACACTTATGGGTATGTGCAGGATCATGGTCAACCAAACTATGGCCTTAAGTGGCAATAAAAAATTAGAAAATCAGTGTTATGTCAACTTGACATATAATTTTCTACTTGTTATTAAATTTATATAAAAAATTTGAGAGAAAAGAATCTCTAGCAAATTGAATCTAGTTTCTAAACTACTAGGACTTATCTTTAAAAAATAAAAATTGATTGGTCAAAATTTTGAATTTTAATGCAATATTACAAAAATTTTAGAACAAAAATAAGAAGTAGACATATCTCTAACCACCTTAATCAAAATCAAATGATAATATCTTTTAATAATATTCTAGATATAAGTAGTAGACTAACGCTTGGATGTGACACATATTTTTGGGTATTTTTATTCTAAATAAATAATAAATAAATAATTTATGACTTTAGTATTTTTGGAATAAAAAACTCTCGTGTCTAACCACCTTAACTAATTCAAAACTTTGCAAAATTCAAATTTTCATTTTTTTTTCCTTTTAGTTGAAGAAACATAGAATTTGATGCATCTTTTGGATTTAAAAAATGTTGTACCATTTGAAAGTTATAGTTGTTTTTCAAGTAGTCTGACAATCAACACTTTATACGTAACTCCATTAGAAAATAAGTAATAATTACTTACTAAATTCATAATTTGACAAACCTTACATTTATGGAAAGATAAGAACATTCTTAAGAAATCTTTTTCATTTCATCAAATTTTGGTGAAAAAAAAGTCATTAGCTACATGTTTTAAGTAAAAATCATATAAAAACAAGCCAAAAGCACATTTTTAGGATGCTTTTAAAGTTGACCATATAGGTTTGGTATCAAAAAATATAGTAGGCCTTATAAAAATATTAATTTTTTTCATTTAGTATCAGGGTGGGTGGGAAAAATGTTGGAATAGATTTTGAAATGGTTTGAGATATTTCAGAACTATAGATTTTTTTAGATCACCACTTTTTGGTAGACCATGATCCTGCACATACCCTCATGTTTAAATTTTAAATTTTTTTTTTTTTCTTCCGAATTGAACATCTCTAGATTGTTAATTGAATGAAGAATATTAAAAGATCATGGTGTAATTATGTCAATAAACTCTTGACTAATGGGGAAAATATTATTCCTATCAACCACTTTACTATAGAGTTTGAGACAAGTTGAGTAAGAGAGATTAATAAGATCCATTTTTGTTAATGCATCAAAACCCATCACATACAAACACTATTACTATTTATATACCCTAAGATTTTTTAAACACATTAAATAATAAGTACTACTATTGCTAGTGCACTAAATATACACAAACATAGACCAAACTAAATTCAAAACCTCACCAAAACTCAATAAAGGGTAAAAGCATAGATCCATGTCACCATTTACAATACCAAAACTTGTTTTGGTAAAATCTCATTTCTCTATCAAAACTTTTTTTTTTTTTTCAAAAAATATGAATACCCTTTTATAGATCTCAGATTCAATATCATCATTATATAAAATTTTGAGTGTTTTGATTAGTTATAATATGTTATAATCTCAAAATATTATAAGTCAATATTTCAACATTTTAGAAGATGCTCCCTCAAAAAAGGAAAAAAATAGTGAATCATATCAAAAAAATTAAAAAATCATATTTATCTCTAGAGAGAGATTTCTCTTCATGAATATGTAATTTTTTTTCAAGAAGGTATAGATTTGATAGGGAAGTTTTGATAGGAGGAAAAAACTATTGGATTCTGATAAGGTCAAACTTGAGTACTTAGAACAAAGAAAATATACAACAAAAATACTTATTTCTTTTTTTATTACCTAGCAATACATGTCATCTATAATATATTTTCAAATCAAAACAAAAAAGATGATTTTCATAGACTTGTTTGATGAGATCTACACCCTATATCTTTTACTATTAAAAAAGGGATGTCAAAATAAAATAAAATGAATAAATTCTTACTAAATTTTTTTATAAAAATTATAGACATAAAATTCATCCAATTCTACACATTCCATTAGTTTACATCATCTTCATATTCTAAACACAAATACCATTTTTTTGTCATTAATGTTGAATTGTCACATTCTGATATTTTGTTTCTTTATCAAAGGTGACACAGGTTTGTGCTTTTACCCTAAAAATGCATTATACTCTATAATAACCCAATGGTTTCCAAGCACCAATTTACTAAAGGAAGCTCTTTTATGGATTTGATTGTGTGTGTTTTTCTTACTAACACATTGATATACAAAAAGTACCCCAAACCAAAATCAAAACCTTAGAAAAATGCATTTAGAAATTAGTATTATCTACATTTAATGTAATATTTTCCAAATGTGCAACTCAAAAAGCACCATTTTTTCTAGTACACCAAACAAGCACAAACTCAATCAAATGAAATTGAAATCCTAACAAAGTACATATAACAATTATTATTATCTACATATTATAATATTTTCTAAACTTGTTACTTGATGAACATCACTCATATTTATAAACCAAACAAACATAAACTAAACTAAACCAAATTTAAAACCTAATAAAAACTCATTCAAAAGATATTATTAGATAAATCAAGATAGGATTCAAACCTTAACAAAAATATAGTTCATCAATTTCGAAGGAGAGAAAATGGGAATTAACCTCCACTAGAACCTACTCATTAAGATCCTTAAGCAAATCAAGGAACAAAGCACACTTTAGAGGCCTAGAAGAAGACATGTCACATAGGACCACATCCTCCTTAGAAACTAACTAGAGGTTGTCCTCTCATTTCTTCCTTTTCATCTTGTGTTATTTAAACTCAACCTAGATGGAGATGATGGACATATTTGTATTCTCTTGTATTTCTTTATTATAGGATGTCAGTGCTAGAAATTGATTACTAAATGAAGACTGGCCTTCTTTCATATCACCCAAGGCATTCATAATCATCATTTCCCCCTCCTCTGAGGGAATCTTGAGCTCTATTGTATGGTCCTCAATGATCTCCTAGTCATTCAAACATTGGCCAAAATCATCCATGGTTAGGTCCAAATACAATCACATTCTTTTCCAAAGTCAAGTCCCCCTCTTTCCTTTTTGTCTATATAATAGCTTCGAGTTTGTTTAACTTTCACCTAGAAATTTGTAATTGGTTGAGGATCTACTTAGTTAAAATATTTTACCTATTTAGATAGACACACAACTCATCCAACTTCCTTGCAAAAGCATTCATGTCATGACCACTAGGGACTTTACTGAGAGAGAGGAATCTAGGAATCAAAAGGTAATTTGAGTAACTAAGTTAGATTTTAGGCAAGGGTGGGATAATTGAATGTGATAGGGAGTTAGCAGTAGAATTATTTCAGGTCCACCATGATGGATCAAAGGGATATCAAACCCTCCAAGATTTCCATTGGATCCTCAATGAGATGATAAAAATAGACATTGTTATTCTTTGTTTTATAGGTTAGGTTAATGAGTGTGGAACCTTTGGTAGGGGAAGCAACTTGGGTCTTTAAATTGGACTTGATCTAGTAAAATTTGGAGTGTCAAATTTAAGGGATAAAGTAGGGGATGAACTTGGATAAGGGATGAGGCTTACATAAAACTTATATAGCTTTATGATGAGGCTCTTATGTAACATAACTCCCCCTTCACTTTCATCTTTAGCACATAGTGCGTGAGAGATGAAAAATCTACAATGGATAACAAAACTTAGCATCCCTATGGAAATGATTGTGAATAGGGAGCCAATGAGAGTGGGACCATTTATACCCACCTTCAAGATTCATAAATTTGATGAAAACCATTGCTATGGTCTTCCATTCATTAGAATTGTTTTCCCTATTGAAACAATTTTGAATTTTTTCACCTTCTCACCAGGATCAAGGAAATGATGGAAATCATTTGTATAACATGCCTTTGAATCTCTTAGAATTTTGAATCCCTCAATGTTGAGTAATGTAACTATAGTAATAGTATTTTCTAAGAGAACAAACTCCACATTTCCAATAAAGGCTTTTGCCTAATCCAAGAATGTGACGAATGTCTATGAAAGCCTAAGGGAAGGGGACTAACCCTCTAGAAAGACCAAAAAGGATGGGATGAATAATAAGTAGCTAGAGAATCAAAAGAGAGAGAGTATTTAGAAGAGTACTTAAAGATTTTTGACATCCCACCAAAATATGAAGGATTGAGAACCCAAAAGATAGGCTTTGATGGGTGTATTTTCTATCCCAACTCATAATGAATCTAGGTGTTTGAGCCATCATTTTCCAAGTTGGAAAAATCTTAAGCAGCCTTCACATAAGTCACCACAAAAAGAGAATGTGGGTCTTACCAAATAATTATATTGGTCATAAATTGACCCTCTACCACCAACTTGTCAATGACATGGTTGCCTATACGTAAAATATACTGGCACCACAAAGATTCTAGCATGGCGAGAATGGAAAAATCGTATTAGTTACATGAGACATATTGCTACCTAATCTAAATGTCATATCTGTTTGTTGATGAAGAGCATTTGAGAATTACTCATAATTATAGCACCTAGAGGAAATGCTGAAGTTTTGAAAAAGGAAGTTACAATAGACATTTGATTAGGTAGACTTTGATAAAGCAAAGTAATTGTTTATGTCAAGAAATCTAAGCCAAGCCGAGCAAAAGAGTAAAATACTAAGGAGTTATGAGTAATGCTAGTGTCAATCAAGCCATAGTTAGTGCCAAGTTAATCTATTGTTGACTAAGCATTAACATTGACCAAGCAAGTTAGTTGATGCTGACCTAGAAAGCTTTTCAATGACCAAGTATTTTAATATTGATTTCATATCAAAATTCTGTAATTTTTTAGAAACAATAGTCCACCAAGATAATTGGGGGAGGGGGGGTGAATCAGTTATCCAACAATTAAAACATTTATCTTCTTTAAATAAACTTAACCATTCAACCAAAGTAAACATCAACTAGAATAAAATACACGTAGACAATTACATTAGATATGTTGACTAGGGAAACCATTGATCAAAGGGAAAACCCTAGTGGGAATGATGTCCACAAGATGATGTACTAATATAAATATTCCTTGTTAGAGGATGGACCTTGTTGGGAGTTTATTAAAAAATTTAGTACAATGAGTCCCTATTTGGAGACTCTTAACCCCTATTAGGAGTTGTGGTATAATGTATGTAAGAAAATCCCACTGCCCAAACATGCAATTTCAACTACAAGAAGAGCTCACTGCTCAAACAAGTAATTTATTGTTATCTTCTTCTTTCCTCTATCCTTTCAGCTGGATCAATCACTACTAGACCTTCTAGATTAGGTCACAAACCTCGGATCCAAATACCAAACCTTGGATCACTCAACAAAACCTTAGCAATGAAGTTTCCTTCACTTCCACACTATTCTACTCAACTTCGCATTATGCACTTTCTACTACTTATCCAACATTCATAATTCATATTCATCCATACAATGATAAAGGAAAATTTATAAGTTCCTTTATATTGAGTCCATAAAAAAATTCCCTGAGTTAGATGTTAGACCTTCTCAATTAATTATTATAGGACCACATTAAGAACATGTTACACTTAGCGATAACACAAATCTCCCACATTGCAACTTGAATAACTTTCCATACACACAATATTATGATGATTGAGCTTAGCCATGTCATCCTCAACATGTTTTCTTCATGTCCTCAATCTTGATCCTCAAGATATCAACTCTGCTAAGAGATATAAGAAGTTTACCAAAACATGCCTTTGTAAACTCTATCTCAGAACAGAGTTAACCAAAACTTACATAACTTCTTCTAGACTTGTCCTTTCTACTTCTAATGTTAAATGCATATACCAGATACTTAGAGGTATCTCCCATAACCTTGGGTGATTATCATGCTCAACTATTTGTCTATATCAACTTAACCTTTCCATTATTCTTTTGTCAGATACCATAAAAAACTGCTATGTAAACATCAAACATGCTATGTTGACATCAATGACAAACTCAATCATTAATGTAACATGCTTCCAAAAAATCTTCCAACATTGTCTTGAAAATATTCCAACAATCTCCCCCTTTGGCATTGATGACAACATAGATGCAAAACATCTAGTTCCAAGAATACCAACAAAAGACTATCCATCTTTAGGTTCTCTTCATCAATCATACTCCCCCATTGGTATACGTCAATGTTCTCTATACCAAAATGTTATTCCTCATACTGTGCTTATCTCAAACATCTTCCTCAACATACTACCAAACTTCTTCCCTTAGTATAATGTTTTTCATGCCAAACTTCTACCCTATTGACATCAATGTCAAAGGTTTCAACAACCAACATCTCTGCATCAAACTCTGCAACAACTTACTAGCTCGAGTGTCAAGAGACACTATTCAAAACAACATTAAAAAGAGTCCTAGATGAATTTTTCCATCATAGATACTCCCCCATACAAGAAGCATCAACATCTAGTCTAGACAAACGATGGTTTTCTGTTACCCTAGACTGATGCACTTTTGCATCTTCTACTCTGATGTATGAAGGTGCATAACCCCAAGCATACCTTGAAAATACTCAAAAGTCTCTTTGGGAAGAGGCTCAATGAATATATTTTCAATCTACTCTTTAGTGCTCACATAATCCAATCTGATTTCCTTTCCTGCAACTTTTTCTCTCAACATATGATACTTAATAGAAATGTGCTTAGTTCTTGAATTCAATACTAGATTCTTAGACATATTTACCATGCTTGTGTTGTCACAATGTGTAATAATAGGTTCATTGATTTCTATCCTTATATTCTTCAGCATCTGCTTCATCCAAATAACTTGATTGAAATTACAACATACTCTACTTCTGCTTTACTTTGAGATTTACAATCTACTTCTTGCTTAACCAAGAAACCAATCTTCCTCCAAGAAAGAAAGCTCCTCCACTAGTTCTCTTTCTATCATCCATACTACATGCCAAATCTACATCAGTATAAGCATTAAAATCATTAGATCTCTCATACCATAATCCAAACTTAGATGTTCCCTTCAGATATCTAAATACCATTTTCACTACTTCATAATGTGCTTCTCTAGGATCAACCTAGAATCTTTTAGCAATTCCAACTACATTTTCTATATCCGGCCTTGTGTGAGTCAGATATTGTAATCCTCTAATCATATATTTGTACTTCTTTTGTTCAACAGTAGATGTCTCATCCTTAGTAGATAACTTGTGTCCAGTTACCATAGGTGTTCCAATAGGTTTGCATGTTTCCAAGCCAAACCTTTTCAGTAAATCCTTCAAGTACTTAGTCTGAGAAATAAAGATTCCTTATTTATTTTTTACAATCCATAATCCTAGAAAACATTTCATCTCTCCTATCATACTCATTTCAAATTCTTTCTTCATCTCTTGTACAAAATTTGTACTTTTTTCATCTTTAACTCCAAATATAATGTCATCAAAAAATATTACCAAAATCATTAAACCATCATCAATTTCTTTCCAATATAGATTACTATCTTACATACCTTTGTTATATCTGAGCTTTGTCAAATGCCTGTCCAACCTCACATACCAGGTTCTAAGTGCTTTCTTCAATCCATACAATACTTTCTATAGTTTGCATACTATGTCCTTGTCATATTTCAAAGGACATCCTTTAGGATGCTCAATGCATACCTCTTCTCCAAGTTCTCCATTTAGGAATGTTGACTTGACATCCATTTGATATACTTTGAATTTCATCTGTGCTTCATAGGCTAAGAATAATGTTACTGCTTCTATTCTAGCCATTGCGACATAGGTCATCTCATAATTTATTCCTTCTTGTTGTGAGTAACCTTTAAATAATAGTCTTGCTTTATTTCTTACAACTTCTCCTTACTCATTCATCTTGTTCCTAAATACCCATTTGGTTCCTATCACATTCTTATTTGCTGGTCTAGCAACCAATTCCCATGTTCCATTCTTTTCTATATGATCCAATTCCTCTTTCATAGCTTGCTTCTAGTAATCATCTTTGCACGCTTCATCAAAATTCTTAGGCTCAACTTGAGATATCAAGTGTAGTTCTTCATTTACACTAATTGTTGTCATCACACCTTTGTCTTTTCTTTCAGTGATCTATATGGATGGGTAATTCTTTATCATGTTCTTTCCTAAAGTAGGAGTTGTTATCTCAACTCTTGGCTCTACTGGATGTTCCAAGCTTTGTTCCTACCTTGGCTCTCCTTCATTTTGCAAATCATTGTTAGTCTCAAGAAATATCTCATCATTCCTTGGCTTAGTAACAACATCATCATCTGAATTATAATCAACTATTCTCTCTTGTATTCTAAACTTCTCATCAATTCTCACATTTGCACTTTCCATAATAGTCTTAGTTCTTTGATTATAACATCTATAAGCCTTTTTTCTTGATGAATGACCAAGAAAAATACCTTCATCACTTCTCTCATCAAGCTTACCAATGTCATCATCTCTCCTTGGAAGTGAATTCTCCTCCTCTATCTAATCTTAAACATTTAATCTTCATACCAGATTCATTCTCAACTCTATTCTTGAATATCTTAAACTTGTCAAATGCATCAGATTTCTCTTTAAGAAATGCAACCCACATCATTCTAGAAAAATCATCAACTAGAATAATAAAATACTTTTCACCATAGAATCCTCTAGTCTTTGTAGGACTACTGTGATCTATGTGTACAATCTCCAACTTTTTTGTAGTAGTAAACTTCTTGTTGGTTTTGTTATGCTTTGCCAAAACACACTCCTTGCAAATTGTGTTAGTAGGCTTTACAATATTCATCAAATCTCTAATAGCAAACATTTTACTTGTCCTCACAATACTATCAAAGTTTATATGATAGAATCTCTTATGCCATAACCACATGTCATCTATCTTTACAACCAAACATGTCATTTTAGTAGGATTCAACTAAAATACATTACCTCTAGTTCTGGTTCCTATTCTAATTACTTTTCCATCTTTATCTTTGATCATGCATGTCTTTTTAGTGAACTGCAACTGATAAGCCTTGTCTACTAGTTGTCAAACACTCAAAAGATTGTGCTTTAAACCATCCACGGAGTATACATTCTCAGTATTAGTTTTACCATCAAGAGTTATAGATCCAATACCTTTTACTTGGCATGCTGCATTATTTCCAACTCTAACAAATTCCAATTCCTCCATCCCAAATTTTGAAGTCAACAAACTTGTTCATGTCACCAGTCATATGATGTGAACAACCACTTTCAATTATCCAATTAGATTTCTTCTCAACCTGTGATACTAGAGCTACCTTCTTTGGAATTTCTTCTCTAATTGCCATAAATCCAATTTCATCATCGCTAGCACATCATCAGAATCATAATCTTCATTTACATACAAACAATCTCTATCTTTTCTAGGCTTATGATTTTCCTTATACTTTTTCTCCCTTTTAGGACACTTAGATGCATAATGACCATATTCATCACAAGTCTAGCATTTAAATATTTTCTTACCTCCTTTTTCTCTTCTTACTAAAAGAGCTACCACTTCATCAATCTTTCTGTCTTCTTTGGATCTACTGCTACTAGAAAAATCTCCTCTAGCACTCATGCTCCTTGATAAGTTAGGTCATATATTCAAGGCACTAAAAGTTGTCTCTATTCTGGTCAACTCTCTGGACTGTCTAAGTTCATTCTCAACTGCTTCAAGTCTTCCAAGCAATATCTCCTTTGTGAAATATTTGGTACATGATATCAAAAATTGTATCATCTAAATTGTTGATTCAAATGGTGGTGTAAGAGTCTTCAATATCTTCCCTATAACCTCATCATCTTCTTTGGTTCCTCCTTAAGCTTCAATACCTACAGTAATTTCTGATATCCTACCTATATATGTTCTTACAGATTCATCTTCCATCATCTTAGCATCTTGAAATGCACAAATTCAACTTTGTAGTCTCAACTTCTTAGAATGTTGATCACCTTCAAAACTATTTTCCAAAGGTTTCTAAATCAAATGTGCAGTAGAAAGTGATTTTACCTGATTGTACTCAATTTTAGGAAGTGTAGACAATTGTGCTTCTCTAGCTCTCATGACACACATGAAAAGATCTCTTTATGTTTTGGTGCAAATTTCCAAATCCTTTTCTTCAATGATCATCTTCACTAATTTTGTCAAGATCCAATATCCCAGACTCATAGACAAAAAATGTGTCTTCATATTTTCCTTCCAACTATCATAATTTGTTCCATCAAACTTCAAACTATCTTTCTTGAACATGTTTACCATGGATCTCGCAAAGTTGTTAAACTTTTTCTTCAAGGATCTGATGCTTTGGTACCAATTTTTAGAAACAATAGTTCACCAAGATAACTGGGGAGGGGGGGGTGTTATCCAACAATTAAAACATTTATCTTCTTTAAAAAAACTTAACCATTCAACCAAAGTAAACACCAACCATAATAAACTACACATAGAAAATTACACTAGATATGTTGACTAGGGAAACCCTTGATCAGAGGGAAAACCCCATTGGGAATTATGCCCACAAGATGATGTACTAATATAAATCTTCCTTGTTAGAGGATGGACCCTGTTAGGAGTCTATTACAACATTTAGTACATTGAGTCCCTATTAGGAGACTTTGAATCCCTGTTAGGAGATTTTGACCCTATTAGGAGTTGTTCCAACCCTATTAGGAGTTGTGCCAACCTTGTTAGGAGTTGTGGTATAATGTATGCAATAAAAGCGCACTACCGAAACATGCAATTTCAACTAGAAGAAGAGTTCACCACTCAAACAAGTAATCTACTATTATCTTCTTCTTTACTCTGCTCTTTCCTTTGTCCTATTAACTAGACCAATCACTGTCACACCTTGTAGACTAGGTCACAAACCTCAAATCCAAATACCAAACCTCGGATCACTCAACAAAACCTCGACAATGAAGTTTCTTTCACTTCTGCACTATTCTGCTCAACTTTACATTCCACACTTTTTGCTACTTATCCATCATTCACAATTCACATTCATCCATACCATGATGAAGGAAAATGTCCTTCCTTTATATTGAGTCTATAAAACAATTCCTTGAGTCAGCTTTTAGAACTTCTCAATTAATTATTATAGGAGCACATTGAGAACATGTTACACTTAGGAATAACACAAATCTTCCACCTTGCAACTTGAATAACTTTCCATACACACAATATTATGATGAGTGAGCTTAACCATATCATCCTAAACATGTCTTCTTCATGTTATCAACCTTAATCCTCAAGATATCAAATCTGCTAGAGATATACCAAGTTTACCAAAACATAACTCTGTAAACTCTATCTCAGAACAGACATCACATAAACTTATCCTTTCTACTTCCAATGTTAATTGCATATAGCAGATACTTAGAAGTATCTCCCATAACCTCGAGTGATTATCATGCTCAAATAGCCATCTGTACCAACTTAATCTTTCCATTGTTCTTCTGTCAGATACCACAAAAAATTGCTATGTAAACATCGAACATGCTATGTTGACATCAATGAAAAACTCAATCATGAATGTAACATGCTTCCAACCAATCTTCCAACACTCTATCAAAAATCTTCCAACATTATTTTTGAGTGATAGTAAAAGATCATATTCAAAGAAATCATAGGAGTAAGCTGACTTAGTTGATTTCTTGGGAGATGTAAAATGTGTTGAAGGTAAGATTGATGAGTTGGATCATTAAATTCAAGGTGATGATTAGGTAAAGACCTAACTGAATGATTCTAAAGAATTTTCTAGAGGATAATCAAGAAAATGTATAGATAAATTGAATTTTTTTGAATCTAATCGTAAACCCTAAGGTCTACGATAGATGTAGAAAATGGTAAAGCACATATTGCCTATTTAAGATCATAGAGAACTGAACATTTGGTGCCCAACCTAGTCTAAACCCAACCAAAGTGTGTGCAAGTTTTTATGTAAAGGAAGTTATACAAGGAAAGGTTGATCGAAAACAAACAAGTTAGTGGATGTGAAGCTAAAAGAGAAAATATTGCAATGATATTGTTGTTGATAAATAAATTTGAGTAGAAGACTTAAGTGTTAATGAGAAGAGTGGACTAATTGCTTGAAGGGTGTCCAAGAAGATCAAGATTAGAGGTGACATTGAAAGGCTTATTAGTGAACCAACACAAGGATTGAATAGAGAAATAAACCAGAAAAAGTGAGTTGTAATCAGACAGATCAAAACCTACTATTTTCTTTCTTATCATTGTAAATAGTTTGTATTAAAATATTTTTAACAAAGGTTAACTTAACAGTCATTTGAAGACTTAACAGTTTGTGTATGTCCTATAACTAGGTGACATTCTAAATGGAATGACCAAAGTCCTCTTACAAGGCCACTCCTAATAGGGTGATTAAATCCTCTAACCAAGTCACATTTAATAGTGTGTATTTTAACCTTTAATAAGGTTGGATCCTAACAGAGCTCACTTTGAAAGAATGAAAAAGAGTGACATTAATGGTGCAAAGGAGGGTGGGTGGTATGAGAGTGGGCTTTGCAACGTGCAAACCCTCATTAAAGCTCCCACACTCAAATGATGACTTAAGCCTCGCCTAGGGAAAGGTGAAGTAGGTACATTAAATCTCCTCTACCGATAAGGAATTTGCATTCATTATCGTCTTCATCCATTGGGAAACTACCCTCATAGGTGAAACCACCTTCTTAACCTTCAGTCACTAAAGATGAAATGCAGGAACATCAAGTGGGAAGGGGAGGAGAAAGGATGTGAGGAGGCCTTACAAGGAATGCTTGTCATCAACAATGATGCTAGATTCCCCAAAGAAACCATGCCTAACTCCAAACATGTCAGAGGAGATGGAAGTAAGGACATTTCTTCTCCTTGTTATATCATTAAACCTAATTCTCTAATGATCCAGGAAATTGACAAGGAAGTGAATAGATTGAGAAATACTATGATTATTTTTTATGCTATGAATACCAGTAATATTCCATCTAGGAATTATCTAAATGATTGGTTTCATCGAGTCTATCGTAATAAATTGGGGATACATTTTTCATTTAGTCACATGATTCAAAAAAGTTCTATTTATTGTTATTTTAGTAACCCTAATACGCAAAGAACTATTGTTGAGAAACAATTTTGAAAAGTGGGAAATGTCAAATTCAAAGCTCTCCCTTGATCATTGGACTCTATTAATGATGAAATCCTTTCATTAGCTAGCTCTAAATGGATTACTGTGAGCAATCTTCCACCTTATGTATCAAACCTTGTCCCACAAATTCTTGAGCCTTTTGGGAATGTGTTAGAAATGGGCAAGTCTAACACCCTAATCCCCAATTATGACATTCATATTTTATTTTCCATTCTTCCTAGTGTGGAAGCCCATGAGAAGATTTCTTTGGAACTTGGCATTTCATTGGTGGTTTTTCCTATCACCTACATGGGGGGGTTGAATGCTTGCTACTTATTGAAAAGAGAAGGTCATAGAAGGAAACAATGTCCCTTGCTTGCAGGCATGCCTTTGCGTAATCAATTGCTTAAAACTCCACCTCCTCCTTCACCTCTGACAAAGTTAAATTTGGTTGTCACTTCTCTACGTAAGGCTTCCTCTCAATTTTCTCTTGACCTTGAGGCATCCTGTTGGCTCCATGATTCAGATACTATCTTAAAAATCTTGGATAGTTTAAAAGATAAATTCTCTGACCCTACGTCTAATACCAATTCCTCTCTCCCTTAATCTTCCTTAGAGGATCTACATGGTCATCCCTTTGGTCTTGAACTTAGCCTGGATCTTAATCTAAAAACAATAGGGAATTACAGTAAATACCTTAATATTCAATAGCTCACCCTACATTCTTTGAAGGAGAGGGCTAAAAAAGCCCTTGTATCCAAGTCCTTTCCTTTTATTAAAATCTTCTTGTTGCAGACTATGGGCAGAAATAAGGCTGGTTTCTCTAGTCTTACCTCTAGTTTGGACAACATTGAAGTTTTAGATTATGTATCTAGAGAATCCCTAGAGACCCAAAAATGTGGATTACCAGAAAGAGAATGATAGGCTCCATAATTTTTCTCTTATTGTTATTCCAACAAATGCTCATGAATACACTAGGTCGGGGAGCTTGTCTCTAGTTAATAGTCTAGGTTGTGCTAATGGAGACTCTTGTGGGACCCACCTTGAAGAGGATTTCCCTAATAAGGAGACCGACCTTTTTTTGTTTTAGAGTATGGAGTTAGGGAGTTTAACAGCAGGGGGTTATCTAATGAGGGGAAACCTTATGTATTCAAAGCTGACAATTCTATGATTACTAAGGGTTAGGTTCCCACAGGCCCTAGTTAAAATACTAAAAGGAAGAGAGGTAGAACTCCCCTAACTAGTGGTAATCCCAGGGCTTTTAGAAAAGCTAGGAGGAAAATACTTAAATAATTCAGGGATTTTAATCCCCAATGCACACTGACAAATAATAGTTGATTATCGATAAACTTAAGATAGCTTCTTGGAATGTAAGGGGGTTGGAATCAATTGATAGGGAATACATTGTCAAAAGATTCTTGAGGATGGTTAAAGACATTGATATTTTGTTATTACAAGAAGTTAAGGTTGTTGGTTTTTCTTTGGATATTGCATTAAAGTGTATCTGGAAAGATGTAGATGCCTTGGCTACTAATCAACCTAAGGGGAAGGGGGGAGAAACTATTCTTATTGGACCTAATTAGAAGAATAGAGTTAGTAACTAGTGTAATTCACCATGCAATAGGGCCACTTGGGTTTCCCTTAAGATTAATAACTTTGAATTTGGGATTTTTTCTATATATGCCCTTAATGAAGTTTAGGAGAGGGTGAGGCTATGGCAATGGTTGACTGACCTTTCGAAAATCCCTTGGATTGTTGCAAGTGACTTTAATATGGTTTAAAGGGCCCAAGATAAGGTTGGAGGTCTTGAGTTTGAATGCAAAAGTGATGAATTTCCCCACTGATCAAGGATGATACAAAAATTGAATCTTATTGATCCTTTAGTAGGCTTACAACTCCAATCCCTTGGTGTTTGGTTTACTTGGTCTAACTCTCAGAAAGGTGTTAATAGAATACATTCAAGGCTGGACTAATTCTACTACAATAAGGACTTCTTTAGTAGTAATAATCCTTGTTATGATAATCCTATCCAAGTTTCACCTTATTCCCTCTCAGATCACCACCCCATAATCATTGTAATAATTGTAATTCAAAGTATCATCTCCCCTCTTCCTAAACCATCCTCCCCTCATTTGTTTGCTCTTAATTCCTATCTCCTTCAGGATCAAGATCTCCTTATTGCATCCAAGATTGTCCATTGGTATAACTCTTCTATCTGCAAGCATGCTAACCCTATTATTAAGTGGAATGATACTATCAATGCTTGGAAAAAGTTGTTCAAAACTATAGGTAAAAAGAAGGCCAAGGATGCTAGAGCCTGAGAGCTCTCCCTTGTTAACTCCCTCCACTCTACTAAAGTGGTATTGCAAAACCATCTAGGTTCCAATCCCCAGTTTTTTGAGGATGTTGTTGTTACAAAGCATGAATTAAGAAAGCTTCAATCTAAGAAGATCCAAGGTGTCAAGATCAAGTCTAGGACAAAGTGGTTGAACCTAGGGGATAAAGATTCAAAAATTTTCTTCAAAGCCTTGAAAGTCAAAGAGGCCAAGGATAAACAGACCAATACATGTGAGGATGGGAAATATTTTTCTGAATTTGATGGTATATTGGGGGCCTTTACCCAATTCTACAAAAATATCTTCACCTCAGAGGACTCGAGGGTTGCTATGAAGGCTACAAGGGAAAGAATTAGGAGTATCATTCCAAAAATTATCGAGGTTGTTGACTCATTAAGGCTTGAAATCTATCTCAATTGGTGAGATTAAGGAAGCAATCTCTTCTATGGGTAAGGAAAAGGCCCTAGGGCCTAATGATATTATTATGGAGTTCTTCTAGCCTAATGCTTAGTGGATTAGTCCCATACTTCTTGACCTCTACCAATTTTCTATAGAGAATGGTACATTGGGTTCTAGTATCAACTCAAGACTTATCAAACTATTGTACAAAGTAGGAGATAAAAACCTTATTAAGAATTGGAGGCCAATCACATCGTTGAATGTATCTTATAAGGTTCTAGCCAAAATCCTATCTTACCCAAAATTATTAGCCCCACATAGATGGGATACATTCTAGAGAATTTAATCACCTATTGAGAAACCATGAACTGGGCAAGATCTTCGGATCAGGAAGTTGGGATGTTTCTTATTGATTATGAAAAGGCATATGATATGATTGAGTGGGACATTATTTTCATGATGATGAGTACCTTGGGATTCCCTACATCTTATATTCTAATGGTGAAAACTTTGATGAAGGATGCTACTGTAGTGGTGGAGGTCAATGGGCTTAGGTCACAATCTTTTGGACTCTCAAGATCCATAAGGAAAGGATGCCCCCAAGGTCACTATGTTTTGGACACTCTTTGTCATCGTGGTTGAGGCACTAGACTATCTTTTGCAAGATGAATCCCTTTCCCCAAGGGTCAAAGATCCCTATTTACTTATTATGTTAGGATAAACCACGGACAGAAATAAAAACTACATGCAAATAAAATCAATAACAAAAAATAATAGATCACATAGAAATGAACACAAGGCACCAAGATTTAACATGGTTCACCCAATCCTTGGGCTACGTCCACCAAACTACAAGTCCAATATTATTACAATCTGGTGATTACAACCCGATTACAATTCGTAATCCCTTATAGCTCAATACCACTGTAAGAAACAATTTCACATCACAACATAATGAAAATACTTAACCTAAACCCTTTTATACAAGTATTTTATGCTATTTTAGGGTTACAAAATGTTGACTCCACACTAAACAATAATCTCCCACTTGGGGACTAATCTGGCTCCACACTAAACAACAATCACCCACTTGGAGACTAATCCTGTAGCAATACCACTACCACATGGGGCTCCCACTGGATCAAAGCACCCTAAACTCTGCTGTTCTTTGATTCATGTTTAGTCTAAAAGACCAACCAAAGTTGAAGAGGAGTTCAGCTTCTCCCTTGTTACAACCTTTTTCATCATATCTGTTGGATTATCATTTGTATGGATCTTCTCCAACTTTAGCTATCCATCCTCCAAAACTGATCGAATGGAATGGTACCGCAACTGTATGTGTTTGGTCTTAGAATGCAGAGCTGAATTCTTTGCAAGATGAATGGCACTCTGACTATCTTTGAACAAATAATTATACTTCTAAGGATGTCCCAATTCTTCCAAGAAGAACTGAAGCCATATCATCTCCTTGGCTTCCTTTGTAGTAGCAACATACTTTGCCTCTGTAGTGGATAGAGCATTAATCTTTTGTAACCTATAAACCCAACTCATAGCTGCCCCACCAATAGTAAAGACATAACCTGTAGTACTCCACCTGGTATCAATATCCCCTGCCAAATCTGAGTCAACATAGCCCTGTAAATTAGTAGTAGAGCCCCCAAAGTAAACACTTATTGGATGTTCCTCTCAAATATCTGAGAATCCACTTGACAGCATTCCAATGCTCAAATCTTGGATGACTCATATAGTTGCTAACGACTCCCACTACATGTGCAATATTTGGCCTAGTACATACCATAGCATACATCAAGCTTCCTACAGCTAAAGCATAGGGTACCTTAGACATATGATCCTCCTCTTCTTGTGTCTTAGGACACATCTCCTTAGTCAATTTCAAATGACCAGGTAAAGGTGTGCTGACAACTTTAGCATTCTCCATAGAGAAATGTTGCAACACCTTCTCAACATAATTAGCCTGAGATAGCGTTAATGTTATGTTCTTCCTACCTTTGTAAATCTTCATATGAAGGATTTGTTTTGCTACCCCCAAATCCTTCATAGAAAATGCATGTGCTAACCAAAATTTTAGCCCCTTAATATGATCCATGTTAGACCCACCTACAAGTATATCATCAATATATAGACATAAAATAATGTAGGTATCATCATCCAACCTCTTAAAATAAACACACTAATCTGAATGACACCTATTATATCCATGTTCATGCATAAAACTGTCAAATTTCAGATACCATTGCCGAGGTGTTTGCTTCAAGCCATATAAACTTTTCTTCAATTTGCACACTAAGTTCTCCTTACCTTTGACCTCAAAACCCTCTGGCTGAGCCATATATATTTTGCCATCCAAATTACCATGAAGAAAGGCTATTTTAACATCCAAATTCTCTAAATGAAAATCTTCAGTAGCCACAAGACTTAAAATAGTACAAATAGAAGTCATTTTAACAACAAGAGAAACTATCTCATCAAAATCAATTCCCTTTTTCTGTGCAAATCCTTTTACAACTAACCTGGCCTTAAATCTTTTTTGACCTCCTTCCTCTTCTTTCAACCTATAAACCCACTTATTCTATAAAGCCTTTTTACCTGTAGGCAACTTGCACAAATCCCATGTCTTATTGTTCAGTAAAGAGTCCATTTCATCTTTCATTGCAGACTCCCACTAAATCTCAGTATTCACCTGCACAGCTTCATTATAACTTTCAGGTTCACCAACACCAGCAAGTAAAATAGAATGCAAAGAGGGAGAAAATATTTGTGGAGGTCTAATTTTCCTCATTGACCATCTAACATTCACCGGTGTGCGTGGTATTTGTTGTTGCAGTTATTGCACATCATGAGGAATGGCTGAAACATCAGCTTTTGGAGTATCATCTAGCACTACATAATCATCTTCTTTCTTCTCATGTTGCTGCAACACATCTTTGTACAACACTTTCTCATTGAATATGTAACACCCCACCTAGGGATCCAAAAAATTAACCTAAAATTTCACTAAGTTTGGTAGAATTTAAAAAAAAAAAAAACATGAAAGTAAATCCATTTACAACTAATACATAATAACAGAAGCAATAGCAATGTCCATCTAAAAGTAAACATAATAGGTTATATTCTTTAAGGATCCCTTAATGTTGAATTACATCTAACTCAACTAACATTATTGAATCCATCTAATACAACAACCACATGAAATAATAATGATAAGTCTAATGTTTATACATTACATTTCTAAATGCTCAATCATCCACTGTACATGTCACAGGGTATGAAAGGCTTAAAAGAATATACATATATGAAATAAGGTACATCATCCTATTCTAATCCATGATGCAACAAAGTAAAGGTAATCACATGTCATACACGATACATCATCATAGAAGATATAGACATCCATCATAAAAGATCAAACATAATAAACTAAGTGCATGGTTCCTCCCAACCATAAATAGCATCATTAGACCATCGTGGGTCCTACCCATCCCTCCATGCATAACATTCCAAAATTTACTGAAGAGATCATCGGTATTAACATAGTAAGAATGTCACACCTAAACATACTACATCATTTATAGAAAGTAATCTAACATGCAAATAAAAGCATAAGATAACATCATCTAACATATGCTAATCATCAATGAAAGGATACATATCCACCATCATAATCCATGAATGCATTAGCTACGGTGGCTCAAATGGATCTCAAATGATAAGAGTAGAAAAACACTACCACTCGACCACGTGGAACCTAAGTGGTCCACTTCCACCATGCTGAGGAGATAATCTCAAGTCCCAAATAGGTTAACAATCACAAAGTATAAATACTCTCTAAGTATAAGAATCCTAAAAGTATACTAACTCAAATTTTTCAATCACAAAATTGACATCTAGTCCAAGAGGCACACAATGACATGTAGGAAACCTACTTTGTAAGCGGGCAAGTGTCATCGCATAAATCATGTAGGAGTTACCCTAGCAGTTAGCTTAGGACTCTAGGGTCCCTACTGATCCTTATGCGGTTACTAGTATCCTCTCATACTGACAAGGCATACTATGGAATGCAAGGTTGCAACCAAGTGTTCTCTCTACTCCCATCCTAGTCTATACTAGCACTCGAGGCATGGGCGGGAACATACAATTATCTTATTAGGTTCATTTAATCCCCATTTAGTGTAAATGTTTTCACTTATTAAAACAACTTACAATGAGTTACCCTCGCAGCCACTTAGGGCCCTGGCCCCCATTGCAAGCCACTTCCTGACACTACAAGTAGATAACCTACCCTAAGCTCATGGAATCATAAATCTTATAATCACCCCAGTCCTATACAAGCGATTGGAAAGAAATACCAAAAGTTAATCCACAATAAGAACATCAAATGTCCATAATAAAAGTATCAAATCTCCATGCGCAACTGAAAAGCATCCATAGATAATCATGACCACAACAGTTCTTTATTGGCAACTGAAGGTATCACTGATAATCAAAAGTATCCATTGGTTCTCAATAACCAAAATATATTTCAAAATCATACTAATCGAAGATTCCAAAATGGTTGAGTCAAAACATGTCACAACATGACATCATTAAGAAATAAATCAACATTTCAGTCCCATCATGGTGACTGAAGAGTAATTCAAGGACAACTGATCGATGACTCAAAAATGGTTAAGTCAAGTATCTCAAATACATATAACTCAGCTCCACTCATGAAGACTAATGAGCAATAACAATCAGTAAATACAAACATCTTATAGAGAATACCATCACATAACCATGGTTGGGTTTAGAAAGATCAAGATAAAATCAACATGCCATCACATTCACATAACTCCCAAGCCTGTGGTAGATGTCCTATAACTAGTCAACAACTATTCAACCCAAAAACCAAACCAAATAGCATAGAGAAAACATAATGCAAACATATGTTTTGGTTTGCTAAATTTACATAGTTGTATTGAGTATGAGGGTTTCAGTTTTCTATTTGCAAGTATACTTCAAGTGTATAAGATTAATCATTTGACCAACAAGTCAACCTGTTTGTTCCCTCAATAACATTATCCTTCCATTATTTAAAATTACATTCTAAGAATAACTGAAGGATAAATATTTACTCATTAAACTAATATTCATTATCCCTTAATTAATATTATTCACTTTATTAATTAATCTTAATTAAATCAATTAATAATGAACATAGGTATGACTCTTTATCATTCTAACAATTCTTAATTAAAACTCAACTAAATATTACTAAAATATAGGTCTCTTAATTTAATCCTTATAATAATTAAATCATCACTAATAACCATTACAATATCTAAAGTCATTATTCAAGTCATTAGAATAAGACTTATCAACTTCTTTACAACTTCGTTAAAAGAATCATATCGACTAAAACTCTATTACATAACTTAATTATTAATTAAATTTAATCAACTCTAATTAATTAATTTAATTAATAATTACAATATCCATATCAATGACCCAATTAATAACTAGCCATAATTTGTAAGTTAAAGGCTAACCATAATCCAATTCTTTAATATTAATAGTTTAATAATGACTTGTTAACGTTTAATAACAAGTTATATTGAAAATCTTATTAATAAATCTATAATGACCACATTCGTCACTCTTTTCAATGAATACTAATATTTCTTAAACAACCTCGTATTATTGAATATCATTTCAATTAAGATTCTATCACATAACTTAATTATCAAATAATTTGCAATTATTTAAATTATTCATTACTATATTATTAGCTCAATGAATATTATCAAGCGAGAAGACTCTTTTCTAAAATCGACTAAGGTAAGCGTTTGAATAACTTAAATTTTCAAATTTATAATTTGATAATTTTCTCAACACATTATAAGTTCTTTTCCATTAAATTCGATCTCCACTATTTCATTACTTAAATAAAATTTTATTAATAGTATACATACATACATACATACATACATACATACATACATACATATATATATAATAATTAATATTCAATACTTCATTATACTTAAAATCGAATTACAATATATATATATATATATACACATATATTAATATTTAACAACTTCATTATATAAAAATCGAATTTCAAAACATAACATATTTTTCATTACACATTACATTATACCATACACTGCGATGGAAATAAATCACAGACTGCTGTGACTGCAGCGCCATCCCGTACGGGAGGCCTGCCACGGTAGTGGCTGCCATGCAGCCTTTAATGGCTATTGACAAATCCACTGTCATGGATAGTGACCGTTGGGGGTGGGGTGGGATGTGACTATCCACCCCTCCCCAAATCATATTAAATTATTATTATTTTTTAAATAACATTTCTATAAAATGTTTTCATTCTACGCGATTCAAATTTTAAAATGTTTTTCGACTACGATTAATATTCAATTTTTCAATAAATGTATGTATGTATGTATGTATGTATGTATGTATATATAAACACAACAACAACAAAAACACACAACAACAACAAAAACACACAACAACATTTTAATAATAAACACACACACACACACACACACACACACATGTATATATATATCACACACACACACACACACACACACACACATATGTATATAAATGTATGTGTGTGTGTGTGTGTGTGCACGCAGATATAAAAAGGTACATTTCTATCAATACACAATTTTTAAAAAGGGTTTTCAATTTTAAGAATTTTTCTATAACACCTTTGTTCTCTAAATTTACCCATTAATTTTTTCTAATAGGTTTAACTATAAATTTTAACTTAGATTTTTTCATTAAAATACAAACCCTTGTCTAATCAAATCCTTGATTCTATTACAATTCGAACCCAAACTCGATTTAAAACTAATCTCTTTCTTAATTGGAACTAGAGTTTTCTATTGTTTTCTTCTCAACCAATTAAAATTAACATACCTATCTAAATTTCAATTTCAAGATTAAAGATTCATTCATGGAGTATATTTAGACACATATAACAGACACGATGAAGACAGGAAGAGAAAGAGTGCAAATGGAATATGCAAAAATCACGAGTGCACTTGGACACTGATGTTAATTTTCCATCCCTCAGAAGTCCATAGAGAATCCCTTCCTTCTCCAACATTCACAATTCCTCCAAGATCTGAACCAATCACGCTGCGTGACTAAAAGTGCTTGTAGAAGCATATGAGCACGTTGAAGCATAAGAGCTTCTTGAATGGCTCTCTTCTTGTCCAAGCACACTAGGAGAGCCTCTATTTAAAGGCCTCTAAGATGCATCTAGAATGTGTCTAGAAAGAACTAGGAGATAAGCATGACAACTAAGCACATAACTTCCATGATAAGAAGATAGACATGATGAGGTCTCTAGAAGATTGTAGACACCATGTGCTCAAATAATATGCTAACTCCTAAGTGTAGACAACATGTGCATACTTAGAGTGCAAACTTCTGTGTTGTCTACATGACAACTCTCCAGAATTTGCAAACTCCTAAATATTAAAATAATGCACATTAATTTATTTAATATTCATTTTACTCTTTTCAATTTAATTTATTAATTTTAAATCTTATGCACTCACTTTAATAACTCCACTTGTTTTATCTTAATATATTTATATTTTAATCACATGCACAGATCATGCAACTTATAATCTTTTCCACTTTTACATTTATTTGCGAAACTTAATTGCTAAAATAATTATTAACTTAAATAAATATTATCACATTCCAATTTTTAAAATTATAACTTTTATCTTCAAATTTAATTATTTTATTTAATTAAATTCCTAATTATTTAAATAAAATAAATATTAAAATACCATATTAATTTTCCATTAAATTAAACCATTAATTAAATCTTTTAATTAGGCTTAATTAATAGAAAATACACTAAAGACTCATAAAATAAAATACGAAAAACCCACTACAGCAAAACACATACAAAATCACACCAAAAGGGTTAATATCACGAATTACATCATCTGATGCATTCGGAGGGTACTCAACTCAGATACTTGTCCTAACTTTCAATTAGATCAAATGGATTAAAGGGTTGGGATTTGGATTTGAGAATTTATCTCCCCTCTCTTATCATTGAGATAATGTGATAGGGTACGCTCATCCTGGCAATTCAAGGAAGTCAATACCCGGTACCTACAACCTGCATAAAATCCATGCATGTACAAGCACAATATATACTAAGCTAAATAGGCAATGGCAGGAAGTGGTGCATCGAGTAGATCCTGACTAGCAGGTGACTACGACTCCCTTAACCACATTAGAAATGCCATACAGAAAGGAAACAAACACGCACACCATACACATGCAAGTATGGGGTAAGTATCCATAAGAAAACACATGTGATAATAACCATCTAACTAATCATCATCAATGACTATAATAATCATCATGTATACATGAAATGTAGAGTCTGAGTAATCTCATTACATATCAACTGAATCCATAGCACAATATCTTAAAGTCTCAAAACAATGCTGCTAACCATCAACATAAAACTAGCCTTAAAAGAGTTCGACAATGATAACACAAATGCGAACTAGGGGCAGGCACTACAGAATATGATATCTTGATTTCTAACAATTTTAAGATTTTTAAAATTCCAAAGCCTATAACCAAATTCATTAAGGCCATATCCAACAAAGACACATTTCTTTGATTTAGCTTCTAGCTTGGTTCTATTTTCAGAGTCTATATGAGCAAAATATTCACAACTGAAGGTCTTGAGAAAAGAATAACTCACCTTCTTACCAGTCCATACCTCCTCTGGAATACCACAACCCAAAGGAGTAGAGGGACCTCTATTAATCAAATATACTACAGTATTGATAGCCTCCGCCCACATGTGTAAAGGAAACCCAACATGCAACCTCATGCTCCTTGCGCGCTCCATTATAGTCCTGTTCATGCGTTCAACAACTCCATTTTCTTGTGGAGTCCTTGAAATATTTTTTTGTCTACGAATACCATTAGTAGAGAAATAATCTTCAAATTCATGACTGCAATACTCACCACCATTATCAGATCTAAAACATTTTAATTTCTTACCAGTCTCATTTTCAACCAAGCATTTCCATTTTTTAAAAGTTTGAAATACATTAGATTTGTGTCTAAGGAAATAAACCCATAATTTTCTAGTTGTGTCATTAATAAATGTAACATAATAATGAGAGCCACCAAGGGAAGATACCTGAGCTAGTCCCCATACATCTGTATGCACAAGCTCTAATTTCTCCTTTTTGTTTTCCTTCCCAGTCTTTACAAAACTCACTCTCTTTTGTTTTCCATACACATAACTTTCACAAAAATCCATATTAACACATTTCAGACCTGGTAAAACTTTCTTTGAATGAAGTACTTTCATACCTTTCTCACTCATGTGCCCAAGTCTGTTGTGCCATAGTGCTATATCAAAATCTACAGTAGCTATTTGTTCTCCCTGCTCAACTGTAGCAATTGTTCTTAAACATTCATTTTTCTCTAAAACAATCAAAGTAGAAGGAACAATATGACCTGTACAACGATATAAGGTGCCTACTTTCACACCTTTTTCTACTACAAGGGAACCTTTTGAAATCTTCCAATTTTTATTATTTAAAGTAACTACACAACCCTCATCACCGAGTTGCCCTACTGAAATTAAATTTCTACTTAGCCTTGGAACATGTCTTACCTCATGTAGTAGCCAATGATTCCCATTCTACAACTTAATCTTAATTTTTCCTTTTCCAACAATCTGATAGTGTTCATTATCTCCTAAATAAACAAGCCCAAAATCCCCTTGGACATAATCAATGAAATAACCTTTATGAGGTGTAGCATGAAATGAAGCACTAGAATATAAAACCCATGAATCATCAACACTTTCTAAAGATAGAAGAAAAGCATCCTCTTCGAATTTTTTATGTACCACATTTGCCTCCTTGTCTCCATCTGATTAATCTCCTTCATTTTTCTTTTGATTCCATAAATCTTTCTTTTTATGACCTAGTTTGCCATAGTACCAATAGTCATTTGGTCCTCTTGATTGAGACCTCTTCCCCTTTGACTTTCCTCTTGATTTCTCATGATTTCTAGAGTTACTTCCTCTCTTAGTTGTTCTGCCCCTACTTTGTGCATTCAAAGCACTTCCTGATGTAGATCCACTTGAGGATTTCCTACGAGTTTCCTCACTCAAAACAACACTGATCTTATCATCATATTTTAGGGTACTAGATCCAGGAACAAAATTACTCACCACCATTACAAAGCCATTCCAACTTTCAGGCAAAGAACACAAAATCAAGAGAGCCCTAATTTCTTCATCAAAATTTATACCCACAGAAGATAACTGACTAGTAATAGTATTCAACTCATTTAAATGATTTGCAACAGAACCACTTTCTGCCATTTTTATATTAAATAAACGCTTCATGAGAAATACCTTGTTTGAAGCGGAGGGCTTTTCATACAGTGTCGCTAGGGTTTTCACCAACTCTTTTGTCATCTTTGCTTTTGTAATATTAAATGCCACCGATGGTGCCAAGCATAACCGAATGCTTCTGAGTTCCTTTCTGTCCAAAAGATCCTATTCAACATCTGACATAGATCCCTATTTCTTGGCTTTGCCTTCCAATGATTTCCATAAATCCTTTTGATACATATAGTCTTCCATTTGCATCTTCCATAATTGGAAGTTCTACCCATTAAACCTATCAACCCTCAATTTACCCTCATTTGCCATTGCTCCCACTAAATCATGAGACTCCCACTCAACTATGAAACTTTCTTGCAGAGGATAACTAAAAATGAACTAGGCTCTGATACCGCTTGTTAGGATAAACCACAGACATAAATAAAAACTACCTGCAAATATAACCAATAATAGAAAATAATAGATAACACATAAATGAACACAAGGCACCAAGATTTAACGTGGTTCACCCAATCCCTGGGCTACGTCCACCAAACTGCAAGTCCAATATTATTACAATCCAATGATTACAACCTGATTACAATCCATAATCCCTTACAGCTCAATATCGCCGCAAGAAACAATTTTGCATCACAACATAATGAAAATACCTAACCCTAAACCCTTTTTATACAAGTATTTTATACTGTTTTAGGGTTACAACATGTCGGACATATGTCGGCCATGGCCCAAATCTAACATATTAGACTAGAAATCTCTAATATCCACTTTACGGAGGACACTACTATTCTATTCATACTAGAGGAGGATAATATGAGGTGGCTAATGGTCAAACTAGACAATTTCACACCAGCACTGTATCCGATCAAAATACATTTAATAGATTTATTTTCCAACTTAGATATTTTGTCCTTTGGAACATGTGCATAAGCCTCACAACCAAAAACATGAAGATGTCTAATTGAAGGCTTTTTACCAGACCACACCTCCATGGGTGTCTTACCAACAAGGGCTGATGTAGGAGATATGTAAACCAGATAGCAAATAGTGACCACAGCTTCAGCCCAGAACCTTTGTTCTAAACTAGCTCCACTAAACAACTCCTAGCCATCTCCATCAGTGTCCTGTTCATTCTCTTTGCAACTCCATTTTGTTGTGGGGTATAAGGAGTTGTCATATGCCTCTCAAAACCTTGTTCTTTACAGAATTGTTCAAAATCTGCTAAGCAAAACTCACCACCATTGTCAGTTCTCACACACTTAATCTTCTTACTAGTCTAATTCTCTACAAGGGCTTTAAATTCCTTGAATCAACTAAATACTTGTGTCTTACTTTTAAGGAAATAAATCCATGTCCTTCTATTGTAATCATCTATGAAAGATACAAAAAATACAGACTTGGAGATTGAAGGAACTTTTACAGGACCAAATACATCAGAATGAATTAGGTCCAAAACATCAGAAGATTTGTAAGAACTAGAGTAAAATTGAACATTATTTTGTTTACCATAGACATAGTGTTCACATAATTCCAACTCAAGATTGCAATCATTTAACCCCTCAACGAGCTTTTTATTTTTCAGGGTTCTGAGACCCTTTTCAACAATGTGACCAAATCTCATATGCCACAACATTGTCTTTTCCACAGGAAGCTTACCTTCCAAAGTGTTTGCATTGCCATCAGAACCAATAACCACAGAATTCTTCATTGCTTGTTTAGATGGTAAGGATCAAGAACTATTACATAGAGGAATACAAGCATCTAGCTGAAATAAGGTACCTCTCCTAGTACCCCTTGCAAGCACTATCGATCCTCTCATCATCTTGCATCCTTCTTTCGAAAAAAAAACTTGCACACCTACATCATTCAGCATACTTATAGATAATAGGTTTCATGCCAAACTTGGAATGTGCATAACTCCGTTGATTTCCTTTACTTATACATCAGAAAATTGGATAGTGACCATTCCGCGTCCAACTATCTTTAGGTGAGAATCATCACCCGAGCACACCTTTCCACCATCAAACTCTTCATATTTTGAGAACCAATTTCGATGAGAGGTCATGTGAAAGGATACACCTGAGTCAACCAACCACACATCATCAGATGCATGGGCTTCCAAAGCTGCGATGAATGCATCACCATCTTCTTGAGATCTTTCTGAAGCTGAATTTGAAACTTTCTTCTTCTTCTTCGGCTCTTTGCAATCTTTACAGAAGTGCCCAGGTTTATCATAGTTCCAACATGTTTCTTTGGACTTATTGGAAGTCTTTGACTTCCCATGATATTTGGATCTACCCTTATTTTCACACTTATTATCATTTTTCTTCCCTCTTTCCATGGATCTCCCACGAACAGCAAGGGCTTCTTTTTCCAAAATGAAATCCTTTCTCCGCATCTCCTCTAATAGCAGTGAAGACACCACATCATCCATTTTGAAGGTGACTAACATGCTTCCAAGAGCCATCACAAGATGGTCCCATGAATCCGGTAAAGAATACAAAAGTTTGTAGCAACAATCCTCCTCCTCTAACTTGACACCAACTGATGTCAACTATGCAGCCAGGAGATTAAATGCATTTAAATGATCTGTTAATGATCCACCTTCCTCCATTCATAGAGAGTACAACTTCTTCCTCAAGAACAACTTGTTCACCAAAGATTTGGCCTGATACACGGACCCAAGTCTTTCCCACAAACTATATGCGGTTTTCTCATCTAGAACATTTAGAAGAACTGCATCGGTTAAACAGAGTCTTATGAGACCCTTAGCTTTACGATCTTTGATATCCCAATCTACTTGAGCTACAGTTGCTAGTCTTGTAATGCTTTAAGTCGCTTCCCATAGGTCACGATCTTCCAACATGTCTTCCATCTTGAGTTTCCACAACTCGAAATTAGTGCCATTAAATTTCTCCACCTCCATTCTTCCATATGATGAACTTTCCATCTCAATCTACAAATTAGATTTAGGATTATTTGCACAAGACTCCCACTCAACTTGAGATTAGCTCAAAAAACCCTACCCAAGAAATAGGATAAAAAGTTGATCAGGCTCTGATACCACTTGTAAGGAAACTCAGTTGCGTAAACAACTTCCTACACTAATCTCTTAAGAGAAGTATGGTGCAAATCCTATTTAAAATATTTTACACTTACAGATTCAATATCATGTAAACAACAATATTTCAGCCAACCAAGCATAAAGAAAATAAATACAGAAAGAAACACATAACACAAAGATTTTTCGGTGGGGAAAAACCTTTCAGTAAAATAACCCCACCCCTCCAAAACCTACAAAATGTATTATCTTCAACACAAGGTTACAATACACTTGCAATGCAAGTTCAACAGTGACAACAGAAAACTCCAGTAACAACTCACAGTACCAGCAATACACTTTCTTGAATCGCATTTCTTCGCAACCCTTAAAATGCTTATAACATGCGGTTTACTTTAGGGTTACTCCCAAAGGTAATCATATTAGGGTTTTACCATTCTCTAAGAAAATAGGAACCCTAACATTTTTTTTTGGGGCGATGTCCCAAACCCCACTCTTGGGATAGAGTGTACAGTACTCAAATTTACCAGTTGCCACATGTCTTCACCTATCACTGAATCTTCCTAACATAGCTCTTACGTGTCATAGGAATCCATCATAATTGTTTTAGCAATGATCTCCTTATACACAATTCAAGATGTGGACACATGAACATTATTTGCAAGAAATACATTTTACAAAACAAATAATAAGAATAGGAATTATCCAAGGTTGAGACACCTTATTCCTAACATTCTTCCACTTGTCGAACACCCTGTAAGAGCAACAGGAACATAATAGGAACTAACCTCTATAGGCCAAAAGGCCCATAGACTCTAAACACCATATGAACTTCTCAGTGCCCACTGGTTTCATTAATGCATCTGCAACATTCTTCACAGTATCTACCTTCTCCAAATTTACCTTTCCATCTTCCACCATATCTCTCACAAAGTGATACTGCACATCAATGTGCTTCGTTTTGGCATGGAAAGTTGGATTCTTCACAGGGCAAATAGTGTTCTAACTGTCACATCAAATAGTAATCTGTTCTGCATCAACACTAATATCAGACCACAATCTCTTAAGCCAAATGGCTTCCTTACAAGCATGAGTAGTAGCCATGTGCCCATCTTCTATAGTGGAAAAAGCAACCATAGGTTGTTGCTTGCTCATCCAACTGATGGCACCACCAAACATAGTGAACACATAAGCACTGGTGGATCTCCTATGGTCAATATCACCTGCCCAATCTGAATCCACAAACCCATGAATACAAATTGAATGCAAAAATCTAGAAGAGTTATTGTGATAACATATGGAGTAATCTGATGTACCCCTCAAATATCTAAATACTCGCTTAACTGCATCCCAATGTACCCATCCAGGATTAGCCATAAACCAACTCAGGACTCCCATTGCTTGGGAAATGTCTGGTCTAGTACAAACCATAGCATACATAAGATTGCCAATTGCACTAGCATAAGATACTCTACTCATGTCCTCCACCTCACTAGGATATTTTGGACGATCATCTACAGATAAGTTTGTTCCCATAGAAATAGGAACACATAGGGGTCTATAATTTGCCATGCTGAACCTGTCTAACACAGACTTCACATACTTACTCTAACTCAACCAAAGTTTTCTGTTAGACCTATCTCTACTGATTTCCATACCCAAGATGTACCTAGCTGACCCAAGATCTTCCATCTCAAACTATGCTGACAACTAAGATTTAAAATCAGAAATCATACCCTTACCCTTCCCAAATAGCAACATATCATCAACATATAATGCAACAATAAGAAGGCGATCATTTTTAACTCTGAAATAAACACAATGATTTTATTTTGATCTTACAAGTCCAATTGACAACACAAAGGCATCAAACTTAAGGTACGACATCCTAGGAGATTGCTTTAAACCATATAGAGATTTCTTTAATCTTCAAACTAAGGATTCTTTACCTTTAACAATGTAGTGCTCAGATTGTGACATATAAATCTCTTCCTCCAAATCACCATGAACGAAATTTGTCTTCACATCCATCTGTTCTATCTCTAAATCATATGATGCAGCAAGAGATAACAAAAATCTAATGGATGTCAACTTTGCAACAGTAGAGAATATTTTACCATAATCTATTCCCTCTACTTGTGAATACCCCTTTGCAACCAATCTAGCTTTGTACCTTTCAACACTGCCATCTGCATAGAATTTTTTCTTGAACACCCATTTAAAGCCAACTAATTTTCTCCCTTTAGGCAAAGGTACAAGGTCCCAAGTTTTGTTTTTCTCTAATGAGTCCATCTCATCATCCATAGCCTCAATCCAAGAACCTACATCTTCCATGCCCAAAGCATCTTTCATAGATCTAGGCTCATCAGTGTTAGTAATCAAAGCAAAAGCACAACTGAAATCTAACATAGAATAACCAAACCTTTCTGGTTGCTTTCTTTCTCTTGTGGACCTCCTCAAGGGCTGTGGTTGACATTGTTCTTCCTCTTCTTTTGAACTATCAGAGTTGCTAGAGCTCTCCTCATCATTAGACCCAACATGGTCTCTTTGTTCAGTCTTCTCAGGGGTAGAAGGCAACTGAACAACATCTTTTTCCTTTTCTTTTTCATTTGGCTGTAGCACAATAGGAGAAGATGTTAGCTCTCTAAAAATAACATTTCTACTATACAACACCTTACTAGTCACAAGATCCCAAAGCTTGTATCCTTTCACACCAGCACTATATCCGATGAAAATACATTTAACAGCTTTGTTTTCCAACTTAGATCTTTTGTCCTTTGAAACATGTGCATAAGCTTCACAACCAAAAACATGAAGATGTCTAATTGAAGGCTTCTTACCAAACCACACCTCCATGGGTGTCTTACCAACAAGGGTTGATGTAGGAGATCTATTAACCAGATAGCAAGCAGTGGTCATAGCTTCGGCCCAGAACCATTTTTCTAAACTAGCTCCACTAAGCACACTCCTAGGCTTCTCCATCAGTGTCCTATTCATTCTCTCTACAACTCCATTTTTTTGTGGGGTATAAGGAGTTATCTTATGCCTCTTGATACCTTGTTCTTTACAGAATTGTTCAAACTCTGCTGAGAAAAATTCACCACCATTGTCAGTTCTCACACACTTAATCTTCTTACTAGTCTAATTCTCTACAAGGGCTTTAAATTCCTTGAATCGACTAAAGACTTGTGTCTTACTTTTAAGGAAATAAATCCATGTCCTTCTACTGTAATCATCTATGAAAGATACAAAAAATATAGACTTGGAGATTGAAGGAACTTTTATAGGACCAAATACATCAGAATGAATAAGGTCCAAAACATCAGAAGATTTGTGAGAACTAGAGTAAAACTGAACACGATTTTGTTTACCATAGACATAGTGTTCACATAATTCCAACTCAAGATTGTAATCATTTAACCCCTCAATGAGATTTTTATTTTTCAGGGTTCTGAGACCCTTTTCACCAATGTGACCAAATCTCATATGCCACAACATTGTCTTTTCTACAAGATGCTTACCTTCCAAAGTGTTTGCATTGCCATGGGAACCAATAACCACAAAATTCTTCACTACTCGTTTAAATGGTGAGGATGAAGAACTATTACATAGAGGAATACATGCATCTAGCTGAATAAAGTACCTCTCCTAGTACCCTTTGCAAGCACTATTGATCCTCTCATCATCTTGCATCCTTCTTTCAAAAAAACAACTTGGACACCTACATCATTCAACATACTTATAGATAATAGGTTTCATGCCAAACTTGGAATGTGCATAACTCCGTTGATTCCCTTTACTCGTCCATCAGGAAATTTGATAGTGACCCGTGTCAAACTATCTTTAGCTAAGAATCATCACCCAAGTACACCTTTCCACCATCAAACTCTTCATATTTTGAGAACCAGTTTCGATGAGAGGTCATGTGAAAAGATACACCCAAGTCAACCAACCACACATCATTAGATGCATGGGCTACCAAAGCTGCGATGAATGCATCACCATCTTCTTGAGATCTTTTTGAAGCTGAATCTGAACCTTTCTTCTTCTTCTTCGACTCTTTGCAATCTTTACGAAAGTGCCCAAGTGTATCACAATTCCAACATTTTTCCTTGGACTTATTGGAAGTCTTTGACTTCCCATGGGATTTGGATCTACCCTTATTGTCAAACTTATTGTCATTTTTCTTCGCTCTTTCCATGGATCTCCCATGAATAGCAAGGGCTTCTTTTTCTGAAATTGAAGCCTTTCTTTGCATCTCCTCTGATAGTAGTGAAGGCACCACATCATCCATTTTGAAGGTGACTAACCTATTTTTGAGAGCCATCACAAGATTGTCCCATGAATTCGGTAATGAACACAAAAGTGTGTAGCAATGATCCTCCTCTTGTAACTTGGCACCAACTGATGTCAACTGTGCAGCCAATAGATTAAATGCATTTAAATGATCCATTAAGCATCCAACTTCTTCCTCAAGAACAACTTGTTCACCAAATATTTGGCTTGATACACAGCCCCAAGTCTTTTCCACAAACTATATGTGATTTTCTCATCTAGAACATTTAGAAGAACTGCAGCGATTAAATAGAGTCTTATGAGACCCTTAGCTTTATGGTCTTTGATATCCCAATCTACTTGAGCTACAATTGTTGCTCTTGTAGCACTTCAAGTCGCTTCCCATAGGTCACGATCTTCCAACATGTCTTCCATCTTGAGTTTCGATAACTCAAAATTAGTGCCATTAAATTTCTCCACCTCCATTCTTCCATATGATGAACTCACCATCTCAATCTGCAAATAAGATTCAGGATGCTCTAAACAAGATTTCCACTCAACTTGAGACTAGCTCAAAAAACCCTACCCAACAACTAGGATCAAAAGTTGATCAGGCTCTGATACCACTTGTAAGGAAACTCAGGTGCGAAAATAGCTTCCTACACTAATCTCTTAAGAGAAGTATGGTACAAATCCTATTTAAAATCTTTTACACTTACAGATTCAATATCATGTAAACAACAATATTTCAGCCAACCAAGCATAAAGAAAATAGATACAGAAAGAAACACATATCACAAAGATTTTTTGATGGAGAAAAACCTTTTGGTAAAACAACCCCACCCCTCCAGAACCTGCACAATGTATTATCTTCAACACAAGGTTACAATACACTTGCAATGCAAGTTCAACAGGGACAATAGAAAACTCCAGTAGCAACTCACAGTACCAACAATACACTTTCTCGCATTGCATTTCTTCACAACCCTAAAAATGCTTATAACATGCACTTTACTTTAGGGTTACTCCCAAAGGTAACCATATTAGGATTTTACCATTCTCTGATAAAATAGGAACCCTAGAAAAAAAATTTGGTGCGATGCCCTGAACCCCACTATTAGGGTAGAGTGTATAGTACTCAAATTTATCAGTTGCCACATGTTTTCACCTATCATTGAATCTTCCTGACATAGCTCTTACCTGTCACAGGAATCCGTCATAATCATTTTAGCGATGATCTCCTTATACACAATTCAAGATGGCGACACATCAATATTATTTGCAAGAAATAGATTTTACAAAACAACTAATAAGAATAGGAATTATCCAAGGTTGAGACACCTTATTCCTAACATGAAGGACTTGAGAATTCAAGGCATTGCTTTGGAAGCTAAATGGATTGCTAAAGCCATAGTTGGAAAGGAACCATGGAAAGTTCTCATTCGACATAATATAAGTAGGAATTACCCATGTGGTGCTAAATCATGTTGGGAGTGGAATGTGTTCCCGACTTTCTTGCATTAGATTGTAAAACAAGGGGCCTAGGTCCAATGTTTTCAAAGAATTATGGAAGAGTTGGGCATACATGAGACCACTGATGGGGGATGTTTAGAGAGTGGAAAAAGATAATGTTTAGTGTGGGAATTTTTCCATATGGTGGAACTTAAAGAGTAGTAATAAGAACTTGGCCCTTATACAAGGGTGTTTGTCTAAGAAATTGGTGGGTTCTAGAGTTAGAATTTTTAGAGACATTTTGGTGAATGATAAGCTTATTGAATGGGCTATGTTGAAATCAAAATTTTCCTTACAGGAGTCACAAAAGAGGACTTATTTTGTAGTCTTAAGAGTGGTGGATAAGGCTAGGGTGGGTGAGATTTGTTTCTCTAATTCTTGTTTCTTCATTGTTTGCTGGTTGGATTCCTCTCCCCTACACATGGTAAAATCTAAAACTGTATATTCCTTGATTACCTCTAACAAAGTCATACTAGACCACCTTAACAGCCACTAGAACCTCTCCCTTCCCCATGAAGAATGGAAAAAAGTTCTTGTTAATCTTTGGAAAAGGCCTTTTGAACCCAAAATTATTCTACTTCCTTGGAGATTCATGCTACATAAACTTCTTTTTGCTAAATCGAGCGGAGAACCTAATAGGTGTTCTATGTGTTCCCAGCCTGAATCTATCATGCATATGTTCTTTGAATGTCCATTTGTTTTTGAAGTCTGGTATATGTTTGGGTTCTCTGTTGGGAATATCATTTTTGGTAAACTTTGCATCATCAACAACATTCTCAATGCGTTTTGGTCTATTTTATCTTCTTGTATTATCTAACATATTTGAAAAATTAGGAATAATAATACATTTCAAGGAGTTGAAAGGGTTCTTACTGGGTCTCTCAAGAGAGAGTTCATCCAAGTGGATCTTTTCTTACAGGTCACAACAATCTTCAAGTTAAAGGAGGAACAATTTCGTAAGTTTATGGAAGATTGATAGGGAGTTCTTACTAAGAAGGACTTGCATTATGGTTTTACATATTTGACTGTCTTTTACTATTCATGGCAGCTATAATGCCTAATATTTTTTGATACTTCTCATTGGTCGATATATATTTTTCTTCTTGATATGCAATACAAAAAAAAGAGTGAAAAAGAGTGACATGTTGCTAGTGGTTTTCCCCAAATTGGATTTCCATGTAAAATCCTAGTATTAAACTATGATGACTATCTTATGAGATTTTCACATGTGATGATATTTTCATTATGCAATGCAAGTTAAAGTTTATGATAGTTTTATAGTAGAGACTGAGCAACAATAGGATATGCAGGATAAGTAAAACAATGATGTTTTAATGTTTAATTTTTAAAGTGGTACATATAGACCTTGAGTAACTGATTCAACCCCCCCACCCAACTTAGTTATTCTAAACATTTCTAACACTAGGGGTATTAGGACCCCTCCAAACATATATCATGTGTTTGAATGAGTCGAAAGGGGTCATAGAGTACCATATGACCCCTTTTGATGCATGATATGATAACATATGTTCCTAGGGATCCTTGGACCCCTAAAAACATACATTATGTGTTTGAATGGGTCAAATGGGGACGTAAAGTTCCATATAACCCCTTTTGACCCATTAAATAAGAAAATACATTCATAGGGGTCTAGGAATATATATCATGTGTTGAAATGAGTCGAAAGGGGTAAGAGAGTATCCTATGACCCCTAATATACTTAATGTCATCAAATGGGTCAAAAAGGGTCATAGGGTATTCTGAGACCCCTTTTGAACCATTAGATCACATTATTTATTTGGTTAGGGGTCCTAGGATGCATACACACTCTTATTGTGATTGAATGGTCAAAGAGTGTCAAATGGTACCCTATGGGCCCTTTTGATCCTTTGGAACCATTATATGCATGGTGAAGGGTCTTGAAGACTTTAAGAAAAAATATTAAGGATCCTAAAAATGAGTCATACTATTATTTTTAAATGAAAAAAGAATAAAATTTTAAATATAATAATAAATTTAAATTAAAAATTGGGAAAATTGGGTATCCAATTTGGGAATGGGTACCTGATACGATTGGGTACCTGATTAGGCTTGGTTTTGCTTCGGATGCCAACCTTCCATAGTCAACTCCAAAAATGTCCCAAAAACATATTTTTGGTCTATTATTGTGTGTTTCTAACTTTGACCATGTAGCTAATGACTTTTTTTTCATCCAAATTTTATGAAATGAAAAGGGTTTCTTGAGAACATTCTCATCTTTCCATCGATATAATGTTTATTAAATTATGAGTTTAGTAAGTAATTATTATTTATTTTCTAATGGAGTTAGCTTCAAAGTGTTGATTGACATTCTGATTGAAAAATAGCTATAACTTTCAAACCGTATAAGATTTTTGAAATAAAAAGATGCGCTACATTCTATACTTCGCCTAGTATAAGAAAATAATAATAATAATAATTTTGTAAAGTTTTCAATTAGTTATGGTGGTCAGACATGGGATTTTTTTAATTCTAAAAAAGGTATAGTAGAAAATTTATATTTAATTACTTATTTGGAGTAAAATTACCCAAAAATATGTGTCACATCTAGACATGAGTCTACTTTTATATCTATAATTATATTTAAAAATATTATCATTTGGTTTTGATTAAGGTGGTTAGACATACACCTACTTTTTATCTATGACCTGAAATGTTTGTAGTACTGCATTGAAATCCAAAATTTTTACCAATCAAATAAGTTTTACATCCGACTATATTTTAAAATATTTAATTTTTAACTTTGAAAATGCCTTCATTTTTAACTTGTATGCAACTCATGCAAAAATAGTTAATTTTCTTATTTATAACCAAAATATTCTAGCCATAACATTTAAAATAATATTCTCAACTCACAACATATATGATAATATTTATAAATTTTTACATAAAGAAAAAGAAAACAAAAAAAGACAAAATCAATCATACACAAAAATGAAACCAAATTCAACACCCTAATAAAACTCATTAATAAGCTATTATCATCAACATAATCTCAATTTCCTGACACATTGCTTGACAAGCACCACTTTTACTAATCCATCAAACAACCACAAATTATATAGAATCAAGTTCAATAATTTCACAAAACTTTCAAAATTATTGTTATTCATAAAATCGAAGATTTTTCAAACACATTGATAAACACCACTTTTATCAATATATCAAATAAACACAAATTAAATTAAACCAAATTCAAAATCTTTAGTAAACTCATTAGAAAATATGATAATCGAACGAATCTAAAGAAGAGAAACATCTAAACAAGAAACTAAAACACATTTCTTACAAATGAACTTAACATCTTTTCCATAATTTTCTTTCTAAAACATACATTTTAGGTAATTATTTAGCCACATATATTAAATGATCCTCTTCCCTAGAGTGACATGTAATTTATCTTTTTCTTCCAAATTGAAAGTCCACAAACCATAATTCAACGAAGAAGACTGAAAGTACACAATTATATAAATAAACTATGCAGATCAACCCTTTTACTCTAAAAATCAAGAGAAGAAACCCGTCTACAATTTTCAAAGATGGCAGCAATCCGCCAGCGATGTTTTGCAGAATACTCTCATTTGAGCATTCAAATCGGCGACCTCTCATGTTTGACCACGTGCCCATCTTTATACTTGAATTCAACATCCTCTCATTCTTTTATGTCTTTCTTTATCTCCCTTCACTCTTTATAAGCTTTCCCATATTCACTTCCCTCCAAGTGAATACATTGTTTCGCTCTGCTCCCCATTTGCTTTAAACCAGAGGCCGAATTATCCCTTATTTCTCTCTTGTGTATCTTCATTTAGCCCAAGAGAAAAATACGTAGAATCACAATGGGTTTCACCTCAAATCACTCTTGTTCGATGATGAAGATGGCCTCCATTATCTTGATTCTGATCGTTATAATATTTGACGTTGAGAATGCACAAGGCATGAGAATTCTCAAGAGAAAATCACTGCAAAATAAATCTTCTGATAACATCAGTGTTTTGGAAGAGGAGAACTTAGGGTTAGAGTTGAATATAGAGCCTCCTCCTATTAACAAGAATTCACCGTTGTTGAAGAACAAACTTCCATCTGGTCCGAGCCCTGGAACAGGTAATGCATTGATCAACAATGGCGGCATCAAGAGCAGTTGGAGAATAGAGAGCATATTGAAGAATGAGCTTCCATCTGGGTCAAGCCCTGGTGTAGGCCACTAATGTTTATGTCTATTGGTCATGTAAAGGCTGCTGAATATATATTACTCTATGGTATCCCTAGCCGCCATTCAAATTCTTTTTAAATTTTTGAAAGAAAATTTTGTGGTTCAACATAGGCAAACTATGAGAGGTTAGTTGCATCAATATTTCATATCAATTAATTGCAATGTCATTCAGTCCGGATAGAGAGATGTGAGGATACCGATGAGTGTTTCTGTGATAGATATATACAAGAATGCCATGGTTGTTCAAGGAAAGACAGTTCACCAGTAAGTATTAACTCGGATTCGTTTCTCACAAAAACGAAAATTTCAACCATGCATGTGGTTTAACTGGCACATTCGAAGCATTGACTAATAGTGGTTAGGAGTGGGCACAGCCACTTTTAACCAATATCATGAGACCAATGCATAACAGTGACCCCGATCTATTTGCTAAGAGTGGCTGGACCCATTCCTAGCAACTATTAGTCAATGGTTTCAGTGTGCCGGTTAAGCCTGGCCGCATGCATGGGTCCTTGCAACATTCAACGAGAAATATCATCTTACATAGTTTTGTTCTTGAGACTTTTATGTCTTTTCATTAAATTTAATTATCAATAGTGATCAACCAAAAAATAGTACAAAGTAGTATGTGTTAGAGTAGTTGGATGGACCCCTCCTTGGTTCTTGACAATCTTTCTATTCCTAGCTTGCTTTGCTATAAGTTTTGCTTTTCTAGGTTAATTTAATAATATAAATAATAGATTTTGGATTGACTTGTGTAAAAGTATTTTTATATTAATATATCAAATCACACTCATTGATCTATCATTGATTAATAGAGAGAATTATAAAATACCAAAAAAATAAAAAAATAATATTAGATAACATTATTAAGTAAAAAGTTTATGATCTATCATAATTTTTTCCTTGTGCTCTCTTATGTTCTCTATCATATATTTCATGACAAACAAAAGAACATAAAATTATAAATGATTCATAGAAACTAAAACTAACATAAAGAAAACTAATCTTAAAATAAAGATTAGTTAAATTTTTATTTGATTCTTTTGCTTATGAAAACATTTTTTTAACTCTCTATACATTATTATTCTCTACATGTTTTCTTAAAGCCAAAGCCAAGATTATCAAACTTTCCTCTTGAATAGGAACATCGCAAAACTTATAAATATAGCTTATCTCCATTGTATGAATTAAATTTCTACTAAATTATACATACATGAACATTGTAGTACCATAATAACATTACTACTACTAGTATATTAAAATCTATCCTTAACAATTAGTATTTGAATAAGGTTATTTATATTAATAGTAAAATTTTACAATACTTTATAATACTAAAATCTTAATACATATGACTGGCTCTTTTTAATCTTCGATACAGTATTTTGGAGATTATTCTCTTCGGTTAAAAAATACACTTAGTGGGAAACATTTTATAGTGGTTGGGAAATATTGATGTAACGCCTCGCCAAGGGATCCAAAAGAATTAACCTAAAGTTTCACTAAGTTTGCTAAACATTTAAAAAAAAAAAAAAAAAAGAAAGTATCACATACACATCAAACACATAGTAGCGGAAGCAATAACATGTGATCATTGACAAACATACATTGCAAGTTACATTTCTTAAAGATCCCAAGACGTTGAGTCACATTTAAATTTAATTAAATCTAAGTCTAACAACTATCACATACATATGAAAGAATAATCAGAAAGTCCCATGTCCATAATATACATTTGTTCCGAATGCCTCTCGGCAAATTAATTCGGAATGCTCAATCATCCACTGTACAAGTCACAGGGTATGAAAGGCTTAAAAGAATATACATACGTAAAGATCAAGATACAACATCCTCAAATCCATGATACAAAGTACAGTAAAAATATATGAAAACTATTCACCATACATGATACATCCATACATCCATAATAATAAAACATCTATCATAAAATCTAACCATCCATCATAATAGTCCAAGAACATAGTGAAGGTAAATGCCAATCACGAAAACTCCAGCCACGGTGACCACGGAATGGATCTCAATGGTAAGAGTAAAAGCACTACCACCCGACTGCGTGGAACCTAAATGGTCCACTCCCACCGCGCTGCGGAGATAGTCTCAAGTCCCAAATAGGATAACAAAACCTATAATCATAAATACTCTCTAAGTCCAGGAAATCCTCTAAGTATGCTAACTCAAGGGTTCCTAAAAAGATCGATATCTAAATCCCAGAGGTACCACAAGACCCGTAGGAAACCTAAAATGCAAGCGGGAAAGTGTCATCGCAAAAGTCATGTAGAAGTTACCCAAGCAATCCCTTAGGAATCTCGGGTCCCTACTGATCCTACGGCCACTAGTATCCTCTCGTACTGACGAGGCCTACTATGGAATGCAAGGTTGTAACCAAGCGTCCTCTCTACCCCATCCTAGCCTGTACTAGCACTCAAGGCATGGGAGAGAACATACAATTATCTTGTTAGGTTCATTTTCTCTCATTTAGTGTAAATGTTTTCACTTATTAAAAATGACTTACAATGGGTTTCTTAAGGCAGCCTCTTAGGGCTCCGACCCCCATTGCAAGCCACTTCCCGACTCTACACATAGATAACCTACCCTAGGCTCATGAAATCATAAATCAAAGAATCATAATAAAACCACCTCAGTCCTATACAAGCAACTAAAAAACATCATAAAAGATAATCCACAAAATTACATCAGTTCTTCATGAGCAACAGATAATATCAAATAGTAATCATATGATCACGACAGTTCTCTATCAGCAACTGAAGGCATCAATGATAAGTCACAAAATCCAATGGTTCTCCAATGAGCAACCAGAAAGTATCTCAATAGTAAATTACAATACTGATCGGAGACTCCAAATGGTCAAGTCAACACATGACATCATTAAGAACATAACATTTCAGTCTAAGCAACCAGAAGGTAATACAAGTATAACTGATCGAGATTCAGAAATGGTTATCAAATATAACTAATCGAGACTCAAAAATGGTTAAGTTAGGTATCTAAAATACATACACCTCAGCTTCACACAAGGAAACTGGAAAGCAATAACAAACAGTAAATACATCCATCATAGAGCATACTATCACATTACCTTGGTTGGTTTGAAAAGATCGAGAACAAATCATCCTAGCCTCACATTCACAAACCTCGAGCCTCTGGTAACATCCTAAACTGGTCAAAGCTAAACCAACCCCATAACACTAAAAGCATAGACAATATATAGAAAACATCATAGTCTCACAATTGGTGTTGATTTGAAAACATACAAATGAGTTAAACAATAAGGTTTCAGTTTTCAGTGTTTATATTGAAGTAGAAAGTTTTATAGTTCAATTTGATTGATAATATACTATTGAGTTAATGTGAGATTTCCATTTCTAGTTGAACGTATGTTTTAAATAGATAGAATCCATAGTTCACCTTTACAAATTATCCCGTTCCTAACTCCAAATGAAACACTTAATTACCCCTAGTTGATTTTAAGTCAAAGTCCTAAAACAATCTAAGGGTAATATTTAAATTAATAATAATACTTGTTGATCTTTGATTATAATGATCTACACTTTCATTAAAAATAGTATTATAATATTAAACTTGCTTAAACAAATTTTTGATTTAATTAAATCTTAATTTAAATCAAACTTTAAATAAAATTAATTAATAATACATAAAGGACCATATTACATTTATTAATAATTTATTTATTTATAAAATTATTAATAAATATTAATAAAATTTCAATATAATTTAAAATTTAATAAAGTTTAAATTAAATAATAATTATATTAATTAAAACAATTTTAAAACGGTTTTAAAAAAAATGATTAATAAAAATTAAATCATTTTTATTTCTTTTAATAAAATATTGGCATGTTTAAAGGCCCGCCGGCCTGCCATACCCTGCGGCCGCAGGTGTTACTGCTGCCGCAAGCAGTAGTACCACCTGCCGCGGCAGCGTTGGTGTGGGGCATGGGAAGTGGTGGCCCCGCCCCACTCCAATATATTATATATATATATATATTTTTAAAAATTTTCATCATTATTTTAAAAACAAGTTAAGTTTTATTTTTAATTAGTTTTGTTTAATTTTATTAAAACAATTTCCTCCAAAGGAAATATATATATATATATATATATATATATATATATATTTTAATCTAGAATTTTCAATTTCAAAACAAAACCCTTACCAAATTAAGTCTTAATTTCTTAATCTAGAAAACAAGGGTTCTAATAACTCTTCCAGTCTCCATGGATATAGAAATTATTGAAGAGCAGTTAATAAATTCACAATATTGAAAAGTTAAAACTTTCATCATAGAGAATTCAGATCTACAAACCCCAGGCACGAGGAAGACAGGAAAGGATAATTGCATATTTAATGGATAATCAAAAACACAAGACCCTACCTGATCCTGATGCTATTATGCAATCTCCAAGAACTGTATGAGAATTCGCTCTTCTCAATAACCTTCCTCTGGAAAACTTTCTTGGTATCAACCTTCTAAAATTTGCTTCCAAAAATTGTCTCCCAAAAATTCCCGTCCAAATTCGTCTATCCCAAAAATGAACCCCCAAAGTTGTGATAAGAAATTTCTCCTCAAATCGGGGCACTAATTGTGCGTTTACTCGAGAAGACTCTTTGCACAACTCAGTTAACTCTAAATTAACCTTTATTATCTTTTCTTATTCTTTTGCATTCAACTTTCATGCACATTAAGTTGAATTATTAAATAACTTTATTTAATATTCCACTTGACTTCTATTCTTAATTAATTTATTACTTTAATCTTATGTGCACTTTTAAGAAATTAAAATAACATTATTAATTTCTATAATTTAATCTTTTAATTTAATTCTCATATTTAAACTCATGCTTAGATCATGCGATCTAGAATTCTTAATAATTTAATATCTTTCAACTTTTAATTTATTTTAGAACTTAATTGATAACATATTTAATTAATTTAAATAACAATAATATTTAGCATTTATTTAAAAATGAACTCCAAATATATTATTATTAAATTAAATTAATATTACTCTGTTCTAAATTCATCTTTGAATTTTAATCTCCAAATTTAATTCTTTTATTTAATTAATTAATTAATTAAATATAAAGATATCATAATAATTCTCTATTAAATTAAATCATTAATTAATCTTTTTAATTAGACTTAATTAATAGAAAATACACCAAGGACTCATAAAGAAACATATGAAAACCCATCATAGAAAGATACATACCAAATCAAACAAAAAGGGTTATAATCACGAAATTACATCATTTGATGCATTCGGAGGGTACTTAACTCAGATACTTGTCCTAATTATCAATTAGGACAATTGGCTAAAGGGTTTAGGATTTGGACTTAAGAGTTTATCTCCCCTCTCTTACCATTGAGACAATGCGATAGGGTACGCTCATCCTGACAATTCAAGGAAGTCGATACCCGGTACCTGCAACCTGCATAAAATCTATGCATGTACAAACACAATATTCTAAGCTAAACAAACAATGGCAAGAAGTGGTGCATCGTGTAGATCCCGACTAGCAGGTGACTACGACTCCCTTCCTTAACCATATCAGAAACACCATACATAAATAAAACAACACGCACACCATACACATGCAGTATGGGGTAAGTATCCATAAGAAGCACATGGAATAATAAACCATCTAACTAATCATCATCGATAACTGAAACCATTGAATAATCATCATACATGCATGAAATATAGAGTACCAAGTAATCTCATCATATAATAAATTGAGTGTAAACATCATCTGATAATCTCTAAAATAATAATACTAATCATCAAACATAAATTGGCCTAAAAGAGTTTGGCAATGATATCAAAAATGTAGTTCGAAAATGTAAACTAGGGCAGGCACTACATCCACCCCCCCTAGACTTAGGCTTACTCCTGGAAGCCTATAAACAAATAGGGATATAAATCCCGTAATCTAGATGCATCCTCCCATGTAGCTGAAGAGTCATCAGTAGGGTCCCATTGGACCCTTACCTGCTCTATGGTTCAACCCCTGAGGGTCAACTCCCGCTGCTCCAGAATACGTATTGGCTCGAAAGCTAGCTGCCCGTCCCCTACTTGCAATGCATTCCAATCAAGAATATGTACAACATTAGGGATATACTGTCTAAGTACTGAAACATGGAAAACATCATGAATGCGAGCAAGGCTGGGCGGTAAAGCAAGACGATAGGCAACTGGACCAATCCTCTCAAGAATATCGAATGGTCCCACAAAGCGAGGTGCTAGCTTTGAGCCCTTTCCATAACGGATCGGACTCTTCCGCGGATGCACTCTCAAGAAAACCTTCTCTCCCACAGAAAACTGCTAATCTGACCTATGTGCATCAGCATACTTCTTCTGCCTATCCTGTGCCATTGTCAAGTGCTCTCGGATATGCACCACTTGTTGCTCCATGTCACGAAGCATCTCTGGCCCCAACAGGATGCGATCCTCAAGGCTATCCCAACTCAAAGGTGTACGACAAGGGCGTCCATATAAGGCTTGGAAAGGTTCCATGCCAATAGAACTGTGATACCCGTTGTTGTAAGAAAACTCCACTAGATAGAGATAGTCCTCCCAATGAGTCTGCCTATCCATCACGTACATCCTCAACATATCTTCGAGAACCTGATTCATTCTCTCCGTTTGCCCATCTGTCTCTGGGTGATATGCTGAACTGAAATTCAGTTGTGCTCCAAGATCATGCTGTAGTGATGTCCAAAATGCGGAAGTGAAAACATGATCCCTATCCGAAATGATCTTTCAGGGAATACGATGTAGTCTCACAATGTCACGCATGAAGACATTAGCTACTGAAGTTGAAGTGTAGGAAGACCTGATTGGTGCAAAATGTGCCACCTTGGTCAACCGGTCAACGGTGACCATGATAGCATCATGATGATGAAGAGTCATAGGTAATCCTACTATAAAATCCATAGAGATGATGTCCCACTTCCATGAAGGAACGAGATTCGGTTGCAAAAGTCCTGCCAGATGCTAGTGTTCTGCCTTGACTCTCTGACACTCAAGACATCTAGCCACAAAATCAGCAATGTTGTGCTTCATCCTGGACCAATAGAATAAACGTCACAAATCTGCATGCATCTTCTTGACACCTGGATGTGCCGAGTAAGGTGCACGATGGGCCTCTGATAGGATCAATATGCGAAGCTCCTCCAGTAGCAGCACATAGATCCTTCCTGAATGTCTCAAAAGGCCATCTGACTCTAGGACATAGCCTGAAAACTTACCCTCCAAGGGTCTCCCTGAATTGATCTCACTGCACACCTCCAGATACCATGAATCAGTGGGGAGTGCCTGAAGTATCTGACACCTCAAATCGACACCAAGAGTCATAGATGATATCACATGTTTCCTGTGACTCAAAGCATTAGCTACAACATTCTCCTTCCCTTGGATATACTTTACCTCAAAGTCATACTCGCACAAAAACTCCATCCAACGCCTTTGCCTAGCATTTAGATTAGGCTGCGTGAATATGTACTGAAGACTACGATGATCGCAATGTAGTTCAAATCTGTGTCCCAACAAGAAATGTCTCCATCTCACTAAGGCATGAACTACTGCGGCTAACTCAAGGTCATGTGTAGGATAATTAAACTCATGATCCTTGAGTTTGCGTGATTCATATGCAATCACTCGACCATTCTGCATTAGAACTACTCTAATACCCTCAAGGGAAGCATCCGTACACACCATGAAATCACCTTCTGGATCAGGTACTGCTAAGATCGGTGCACTGGTCAGAAGCTCTTTTAGTTTCTGAAATGCTTCTACACACTTTTCTGTCCAAAGAAACTTCTTTCCTTTCCTCTGAAGGGAGGTAATAGTGTGTGCTATTCTGGAGAAGTTTTGAACAAATCTGCAATAATACCCAGCTAGACCCATGAAACTACGAATTTTCGACACAGTAGTGGGTGCAGGCCAATCTACTATTGCCTGGATCTTCGCAGGGTCTACAGAGATACCTTCGCCTAAAATAACGTGTCCCAAATACTGTATCTCTAATTGAAAGAAATCACACTTTGCCGCATTGCAATAAAGTTGATTATCTCTCAAGCACTGCAAAACTAAACTCAAATGTTCCTCATGTTCCTTTTGGGACCTAGAATATATCAGAATATCATCGAGGAACACAAGAACAAATCTATCAAGATAGGAACGGAACACCCCATTCATTAAGCACATGAAAACTGATGGAGCATTCGTCAGCCCAAAGGGTACCACTGTGAACTCATAATGCCCGTAGCGAGTTCGGAAGGCGATCTTATGAATATCAGCCTCCTTGATGTGAAGTTGATGGTATCCTGACTTAAGATCAATTTTAGAGAACACTGTATCCCCCTTGATCTGATCAAATAAATCATCAATCCTTGGTAAAGGATACCTGTTCTTTATTGTCACCTTATTCAGCTGTCTGTAATCAATGTAAAGGCACAAAGAACCATCCTTCTTCTTCATGAGCTCCCCATGGTGATACACTAGATCGAATACTACCCTTGGCCAAAAGTTCCTCTAACTACAAACGTAACTCACTTAGCTCTTGAGTGGTCATACGGTAAGGAGCTCTAGAGATAGGTTCCGCTCCTGGAGTGAGCTCAATGCTAAAATCAATGTCTCTCTTCGGAGGCATGCCTAGAATCTCACTTGGAAAGACATCAGCATACTCCTGTAAAATAGGATGATCTAGGGTCTCTCTTGTAGAGTCTTCCTCATCTAGCTCATTTACCGTAATGGAAAATACCTGACATCCCTTATGAAAGCTTCGTTTTAGTTGCATAGCAGAGATCATCCGTAGGGATATAGGCCTCGGTATCCCCACAATCTCAACATCCTTCCCTTGGTCATCCTGACACATAATGGTCTTCTTTCTGCAGTCTATACTAGCCCTATGAGAGCCAAGCCAATCCATACCTAAGACCACATCGTAGGAGCCAAGAGGAATAACTCAAAAATCGACTGAAGTCTCAAACCCTCCTATGCTGAGTCCACACTTATGAACTACAGAATCTGTGGAAACTTTAGCGCCTGAGGCTAGTTCCACTTGCCAACCATGATCTTGCTTAACCGACTCCAACTTACACTTATCAACTAGAGATGGAGAAATGAAAGAATCTGTAGCACCTGAATCAAATAATACAGAGAGAGGTGTACCTCGGATAGCTCCTATAGTCTCAACTACTATCCCCTGATGGTCTGCCTGACAGTGATCCACCGCTGCAAATACTCTATGAGATCCACCTGCATTTTCGACTATAGGCTCAGATGTTGCTGGCCTAGGTCCTGAATACTGAGATGCTCGCTATGGGCAGTATGCTACAATATGACCAATCTGTCCACACGAATAACATCTTGTGCCTCTACTAGATCCTCTCCCTATAGGTTGTGCATTCGACCATTGGTGGCTACCCCTGCTAGCAAAAGATTGGCTGCTCTATGCAGGCCGAGATTGCTGATTCTGTTTATTACATTGAGCATTGCGATTGACCCTAGAGTTGGATCCACCGCCACCACTCTGTGCCTGAGGGTAAAATCCCTTATGCTGCTGAGAATACTGATTCCTCCTAGGGAAGGGAGGCTTCCTGATTCCACCAGAATTGTGGTTGCCCTTAGATCCTGCTATAGTAGGCGCTCCCACAAAACCCCCTTGCCCAAAGTTGACACTCTGCTCTACCAGGATAGCTCGATGTACTGCATCCTTGAGGGTCTTAGGCTCAAATACCTTAACACCCCCAATAAAATGGTTGTTCAAGCCTCGAATGAAATGTTGTGCCAACTGTGATGGGTTGTCACTGAATCCTGAAAAAGGCATGAGCTCATAGAACTTGCGCTCATACTCTACAACGGTCATAGTGAACTATCTCAGGTTATGGAACTCATCTGCTCTATGCTGCTTCCATTCCTCTGGTAGGAATCGCTCATGAAAACTCTCCAAGAAAATCTCCCAAGTGACACTACCCATGCTAATGCCCAACTTCTTCTCCTCAATAGTCCACCAGGTGGCCCCAAATAACTCTAGATTGGTAATGGAAAATCTCGCTTTGACATTACTGTCAAAGTCCTGCATAGCAAAAATCCTGTCAAGGGCAATAAGCCACTGCTCAGCTACATACCCAGAACCTTGCCCATTAAAGGGCTTGATCTTGGACCTCTGAAGATCCTTCATCTGAGAAGATACTATGGATCTACTTCGATCCCTCTGAGGACTCCTAGATCTATGTCTATGCTCATGTCCAACCTGGTGTGCTCTATCCTGCTCAAGAATAGGAGGTAAGCGATCAATAAGGGTTCGCATCATTTGCCTCAGATCAACCTCCTCAGAGTCGGCATGTCCCTCTTCGTGGTTCTCTTCCTGATGTTCACTGACATGCTCTTCCCTATTCTCTTCCTGAATGGGGCTCTCGTGGATAGACTCATGAACACTAATATCTCTGTCGTGTCCACGACCTCTGCCACGGACAAGGCTATGGCCTCTAACGGAAGATCTCGTCCCAGATACCATCCTACAATAATATCCAAGACACAAGATGCTAAAATAACCATGAAACATACTACTGAAACACATAGATAGAAGACACATGTTTTGCAAACAAGATATTTTCAGTTTTCAGTTTACCTATAATCTCAGTTTAAGTATAATTTCAGTTTTTGAAGTCTTGAGTGTTGAAGTATGAAAAATAGGTAACTAATAGTTTTCATATTGTTTTAGTTCAACTAGTTTCAAGTTTCAGTTTAAGGTTTGCATTTTTATTCAACTAGTTAACAATAGTGGCATTCCAATATACCCATAGCTCCCAATGTAGAAACTCAGGCTCTGATACCAGATGTAACGCCCCGCCAAGGGATCCAAAAGAATTAACCTAAAGTTTCACTAAGTTTGCTAAACATTTTTTTTTTTAAAATAAGAAAGTATCACATACACATCAAACACATAGTAGCGGAAGCAATAACATGTGATCATCGACAAACATACATTGCAAGTTACATTTCTTAAAGATCCCAAGACGTTGAGTCACATTTAAATTTAATTAAATCTAAGTCTAACAACTATCACATACATATGAAAGAATAATCAAAAAGTCTCATGTCCATAATATACATTTGTTCCGAATGCCTCTCGGCAAATTAATTCGGAATGCTCAATCATCCACTGTACAAGTCACAGGGTATGAAAGGCTTAAAAGAATATACATATGTAAAGATCAAGATACAACATCCTCAAATCCATGATACAAAGTACAATAAAAATATATGAAAACTATTCACCATACATGATACATCCATACATCCATAATGATAAAACATCTATCATAAAATCTAACCATCCATCATAATAGTCCAAGAACATAGTGAAGGTAAATGCCAATCACGAAAACTCCAGCCACGGTGACCACGGAACGGATCTCAATGGTAAGAGTAAAAGCACTACCACCTGACCGCGTGGAACTTAAATGGTCCACTCCCACCACGCTGAGGAGATAGTCTCAAGTCCCAAATAGGATAACAAAACCTATAATCATAAATACTCTCTAAGTCCAAGAAATCCTATAAGTATGCTAACTCAAGGGTTCCTAAAAAGATTGACATCTAAATCCCAGAGGTACCACAAGACCCGTAGGAAACCTAAAATGCAAGCGGGAAAGTTTCATCGCAAAAGTCATGTAGAAGTTACCCGAGCAATCCCTTAGGAATCTCGGGTCCCTACTGATCCTGCGGCCACTAGTATCCTCTCATACTGACGAGGCCTACTATGGAATGCAAGGTTGTAACCAAGCATCCTCTCTACCCCATCCTAGCCTGTACTAGCACTCAAGGCATGGGAGAGAACATACAATTATCTTGTTAGGTTCATTTTCTCTCATTTAGTGTAAATGTTTTCACTTATTAAAAATGACTTACAATGGGTTTCTTAAGGTAGCCTCTTAGGGCTCTGACCCCCATTGCAAGCCACTTCCCGACTCTACACATAGATAACCTACCCTAAGCTCATGAAATCATAAATCAAAGAATCATAATAAAACCACCTTAGTCCTATACAAGCAACTGAAAAACATCATAAAAGATAATCCACAAAATTACATCAGTTCTTCATGAGCAACAGATAATATCGAATAGTAATCATATGATCACGACAGTTCTCTATCAGCAACTGAAGGCATCAATGATAAGTCACAAAATCCAATGGTTCTCCAATGAGCAACTAGAAAGTATCTCAATAGTAAATTACAATACTGATCGAAGACTCCAAATGGTCAAGTCAACACATGACATCATCAAGAACATAACAAACATTTCAGTCTAAGCAACCAGAAGGTAATACAAGTATAACTGATTGAGACTCGAAAATGGTTATCAAATATAACTGATTGAGACTCAAAAATGGTTAAGTTAGGTATCTCAAATGCATACACCTCAGCTTCACACAAGGAAACTAGAAAGCAATAACAAACAGTAAATACATCCATCATAGAGCATACTATCACATTACCTTGGTTGGTTTGAAAAGATCAAGAACAAATCATCCTAGCCTCACATTCACAAACCCCGAGCCTCTGGTAACATCCTAAACTGGTCAAAGCTAAACCAACCCCATAACACTAAAAGCATAGACAATATATAGAAAACATCATAGTCTCACAATTGGTGTTGATTTGAAAACATACAGATGAGTTAAACAATAAGGTTTCAGTTTTCAGTGCTTATATTCAAGTAGAAATTTTTATAGTTCAATTTGATTGATAATATACTATTGAGTTAATGTGAGATTTCCATTTCCAGTTGAACATATTTTTTAAATAGATAGAATCCATAGTTCACCTTTACAAATTATCTCGTTCCTAACTCCAAATGAAACACTTAATTACCCCTAGTTGATTTTAAGTCAAAGTCCTAAAACAATCTATGGGTAATATTTAAAATAATAATAATAGTTGTTGATCTTTGATTATAATGATCTACACTTTCATTAAAAATAGTATTATAATATTAAACTTGCTTAAACAAGTTTTCGATTTAATTAAATCTTAATTTAAATCAAACTTTAAATAAAATTAATTAATAATACATAAAGGACCATATTACATTTATTAATAATTTATTTATTTATAAAATTATTAATAATTATTAATAAAATTTCAATATAATTTAAAATTTAATAAAGTTTAAATTAAATAATAATTATATTAATTAAAACAATTTTAAAACATTTTTAAAAAAGAATGATTAATAAAAATTAAATCATTTTTATTTCTTTTAATAAAATATTGGCGTGTTTAAAGGCCCGCCGGCCTGCCATACCCTGCGGCCGCAGGTGTTACTGCTGCCGCAGGCAGCAGTACCACCTGCCGCGGCAGCATGGGTGTGGGGCGTGGGAAGTGGTGGCCCCGCCCCACTCCAATATATTTTATATATATATTTTTTTTGTTTTAAATTTTCATCATTATTTTAAAAACAAATTAAGTTTTATTTTTAATTAGTTTTGTTTAATTTTATTAAAACAATTTCCTCCAAAGGATATATATATATATATTTTAATCTAGAATTTTCAATTTCAAAACAAAACCCTTACCAAATTAAGTCTTAATTTCTTAATCTAGAAAACAAGGGTTCTAATAACTCTTCCAGTCTCCATGGATATAGAAATTATTGAAGAGCAGTTAATAAATTCACAATATTGAAAAGTTAAAACTTTCATCATAGAGAATTCAGATCTACAAACCCCAGGCACGAGGAAGACAGGAAAGGATAATTGCGTATTTAATGGATAATAAAAAACACAAGACCCTACCTGATCCTGATGCTATTATGCAATCTCCAGGAACTGTATGAGAATTCGCTCTTCTCAATAACCTTCCTCTGGAAAACTTTCTTGGTATCAGCCTTCTAAAATTTGCTTCCAAAAATTGTCTCCCAAAAATTTCCGTCCAAATTCGTCTATTCCAAAAATGAACCCCCAAAGTTGTGATAAGCAATTTCTCCTCAAATCGGGGCACTAATTGTGCGTTTACCCGAGAAGACTCTTTGCACAACTTAGTTAACTCTAAATTATCCTTTATTATCTTTTCTTATTCTTTTGCATTCAACTTTCATGCACATTAAGTTGAATTATTAAATAACTTTATTTAATATTCCACTTGACTTCTATTCTTAATTAATTTATTACTTTAATCTTATGTGCACTTTTAAGAAATTAAAATAACATTATTAATTTCTATAATTCAATCTTTTAATTTAATTCTCATATTTAAACTCATGCTTAGATCATGCGATCTAGAATTCTTAATAATTTAATATCTTTCATCTTTTAATTTATTTTAGAACTTAATTGATAGCATATTTAATTAATTTAAATAACAATAATATTTAGCATTTATTTAAAAATGAACTCCAAATATATTATTATTAAATTAAATTAATATTACTCTATTCTAAATTCATCTTTGAATTTTAATCTCCAAATTTAATTCTTTTATTTAATTAATTAATTAATTAAATATAAAGATATCATAATAATTCTCTATTAAATTAAATCATTAATTAATCTTTTTAATTAGACTTAATTAATAGAAAATACACCAAGGACTCATAAAGCAACATACGAAAACCCATCATAGAAAGATACATACCAAATCAAACAAAAAGGGTTATAATCATGAAATTACATCATTTGATGCATTCAGAGGGTACTTAACTCAGATACTTGTCCTAATTATCAATTAGGACAATTGACTAAAGGGTTTAGGATTTGGACTTAAGAGTTTATCTCCCCTCTCTTACCATTGAGACAGTGCGATAGGGTACGCTCATCCTGAAAATTTAGGGAAGTCGATACTCGGTACCTACAACCTACATAAAATCCACGCATGTACAAACACAATATTCTAAGCTAAACAGACAATGGCAGGAAGTGGTGCATCGTGTAGATCCTGACTAGCAGGTGACTACGACTCCCTTCCTTAACCATATCAGAAACACCATACATAAATAAAATAACACGCACACCATACACATGTAGTATGGGGTAAGTATCCATAAGAAGCACATGGAATAATAAACCATATAACTAATCATCATCGATAACTGAAACCATTGAATAATCATCATACATGCATGAAATATAGAGTACCAAGTAATCTCATCATATAATAAACTGAGTGTAAACATCATCTGATAATCTCTAAAATAATAATACTAATCATCAAAAATAAATTGGCCGAAAAGAGTTTGGCAATGATATCAGAAATGTAGTTCGAAAATGTAAACTAGGGCAGGCACTACAATTGATATCAAATACATTGTAGGTACTAGGATTTTTAATCTTGAGAGATTTTGTTGAGTCTAAGAACTATTGGTTAATAGGGGAATCCAAATATTACTCATGAAATATTTCCTATAAAATTCTTCAATTTGTTCTTATGAGAGATGGGTTCATGTGAACCACTACTCACAAAAAATGGATCAACAACCTGACTCAAAAAACTACGTAGTTGAATTGTGATAGCAATATGAAAATTTGACTTGCCAAGTCAAAAATATCTCATAATTATCAATTGATGATAGTAAATTGATTTCTAATCAATGGATGGTAAAGCATAACACTCGGTGAAGGTTTGTCAAATGGGGAAACAAGGAGAGTGGGTTTAACCATAGATGAAACCTCATAGTTAAGAAAGCTCAAAATAGAGTAGCTATGGGATTAGTGACCTCCCAGAAAGTCCCCATGCTTAAGCATCACCTAGATCTTATAATTCCTAAGTATTCCACTTATTATCATGATATATAGGTTTGTGTGAATGACTACACGTGGAGCATGGGTTAAAAAGTTTGGCACAAAAACCTATATAGTTGAATCTTCATACCAATATTGCAATTTCACTTTTGTGGAAAATATCTCCTACTTATCATTGATGAGCTTAATTTGATTTCTAATATATGGAATTGATAAGGCACGATACTTGTTGAAGGTTTTGCAAATGGGTTTACAAGACGAGTGGGTTTAACCATGGATGAAAATTTGTAGCTATGCATGCTTGAGTTGGAGTAGTACTAGGATGGGTCACCTCTCAGGAAGTCTCAATGCTTCACCTCTTTGAGTATCACCTAGGTCAAATGAGATATACTAGTTCCATTATTTTTTCATGAAAATTGGTTCGTTGAACCAAATAGTCATGCAACATGGCTCAACGATCTTGACTCAAAAAATACATAGTTGAAAAGTGATAGAAATATCATGATTCGATTTTTTGTGGAAAAAATATCCTACTTATCAATTGATGACCATAATGGGCTTTCTAATGAATGTTCGATAAGGAACACCACTTGGTCAAGGTTTTCATAATGGGTTTACAAGAAGAGTGAGTTTGAAAGAGGAGGAAAGTTCACAACTTAGGGTGCTCTATATGGATTAGTACTTAGATCGGTGACCTCTCATGAAGTCTTGGTGCTTGACCTCTATAAGCATCACCTTGATCTAATGAGTGATAAGTTTTCCATTTTTTTCTCATGAGAGATAGATGTTAGGAATAGAGGATACTATTGGCACTTGGGATTGTTGCATATCTATTTTATTTAGTACAATTTTTGTCATTCATACCAACATATTTTCTTCAGTTCATGGTAGACTCAAATTTTGTAGATTGCATGCAACTTATAAGTTCAACATAGATAATTTTGAGTGCTCCACCACTATAATCATCACCTAGGTCTAATGAGTGATAAGTTTCCACTAGAAATAGAGGATATTGTTGGTACTTGAAATTATTATAGAGATACTATATTGATGATAGGTTTTGTCATTAATGCCAAAATATATTATTTGGTTCATGATAGACTCAGATATGTATATTGTGGGCTAGTTATTAGTTCAACATAGATAGTGGCTAATGCATTTGAATATATAAGCTTACATTATATAGAAGAATGAGGGTGGACATCATCTATATGTTTTTTTTATAAGTTATATGAAAAACTAGATGAATTAGAGTTTATTTTGTGATGACTAGCAATAGACTAGTGTACAGGAAAATGTGACATAATCAGTTACAATTTTTTTTTAATATCTTATGGCAAAAGAGAAATTAATATTGGTAAGAATGTACTATGGTAGAGTAATTTTATGTGTGCATATATGTAGGTTTGTAAGTCATTTGTCTGGAAAGGTCGTTAGTATGTAACATGTGATGCATTTTACTAGAAGTTGATTGGCTTATTGTAGCGTGTGAAATGTCATTCAAAAAATTTATATTCTCATTGTATCATGTGGGAAAATGTATTTAATGGTTGTATACATTATTAAAAATGTTTATATACCTTACCATGGTCCTATGTCATTAATTGTATAGGTATGTGCAGGATCATGGTGTGCCAAAAAGTGGCAATCTGAAAAACATGTAGTTTTGAAATACCTCAAAGCATTTCAAAATCTATTCCAACTTTTCTCCCACCCATCCTAATACCAAACCAAAAAATTAAACCTTTATAAGGCCTAGTATATCTTTGGATACCAACCCTATGTGGCCAACTTTAAAAATGTCCCAAAACTGTGTTTTTGGCCTATTCTTGTGTGTTTTTTTACTACAAACATGTATTTGATGACATATTTTCCACCCAAATTTGATGAAATGAAAAGGATTTCTTAAGAATGTTCTTAGCTTTCCATAAATATAATTCTTGTCAAATTATGAGTGCAGTAAGTAATTATTACTTATTTTCTAATGGAGTTATGTATAAAGTGCTAATTGACACACTGATTGAAAAAAAAAAAAGTTTCAAATGGTACAACATTTTTGAAATCCAAAAGATGCATTACATTCTATGCTTCTTCTACTATAAGGAAAAAAAGAGAAGAAAAATTTAATTTTATAGAGTTTTGAATAAGTTAAGGTGGTCAGACAAGAATTTTTTTATTTTGAAAATACTATAGTAGAAAATTCAGGATTAATTATTTATTTAGAGTAAAAATACCCACAAATATGCATCACATCCAGGCATGAGTCTAATTCTTATATCAAGAATCTTGTTAAAAAATACTATCATTTGATTTTGATTAAGGTGGTAAGATATATGTCTAGTTCTTATTTTTGTCCTGAATGTTTTATACTATTGCATTAAAATTATAATTTTTGACCAATCAATTTTAACTTTTTTAGATAAGGCCTAGTAGTTTAGAAACTAAATTCAATTTCCTAGAAATTCTTTTCTCTCAAATTTTTGATAGAAATTTCATAACAAGTTGAAAATTGCACATCAAGTTGACATAACCCTGATTTCCTAATTTTTCATTGTCACTTAATGGTATAGTTTGGTTGACCATGATCTTGCACATACCTATACATAAGGAAATCTCTAATAGGTCGACCTAATTAACTATTTATAATGGGTATAAAGAAAAATCATTTTCCTTTTTTTGAGATGTATGAGCTATATGTATCTATGCATAGATGAAAAACCTTGATAGTGGATTATCATAGCAAAACAATTAATCTATTTGAAGGTTTGTGAACCTCAAATAAACTATTTTAGAATGTGAGTTATAGATCAATTAGGCCAAGTTCTTATTTGATATGTTATCAGGAAACCTCTATATTCTAGTTTTTTAAGAGCATTTGGAAAGTGGTTCTACTTGTTCTCAACAACCTTTAATAGGGTTTGAACCTTCTAATTAGGGTTCAAGGTATTCTAATAGGGATATGTCCCACAAAAAGGAGTGTTACATTAAATGAACAATATTTGACTCCTAAAAAGGTCACATCCTTTTACAAGGAACTTAGATATTAGTACAATATCTTGTCAATGTCATCCCCATTTGGGTTTTCCCTCGAATCAAGGATTTCCCTAGTCAAAAAAATCCTTGTGTTATGTTGTATGGTCTCCTTTTTTGTGCATCACTATTTTAAATGTTGGTGATCTATTTTGTAGATTTTGATTTATTTATATTTTATCACAATTGATTCACCACTCTTACCCCTAGTTGTGTGTGGAATTTTATTCTTAAAAATTAGTAACCAAGAACCAAATCCTCTTTGAGAACAAAGATTATCAATTTGAGGATATCTACAATGGCATACAAGAAGGAGAGTTGCAAATTTGATGGTGATAACTATGATAGCTAGAAGAACTAGATGAGAACATATTTGAAATATATCAAAATTGATTATTGGTTGATCACAAAGGATAAAAATTATGTCAAAACCAAAAGCAATCTATCTTAATGAAAATATGAGGAAAAGAAGTAGTTTCAGTACAACATGATTGCAAGAGAAGCATTCATTAGTTACATGTTTGAAGTAGAGTTTACTAAGGTAAAACAACTTGAGCTAGCCCATGATATTTAGACTAAGCTATAAAAGTTGTATGAAGGTGATGAATACATAAAGAATGGTGAATGCACCAAGTTGTTGTGCCAAAAAGATGACCTATATCTTCTTTTTTTGAAAAATTTCAATACTGTGCACGCACTTTTTAAAAGCTTATTTATGGGCTACAACCTGTGGCACATTCCATTTTTTGGGTTTTCTTTTGTTGGTTTCCTTCTCTACCCCCAACAACATGCACACATTTTGTAGAAGGTGAAATCTTTGCTCATTGTCCTCCTCAAAATGCCTCCTCATCACTGAAGATCAAGATTGGGTTCATCAAGTATGTTTTCTAATCTTGTTTTTGCATTATTTTGCATGTTTTAGCTTTTTATTGTATATTTTTCTTCAATTTTGGTTATTTATTTAAAATGCAATTGGCTTCTTATCAGGAAATGTGAATAATCAACCACCAAATCCCTAGCCTAATCAACAAAATCCTCCACAAAATCAAAATGAAAACCCTCCACAAGATCAAAATGAAAACCCACATGAGGAAGAGCAAGAACCTTTGCAACCTCCACTAATTAAAAGATCTCCTCTTAGAACCCAAGATAATATAATGAATGAAATAGAAAGAGGTAAAAATGAGTTAGAAACAATCATTGGTAGGTTAAAAACTTGTAGGAAAAATAATCCCATGAGAGTACAATTGGCATCCTCCCTTGAATCCATTATGAGCTAGGTAGCTTCTGTTAATGGTCAGTTGGATATTTGGCATGTTCAGAGAGAAGAAAATAGAAGATATTATGCAGACAAATTATCATATGGAGATGTTACAAAAGGACATAATGAAAGGTAACATATTGATGTAACCCTCAGCTCTTCAAAGAATAAATCAAAAAATCATAACATAGAAGTTTCAAAATGCCATAATCTTTCATTAAACTTTCGACACTTTACTCTGCCTATCCATTAAATAAAAAACCTACTTATTACAATTTCAGAAATTGCCATATTTGGCAATTTTTAAAACCCATCTTGTGAATCTCATTTTTTCCCAAGAAAAGCCCCCAACTAAGGCAATATGAATTACCCACTAATCAATGAAATAAAAAAAACTAATTTTGGATTTATTACAAAAACAACTTTTTTATAAAAACTGGAAAAAACATGAAAAGCCAATTTTGGAGGTCAAGATGATATTTTAGGCTCCTAAGAAAATGTCAAAATGACCACCTATTGAGCTAAGCTCAATCAATAATCCAAATAACTACTTTTCATGCAACTGCCTATAAATTTTAGCCAAAATCCTCATCTGAGTCAAAATTTATGACCCCTAAAAGTAAATTTTGACCAAAACCCACATTTGAGTCAATAGCCTTGACCCTCAGATGCCCCTACATCATTCCCCCCTACTTGAAAATAACGTAGATCATGTAAGTTTCGATCCTCAAACTGCTTCCATTTAGGCTCATCTAGCTTCTACAAATCCCATTCTGTAATTGAATGTTATTTGTCAGTGCCAACCATTCCCACTACACGAGATATCTGTTGTAGTCACCCTGGTGAGTCTGAATAGTCTTCGTGTCTAGAATTTGTGCAACCTTTTCCCTTTTATTGATGGGGATGGTGTGTGACCACTCTACCACATCCTCCTTTTCAACAAAGGCATCATCACCATGGAAAGTATGTAAATCAAAAATATTAAATATTGGAGATATATCAAGACCATTGGGGAGCTCTACCTCATAGGCATTATCATTAATCTTTTTTAGAATCTTGCAGGGCCCAATCTTCTTATATTTCAATTTATGATAAGTCATGGTAGGAAACCTCTCCTTTATGAGATAAACCATCACTAGATCACCTGCTCTAAAAACCTGATACCTTCAAGTAGCATCTATGAAGCTTTGTACAGCTCATTGTTGTCCTGTAACTTTTGTCTCACATCTTCTTGCAACTGGTAGAGCTACTCTACAAAGGTTTCTCCATCATTACTTACTCTGTCACCCAAGGGAAGTTGCACCAAATTGAGAACACCTTGAGGATTGTGATCATAAAAAACCTAAAATGGTGACTTACTAGTTGACCTATTCATTAAGCTATTATAAGAAAATTTAGCTTGGAGCAATGCTAAATCCCATTGTTTCAGCTTCTCTCCAACAATACATCGCAAAAAATTACCCAAACTATGATTGAAAACTTCTATTTGTCCATTAGTTTGTGGATGGTAAGCACTACTAAACTATAACTTTGTTCCCATCTTCTTCCATAAGGTCCTCCAGAAATGAGTCAAGAACTTAGTATCTCGATCATAGGTGATCATTTTTGGAACTCCATGCAATCTCACTATTATAGAAAAAAATAACTTGGCCACCCTAAAAACGTCACTAGTTTTCTTACAAGTAATGAAATGAGCCATTTTTGAGAATTTGTCTACAACTACAAAGATAGAGTCATTACCTCATTGTGTATGTGGCATTCCCAATACAAAATCCATGCTCAAGTCTATCCATAGTCCTACTAGTACTAGTAATGGTATGTACAATCTGGTGTTCTGAGAGTGCCCTTTGGCTACTTGTCAAATTCGACACCTTTCCACAAACTTGGTGATATCTCACTTCATCTTTGGCCAATAGTACTTATCTGCCACCAAATTTGTTGTCTTATCCTTCCAAAAATGCACAACCATACCACTGCTATGAAAATCTCTAACAATATTTTCCTATATTAGGCCTATAGGAACACACAACTACTTCACCTTAAATAAGTAACCATCTTGCATTAGATACTCACCTTGAATAGTGTTTGTATACCTTGGTACTGGATTCTTTAACTGATCAACAACTTCCCAAAAATCACTATTAGATTCATACAAGCCTTTGATGGCATTGAAGCCAACCACCTCTATTTCCATGATGGTCAGAAGAACAACTCACCTGCTCCAGGCATCTGCAACTTGATTTTGTTTCCCTAATTTATGCTTTAGAACAAAGGTAAACCCCATAGGAAAGAGATCCACTTTGCTTGTCTAGTCTTCAGTTTCTTTTGTGTGTTCAAGTATTTTAGAGAAATATGGTCCATAAACAACACAAATTCTTTGGCTACTAAATAATGCTTCTAGTGCCTCAAATATTGCACAATTGAATGGAATTCTATATCATATGTAGAATATGTCTTTTGCACATCATTCAATTTTTCACTAGAAAAGGAAATGGGCTTACCTTCTTGGTCGAGTACAACACTAATGCCCACATGTGAGGCATTATAGTCCACTTTGAAAACTTTATCAAAATTTGGTAGGGCTAATATTGGAGCTTCAACGACTTTCTTCTTTAGGTATTGGAAACTCTCTTCAGCCTCTTTGGCCCATGAAAACTCTCGACCCTTAGTGCAGTCTATCATAGGTGGTACAATGATGTTGAAATTATGAATGAACTTTCTATAGAAAGTAGTCAAGCTATGAAAGCTTCTCACCTCGGTGATACTATGTGGACTACACCATTCAATAATGGCTCAAACTTTCTCCTAGTCCATCTTGACACCATTTGTAGAAATGAAAAACCCCAAAAAAACCAAACTCGCTTGCATGAACCTACACTTCTTCAAATTAGCATAAAGCTTTTCTCTTCTTAGTACCCCCAATATGATCCTTAGGTGTTACATATATTCCTCCCTTCCCTTACTAAAAATTAGTATATCATCCAAATAAACTACTAAAAACTTACCAATGTAGGGACGCAACACAGTGTTCATGAGTCTCGTAAAAGTATTAGGTGCATTGGATAAACCAAATGACATAACCTTCCATTCATACAAACCATCCCTAGTTTTGAAAGTTTTTTTCCACTCATCCCCCTGTTGGATGTGGATTTGATGCTACCCACTTCATAGATCAATCTTAGAGAAATACATTTCTCTAGCAAGAACATCCATCATGTCATCCAAATGTGGGATAGGAAAATGATACTGGATGGTTATCTTATTGATGACTTGACTATTTGTGCACATCCTCCATGTTCCATCTTTCTTTGGAGTTAATAATGCTAGAACAACATAGGGGCTCATGCTTTCCTATACTAAGCCTTTTTGTATGAGCTCAGTCACCTATTTGTCCAATTTTGCATGTTGTATTGGACTCATTCTATATGTTTCTTGATTGGGAAGACTTTCTCTTTGAATAAGATGAATATGGTGTTGGATATCTCATTTTGGGGGAAGTCAATTAGGTAGCTCCTCTAGAATAACATCTAAATATTCTTCCAACACTACAACTACTTCTGGTCGTATAGTCAAGTCTTTCTCTTTCCAATTTTGTATTACCAATGCATAGCAACACCTTGTTACTTTCATCTCCTTGACAACTTCCTTTTCAGATATCATACTTTCAATTTTCCCATCACCCTTGAGAGGTAATAAGACTACCTTAGAACTATCCTTCTAAAATGTTTAATTATTCTTTTCCCCATTATGAATAACTTTTCTATCATACGGCCAGGGATGACCCAAGAGGATATGGCATGCATCCATCAGAATCACATCACACCATAGCTAATCCTTGTAGACATATCCTATGGAAAATTTAACAAAGCACCTCTTGTCTACTGTGACTTCACTTCCCTTTTTAAACCATGCACTCCAATAAGGATGAGGGTGCTTTTCACACTAGAGATTTAATTTCTCCACCATTTCTTTAGAAACCATATTCTCACAATTACCTCCATCAACAATTACTTGTTATACCTTTCCTCCAGAGGTACACCTTGTTTAAAATATATTGGTTTTGAGCCATGAATCATTAGTGACTTCCTCCTCTACATCCTCCTTGGCTAGAGTAATCATTGTCCTTCTCAGCATGAGACTTTCTCCCATATCTAGAGATACTCCTTGTTCAGATTCATTGTCATATTGGGCTAGGTTCACTCTAGATGAACCTACTTGATTCTTGTCCTACATGTTAAAATTGGAACACTCAAAAGCTCTTTGTCCTTCTTCTCCACACCTAAAACAAGTGAGAGGCCTTCTCTAGTTTTCCTAGCCTCTTTTGCTTCCATAGCCTCAACCTCTCTGAAACCCCCTTCCTCTTTCTTGAATTGGAGGATCTTGCCTAGTGTCTATATTTTTTTAAAAACCTTGAAAATTCTCTCCCAAACCATTATTAGAACCTTCTTGAAATGGGGTTGAGCTACCCCTTTGACCACCTCTATTCTTCTAGTTATATTGCCCATTCTACTTGTCTTTAGCCTTCAGAGCTAATTGGTAGGCTTCCTCCATACTATTAACATAGTGCATGCTTACTTCATCTTGAATAGAGAATTTTAGGCCATTCACATATCTAGCAGCCATCTGCTCATTACTTTATTGATGTTCTATGCATATGGATAGCTTGTAGAATTCATTTTTATAGTTTTGCACTAAAGACAAGTTTTGCTTCAAATTTTGGAATGTGCAAAAGAGGGTTTGAGAATAATCCATGGGTAAGAATTTTTCTCTCAACTTTTCCTCCATCTTGATCCATGTGTTAATATTTTCCTTTTCATTTCTAGTTTTTTCCTTTTGGAGGTGATCCCACCATACCATTACATGTCCTCTTAAGTTTGTGCATGCAAACTTCATCTTCTTTTCTTCTATCATAGGCTTCCATTTGAAAAATTTTGCCATCTCATTTAGCTAGTCTATTAGTTCTTCTAGCTTAAGAACCAGCATAGTCAAAAATGTCAAGCTTTATTGCATCACTTTTTCCTTCTAAAGCCATGAGAACTCTGTCTTCATAGCTCATCTCTCCTAACCTTTCATCTACATTTTCTCCCTCTTCATCAGATTCATTTCCTCTTTGTATTCCTTGATTATCCATTCACTCATTAAGTCATTCAATCTCCCTCTGCATATCCAACACCAATCTTTGCATTGGCATGATGCCTCATCTTCCTCTTCCTCTTCCTCTTCCTCTCCCAACCATCTTGCTTCTCTGATACCAAATGAACTAACCCTCAACTCTTCAAACAATAAATTAGAAAATCACAACATAGAAGTTTTAGAATACCATAATCTTTCATTAAAATTCCATAACTCTACTCTGTCTATCCATGAAATAAAACACCTACTTATTAGAGTTCCAAAAATTACCATATTTGCCAATTTTTTAGGAAAAATGCACTTTTCCATTTTTGGTAATTTTTAAAACCCATCCTATGTATCCCAATTTTTTCCCAAGAAAAGCCCCCAACTAAGTTAATATGAATTTCCAACTAATCAATGAAATTGAAATACTGATTTCAAATTTATTAGAAAAACAACTTTCTAAAAAAACTAGAAAAAATATGAAAAACCAATTTTGAAGGTCAAGACGATATTTAAAGCTCTCGAAAAATTGTCAAAATGGCCACCTATTGAGCTAAGCTGGATTGGCAATCCAAATAACTCCTTCTCACACAACTGCCTATAAAATTTCAGCCAAAACCCACATCTGAGTCAAAAGTTATGACCCTCGAAAGTAAATTTTGACCAAAACCAACATTTGAGTTAGCAACCTTGAGTCTTGGATGCCCCTATATCATATATGCACATTGTTTAAAAATTTAGGAGAACAAGGAACTGTTAAAACTACAACTAAAAGGTCCCCCATCCACTAGTGCATCCATGATGATATTATAAATAATTTTTTGGATAGATGGTGGACGGTCTTTGACGCCCCTCCCTGTAATAATCACAAGGTTTCAACATATTTCTTAAGATAATTGTATTGTGAATTTTTCCTCGGTGTGCTCCATAATTATTTTGACATGTTAGATTCTTAGGGTAGATGTGGGGGTCATCTTTTGAGAGGTCTAGGGTATGTCATGACCCTAATGTAGTTAGGATGACTGTTGTCAAGCCACAGAGTGAGCATGTCATTAGTCCTTCAATTGTGAAGGAACATGTAGAGACCAATACTCTGGGGACTATCATTGCTTTGGCAGAGACCCTCATTCATTGTGCAAGTCCATTAGTTGAGGAGGAGCCTTCTTTGCACCGTGGTCACATGTGCATGTCATGTGGATCCTTATGCACATTTGGCAGTCACGTTGGAGACACTATGAATGATTGGCTAGTCACTGATGGCTTCTTGAGTGAGACATTTGGCATTAACACATAGGTAAATTACAATTATAATAAACTAATTTGATCACATTTAATATGTAGAATGAATGATTAATAAATTAGCTTGTCTTGACATTGCTCAAAATTCAAGGTAAGAGTGTAGATGGCCCCAGTATAGATTCTTTGACCCCATTTTATGTCTCATCAATGAGTTGATAGGTATGTATCAATTTAATCTTTTAAATTAATACACATATTTATTAAGTAATCATATGAAGGATTGAAAAAAAAACTTTATACATGTGCATTAGTTCTCTACTGGACCGTCGACATTCACACAGGACTCTAAGCCTAGACATGATATGAGCTTCATAGAGGTACATTTGTTTCAAGTTAATTTAATTCATTTTATTATATTATATTATATAAAAAAATATGTAAATTGTATAATATGATTTGTAGTTGTTGATGTCAGCTCAAATCCTCCTCATCTTTGTTAGTCCATCGATTGTGGAGTTGCTACCACAATGGCTAGTTCAAAGCCATTGATCGAGGTATGAAAGATTCTTCATAGTATTAGTTGCTATGTATAATAGTTAGTATTGAAATTTCAAATGGTATTTATAGGTATGTTCGAGTGATTATATTGATTAAATTATTTTACGGCCTTGTTACTCCTTATCATTTGCAAGCTTTTGAGGTGGATGTAGAGAATTACTATTTGATGATGTTAAGAAAAGAATCAGCTTTGTGTGTACATATATTTTATTTTAGTGTATACTAATTATTGATTCATAAATACTTAGTTTGTATCAACTTTAGTTAGAGAGTAGCCTAAGCAAGAGGATGAGTGAATGTGTGAGGAAGACCCCATCATCTCCATCATCTCCCTCCACGTAATGACCGAAGACCTCTAGGGATTTGTTTCCTATAGGGATGGATACATGTATGTGCATTAGTGGATGTATATCTTGGATTTTATGTTAGCGAACATATTAGACTTATATTTGATGTATATATGACATTATATATTTGATGTATGACATATATTTGATACATGACATTATTATACTTACAATTTTGATGCATCAGTTTGTTCATGTATGACATTATTGGTAATCATGATATATATCTTGCTTTTCTTGTTTATGTTTTAAATATTTAATGTATTTCATTTTAATGTAATTTGTCTCCAAAATAAGGGTAGGAATCATTATAGTAAGCTTTGATAGTATCTTTTGACATGTGAATAAAGATATGATATTAGTTTGTATTTAGATTCTACAACTTATGAATACATTTAAGTATGAGTAACTTATTTGGAGTTTTTATTGGGATGATAACTATGAAACTTGAATTCTTATTATTTTTATACAATTAACATTAAAATTTAACTCTTGAGTTGGTTATATTATGTAAATGTCTAAGCTTGAATCTTAGTGTCTTCATAAACATGTCAAGAGTTTATGTATGATTTATCTTCATAACACGAGAGGACATGAAATAATTTTTTTAATTTATTGATGGAATTTGATATCAATATTACCTACTTATCCATCTCTTTGAGAGCTTCATTTATGGAAACACATTATATATGCTCTTCTTGTGATTCCTATACCTATAGTTGTTGCATTTTTTCTTGGATATCTTTTGTCTTTCATTATCCACTATGCATTGACTATACTATCTTTGACCTCCTTTATATGCTGATGGATTTTACACCTCTAGGATGTCATCTTCGACTTCATGTATCTTTTTTATTCTTCCAAGTATCAACACACAATATTTAGTAACTCTTAGGGTCAATTCCATTTGGTGTTCCTGAGAATGTTCAAGAAATCAAAAGGATGAGGCAAGCTTGGGACTAGGGTTTACCTAGTCACTTGGAGCTAACAAAGTAGATAGTTTGATTGGAGATTCACTAGTTGGTGACTTTGTACTAACCAACACTACGAGTTTGAACATGGTCCTAAAATAAAAAAAGAATCCAATCTCAAAAAAGAGAGAGAGTTTATTATAGGTGTCAAAAAAAAATATCTTGTAGCACCTAGCATTTCATCCATACCTCACACAAGCTTTGCAATATGCCCCATCAAATATCTCTTCCATATGGCATTTATAGACTCTTAGGGTCAATTATGTCTAGTGTGCCCAAGAAAATTTGAGTGGCCAATGGGACAAGATAAGATTAGGACTAAGGTTTACTTAGGCACTTAGATCTAATAGATTAGAAAGTTTGATCCCACAATAAAAAGTTAGAAAAATTCACTAGTTGCCAACTTTGTATAGGCCAACACTACAAGTTTTAGCATCATCTGAAATGGGGCCACAAAATCAAAATAGAATCCAATCTTCAAAAAGAGAGAGAGGTTATTGTAGATGTCAACAACATGATCCTTTAGCACCCATAATTGCATCCATGACTCACACGAGCTCTGAGATATGCCCTGTCAAAGATTGCTTCTCTATGCTATTTAGTACTCAAGGTCAATTTTTTTCGGCATGCTTGAGAATGTTTGAGTAGTCAACAAGATGGGATGAGATTTGAACTAGGGTTTACCTAGCCACTTAGAGCTAACAAAGTAGAAATTTTGATCCCATGATGAATGGTTAGAGAGATTCACTAGTTGGTGACTTTGTACTGGCTGACACTACAAGTTTCAGAATCACCTGAGATGGGGCTATAAAATAAAAATGGAATCAAATCTCTAAAAAGAGAGGGAAGTTATTATAGGCATCAAAAATATGATTGTAGAACCCAAAATTAAACCATACCTTGCACAATTTTTGAGATATGCTCCATTAATGTTTGTTGCCCTATGGCATTTAGTGACTCTCAAGGTCAAATTCCATTCAACATATTTGAGAATGTTTGAGTGGTGAATGGGATAGGACAAGCTTGGGAGTAGGGTTTACCTAGCCACATGGAGCTAATGGAGAAAATAGTTTGATCCCACAATGAATGGTTAGAGAGACTCCCCAATTGGCGAGATTGCACTAGCCAACACTACAAGCTTCAACATCACCCAAGATGGGGCCATCGAATCAAAATGGAATCTAATCTCTAAAAAGAGAGAGAGGTTGTTATAGGTGTCAAAAATAGAATCTTGTAGCACCTAGAATTACATCCATACCTTGCATGATCTTTGAGATATGCCTTGTCAAAGATCACTACCCTATGGTATTTAGTGACTCTTAGGGTGAATATCATTTGGTGTGCTAGAGAATCTTCGAGTGGTCAATGGGATGAGATGATCTTAGGACTAGGGTTTACCCAACCACTTGGAGCTAATGTAGAAGATAGTTTGATCCTATGACAAATGGTTAAAGAGATTCACCAGTTAGCAACTTTGTATTCATCAAGACTACAAGTCTCAACATTGCTCAAGATGGTACCACAAAATGAAAATAGAATCCAATCTCCAAAAAGAGAGAGGAGTATTATAGGTTTTGGCAACATGATCCTATAGCACCTAAAATTGCAACCATACCTCACACGAGCTTGAAGATATTCCACATCAAAACTCATTACCTATGGCATTTAGGACTCTCAAGTTCCATTACATTCGATGTTCCTGAGAATGTTTGAGTACTCAATAGGATAGAATGAACATGAGACTATGATTTACCCATCCACTCAAAGCTAACATAGACACAATTCAATCCCACAATGAAAAGTTAGAGAGATTCACTAGTTGGTGAATTTGTACTAGCCAACACTATAAGTTTCAACATCACTTGAGATGAGGCTATAAAATTGAAACAAAATCGAATCTCCAAAAAGAGAGAGAGGTTATTGTAGGTATCAATAAAAAGATCTTGTAGCACCTATAATTGCATCTATACCTTGTACGAGCTCCAAGATATGCCGCATCAAAGTTTTGTGCCCTATGGCATTTAGTGACTCTTAGGGTAAATTTTGTCTAGTGTGTTCAAGAATGTTTGAGTGGTCAATGAGTTGGGATGAGCTATGTTTGAATGGTCAATGAGATGGGATGAGATTGGGACTAGGGTTCACCTAGCCACTTAGAGCTAATGGAGCAGATAGTTTGATCTCATGATGAATGATTGGAGAGATTAATTGGTTGGTGACTTTGTACTAGCCAACACTACAAGTTTTAGCATCACCCGAGATCGGGCCACAAAATCAAAACAAAATCCAGTCTCCAAAGAGAGAGAGGTTATGGTAGGTGTCAAAAATATGATCTTGTAGCACCTGACATTGCATCCATACCTTGCATGAGCTATAAGATAAGCCTTGTCAAAGTTCTCTTCCCTATAGCATTTAGTGACTCTGAGGGTCTCAAGTATATAAATGTTACATCACATTTTTTTTATAATTATATTCAATCTAATGAACTAGCAAGATCTGATCTATATTTTAAAGTCTCAAGTATAGCCTCATGGTTTGACTTGAAAACCTTCCAAAGAGTCCTCTTATATGGTTTTCCTCCATATTTTATCAAGTAGATATTTGACATGATAACAAGGTTCGAATAATGAAGAATCTTCCTCTTTATTTCTTCATTAGTAAAATTTGGCCCATTTTTCAATGAAATTTGGTCAAAATTTTGACTCATATTGGTAAAAGTTCTAACCAAATAGTGCATTGCAATTTGTCATCAAAATTTTGATCAAACCTTTAATTGGTCAAAATTTAGACCAAAACTTTGGTAAAAAATAGTGAACTTTGGATGAGCCTATTTGGTCACCATTGGTCAAACTTTCAACCAAATCTTGGTGGAAAAATTTCAAGAATTGGTTGAATTTTCAACTAATTCTAGTTTATCCCATGACTAGGATGCCATTCTCATCATCAAAGGGTTGATCAAACTTTTTACCAATCCTTCGTCAATAACCTCCAAGAATTGGTTGAAATATCAACCAATTCTAGTCTATCCCACGACCACGATGCCATGGTCACGACCAATGGGTTGGTCAAAATTGTGACTAATGCTTGGTGGAACCCTCTAAGAATTGGTCAAAATATCAAAAAAAATAGTCTATCCCACTACAAGGATGCCATGGTCACGACCAAAGAGTTGGTCAAAATTTCAACCAATTCTTGGTGGAACACCTCCAAGCATTGGTTGAAATATTGACCAATCTTATTTATTTATAATAAAAAAATAGTAGGTTGCAATGGATATTGATTACCATCATTATATGTATGAGTTGTATCACTGAGTGAATCCAAAAGAAGTTATTGTTGGATGGTGATTCTCTATAGGGTAGGAACCTAACCCACAAAGGTAAGGGCTACTACAGTAGCCACATCTAACAATGGACCAAAATCCTGGTCAAGTAGAGTAGAGCTATTGGCACCATTAGCAACCACAGATGAATCCTTAAAATCAAAGTGTTTAAGGATAGAGTAATGCTAAACCAAATCCCCAGACCATCAAGATGGTCTTTTCTTTGATTTCCTCAATTCTCTAGGACAACACACAATAATATGTTTGATCCTAGAGTAGACCCTACAATGGAAAGGAATTCCTGCATATTCTAGAGTCTGAATCCATGAACCATTAGGGGCATCAAGTTTGATCTTCTTAGGGAACCCCTTCAAAAAATCAACCACCATGAGGATGCAAGCAGAAGTGTTATGAAAAATATCAAATGATTTAGAATCCACCATTTGGAAGTCACCAATGGCATCTCCTATAGCTTCTAGAACCGAATCCAGTCACAAGTGAAGGGGAACATTCAAGAGCCTAATTGAAGGAGGCATATGAGAAAAATATTTAGATGCAAGGTAAATCTAGATAGATTCATAAATCAATGGGTCCTGGTCATTAATGTTAATATTAGAATGTATTAGAGAACAAAAACCCTAGACCACCAAGAAGGTCTTTTCCTTAATTTCCTCAATTCTATAGGATAGCATACAACAATATGTCCAGTCTCGGAGTAGACCCTACAACAGAAATGAATTCTTTCATAGTCTAGAGTCTGAATTCCTCCATGCTCCCAGTTTGACCCATGCTCACTCCCCTCACTAGGTTTATCATCATGCCTAGGTTCATATTTTGATTGGCTTGCACTATGAGGATGAGTTTCCATCTCATCCTCACTTATTGCATGACTATGGGAGCTCATTTTCACACTACATTTCACAAAATGAAAAATCAGTGAACACATAAAAATAAAGATAAATTTTATTAGTGTCCAACAAGTGACCACAAATGGGTTAAAGCAATTGAGGAAAAAAAGGAAACCCAACAACAAGAACACCAAAAGGTGACCAGAAACCAACCAAGAAAAGAGAGAAGGAATGAGCAAAAACCTCAACAATCCTAAGGGGCTAGAACGATCAAGACAATAACCCCACCATGCCAAACATAGCTAAGAAGCTAAAGAAACAAAGAACAAGCTCATAATAGAGGGGTAACCCATAGATGCACTAGTGGTAGTAGGAGGGTATCAATGATTTTGTTGTCTTTAGTGATATCTCATACCAGTAGAGGGAGTGGAATTGAATCTCTACAAGTTGGATCTCTAGGATATCATTGATATAGGCATGAAAGGTGAGTCCAAGTGCCTACAAAACTTAATCTTGTATCTTGGAAAAATAAATACAAATGTAATAAATTGATCAATATATAATATGCCTACAAAACTTACTCTTGCAAGCTAGTTGGTTTCACAAAGTCTATTAGATAAAGCATTGCTCATCAAAGATGGGTCAACTGAGTTTAACTCAAAAACCACATAGTTTAATCCTGATAGCAATATCATAATAAATTAATAATTTATAAATAATATAAATGTAATAAATTAATTAATATAAATTATTCCTAAAAAACTTACTCTTGCAAATTAGCTTGCACTAGGTAATTAGTAAAAACACTACTCATGAGAGATGAGTCAAGTCCTAGTGCATCACCTAGATCTAATGAGTGCTAAGTGTTCAATTATTCTCATGAGATATGGGTTCATGTGAACCGCTAATGAAACATGGGTCAATGATTTTGACTCAAAAAAATACACAACTAAATTTTGATAGAAATATCACAATTCGACTTGTCAGGGAAAATATATCCTAATTATCTATTTATTTTTTGATAATTGTTTGATGTGTTTTAAATTTATATACCAAAGTTACTATATATATATATATATATATATATATATATATATATATATATATATATATATCCTTTTTCATTTAGTAGTACTAGTACTATTCTAAATTGTTTTATATATTGTAAGAATTAAGAAATACATGTATATATGCATATATGTAGGTAGTACTATTATAAATAGTTTTATATATTGTAAGGATAAATACATACATGTATGTATTGGAATTAAAAGTGGAAAGAGTAACCTTCTTGGGGGGGAAGGGGGGCGGGGCGGGTAAATTAGTAGTTTAAACTTGTACCCATAAAACTTTCACCTTTCATTCATCATATAAATTCAATATGTAAATTGAAATAATATGTAAAGCATATGCATCTAAATTATGTAAACATAAGCAATCACACACATAACACTAGATATAATTACCCAGAAACCCTCCAAGTGAGAAGATAAAACTAGGGTGGGGATGACACCCGCAAATCTTCACTACTATAGTTGTAAAGTGTATCCAATTAAGGTCACAATGTTTTGACCATGAATCATGGTCTACCCTATGAAAGGTCTACTGCTTAAGAGATTTGACTAAAATCAGTTGTTAAAATGTCTCAACATAGATCCTATGATTGGCTTTTGCTTACCCGATGACAGATCACCTCCACACAATGTCTAATTTATCTTCATGATCAAATGTCTCAATTTTGTATCGTTTTCTTTATCCTCTATTCTTCTCTAACTATTTCTGTAATTCACTTTTAAGTCGAAGTCACCTTGAATGCTCTGCAAACTATCTTGTTTGCTTCTCCAATTTGATTATTCAGCCATAAAGAGTTTAGGGTTTCATCCTTCTAAAGAAGACTTAGGTGGGTTAGGGATACATATGGATCTATGGTTGAGATTCATCCATATTACCACTTAAACATTCCCTTTTTCTGATTGGTTGAATGTAATTGCATAGGGAATCCAAAATAAGATTCATTCTTATTTCCAAAAGATTTTAATCTATCCTTAAGTTAGCTCAAAAATGGTTCACATAGTTGTTTGTTCCATAACAAACAAATATGTCAAAACTATGTCACTAGGCATATGAAGTCACTGATGCTCGACATGCACTATATTTCTACTCTGACTCAAAACCTACACTACTTAGCATCCACTATTTACTCTTCTCCTGAATCACTCAACATGGTCTATCTGCTCAACACTTGAGTGGCTCGGCACATGAGTGACTTGGCACTCATTGCAACTTGGCATGGTCTAATATTTGCATGTTGTGCTTGACATGTATTACTATTTTGACATGAACTAAGTAAATGACTTAAATGTGTCGACACTCACTTGTCAAAACTAATATGAGATCAACAATCTCCCCCTTTGACATGAGTGTCAAAAACACTTGAATATTCATAATCAACTTTAATCTTCTTGAGCATAACATATCGATGACTCGACTTATATACAAAATTTGAAAGTTCTGCAATAACCTATATACATCAAAATTGATAACTTCACCTAAGTTAACGTGTCTAATTTATATCCAAAATCTATGCTCCCTTTGACTTCAATGCATTGTATTTGATACTCTTTCATCTGACATGCTTTGTCTTAACTGATATATGTATTTGTTTGTTGCTTTCTCTCCAAAAATGCATATAATCCTAATTACATAGTTCTGCTACTATGCTCCCCCTTTCTTTTCTATTTCTCTTTTGTTCATACTCCCCTATATCATATTGCTCATATTATATTTCCCTTTTTTCTATATCTCCCCCATGTTATATTATTATTATATCTCCCCTTCTATTATATCTCCACTGATGCATCTCCCCCATTCTTTATCTTCCTTTGTTTCTATCTCCCCCTTTTTGACACTTATGTTAAATGGGCTATACATGTATAGTGTCTTTGTTAAAAAGTGATTTGTGAAAATCCATTATTATACTTAGAGCTCTATCCTAGTTGTTACATGCAACATTTAATGACTTGATTTGGATTCCAAGATTGGCAACAAGGTGCACTAGGCCATCTAAAGTAGAAAGATTGGGGTCTTTCTTCAGTAGAGTCTCATCATAACTTAGCTCCTTGTGCAGTATCTCCATGTATGGGGTGAGAGATGCCCATATAAATGTCAATTTGGCTCTTATTATTGCATCATATGCTATTAGTATAGCTAATTGACTGTGTCTCAAGTAATATTCTAAAACACTTCTTAATTTGAGTTGGGTTCTAAGGTAGCTTTGTACCTGATATGGTTAGGTTTCTCTCCATACTCAAAATATGACTCCTGGTCTCTTGAGTGAAGAGTGTAGGATCACATACTTTATGTACAATGAAAATATATTCTCAAGTACCTTCTTCACCTCTTCAACCTTTATTTCCAAAGCAACTTGAGTTAATACTATCTCATTAGATGTTTTCTCATTAACCTTACCTTGAAACTTCTTTTCTAACCATTCAAAAAGTTTTGTAGTTGTATCAAGGTCTTCATTCATGACCTTTTCCACTATATCAGTTAGTTGTTCCATAAGTGGCATGGTCTCTTTAGGAGTTGGTAGGCTAAATACATCTAAAAATATGTCCTTTATATGTTGGAGTGCTTGCTTCTACTTGTGTTCTCTCCTAAGCATTTCTTGATTTATTTTTCTTTCTAAGGCTTGTTGTAAAGTGCCTATTTGCTCCAATGTCATAGTCTCATAGTCATATTTTGGAATAACAATGTATTCATCATGGCTTATGTCTACATAATGAATTACCTTATCAACCTCTGATGAGCTAGAGCTTGGCACTGAGATTTGTAATGGAATGCCTTCTGTGCTCAACTTCTAAAGAACCTGTATAGAAGGAGTGCCAGATACTAGTAGGGTTACCAATGCTTGGATGGCTTCCTATACTTTCACCTTAGGTGACTCATGCTCTTTAAGCTTGCCCTAATCTATCACTATGAATTGAATAGTACCTTGTTCTTGTTCTTTACGTATAGATGAATCTATCTATCCTATTTTATGTTGTCTTGTAATATCTTTCTCCTTTTCTTGTTTCTTCACAATAGTATCAATGTTAACACTTGTATAAACCTTAGTAGATGTATCTACTATTTTTTGAATTAGAGGTTGCATATTAGTAATTGAAGGGATGACAAAATTTGGTTCTTATGGATTCACCTTTTCCATTGTGACCTCAGTTAATATCTTTTGCAATTCTTCTACACTAACCAAAATTGGATTTTCACAGAGTTTAGCTTGGAGTATAGATTGGTCTAGGATCTTCTTCAAGTCTTCTACAGTAAGTGGATTGATGTTCTGAGCTAAAGTATTAGAAACATCCTTTTTAATTATGGTTTTATTTGTTACACTTGTGTCATGGGGAGGACTGCCAGTTGGTAGTTGTGTGTCATGCACACTTTGTTCATCTTGTTGTTGCTCAACTATTACCTTGTCACCATTTTTCTTTTCTATTTCTTCTCCAGTTGTAATATCTTCCTTATCATCTTCCTTGTCATCATTTTTTTCATCATCTTTATCATTTTTTTTACCCTTTGAAGGGTCAACTTGTTCTTGCTTCATAGTGGTCAACCCATAGATAAGTTTCCATATTTGAGTTCATTTCTTGACTACATCTTCAATGTTATTTTGAAGAATTTTGAAGCCTCTATATTTTGGTGTGACCCTAACTGCATATCTCTTGATAGCCTTAGCAATCTGTCTCTTTGAAAACTCTGGCATCACTTGAGCTAATGTTGTTTCCTTGATATGTTTTTCTAGATTCAGACAATAATGCCATTTTTGCTCAACAATATCATATAAACCTTTTGGTATTGAGTTGGAAAATTCTAGTAGAGTGTTCTTAAATTTTGACATCATGGAATATAATGCTCTTCCACTTGATTTTTCACTTTTTTTCCAAGTTTATCAAAATCAATATGTTTCAAACTAGATAAATCAACATTACTTTTGACATTCTCACATAAGTTTTCAAGATTAGATAGAGGATTGTGACATACCACTTTAAATAGGTTATTTTCATATACTTTGTCCTCTCTTCATCAGAAGCTAGTTGTGTCACATACTCTCTTCTTTGTTTCTTTTGTATTTGGCCTCCTTGATCTATTATCATTATCTTTTCCTTGCCTTCTGGTTGTAGCACGTGTGTTGGCTCTAGTGGTTGGAGTAGTGGGCTTAGTTGGGCTAGGTTTGACAATATTATTTTCTCTTGTCACTAGTTCTGCCTTAGCCTTCCTCTTCTTTGGCTCAATGGGAGTAGGTGCTTCCTTGGCTTCTTCTACCTCAACACCTTCAGTTTCCTCCTCTTCCTTATCTTCTCCCATGCCTTGGGTCAATGATGGAGGTGCTTGAGTTTGTGTTTCTTCTTCCTCTTCATTCTCTTCTTCTTCTTCTTCTTCCTCCTCCTCTATGCCTTCTCCAAATTTGGCTTTTAGTTTCTTTACTATCTTATATTTCTTCTTAATGGTTGATGCAATTTTCAATTCCATGGTAATCTTTGACTTAATCATCTCATAGTTGCCAAAGATCTTTGTAGTTTATCTATTTCTTCTACTAGTAGTCTAGTGATGGCTGTTGAGACTTTATCAATGTTAATTTCATACCGAAGTGGTCTTAACCATCTTACCCTTGGTGTGGTAGCTTGCACAAAAGTATAATCAATATAAAATATAAAACATATATCATTATACTATTGTTCAACCAAAGAAACTGATATCCTCATTGATTTCTTAAAATTTTCAAAGTAACTTGTCATCAAGGTTTCAAAGTTTTCTCCCATCTGTTCAATGTACTTATTAATCTGCACCACAACTAACCTATTGGTCTTCCATCCTATATTATCAAAAGAGGGAAATGTATTTTGTACATAAAGAATATGAAAACTAGTATTGAACCAAAATTTCATTGTACACTCTTGGTTTTCTTGATAGCTCCAAAATTCTCCATCAGATGTTGTAATTGTAGCTCTGCCAAATCATATGTATGATCTTTCTTTACAATCTTGTAGCCAACATCCACAGCTAAATAGGGTACACTATTCAATATACTAGATTGATAGAATTTATTTAAGGTTACCCTTACAAAAAAGTTCAACAATGGATCAACAATAGTATCTATTGACATGCCTCTCTTATTCCATTTTGCTCTAGTATTCTTCTCAATTACTTCCTTGGATTCACTTATGAGTGTCTTTCACTAATCTAGGGTTGGATAGAAAGTAACCCTATGAGTTATTCTTTTGGTCATCTTGATGTGTTCATCTCATCTCTGATGTGTTCAACATCTACCTTGCCTTTTCCTTTTTCAAATTCACAACTTCATGCCTTTGACCTAGTTGGACAATCCTTACTTATGTGACCAATTTTCAAATAGCTAAAACATGTGGTTTGACTCAACCACCTAAATTGTAGTTACCACTGAATTGTGTCCTAATACAATTCTCAGGAACATGTCCATATTCTTGACAATAATGATAGCTATATCTTGTATTATAATCCCAATTATAAAAGTTCCCATTGTTTCTTACCTTTTTTGGCTTGTTTGATGACCACATGGATTTGGATCTACATTTAAAAGCTCTATGTCTATAATTTTGATAGTTGTAAAAATATCCTTCAAATATTTGTTTATGCATAGTCCTAGTTCTACATTCATGTGCCTAATGGCCTTGCTTGTTGCACTTATGACAATGAGTCATGTTCTTAGGCTTGACATTCTTATTTGTATTCTTGCTCCTACACATATTAGTAGTATGCCCTTTCTTACCACAATTATGACAAGTAGGTTTGGAGTTCTTACCTTTGATGTTTGTTTCTTTAGAAACTTTGGATGATTCTCCTTCTTTAGTGCTTGTGTAACCCAATCCTGATGTATCATTGTTAGATCTAGGGGATCTCAATAATTGCTCAAAGTATTTGGCAACTTCATTTGGTTTGTTGAAACTTTTAGCAAATTCATTTTCTCTATTCAAGTCACTTTGCAATTGTTCATTCTGTAACTTTGGTGTAGTTATCTCAATGTCCTTGAAACTCAGTTCATAGTTGGCATTCATCATTTGACTTAGAGTATCCAATTGCATGATGGAAATCTTGGTTAGTTCTATTGATTTCTCTTCTAGTCTATTAGACAAAACTCTTTTTTCTTCTTTAATCATGGCTTTGTCTTTCATGGCTTTCTTCTTCTATTCAACCACTTCGCGTAGTAGTATGGCTTGTGATTCTCATTTTAACTTGAGATTTTTGATTTCCTCAGCTTGGATTCTATTCTTTTCCATTGGATCTGCAACTACTTCATCAAATTCATTTGAATCTCCATCTACAAATAGCTTAGTAGTGTTTATCTCTTTGTATTGTGCATCATTCTCTACAATAGAAATTTCTTTCCTTCTCTTCAAGTATTTATTTAGTTCCTCTCTTGCCTCATTTAGTTGATGTAGTATGAGATGTATTTTAATCTCCTAGTTTTCAATAGTCTTTCCCAACTTGTAGACGTTCATTTCAAGATCTTTCCTCAAAGCTGCAAAGCATCTCTTTCAGAGAACTAGGCTTTGATACCAATGTTGGACTAATCACTAGCCTTCCCCTTTGAGATTCATGACATGGCTTCACTGCCTCCTATGTTCTATAATTCTAGTGGTTGTATTAGAGATTAACAAGTTGACCTTTTGGTGCAATGAAAACTCTAGCTTTAACAAGTGATATTAGAGCTTGGTCACATGTTCAAATCTCCTCATTGTTGGACTAACCACCAACCTTCCCCTTCGATATTTGTGACATGGCTTAATCACCTCTTGTGTTCTATAAGTCTAGTGGTTGTATCAGGCATTAATAGGTTGATCTTTTGGTGTAATGACAACTCTATCTTGTAACAACCAATTGTTGAAATTATAAGTGGAAAGAGTAAACTTTTGGGGCTGGGGGGTGAATCAGTAGTTTAAACTTGGACCCATAAAACTTTCACCTTTCATTCATCATATACATTCAATATGTAAACTGAAATAATATGTAAAGCATATGCATCTAAATCATGTAAACATGTAAGAAATCATACACATAACACCAACTATGATTACTTAGAAACCCTCCAAGTGAGAAGGTAAAACTGGGGTGGGGATGACACCCACAAATCTTCACTACTGCAGTTGTAAAGTATATCTAATTAAGATTACAATGTTTTGACCATGAATCATGGTCTACCCTATGAAAGGTTTGCCCTATTAAAGACTTACAAAAATTGTTAGGTCTCACCTTGTTAGAGTATTTCAAGACCCTTCTAGAAGTGTGCCTTGTTAGAGGAATTCAACTTACAACTAAGTAAGCACCATGTTAAAGGGTTTCATATAGCCTGTTAGGACTACTCTACTTAAGAGATTTGACTGAAATCACCTGTTAAAATGTCTCAACATAGATCTTGTGATTGACACTTGCTTTTTTGATGATAGATCACCTCTACACAATGTCTAATTGTCCCTTCATGATCAGATGTCTCAAAGTTGTATCATTTTCTCTATGTTCTGTTCTTCTCTAATTGATTCTACAATTCACTCTTAATTCTAAGTCACCTTGAATGCTTTGCAAACTATCTTGTTTGCTCCTCCAATTTGATTACTCACCCATAAAGAGTTTAGGGCTTCATCCTTCTTAAGAAGAATTAGGCGGCTTAGGGTTAGGTATGAATCTACAACTGAGATTCATCCATATTACTACTTAAACCTTCTCTTTTTATGATTGGTTGCATGTAATTGCATAGGAGATCTAAATATAGATTCATCCTTATTTCCAAAAGATTGTAATATATCCTTAAATCAGCTCAAAAATGGTTTACATATTTGTTTGTGTTATTACAAAAAAATATGTCAAAACTGTGTCACTCATCATATGAAGTCAATGATGCTTGACATGCACTATATTTCCTCTCTGACTCAGCACCTACACTACTCGGCATCCACTATTTACTTGGCTCTTGAATCACTTGACATGTTCTATCTACTCAACACTTGAGTGACTTGGCACTCATTGTAACTCAACATGGTCTAATATTTACATGTTGTACTTGGCATGTATTACTAGTTTGGCATGAACTCAGTAAATGACTTAAGTGTGTTGACACTCACTTGTCAAAACCAATTTGAGATCAACAATATGTATATATAAATGTAGGTAGGTATATACATGAAAACTGTATGGCTAAACTCAGTGAAAATTAACATAGCTACACTGGTGAACCCATACCAACATCCTAGAGTATTTTAGTCATAAGACTTGGTGGAATGCATGACTGCATCTAGCTAGAAAATAGACTAATAGCCATGCAACTTACTACTAGCTAGTGAGTAGATTATAAAATAGTTCAATAACTTGAACTGTAGTTGTAACCAAGATCTACATAGTGGTTCCCATGTTACTTGTTACCATGTATCATATATATAGAATAGCCAAGCCCAATTGTAGCAAACCTAAGATAAACAAATCATAGCATAAGTGAACACATGCCCAAGCTGGCAACCTTAGGCATCTCAAAAATGACTTAGTAGAAGCTATTGCACTATTATTCATGTAGCTAACTAGTAATTGATATTTATATTACAACTAAGTTGACATAACTATAGAAGTACATCATTAACCAAACTAGCAGTAGTTCTAATGTTAGTTCAAAAAATGTATGTATAAACTCATGCTTTAAGAAAAATACTTGATGTAAAATTTTTCCCATTAATAGTCAATGCTAATGATCATTTTAGAAAACATAAGATTTAGTATGATTTTCAACTACTTGAGGAAGAAGCAACATGACAAGGAAATCAATGAAGTATGTTGAAAGATACTGCTTTGCAATCTATATTGGATCAATAACAAGATCTCCTCTCCCAAACACCCTAGAAGGAGTTATGAAATCTATTTGGAAATGAAGAGCCATATGTACTAAATACAAGATATCTCTAAGAGACCGCAAAATAGTAGCAACAATTGCCAATTTTGCATCTATACCCATACATCTAGATTCATCATCCACAATAGGAAAATAAAGAAGCAAAGGATCAACAAAGACAACAATTATATAGGATATGACAAGAAATCTACTCCACCTCTATAGGAACTTATCTTGAGGATCAAATATCTTGTTCTCTAACAATTTAAGATCCTCTCGAAAGACTACCCTTGAAACTCTCATTCGCAATGACCGACCAATATTCTTCAATGCTTATGAACATTTTTCCAGTACTCTTTTAATAGAGCTTGATATACAGCTTAATGTTATATCCAAATCTTCAGACCTTAAACCATAATTACTAAATATATCCCTCTTTGAAGCCAAATATTTCTCGGACTCCAAATCACTATAAAACCTATAGAGTAAGTGATCATTAAACATTGAAAATTGGGAGGGGGGGGGGGGGTATTCAAAATAGAGTAATAATATTCAAGAAAATAAGAGTGACATTTTGAATATTAATCATGTGCTTCTTAGAACGTAAATAAACCAATCAAAGCTTCAAAAAATATTTAGACTAAATTTAGCCGAGCATACATAGAAATGGGCAAATGCAACTTTTGGGTTCCATTTTGAAATCAGAAGCCATGCATCATTTATTTTAAAGGGCTGCCACTAAAGGAATTTTGAAATGATAATGAAGTTGTTCTATGTTAGCAATGCTTATAAAAAACATTCCAATATTTCAAAGAACATAAACATAAATTTTATCAAAAAATTTCCATTTGTCATTGATATTGTTGTTTTGATCATGATTTTATGATGGAAAACAAATCCAAGGGGATTAGATACTTATGGGAAAGAAAATATGTATTTTGGAACAAAAGAAAATGGTTTTCTATATATAACAATTTAAGTGCAAGGTAAGTTTATATCAAGAATGACTGGTAAGAGAGCTTCATATTGAAGGAAGCTATAAAAAAATGTTGAGAAGATAATTGTAAGAGAATAAAGTTCTTTAAGGTAGGAAATTGTTTAACTTCCAATGTTATCAAGTTAAGTGGATCTCTTTTTATTGGTGGGTGGCTTAAACCTCACATACTAAAGCTTTATTAATAAGCTAAAAGTGTTAAATAGTCAAATTTTGACTTTATTTTCTAATCTTAATTTTTCCATTAGTATGTGATGTTTAATGATGCCCCCATAAAATTAACATATTTGCATCATATAATGAGATTATTTAGAAGTAAATGTTGGTTAAGGGACATAATGGAAATAGATCCATATACCAAGTGCAACCACCAAATAACACATGCTAATAATGCCACTGAAAGAGATGTTTACTAACTCAAACAAAGAATAAGAATAAGAGAATAGTTTCCCAACATTGGTCTTAAGGATTAATGAGAGCTAAGAATTTCTTTTATATGCACTATGACAGATCAAATGCATTAAGACCAATCTATTTTCATGGTTCTAATAAAAAATGACTTGGTATGCTATAAAATCCCATATACTAAATTATTCAAAGACTCCATGTGATGCCATCTAAGAAGGCTTTCTTCATTTTGAGGAATGCCAAGAATTACAATGGTTATCAAGAAAATGTCAATGTTGCCTATAAATTTTACCTAGCAAAGAAAGAAACAAGATATAATAGTTCATAAAACTTGGAATACTATATATGGCAGTCTAACTCATAACTACAAGCAACATATTCTTTTTAATCATAGAAGATTTAAGCCATGAGATGCTTCAATTGATTGAATACAAATTTTTTTTATCACTAGAATACAAGGCTTTTAAAGTTATCTGTTGTGAGGAAATATAACATTGAACATACACTAATAGTTCTTCTCTTAATCACCAAGTATGCACCACATAAAATTTGAAGAAAATAAAGAAAATGTGGAAAGGTATAGTGAGTCATATTTGGTTTTCATAAATATCATAAATATCAGACTCAATAAATTGGATGACACCATTAATGGTGTCCTCTTATGAAACATCAATATGAAATAACTTTGCCTTTTTGTTACCAAGAAAGACTAATATATAGAAAGATTTGTGAAATCTATGCAAGACAACATAAAGGACCAAATTTTTATACTTACATGCATCTTACCTTTTTGTGAAATCCCAAATTTAACACTTCTACTCATTACAACATTCTGCATCTTCATCATAACTCTCTTGCATTGCTTTCAACCACTCTTCGTATTCCTTATCCAACTGATTATTTGGCAGTTTCTTACCATCTCTCTCTTTATCAACATGCACTAAAAGTGAACCACATCAAACATAATAATGTTCATCTTAAAAAAATTTTGGTTGCAAAACTCTAAAATCACAAAAATGAAACACCTACTAAAGTAATAAACAAGTAAAAAGATCAGAAAAATAAATTTAACTACTTATAGTAAACTACCTACTTGGAGAGCTACCATCAGGCTTGTTACAAATATTTCTTAATTCACTAGTGAATTGGTTCTTGTGGAAAAAAATTATTTACAAAAGGAACATACCAACAATCATTTAGATACAATAAAGTTATGTGTCAAAAAGTTGTTATCCATAGAAAAAAGTAGTAACCAAAGTAGTGTTTGTGAGGTCTTATGGTTTCTTAAAAGAGCCTACAATCTAGATCCAGTAGGCCATGCATTGTATTTTAAGTGCAAGGAGATATCCATTATAAATAAATTTTAATTACAAACTTAGCTAAATTGGGACATTCTAAATCAATATGTGCACAGTTTTAGAATTTAAACCCATCAATTCCATTGCCTATGCCTTAAAATATGGTAGGATATTTTGACATGCATTAAGTTTTATAAATATTAAAAAAGGTAAAAAATTATAAATTAACAATCTTTTGAGGTTTCTAAATTAAAATAAAAAAATTCTCTCTAATTACGCGAGTCATTAGACTACAAAGATTGGCATGAATGGTATAGTTCATAGTTTATAGAATCAATGATCACCTAGCAATTAGTAGTGGAAGCAAAAATGATGTCATTGGTTATATTGAGTAGTTATATGATGCTTTTTTTTTCCCTTAAATGGTGGAGGTTTTAGTCATTACAAGAGAATGAATAAAAAATAACCACTAGGCAATGTTGCCCCAAACTAGAAAAGTGATACAATCAGATTTCCCGCCCTCTAGCTTTTGTTCCATCTCTCTTCCTATTGAGAAATTGAGGTTGACAACTTGTATCTAGTGACAAATTTGATGAGTAGAAAATCAATGAAATAATCCATCATGTTGTTCAATGTGAAAAAATATTATCATTTTTCTTTGTGAATAAGACCTTGCCTATTTTTCATCCATATCTAAAATCATCTTTAAACCAAACAAAAGCATTTTTGAAAGAAATTATGAATTCAGCACCTACATATGCAACTGTGGCACCTCAAGTTGCTCTACCTAGAATAGAAAGTAGAAAGTAAATAGATGACAACAACAGCCTACAAGTAGGATGCTAGATTCTTAATTACAAGAAAATTGATGGAATAGTTTTTTCCAACTATCTCGTATAATAGAAATTAAGGTGATTTGAGCATAGTAGATGATTAAACCCTATCATTAATGAATTTAATGACGTGTCAACTAGTTTTATGAAATTATAGTTCACATACTTGGAATGATTTAATTAGTTTAATGATTCTATTTTCTTAGAAATGTAAATGGGCAATTTTTTAATTAATATTTCCACTTATGAAGTAGAGAAGGTTGCAACAAGTTTATAGATGGAACATAGATTAAGATAGTTAAGGGTGAAAAGTGGTGTATAAAGCCAAGAAAATTTTGGGGCTTGCAGGATGACAAGAAAATCAATAATTTGATTACTCATAACCCATTTTCAACAATTTTTTATTTTGATAAAGAAGTAAGATGGACCCTAGGATGAAAGCAAAAGAGATTACAGTCTAGGGACTAGATAAAATTCCTCCATGATAGATATTGTTGAATTTTAATTACCTAACTTAGTGGACATTGGTAGGAAAAATAAATTTTAGGATGCATGGAATGAATGCCAAGATTCTAAGTTGCCGGTCATAAGGATGTCGTTCTTTTGGATCTTTTATGAAAATAGGTTAAAAAGGGATCCTAAGTCAAACCCTTGGAGACCTAGCCTAGGAAAGGTCATTGTTTCCAATGTGTTTGTTGATGCTGATAATTTTTAGGCTATAGCCAGTAATTACAAGTTTGAAACAATGATTGTGAGAAGATTTGATAGGAATTATTTATCAATCATTAATAAATCCTATATCTAGGAATGCTTTGGGTTAAATACTCAAGCCTTGACAAAAGTGGCCAGGGAGTAGTTCCTACTAGACTATGAAATAAAGCTGAAAAGTACGTGTTTTAGAGAAAAAAATTATTCTATGAGGAGAGAAAATAATAATATGTTGGTTAGGCTTGACAAAAAAGGCCCATATCTAACCAATAACTTCATGTATTTTTACTGAAAGACCTACTATATATGAGCACATGTATGTAGAGAATATTATAGGGAAAATATGATAATCAACTTAATATACTTTTCAATGAGAACCCAATAATCTCACTTGTGTTTTGAGTTTGACATTGTTGCTAAAATTGAAAGGATTTTGTATAAGAAGATGATCCATTGGAAGAAAAATAGAAGTTTTAAGAATTATGCTTTGTTATGTCAGTTATTATTATTTCAAAATAGTGTTATCTTCCATCACTTAGTGAGATTAACCACATCAGAGGGAAGTGGAGCAAGGTTACCAATTCAAATCTAGTGCAGAACTTGAGACAAACATAGTAAAGGTCATAATTATTGGATATTCCATGAATCTCAACATGAGGAGGTTATTGGCCAACTTATACGAGAAATGAAATTGAACAAGTTTACCTATACCCAAAAGGAAACTAGGGACTTGGTAATGAATAGTAACATGTTGATTCTTCCAAGACTACCATTAATAGAAATATTTTTACCTGAATAAGTAAGAAAATATCTTGGCACAAATCTTAAGGAAAATTTTGATTCTAAAGATAGTATTGTAGGTTTGGGGTATAATCTTTCTACTTGGGTCAGTTATAAAGGGGGAGGGGGACATAAATTGATTGATATTTCAAAAGGGAATGGTGGAGTAGAAATTTTTCAGATATATGATGACACAAATCCTTTATTCTTTTTCATATAGTTGATGAATTATTCCATGTTCAATAAGGATCAAGCTTAAGGGCATAAAAGTGACCATTTTCATTAAAGTGGGTTGAGACTGAAAACAAACTATATATGGCCATAAAAGAATAAAAAGATGAAAAAGGATAATCTAGAGTCTTTGTATGTATGTGATGGTAGAAAGGTGAAAGAAAAATATCTTAGATTGATCCCAAGTTGGTGAGCCAAGAATCACCATCAAGGTTATAGAAGTGATCTAGTAAGCACCTAGAAAGAACCATGAAGTAAGGAAGCAAGCCTTGTTGTTACATCAAGGGTGCAAAATTTTGAAACTTAAATTGTTCACACAGTTAAAACCATAAATTTATTGAAAAATATTATCAAACCTCAAGGATGTTAGTATGTGTATTCTAAGTAATGTGAATTTGATGAGAACATTTCTATAGCAGTTAGTCTTTGTTAACTCACACTTGCTATAAGTTTTGGGCATGACCACTTATTCTTAACTAGCTAATGTTTATAGAATGTGCATGGAGTGTGACATTGTGAATCAAGTTATAGAAAAATTACATTATTTTCCCAATAGTGACTTAGAACCATTAGCTATGTCGCACTGTCTCAGCCCATATCCTCCCTCATTCTAATTCAAGCCACTTTGTAGTTCGGTTGAATATCATTGAGGATTCACTCCCAAAACAATGTCCTTTCAAGTTTGAGAAAATGTGGGTGATGGATGAAAACCTAATGAATACAATAATACACTAGTTGAAGGAAGCATGTTAGTGTAAATAAGTATTTACTATTTACACTTTACTTAAGTTTACTTAGGTTATTGCATTATTTTATTATTTATTAGGTTGACACTTAGGAGTTTGAGTACTTTTATGAGTTTTCATGTTGACAACACAGAAGTATGCAACTCTAATTTAGCACAAGGTGTCTACAACATTGGAGTTTGCATAATTAACTAAGTTTTCATGTAGAAAACATAGTTATTTGCACTCCTAATTAAGCACATGGTATCTACAACATTTTTTTTGTGCTACACCTTTGTAGGCTTATCCTCTCATTATCAAACTTACTCCTGTGCTTAATGGAGGATAACCCACACTTGGTGGACATGTGCCCGGTTGTATGACTTATCATGTTGCTAAATTCTAGGCATTCTAGAAGCATTCCAAAGGCCTTTATATATAGGCACTCTTAGTGTACTTGTACATTGAATTGAATACTATATTATTATTCTAATCATACTATGGTCTATTTTTGTGTTTTTGTTTGAGTTCCTTGGTCTTGGGTGAATTTTTCCCTAAGGAAAATTCTTACGTGGTATCAGAGCTAAGGGATATTCTCAACACATAGCCATTGGAGACCTTGTTGCTTCATCTCTCGAAGGGACCCAATTCAAATCGAAATCATTTGTAGCAATTGGGAGAGTCTAGAGTCAAAGAAGACCTCACCATTTCATCTGGAGCGACGATCCAATGAAAATTGACTATAAATTTTCCTATTTTTGGCCATAGTCGATTTAAATCAAAACCCAAAGGCCCAATTTGCAAATATGGTATGATCATTATTTGATCTATTTAATTCATTTTCAAATCTACTATTAATTTTGCATTTTCAAAATATTTTTATTCTGCATTTCTGGAAAAAAAAAATTTCAATTTTTTTTAGCCCAATTAGGCATGTAGAGAAATTTTTTTTGCATAGGCGCTAGGTAGTCACACCCTGGCACCCTAGCCCTACGTAGGTAGAATATTCCTTAGAATATTATTCAACTAAATTTGGTAGTCAAATATCCCCATCTGACCTCTTTACAAGCTCATACCGATGGTTTTACCAATTTGGTCGGCTCACTGCACATTCCAACTTGGGCATGGTAGCAAATTCTTAAAACTTTTAGGCAACATTCCACAAGTCATGGTGAATGACTCCACACCAGCGAGCTTCTTTGATTACAATATCGGCGCTCTTTGTTTTAAAAATTGTTGCACCTTTCTACATGGTGCACGTGGGATATATCCCTCATTGTGTTTTTAAAAAAATCTAGCACTGACCATGGAAAAACCACCTTCTAGTGCCAAAAAGGCCACACCCTATGCTCAAACATGTGCCCTCCTTTGGTGACACCATGTAACCCACCTGAACCACCCATGTACTTTTTGACAACTTTGGAGAATCTAGTCACTATCTATGAGTAATTCTAACCCGTGCTAGTAAATCCAACACTCATAGAAAAATTTGACATTGTCTACATAGAATTAAAACCTCTAGTCAATTCTCTAGCATCTGTGACTATACCAATCATTATCCTCCATGTGACACAACCTGAGCTGCACATGTTAGTGATCAAATAAAGCCACCTCCACATACAGTCAGAGCCACATGTGTGTACAGACTCTAGACACATGGACCACCAGTTTAAGACACATCAACACTACCACATCCACCAACTGTACATCCACGTTAGACCCTACCATACACATTCGTACATGTCTATATGACTAACATCATTAGTCGTATAGGTGATGTCATTGCCATGTCAGCAAGGGCCTATGTTTTCACTGACATAAGAAAACTACTATCTTACATTTGAGAGTCATTTGATCATTATTTAGAAGCAATTTTGAATTGCTGCAAATAGTCATTTGACCATCAAATTTAACATCATTTTTTCCTCTCTAGACCCCTCTTTAGATCCAACTTTGATTTGCTAGCCCGACTTTGAGAGGCCATAACTCGGTCATCCAAACTCCAATTCAGGTGTGATATTTTTAAAATTTTGGGTAGAATTTCTTGAACTTTTTAGTGGTGCAACTCTTATCTATTTTTGGTGCATGGATTTGTTAGAAATAACATTTTTTGGCAACTGTACTCGTCTAATCCTACATTTTGTAACTTTAAACACTCCGTATGGGCTCATCTGGACTCCTTTTTAGGTTTTTTTTTTTTGAAAGTGTATTTTTTTTGTCTACTTTCTAGATCTACCATCAGAATATAGGCTTGTGTGGACAAAAATACCTCTTTCAAAAATAGGCCATGTTTTGCATTGTATTGCTTCACAATTGTTGTATTTTTGAGCTACATTGTAAAGTTTTAGATTTGCACTCTCAAACAAGGTTGTAATTAGTAGAATTAGAAGTCCACTTTGTCCATTTTGACAAGTGGCCTATTGTAAAAACACTACATATAAAGTGACAAAATCATTCATTTGGGAGGGGGGGGGGGGGGGGATTTTTTGATTGAGTGAAAATGGGGGGTGTGTACTGTGTTTTGTGTCTCCTTGATCTTGTGCTCTTGCATTATGGATTCTTTTTCAAAGGTAACACCACATAATTATGCTACTTGGAAAGAAAACATTAAGGAACCATTGGTAGAAATTTTTTTACTATGTTATGTAACTGGTGCAACAAAGAAACCTCTTGCTAATGCTGATGAAGCTCAAAAAGAAGACTGGGAATCCAAACAAGAGATGGCCCTAGGAACCTTGTTGAAAAATATCTTTGATCCCATCAAATTTCACATTAGGAAGCTTATAGATCCAATAGAAGTATGGGCTAAACTTAAAGCATTGTATGGGACAATAGATGAAGACATGGCTTACACCATAGAGGACAAGCTTCTCAAGTTGAATCCTAGGATTTCAACACCATCAAAGACTCTCTTACCCAAGTAGACATGTATAGAGCACAAATTAAGGATTGTGGTAAACCCATCAAGGATGGAAAGACCATCAAACATATAATGACTCATCTTCCACCTAAATATGCTCCTTTTGTTTCCAATTATAAAAGTCAGAAATTAATGATGGGTAGTGCCTACATTAAGCCTTCATTCGAGAAATTTTTAGAAATGTTGATCTTACAACATGACAATTTAGTGAGTATGGGAATTCTCAAGTCTCCCAAGACCAAAGCTTTGGTAGTAATGAAAGCAATTCAAGTGGTAAAAACTCCAACAAAAAGCAGAAGAAGTGGAAGGCTAAGCCACAAGATGACACACAATAATACTCCTCAAAACAAAAATTTTTGTCACATCAATCTTCTTCCACTTAACAATCTTCTTTAAAACAAGGAAAGTCTTCTTCCAAAAATAACCAAAAGGGAAACAATTCCAACAAAAGCGAGAAGAAAACTTCTTCCTATTGTAAAAAGAATGGTGATGATGAACATGAGTGTAATGATAAGAAGATTGATGAATTGGTAAACATAATGAGGAAACACAAAATTGATGTATGAAATGCCTATAAGGATAAGGGATCTTTAAACACTTCAAAAGGTAAGGGACAAGCTTTGGTAGCAAGTACAAACAATATTGAGGAATGGTTTCTTGATTCAGGAGCAACACATCATATGGGTGCTTCAAGGGAGTAGTTTTCCTCTTTGAAACCATCAAATTTACCTCAAGTGGAATATAGTATGTGGGAAATGATACTCAAGTGGAATTTGAAGGGAAAGAAAATGTTGAGTTGGAAAATGACATCTTCAAGGATGTTCTTCATGTTCCTAACCTTAGCACCAACCTTCTCTCCATCTACTAGATAACTCACTATGGATGTGGCAACAAAGTGGAGTTCCTCCTTGATACAAATGTGGTGGAAAATCTCCAAGATGATTCTATGGTGGCGGTTGGAGAGGCTAATCATGAGACAAGACTTTATTATTTCTCACATTTTGTACCTAAGTCCACTTCCCTTGCCTTGTTGACTCATCCAAATACATAAAGTAAACTATGGCATAAGAGATTTGGAAATCTTAATTATCACTACCTTCAACAACTCAGTAGCAAGGATATGGTCATTGGTCTACCTCAAGTCAAGTATTCAGAGGGTGTATGGAAGCAGGAGAGCATCCTAAAGAAAAATATGACAAGGGGAAGTCTTGGAAGGCTACTATTGTTCTAGAATTGGTTCATAGTGATGTAGCTAGCCCATTTCCAATACCATCATTTGGTAAGGCCCACTATGTTCTAACCTTTATTGATGAATTTTCATGATACACTTGGGTCTTTTTTCTTGCTCATAAGAGTGAAGTATTTGATAACTTCATCAACTTCAAAGCTCAATTTGAGAAAAAATTAGGGAAAGCCATCAAGATTCTACAAATAGATAATGGTAGGGAATATGTCAACTCCAAGCTTATAGACTTTTTCACTCATGAGGGTATTGATCTTCAACATTTAGTTGCATACATGCCATAGCAAAATGGTGTCATTGAAAGGAAGAATACAACCCTTAAGGAAATATCCACTTATATGCTTCAACATAAGTCTCTAGATCAAGTTTTTTGGGTAGAAGCTATGTGTTGTACCAACTACATCCAAAATAGAAGTCCCCATAAGGCCATAAGGTCTTAGATGGTATAGCAGCTTTTGAGGCATGGTGTGGCAAAAAACCAAGTGTAAAGCACTTCAAAGTTTTTGGTTGTCTAGAATGGGCAAGGATACCTCCACAAAAGCAAAAGGCATTATAACAACAAAGAAAACCATGTATATTTGTTGGATATCCTAACCATCTCAAAGTATACAAAATAATGGATTTAGAGACTCATGAAATATTTTATGAGAGAAGTGTTCACTTTGAAGAAACTTTTCCAAGTTTGACTTCTTCAACTCTTCTTTCTTCCTCATTCATGGACAATGATGATAGTGACTTGGAAGAGGAAATTCCTTCAACTTTGACTCATAGGACATCACCTTTGTAGGGTCAACAAATAGTTGAGGACATTCCTTCTTCTTCCACTAAACCTCATTGAGCACAACAAACCCTTGATGTAGTAGGTTCATTGGTGTGGAACTCTTTAGACACTCAGAGGACAAGGTCACAACACAAATCATTTCCACATGCATATATAGCCATTCCTTCAAATCCATAGTCATTTAAGGAAGCATCAGGGATTTTAGAATGGGACAAGGCTATGGAGGAAGAATATAACTCTTTGATGAAAAACAACACTTGGGACTTAGTTCCCCTTCCTAAGGGTAGAAAGGTGGTTTGATGTAAGTGGATTTATCAAATCAAATTTGCAGTAGATGGAAGTATGGATAAGCATAAGGCTAGACTAGTTGCCAATGGCTTCTCACAGGTTCTAGGTATTGACTATACAAAGACTTTTGCACCAATTGCGAAAATGAACTCCATTTGGTTGACACTAGCTATTGTTGCAGCTCATGGTTGGGTTGTACACCAGATGGATGAAAAGAGTTCTTTTTTGAATGGTGATCTTCATTAGGAGATTTATATGGAGCAGCCACAGGGGTTTGTATAGGATTTTGCTATGGTTTATAGATTGAAGTAGTCTATTTATGGTCTTAAGCGGGCTCCTTAGGATTGGTATGCCAAGATGGATTCCTTATTACTCTTAGCAAGATTCACCAAGTGTCATTTTGATTCAAATGTCTACATTCTTTAGAAGGATGAATCACACATGATACTCGTGCTTTATGTAGATGAATTGATCATTATAGGGAGCACTTCATCCATAATTGCTAATCTCGAGACCTCTCTACAGGATAGATTTTATATTATAGACTTGGGTTCACTACATTACTTCCTTGGTATTGAGATCACATAGTCTTTAGCAAGGATCACACTTTCTCAACCCAAGTATGCTCTTGACTTGCTTTTTGGATTTCACATGAGTGACTGCAAGCCTACTCCCACTCCCTTTCTTTTAGGTGTCAAGTTAGAGGCTAGGTGTACCACTCCACTTGTTAATGCTACATTGCATAGATAGCATCTACTTGACACATACACATCCTGATATAGCTTTTGCAGTTGGCATGGTTTCGTAGTTTATGCAAGAACTACATGAGCTTCATTGGAAGGCCACCAAGTGCATCTTGCACTACATAAAGGGTACACATGCACATGGAATAGATTATGCATTAGGTACAAGACTTTAGCTAGTTGGATATATAGACTTAGACTACGTAGAGGGCCTTGATTCTCACAAGTCTACTTCAGGTTACATATTTCACTTTGGTTTTGGCCCTATTTGTTGGTAGAGTAAGAAGCAAAATAATGTTGCTCCTTCCATAAAGGCTAAGTATCAAGGTGTTATCAATGTAGCTATAGAGGCTCTTTGGTTATAGCATATCCTAAAGGAGTTTTGATTTGATCTACCTAAACCTACAGTCTTTCATTATGAAAATTAGAGTGCTATTGAGATCTCTAAACATCTAGTTCAACATCAATAGACAAAGCACATTGAGGTTCATATGCACTACTTCAGAGAACTAATACATGAGTAGATCATTGTATTACAATATTTTCCTACAGTAGAGTAGGTCACTGATATCTTCACCAAACCCTTCACTGAGGTCAAGTATACTCATTTGTGAGATCTCTTGGGGATGTAGGATGTTGCAGAAAGGGAAGTCCCTTGACTTCTCTCTTCTTTCTTCTGGGAGGGATCTTTTCCTCATCTGAGGTCTTCTTCTCTCTCATCTTCTTATTTTAATAATCTCTCTTTTTGGAGGATGGTTTTTCCCATGATGTTTTCCCTCTTTCTCTACTTTATGAGAGATTTCATTGCATCATTGTATGTACAACATTGCTTTTGTACATGGGTACCTAACATGGCCTTGTAGCTAGGACGCATCATGCATTTGTGAGCTTAAGTGCATTCGCCTAAGTTGCACTTAGTATTTACTATTTACACTTTACTTAAGTTTACTTAGTTTATTGTACTATTTTATTATTTATTAGGTTGACACTTAGGATTTTGCATACTTTTATGAGTTGTCATGTTGACAACACAGAAGTACGCAATTCTAATTCAACACATGGTGTCTACAACATTTGAGTTTGCATAATTAACTGAGTTTTCATGTATACAACATAGTTATTTGCACTCCTAATTAAGCACATAGTGTCTATAAACATTATTTTTTTTGCTACACCTTTGTAGGCTTATCCTCTCATCATCACACTTACTCCTGTGCTTAATGGAGGATAATCCACACCTGGTGGACATGTGCCTAGTTGTATGACTTATCATGTTGTTAACTTCTAGGAATTCTAGAAACATTCTAGAGGCCTTTATATACGAGCACTCCTAGTGTACTTGTACATTGAATTAAATACTATATTGTTATTCTAATCATACTCTAGTCTATTTTTGTGCTTGCGTTTGAGTTCTTTGGTGACTTGGGTGAATTTTTCCCTAAGAAAAATTATTAAAAAGTAGAGTTATCAAGATAAAAATATATTATATTTCTTGGTAACCAAGCTAAAGATGATCAAGAATAAATTGCTACTTTGGTAATAGTGTTTAAGAAAAAGAAAGAAAACATTACGAAAGTGTTAGGATAAACCACGGACAGAAATAAAAACTACATGCAAATATAACCAATAATAGAAAATAATAGAACACACAGAAATGAACACAAGGCACCAAGATTTAACGTGGTTCATCCAATCCCTGGGCTACGTGCACCAAACAGCAAGTTCGATCTTATTACAATCCAGTGATTACAACCTGATTCCAATCTGTAATCCCTTACAGCTCAATACCGCCGCAAGAACCAATTTCGTATCACCACACATGAAAAATACCCAACCCTAAGCCCTTTTTATACAAGTATTAAACCGCTTTAGGGTTATAACATGTCAGCCATATGTCGGCCATAATATGTCGGCTACTTCCCAAAAAAAACTAACAATCTAACAATCTCCCACTATTTATGAAGTATGTACAGTACTTTCCTGATCAGTCACCACAATCTAACAATCTCCCACTTGGGGACTAATCAGGATCCACACTAAAAAACAATCTCCCACTTGGAGACTGATCTTGTAGCAATACAACTACCACATGGGGCTCCCACTGGATCAAACCACCCTGGACTCTGCTGTTCTTTTATTCACATTTAGTCTAAAAGACCAACTGAAGCTGAAGAGGAGTTCAGCTTCTCCCTTGTTACAACCTTTGTCAACATATCTGCTGGATTTTCATTGGTATGTATCTTCTCCAGCTTTAACTGTCCATTCTCCAAAACTGACTGAATGAAATGGTACCGCAACTGTATGTGTTTGGTCTTAGAATGCAGAGCTGAATTCTTAGCAAGATGAATGGCACTCTGACTATCTGTGAACAAATAATTATCCTTCCGAGGATGTCCCAATTTTTCCAAGAAGAATTGAAGCCATATCATCTCTTTGGCTGCCTCTGTAGCAGTAACATACTCTGCCTTTGTAGTGGAGAGAGCATTAATCTTCTGTAGCCTAGAAACCCAGCTCACGGCTGCCCCACCAATAGTAAAGACATAACCTATAGTACTCCGCCTCGTATCAATATTCCCAACCAAATCAGAGTCAACATAGCCCTATAAATCAGTAGTAGAGCCCCCAAAGTGTAAACACTTATTGGATGTTCCTCTCAAATATCTGAGAATCCACTTGACAGCATTCCAATGCTCAAATCCTGGATGACTCATATACCTGCTAACGACTCCCACTGCATGTGCAATATCTGGCCTAGTGCATACCATAGCATACATCAAACTTCCTATAGCTAAAGCATAGGGCACCTTGGACATCTTATCCTCCTCTTCCTGTGTCTTGGGACACATCTCCTTAGTCAATTTCAAATGACCAGGTAAAGGTGTGCTGACAGCTTTAGCATTCTCCATAGAGAAACGTTGCAACACCTTCTCAACATAATCAGCTTGAGATAGCGTCAATGTTCTATTCTTCCTATCTCTACAAATCTTCATACCAAGGATTTGTTTTGCTACTTCCAAATCCTTCATAGCAAATGCATGTGCTAATTGGTGTTTCAGCCCCTTAATATGATCCATGTTAGACCCAGCTATAAGCATATCATCAACATATAAACATAAAATAATGTAGCTATCATCATCTAACCTCTTAAAATAAACACAGTAATCTAAATGACACCTATTATATCCATGCTCATGCATAAAACTATCAAATTTCAGATACCATTGCTGAGGTGCTTGCTTCAAGCCATATAAACTTTTCTTCAATTTGCACACTAAGTTCTCCTTACCTTTGACCTCAAAACCCTATGGCTGAGCCATATATATTTCTTCATCCAAATCACCATGAAGAAAGATTGTTTTAACATCCATCTGCTCTAAATGCAAATCTTCAGTAGCCACAAGACTTAAAATAGTACGAATAGAAGTCATTTTAGCAACAGGAGAAAATATCTCATCAAAATCAATTCCCTTTTTCTGTGCAAATCCTTTTACAACTAACCTGGCCTTAAATCTTTTCTTACCTCCTTCCTCTTCTTTCAACCTATAAACCCATTTATTCTGTAAAGCCTTTTTACCTGCAGGCAACTTGCACAAATCCCATGTCTTATTTTTCAGCAAAGAGTCCATTTCATCTTTCATTGTAGATTCCCACTGAATCTTAGTATCCACCTGCATAGCTTCATCATAACTTTCAGGTTCACCAGCATCAGTAAGTAAAATAGAACACAAAGAGGGAGAAAACCTTTGTGGATGTCTAATTGGCCTTGTTGACCGTCTAACATTCACTGGTGTGTGTGGTATTTGTTGTTGTAGTTGTTGCACATCATGAGGAATGGCTGGAACATCAGCTTTTGGAGTATCATCCAGTACTACATAATCATCTTCTTTCTTCTCATGTTGCTGCAACAGATCTTTGTACAACACTTTTTCATTGAATATGACATCTTGACTTCTTATAATTTTATAATTTTCAAAATCCCAAAGCCTATAGCCAAATTCATTAATGCCATATCCAACAAAGACACATTTCTTTGATTTAGCTTCTAGCTTGGTTCTATTTTCAGAGTCTATATGAGCAAAAGCTTCACAACCAAAGGTCTTGAGAAAAGAATAACTCACCTTCTTACCAGTCCATGCTTCCTCTGGAATACCACAACTCAAAGGAGTAGAGGGTCCTCTATTAATCAAATATACTGCAGTATTGACAACCTCCACCCACATGTGTAAGGGCAACCCATCATGCAATCTCATGCTCCTTGCGCGCTCCATTATAGTCCTGTTCATGCGTTCAACCACTCCATTTTCCTGTGGAGTCCTTGGAACAGTTTTTTGTCTACGAATACCATTAGTGGAGCAATAATCTTCAAATTCATGACTGCAATACTCACCACCATTATCAGATCTGAGACATTTTAATTTCTTACCAGTCTCATTTTCAACCAAGCATTTCCATTTCTTAAAAGTTTGAAATACATCAGATTTTTGTCTAAGGAAATAAACCCATACTTTTCTAGTTGCATCATCAATAAATGTAACATAATAATGAGAGCCACCAAGGGAAGATACCTGAGCTGGTCCCCATACATCTGTATGCACAAGCTCTAATTTCTCCTTTTTGTTTTCCTTCCCAGTCTTTACAAAACTCACTCTCTTTTGTTTTCCATACACACAACTTTCATAGAAATCCATATTCACACATTTTAGACCTGGTAAAACTTTCTTTGAATGAAGTACTTTCATACCTTTCTCACTCATGTGCCCAAGTCTATTGTGCCACAACGCTGTATCAGAATCTACAGCAGCTATTTGTTCTCCCTACTCAATTGCAGTAATTGTTCCTGAATATTCATTTTTCTCTGAAACAATCAAAGTAGAAGGAACAATATGACCTGTACAAAGATATAAGGTGCCTACTTTCACACCTTTTGCTACTACAAGGGAACCTTTTGAAACCTTCCAATTTTTATCATTAAAAGTAACTACACAACCCTCATCACCAAGTTGCCCTGCTGAAATTAAATTCCTACTCAGCTTTGGAACATGTCTTACCTCATGTAGTAGCCAATGATTCCCATTCTGCAACTTAATCTTAATTTTTCCCTTTCCAACAATCTGAAAGGGTTCATTATCCCCCAAATAAACAAGCCCAAAATCCCCTTGGACATAATCAATGAAATAACCTCTATGAGGTGTAGCATGAAAAGAAGCACCAAAATCTAAAACCCATGAATCATCAACACTCTCTAAAGACAGAAGCAAAGCATCCTCTTCAGATTTGTTACTTACCACATTTGCCTCTTTGTCTCCATCTAATTTATCTCCTTCATTTTTCTTTCGAGTCCAGTAATCTTTCTTTTTGTGCCCTGGTTTCCCATAGTACCAGCAATCATTTGGTCCTCTCGATTGAGACCTCCTCCCCTTTGACTTTCCTCTTGATTTCCCACAATTTCTAGAGTTACTTCCTCTTTCAGTCGTTCTGCCCCTGCTTTGTGCATTTAAAGCACTTCCTGATGTAGATCCACCTGAGGATTTTCTACAAGTTTCCTCACTTAAAATAACACCGATCACATCATCATATTTTAGGGTACTAGATCTAGGAATAGAATTACTCACCGCCATTACCAAGCCATTCCAGCTTTCAGGCAAAGAACACAAAATCAAGAGAGCCCTAATTTCTTCATCAAAATTGATACCCACAGAAGATAATTGACTAGTAATAGTATTAAACTCATTTAAATGATCTGCAACAGATCCACCTTCTACCATTTTCATATTAAATAAAAACTTCATGAGAAATACCTTATTTGAAGCGGAGGGCTTTTCATACAGTTTCGCTAGGGTTTTCATCAAATCTTTTGTCGTCTTTGCTTTTGTAATATTAAATGCCACCGATGGTGCCAAGCATAACCAAATGTTTCCGAGTGCCTTTCTGTCCAAAAGATCCCATTCAGCCTCTGACATAGTTCCCTGATTCTTGTCTTTTCCTTCCAACGGCTTCCATAAATCCTTCTGATATAAATAGTCTTCCATTTGCATCTTCCATAACTGGAAGTTCTACCCATTAAACCTTTCAACCCTCAACTTACCCTCATCTGCCATTGCTCCCAGTCAACTGTGAGACTCCCACTTAACTGTGAGACTTTCCTGCAGAGGATAACTGAAAGACAACCTTGCTCTAATACCACTTGTTAGGATAAACCACGGACAGAAATAAAAACTACATGCAAATATAACCAATAACAAAAAATAATAGAACACACAGAAATGAACACAAGGCACCAAGATTTAACGTGGTTCATCCAATCCCTGGGCTACGTCCACCAAACAGCAAGTCCAATCTTATTACAATCCAGTGATTACAACCTGATTCTAATCCGTAATCCCTTACAGCTCAATACCGCCGCAAGAACCAATTTTGTATCACCACACATGAAAAATACCCAACCCTAAGCCCTTTTTATACAAGTATTAAACCGCTTTAGGGTTATAACATGTTGGCCATATGTCGGCCATAATATTTATAGTGCTTTCCTGATCAGTCACCACAATCTAACAGAAAGAATAGAAAGATGTCCTTGGTATGTTAGTTTGAGCTTTACTTGGTTTCATGAATATTTTAATATTCTCTACTTAACAAGGCCAACCACATGAAGGTGGAAGCTCATGTAGCCTCAACCCCCCACCCCCCACCATCAATATAAATTACCCATTATCATCTACTTACATACTTCATTCATTCATTCATTCATTTATGAACTATACCATTCAATCAACACAATCACATAACATTCATTAATATGTTATGAAATTCATTAATACACAATACTAATAAAGACTTCATTAACACATAACAATATTAATTAACATGAAATAAAAATCAATATTACTACACAACATTCATAGATAATTTCTTAAAACAAAGTTCTTTCATTATCCAACAAAGTTTATCAAACAAGGTTTATCAAAGAGCATTTTAAAAAAAATCATTTCTTCTTGTTGTTTTTCTTAGCTCTCTTAAGAAAAAGGCTAATAGGAGCATCAATATCTTCCTCATTCTTCTCCTCTTGTGGCACATGTAATGTCAAATTATGATGCCTCCTCCTATTTCAAGAAGAAAGAGATTGTTGCACTAAAGGGGGCTTTGTTGCAAGAACAAGTAAATGGGTTAAATTGGCATACGCTTTTTCTTTTATTAACTATTACAGGTATTTAATTAAGTAGTACAAGTCTTGTCACAACTTTCATAGTATTTGATGCTAGAGACACAGGTATATTCACATATGACCCCTTTCAAATTATAGTTGTTCAAGGATGTACCTAGAATACTTTGATGATAACAAAAATAAGTTGTCTAGCATTCTTTAGAGAATCCTCCTTCTTCATTCTTTGATTGTACTTTATCAGGTGATTCTTCAAAAATATTTTTACAACCAACATTTCTAGTAGTATTGCAAAATGTGAATGTGTTAGTCATAATATGATCTATAGACTTTGAATCCTTCATACCCAAATTAGAGGGTAAAAGCACAAACTTGTGTCACCTTTTATAAAGAAATGGGATATCAAAATGTGACAGTTCAACATTAATGACAAAAAAAATGGTATTTGTGTTTAAAATATGAAGATGATGTAAACTGATGAAATGTGTAGAATTGGATGAATTTTATGCCTATAATTTTTATAATTTTTTCGAGTAAGAATTTATTCATTTTATTTTATTCTGAAGTCCCTTTTTTAACTGTAAAAAATATAGGGTGTAGTTTTTGTCAAACAAGTATATGCAAATCATTTTTTTTTCTAATTTAAAAATATCTTATAGATAAAATGTATAACTAGTGAACAAAAAAAGAAATAATTATTTTTGATGTATATTTTCTTTGTAATAAGTACTCAAGTTCAACCTTATCAGAATCCAATAGTTTTTTCCTCCCATCAAAACTCTCCTATCAAATCTATACCTTCTTCAAAAAAATTACATATTCATGAAGAGGATTCTCTCCTCTAGAGGTAAATTTTTTTTAAAATTTTTTTTTGATATGATTTACTATTTTTTTTTCCTTTTTTGAGGGAACATCTTCTAAGATGTCTAAATATTGACGTATAATATTTTGAGATTATAACATATTTTAACTAATCAAAACACAAAAAAAATTATATAGTGATGATATTGAATCTGAGATCTATAAAAGGGTATTTTTAGTTTTTGAAAAAAATTGAGTTTTGATAGAGAAATGAGATTTGACCAAAACTAGTTTTGGTATCATAAACGGTGACACAGATCTATGCTTTAACCCTAGAAGTAATTGTTATATATGAGATTTTATCAGTGAGAAAGATTTTTCAAAAGCCCACTTTAAGGAATATATTAAACTAGGCACTAAAGAAGAGGTAGAAATAGGTGACAAAAAAAGTCATGATTTTATTAAATCAATATGGTTTGCAAGCATGAGCACTGATAAACTTTAGAATTTGATATTGAATTGTATTAGCCTCTCGATTAGTGTAGATGCCCCAATTAATTTTTATGTGACCACGTTGTTGTGCTCTATGCAATCCTCATGGAACCTCATTAATGGATATGTTGAGGACTCCTTTTCTTCAAATACATAGTCTTCAACAATTAGAGGATAATATATGGATTTTTAGTATTTTAATGAAAATTAAGGCTCCATCTATATGTATCTTCTTGGTTGAAAGTTTTTGGTTTAACCAAATGTTATTAACATGATAACTATGTGATAAAATCTATATAATTTTGACTTAGGAGATGGTTTTCATGGTAATATATACAATTTGGTACCTTAATTTACTATGATTTATTTGTAATGACGCCAATTCAATATTACTAGAAATGTGCTAGCATTTGAAAGTTATTAAAACATCTTCACACACAAACTAAATATGATAAACATAGACATAATCACTTGCTCTGAAATTGATTGGTGGAAAATTTTTCTTTTTACTCAAGATTATTGACATAGAATAACCTATTATGAGTTCATAGATGAACTCATCACAAGATCTGACCAAACATCTTGATTGTTACTTTAGGGAACTCACATTAATAAGGCAACCTAACATCACTTAAGGACAACTTGTAAAGAGCCCAATTGATGTGACACCCCAACCTTGCTCTTGAACCCCAAGTTCTCCCATGGCTTCTTCAGGTCATTCACCAAACCAACTAGGGATTCTACTCACCCAATCCTTCCTAGGACCTTGCTCAAAGGTCCCATTCCTTTAGTTTGGGGAACACCAACAAAGTAACATCATATTGCATACTAGCTCGCTCCATTCTACAACTAATCCTCAACTCTATTTATGACCTCCAAGGGTGCCAAAAAATCACCTAGGCTTTCAACAGATCCCTTATAACATCTAATAGATGTTGTGATCATGGGTATATTCCTTCTACAAGTGTTCAAACACCAAAATACTGCAAAATGGGCTACTAAGATTAGCCCTCCAAATGACTCAAAACTAAGATATCATGAAAATCTCCTTGAAAACCACATAAAATTTTTGACATTATGAATACCCTTTTCAAAGTATATAGATATTTTATGATTTTCCAATTCCCAACCTGTCCATACAGCCAAAGTGCTATTTTAGGCTCAAATAAGGGTTTCAAGTGTTTAGTGGTTGTTATCTTCAAAAACCACCTTAGAGAGCTTTCAAAAAAAACAATTTTGGAATGGAGTTAGTTCAAACCTCCTTCTTACTTGATACATTCTTGGATTGAGGTATTTATAGTCTCAATCCTCTCCACTACTTGTTTTCCAAACTATGATCCCTAGCCAAGTTGCATCTACTTGCCTAGGGCATCACTTTAATATAAATGCTTAGTAGTGCTTCCAAGGGCCCTCCTTCTTGGTACATAGTGTACATGGACCTTAGATCCAAATCCCAAAAAACCAGAGGAATCCAATGGTAGGAAGTGGTCCTAAGATCCCATATTTTAAATGTTGTCCTATTCAGATCAGCAATCTCGCAAAAACAAAAAGAATTTCAAAACTACTACAACCTAATTGAAATAAGAAAAATAAAAATACACAAAAATGTAAAAAAATATTATAGAGATTTCCCAACACCAGATTCAAATCATCTAATCTAACTCTATTCAATTGCCTTCAAAAACATCAAGACTGGCTACCAAAACACTGTGCATAGTTCGTACAATACTTTCTCCAATTTTCCCATCCCATTGAAAATTTTCTCCTCATACTTTTAAAGGTTCCCTCACTAGTTTAATAACTATTCCAAATAGTTAGAGTATTGAAAAATATTGCAAAAAAGTTTCTCTTAGTAAGAAAATGTTGTCATGACAACATGCCAACATCTTAGCAACTTTTACCCAAATTGGAGTTATACCTCCAAAACTTGTTCCAAAGACCAAATGGACATGTAATATGAATTAAAGGACCTAGAATTAAATATCCAAGGCCATGGGAACCTTAATAGACTATTTTACCCTTTTTAGAACCTAAGTCACCTATTTGACAACATTTTGCACTTTCTAGCAACTTGGCCATTTTGGGTCTTGCAAAATCTCCTAAACACACTTAAGGACCAAATATGACCTCTTATTAGAATAGTGATGTGGTTAATAATCACTACAAACCAAAAAATAAGGAAGCCCTAGGTTTCATACTAGCCTACCTAGGTGCTCCTGCACCACCAACTAGATCCATAAACATATTCTCATACTCTATATTAGTAATTACTTCAAGTGATCTTCCTAAAAAGACCCTTGTGAAAAATACATACAAAATGTTGTCAAGAAGTTCTTGATCAAAATGTAAGGGCTTTTCTATAGAATTTGAAACTTTTGATACTATCTTCTTCATAACTCCCCACAACATTACTATATCTTCTTTCTTTCTTATTGTAGTGTACTATAGATTTAAGTAGGAAAATTGATATAAATAAACAAATCACAATAGTTTAAGTGTGCATTTGATTTTGATATATGTATGTAGTCCTAAGAAATGTATAGAAATTTGAAGTGATATTATAAAATCAAAACACTATCATTTGGCAGGGATGGCTAGACTCTTTCAAAACTAAAAATTAGAATTTTATTTATAGAGAGAAATTGAGAAGGTCAAGTTCAACTAATTGGATTTTTCATAGAAGGCTCCATAAAATGGGCTTGCACCCTTTCGTTAACCTTAAGAATGGTACTATGGAAATAGAAAGTACAAGTTACTAAAGTAAAATAGATTTATATCTATTCAATGGGAGCTTCTCATATATAGATATAAGCTTCAAGTTGGTCTTGGGGCGTTGAAAGTTTCTCCACTAGTTTAGGGAATTTTGTGATGTGTGGAAATTTGCAAACATATTGTTTTTAAAATTTATAATTTTAGAACAGGAAAAGATACTACATATTTTGATATAATTTCCATAATTTCTGAAATATACTCAATTGAATTCTACTTAAGTTATTTCCACATTATTGGTTTTCACTGTGTATGGGTGATAGTGTTGGAAGGTTCAACCTATGAATTTCTAGAAGAATAGATATGCAGAGAAAAACAAGAATATAAATTGAATAACTTCATGCATTAAGAGGATGAATATTATGAACATGCCATTTTTAAAATGTTGTAGCAAATCTATAGAAAATTTTGAGCTTATAGTGCAAAGAAGAAAGGGGAAAATGATGCAATGCTTAAAATAAAATGCATAGGATAGCTTGGAAAATATGGTTCAAAAGTAAAAAAGGGGTCTATTATCTTGCATAACCTAAATAATAAAATAGAGTAAAGGATAAAGGATTGTGAAAATTTTGTACTTACCTAGCAGAGATCCAATGCAACACCAACCAACAAAGATCCAATACAACACAAACTAGGATGAATAGGCCCTAAAGATCAAAGAGGGATTTTGCCGCAATAGAAAAAAATCATAAGCAGTGAGAGCGAAAATTAAATTAAGTTTAAAAAAAAAAAAATTGTATAACCTAGAATAGAGAAAAGGATAAAGCATTGTTTAAAATTTGTACTTACCAACGTTATAAAACCAAATTATAAGATATCATCATTCAAATATTTTGATCAAGAAACATATTACCTGTTTGCACTATAAATACCCTATAGAAAATCCAAAATATAATGTTTGTGGTGCATATACCCTGTAGAAAATCCAAAATCCAGAATGTAATGTTAGAATTTTTTGTCCTAAAACAACTTTAGCTTTAGCTATCCTAACATGGAAGGACTAGATTCCTTTTAAACATGGCACTAGTCTAACAAGACAATTTTGAATTGGGATTTGTAGACCTTGATGGTTACCTTAGTCCAACAAAAGTAATGGAGCATCTTTGTAAATATGTGAGATTAATGATCACTTCTTGTCACAATTAAATCATATGAATAATAACTCTTGTTGCACCTTATAATGGAAACATGTTGAAGAAGGTTATACATCTAATTATGAACAATCTATGTGGACTACAGAATGTCAAGGGCCCAACCTTTAATAAAAGTGCAAAAATCTTTAAGAGTATGTAATTCTTAAAGATGTATATATACATTCATTGCATGCATTATAGTCTATAACATTAAGCATGGTGTTCTTCCTTGCCTATTCTAACAAGAGTGAAATTACATTTAATTCCTATTAACCAGACAAAGTATTCTATACACTTTCAACCCATGTTAATGTAGAAGTTATAATACAATTAAGTAGCAATTTTATACAAGGGAATTATCATCAAGCACCAATAAAGTTAAATAATAGAGTTCACGATTTAGCAATAATTCTAGGTACTAATAATGTACAAGTACATGACAATCTTAAACATAATCATGTGAATCCATTTAGTATTCATTATATACTACAAGATCAGGAGAAGAGGTTCAAATGATAATTATACCTAAAAAAGAGCTACGTGCACTTAATTTTTCAAATCCTTTACATTGATGTACAATCAATTACTTAATTAAAAACAAAAATAGAAGCACAAGTTTTCTAAATTGTATAAAGTGATTTTTGATGCATTGTTTTATGTACATAAAGATGTTCAAATTTCATAGGAGGGAAGCCATGTTTTAATCTATAACCATCATTATAAGTTTTGTTTTAACTTAACAACATGTGACTATATCATTCTCTATCAATGAGCAATGAGAAATTTACAAAATGACATCAAGTATGCTCATGCCATAACATACCACAAAGGTATCAGTGGAAAAAAAATGTTCATCTATTGCATTTTAAGGAGTCAAAGAGTCACAACAAGAATTAAAAGTATTTCCCATAATAAAGATTTGAGTGATTGTGAGTTTAGTGACTAAACATGCATTGAACCATTTGCAATATGTCACACACTCTATTTTTCACTATTTCTTTAGTTTACAATTTAATTCTTGGCAACTTAGTGTAGATAGTAGACATTCCATATGCTTTTTAACATTTTTATTCAGCTAACCAATGTAGAGGGCTCAATAACCCAACCACATGTTCCAAAATACAAGGAATTGGCTCTACATTCAAACCATAATGATATACATAAGTCCTCATATTATAAAACAATTATTTAAGAGTGATTTTGTATTAATTCACATTGAAACAAGGGGAATTATTTAATAACTGTAAATATATTCAATGATATAGACAGTGTGAAGTAAAATAGCATTTACTTAAATCATTGTCAAGATAGTAATCAATATTGTAATAATGGAAAAGAAGCACATAACTTCTAGAATCAATAATCACATTATTGATATAGGTATATTTGTATCTTGTACGCTCTTTGTATCCTACACAAGAAATAGTATTATGGTTGGATTTTTTTAAATATAGATCTTAGTTTCTATAGTCAAAATCATCCAAATGCATCCACGAAATATATAAAATCCATACCTCTCACTTGCACAACAAAAATAATTCTAAATTCAATTCTTTATTGATCTATAGAAGTTGTACAAAATCTTCATTCAATACTAGAATTAGCACAAGTACCTCTATCATTTCTTAACAAGGGGTTTTGAAGTCATGACTAATATAGATGACTCTTCATAACTCAAAAAAATCATAGCTCTTCAAAAAATACAAGACCTCATAGAAACCCTAGAGAAGGAAAAAATTAGTCATGACCCAAATATTTTATTGACAAAAAATTAAGCGAGAAAACTCCATACCAAAAATACATAAAATAATACATTTCCCAATTCAACTAATTGCAAGAAAAAGTTAACTCCATACCAAGAAACTAGCACAATATGACAGCAAAAAAGATGGCAAATAGTTGAATGATTCATAGTAAAAGATGAAAACATTTAAGATGCAACATTTGAATACAAGATGAAACATTTTAAAACTTTGTAATTTAAATGTATTGAAGAAATGTGGCATTTTAAAATAAAAAAACATTTAACAGTAATACCTAATTAAAAAGGAGAATTTAAGCTATGAGTGAGAAACTCTACACTATAAATAAGATATGTTTATGCCTTTAGCATATTTCTATACCTGCAAGGTTATGACTTGATACTAGTTATGATTTGGGTGTTTCAAATAAACAAAGTGTAGAGTTCATACAAACTGATAGTCTTGTTTATTAGTTACAAAAGGTACAATACCAAATGTTAGATGCAACCTTATTTAAAATCTCAAAAAATATCATGTGACCACTAGCAGAACTTTTTTTTTTATGTGCAATTAGAAAAAGGATTAAGGATTTGAACTAAACAATTGTTAGTCTCAAATTGGTCTTGAAATTTGAGTGCCAACACATTTAACCATTTCTCAAGATGATGCCAAGCATAATATAGATGTGGAGGTATAGTGTATGTCAAGCCAAGAAATTCAATAGGTGTTGAGTGAACTTCAGGTGTTGAGCAATCTTTAGGTGCCAAGTGAAGTTCAAGTGTCGAGTTACTATAGGTGCCGAGTAGAGTATAGATGTTGAGTGAAATAGAATTACTATAGGAGCCGAGTGAGCTAGTTTTCCTATATGTGTCGAGCATTAGTAACTAGTAAGTGTTGAGTAACATAGAATTAGCATATGAGTTTTTGCCTTCACTAACTCAGATGTAAACCATTTTTGGAGCTGGCATAGGATGAATCTCAAAGGATCTTGAAGGTAAGATCGAATCTTTTGCATTACCTATGTAATCAACATGCAACCAATAAGAAAAATGGAGAAGGCATACAAACAATAGGATAAGTGCAATAAATGAGCAAGAAATGAAGATTTAATATTGATCATACACTCATACCTAACCCTAAGTCTTCAATCTTTAAAAGGAGGAAAAAACCGCATTGTATGTATGTATGAGACGTGTATGGGTGAATTATAGCAAAATTCAGAGTGGTTTTCAAAGACTTAGAAGGAAGAGCAACATTGCAGCATTTAGTTGATCAAGAATAGAGTATCAGAACCTCAAAGCATGACATATCAGATCAAGCAAGGATCAGATCAATCAGAGCAAAACAAGGATCTGTAATTAACAATTAAAGATTGCAAGTAATCAGGTCAAGACTTTTTAATACTCTCTAGTAATTTAATTAGATATGGAAATCCTATGGACTTAGGTTGGCCTAGCAGCCATTTGTAAATCCTTTAACAGGGTGGCATTCCAAGTGAACGTACTAAAGTCCTTTAACTAGGCCTACTTTTAGTATGGTAGTGAAATCCTTTAACTAGGTCACTTTTAATAGGGTATAAAGTCTTTAATAGGATAGGCCTTTCACAGGGTAGACCATTGGAAGTGGTCAAACATTGTAACCTTGTATAGTTACACATTGTTGCAATGATAATTTATGTGTGCCATCCCCACCCCAGTTTTACATTCTCATTTTGGAGGGTTTCTGGGTTACCAAATATTGTGTTATCTATTTTATGCATGCCTTTTAGTTTCATTCTTATTAGATGGATTAGATGCATTTGAATGTTATTAGCTAATGATTTTAAATGGTTAAAGTTAATTACTTCTGATTCACCACCCCCCCCCGAGAAGTACATCTTCCCACCTGTTAATCCTAACAATTAGTATTAGAGAAAAGTTCTCCCAAGAAGGAGCCTTACAACTTGGAGAAAAGATCTAAAAATGGAAGTCTACAAACTTGTGAAGATCATAGAGAATCAGGCAATTGATAAACAACTTGCTTTACATGCCCTAGAAGAAGCCAAAGGGGAACTAAAAAAATCCTTAAAGAGAAGAGAGAGAATGCCATAGCTGAAAATGACACACAGTACAAGGAGATTGACACCTCAAATCTATTTTCAAATGGAGATTCCAAAGAGTTTGATGTAGCAATAGTAGACCTAATGGAGAATAGAGCTCAAGTAGAAGAAACCAGAACACTCAAACTTGAACAAAGTCACAAGCCATGATGCTTTGTGAAGCGACTGAATAGAAGAAAAGAGCCATTGGAGATAAGACTATGCTAGAAGAAGACAAGAGAAATCTTGCCAATAGACTGGAAGAAAAGTCAATTGAGCTTGCAAGAATTTCAAACATGCAATAGACACACTGAGCCAGATGATGAATGCACATCATGAACTAAATATCAAGGATATTGAGATCTCCACACTAAAGATGCAAAATGATCAACTACAAAATGACATGAAAAGAGAAAAGGAGATTGTAGAAAGTGTCAACAAACCTAATAAGGCCATCAAGTACTTTGAGTAGCTACTGAATTCACCAAGAGCTAGTAATGATACTTCAGGACTTGGTTACACTAGTATTGAACAAGGAGAGTCATCCAAGATTGTAGAAGAAAGGAGTAAAAAAGGTAAGAACACTAAACCTACTTTTCACTTCTATGGTAAAAAAGGACATACCTCTAATATGTGTAGAAGCAAGAATGCCCATCAGCATGACAAGCCTAAGAATGCAGGTTATTGTCATAAGTGCAAAAGAAAAGGACATCAAGCACATAACTATAGGACTAGGACTATTAGAACACTAAGATTTGAAGGTCACTACTACAATTTCAAGAAGTATGGGCTTAGAGCTTTTGAGTGTAGATCAAAGCCTATGTGGACACCAAATTAGGCAGCAAGGGGAAACAACCATGGACACCACTACAATTGGGATTACAACACCAGATATAGCTATCATTACTGTCAAGAATATGGATGAATTCCTGAAAATTTCATAAGGACACATTTCAAAAGAAACTATACCATATGGTTGAGCCAAACTACATGTTTTAGTTGCTTGAAGACTGGTCATATCAATACGAATTGCCCTATAAGGTCAAAGGCACCAAAGAACAACAAAGGCAAAGAGAGGGTGGATGTTTAACACATCAAAGGATAAATGAATAAGATATGGAAGAAGAAAGATGGGTGTAGCACATCAAATGAATGGATCACTTCACCTAATAGGTCAAGTGATCACACTTCATCAAACTAAGCAAAAGAGAAGGCATGAGGGACTGATTTACAAAGTTTAATTAGACATTAGTTCCTAGAAGAGTAAGTAATAAAAAGAAGAGATCAACATGAACAAAGATGCAAAGTTAAAAATTTCAAGGTTTAACAAGTGTTGCTGAGTTGCCCTCATATGCCAAGTAAAATTTAGTACATCTTGAGTTGACTGTCAAGACTATGGGAGCTAAATGATTAGTAGAAATTAAGCTGGTAGTGGAAGCCAAGTAATGCAGAAATCCTTCAGAAGTCAAGTGGATAGTTGTAAATGCACTAAGTATTAAATGTGATAAAAATAGGTTATATCATCACATTTTCAATCATTTTTCCCTCACTGCAAATGAAGAAAAAAGATAAGAAAGAGCATAGAGCAAGTTTAAAGCAGAGAAACCAGTGCTTGAATAGATTTCAATAGCATTTTAGCTTGATTTCATCAATCTTGAGATATTTATGTCTATGTCGACTTATGTAGTTTAATATTTTCTTTTTGTTAAAACCCTAGATTTGTGAAAATAGCTTCTAGCTCTAGGAAAATTTAGGAGAAGAAACCTTTTGAAGTCTAGCTAGTTTCCAATGAGGTCAAACAACCCAATTTCCATCTAATTCCAGAGGTTCCGTATAAGAATGACCTAGTTGGAGGCCTATCCATCATACCCCCTAAGGTTGTAATGGTTCAAGATGTAAGAAGGTGATATAATTGCAAGATTGGAGCCGTACGAGACATGGAAACGAGGGATGCATATGAGAAATTGTGTGATAATGGAGTATTGAAGGAAGAATACAAAATTATTGAAAATAAGGGTTTAACACATGCCCTAGAATTCCCTATGGTGTTTAAGACTGAATGGATTAGGTTAGTGCTAAGCCGAATGCATGATGGAAGCTTGTGGTTGGAGGATGGTCCAATAAAAATCACCAAAAGAATTGTAAATAGAGTGATAGGGTACCCAACCCTAGATCACCTAAAGACCCTTAGGAGTGATTCTAAGGAGGCAATTGAGAAGAATAATGGTGAAAAGTGGCATAAGAGAGGGATGAAAATTGATACCATCCAAGACCCTCTTGTTGATTTTGCTATCAGAGTGATTGCACACAAATTCTATCAATCTAGTAGACTCAACAATGTGGCCTACATTGCAGTGGATGTAGGCTAGAAATTGGTGAAGAAGGATCATACCTATGATCTTCTAGAACTACAACTACAATAGATTAATGACAATCTAGCAGCAATTAGGAGAACTAAGGGAGCCCAATACAAATTTGGTGCCATTTTGATATGTATATTCTTTTATGTTCAAAATGAGTTTCCTTCATTTGGTAAAGTAGCCTAGAAAACCAATAGGTCTATTGTAGCTCAAGTCAATGAATACATAGAGCAGATGGGAGCTAATTTTGAAACCCTAATAACTAGCTACTTTGAGGACTTTAAGAAGACAATGAAGCAAAGGCTAAGGATTCCAATGTCATTAGTGGAGAAACATGTAAATGATGTATGTTTTCTTGTAGATATAGACTATACATACATTCAAGGTTCCATACCAAGAGTGAGATAGCTAAGGCCTCTTGGTTATGAAATTGACATAGATGAAGCATTAGTAGCAATAATTGTATTATTGGCAGAGGAACTAGACAAGGATGCACTACATTTTGGGACTTATGATGTGGTGAGATCAAAAGTGGATATGGAGATGAAACTACCTCCACTTTGAAAAAGAAGGACAACCTTGTGAAGAAACTTAAAGCTAAATTTGGGGAAGGAATTGTAGAAGAAGGAGAAGATGCCACAGATGATGAAGAAGAGCAAGGTCAAGGACCACTCACGTTAACCCAAGGTATGGGGGATGATGTAGATGAAGAGGAAGGTGCCAAGAAAGAAGCACTCAAAGGTCAACCAAAGAAGAGAAAGGTAAAGAAATAACAAGTTGCACAACCAAAGGCAAAGAAGAAAGCTACAAAACCAAGCCTAGCCAAACGAACTACAAGGGCTAACACCAGGGCTACAACTCAAGGGAAAAATAAGAAGGAGAAAAAGAAGGCAATAGAACAAGGAGGACTTGCAGAAAAGAAGAGAAGAAAGAATGTTGCAACTACAAAATTAGATGAGGAAAGAACAGAGTTTGATGAGGATCAATTCAGATTGGTAAGCCATTCTACCACATCTAAATTGGAAAGCATTTGTAATAGTATTAGAGACAATGATGATTTAACTAGTCTAAAGACCATTGAATTTAATAAGTTGTCAAAGGAACAACAAAACATAGTGGAAGAATCCATCTACACTATGATGGCTAAGTTCAAGACTACTCCACTTGAACTAGACAACTCAATGCCTAAGGGGCTAAGCTCACTAGTTGAGAATAAATGACATTACTATTAGGATTAAACCATGGATAAAAATAAAAATTACATGAAAATATAACTAACAATAAAAAAAATAATAGATCACACAAAAAAGAACACAAGACACCAAGATTTAATGTGGTTCACCCAATCCCTGGGCTACATCCATCAAACAACAAGTCTGATATTATTAAAATCCAGTGATTATAAACTGATTACAATCTCTAATCCCTTAAAGCTCAATACCGTTGCAAGAACCAATTTCACATCACAACTATAATAAAAATACCTAACCTTAAGCCCTTTTATACAAGTAATTTTCTACTATTTAGGTTACAACATGTTGGCCATATGTCAACCTCGAACTCCAAATAATTTATGGAGTATGTACAATACTTTCTTGATCAGTCACACCTTTTTCTACTACAAGGGAACCTTTTGAAACCTTCCAATTTTTATCATTAATAGTAACTACACAACCCTCATCACTGAGTTGTCCTACTAAAATTAAATTCCTAATCAACCTTGAAACATGTCTTACCTCATGTAGTAGCCAATGAATCCCATTCTACAACTTAATATTAACTTTTCCCTTTAAAACAATCTAACAGGATTCACTATCCCCCAAATAAACAAGCCCAAAATCCCCTTGGACATAATCAATGAAATAACCTCTATGAGATGTAGCATGAAATGAAGCACCAAAATCTAAAACCCATGAATCATCAACATTTTCTAAAGATAGAAGCAAAGCATCCTCTTTGGATTTGTCACTTACCACATTTGCCTCCTTTTCTCCATCTGGTTTATCTCCTTCATTTTTCTTTTGATTCTAGCAATATTTCTTTTTGTGCCTTGGTTTCCCACAGTACTAGTAGTCATTTAGTCCTCTCAATTGAGACCTCCTCCCCTTTGGCTTTCCTCTTGATTTGCCATGATTTCCAGAGTTACTTCCTCTTTCAGTCATTCTACCCTTGATTTGTGCATTCAAAGGACTTCCTAATGTAGATCCACCTGTGGTTTTCCTATGAGTTTCCTCACTCAAAACAACATCAATCACATCATCATATTTTAGGATACTATATCTAGGAACATAATTACTCACACCCATTACCAAGCCATTCCAGCTTTCAGGCAAAGCACACAAAATCAAGAGAGCCCTAATTTCTTCATCAAAATTAATTCCCATAGAAGATAACTAGCTAGTAATAGTATTAAACTCATTCAAATGATTTTTAATAGATTCATCTTCTTCCATTTTCATATTAAATACATGCTTCATGAGAAATACCTTGTTTGAAGCAGAGGGCTTTTCATATAGTATCACTAGGGTTTTCATCAACTCTTTTGTTGTCTTCACTTTTGTAATATTAAATGCCACTGATGGTGCCAAGCATAATTAAATGGTTCCAAGTACCTTTCTGTCTAAAAGATCCCATTCATCATTTGACATAGATCCTTGATTCTTGGCTTTGCCTTCCAACAGCTTCCATAAATCCTTCTGATAAAGATAGTCTTCCATTTGCATCTTTCATAACTAAAAGTTTTTCCCATTAAACCTATCAACCCTTAGGTTACCCTCATTTTCCATCACTCCCACTCAACCATGAGACTCCCACTCAACCATGAGACTTTCCTACAAAGGATAACTAAAAAAACAACTTCGCTCTTATACCACTAGTTAGGATTAAACCACAGACAGAAATAACAATTACATGCTAATATAACCAATAATAGAAAAACTAATAGATCACATAGAAAAGAATGCAAGACACCAAGATTTAACATGGTTCACCCAATCCTTGGGCTACGTCCACCAAATAGCAAGTATGATATTATTACAATCCAATGATTAAAACTTGATTACAATTTGTAATCCCTTATAGCTAAACACTGCTGCGAGAACCAATTTTGCATCACAACTATAATAAAAATTCCTAACCCTAAGCCCTTTTATACAAGTAATTTTATGCTACTTTAGGTTACAACATGTCAACCATATGTTGGCCATATGTCAGCTGTAAACCCCAAAGAATTTATGAAGTATGTACAATACTTTCCTGATTAGTCACCACAAACTAACAATCTCCCACTTGGACTGATAAGGCTCCACACTAAATAAAAATATCCCATTTGAAATTGATCTTGTAGCTATGTCACTACTCCATGAGGTTCCCACTAGATTAAACCACCATGGACTTTTCTATTCTTGTATTCATGTTTAGTCTAGAAGAGAAACTAAAGTTGAAGAGGAGTTTAGCTTCTCCCTTGTTACTACCTTTGTCAACATATTTTTTGGATTGTCATTTGTGTGTATCTTCTCCAACTTTAATTATCCATCCTCCAAAACTGACTTAATGAAATGGTACTACGATTGTATGTGTTTGGTCTTTGAATGCATAGCTAAATTCTTTGAAGATGAATGGCACTTTGACTATTGGTGAACAAATAACTATCTTGCTGAGGATGTCCCAATTCTTCCAAGAAGAACTAAAGCCATAAAATCTCCTTGGCTGCCTCTGTAGCAGCAACATACTCTGCCTTTGTAGTGGATAGAACATTAATCTTCTGTAATGTAGAAACCCAACTCATGGCTGCCCCACCAATAATAAATACATAACCTATAGTACTCCACCTGGTATCAATATCCTCTGCCAAATATGAGTCAACATAGCCCTGTAAATCAGTAGTAGAGCCCAAAAAGTGTAAATAATTATTGGATGTTCCTCTCAAATATTTGAGAATCCATTTGATTGCATTCCAATGCTCAATTCCTAGATGACTCATATACCTGCTAACAACTCCCACTGCATATGCAATAACTAGCCTGGTACATACCATATCATACATCAAACTTCCTACAGCTGAAGCATAGGGTACCTTGGACATCTTATCCTACTCTTCTTCTATCTTGGGACACATCTCCTTAGTCAACTTGAAATGACAAAGTAAAGGTGTGCTAACAACTTTAGCATTCTCCACAGAGAAATGTTGCAACACCTTCTCAACATAATTAGCCTAAGATAGCAGCAATTTTTTATTCTTCTTATCTCTACAAATCTTCATACCAAGGATTTGTTTTTCTGCCCCCAAATCCTTCATAGAAAATGCATGTGCTAACTAGCATTTTAGCCCTTCAATATGATCTATGTTAGACCTAGCTACAAGCATATCATCAACATATAAACATAAAATAGTGTAGCTATCATCATCCAACCTCTTAAAGTAGACACAATGATCTAAATGACACTTACTATAACCATGCTCATACATAAAACTATCAAATTTCAAATACCATTGTTGAGGTGCTTGCTTCAAGCCATATAATTTTCTTCAACTTGCAAACTAAGTTCTTCTTACCTTTGATTGCAAATCCCTATGGCTGAGCCATATATATCTCTTCATCCAAATCACCATGAAGGAAGGTTGTTTTAACATTAAGCTTCTCTAAATCTAAATCTTTAGTAGCCACAAGACTAAAAATAGTACAAATAGAAGTCATCTTAACAATAGGAGAAAATATCTCATCAAAATCAATGCCCTTTTTCTACGCAAATCCTTTCACAACTAACCTGGCTTAAAAAAAATTCTTACCTCCTTCCTCTTCTTTCAACCTATGAATCCACATACTCTATAAAGCTCTTTTACTTGTAGAAAACATGGATAAATTTCATGTCTTATTCTTTGGCAAAGAGTCCATTTCTTATTTCATTTTGGACTCCCATTAAATCTTAGCATCCACCTGCATAGCTTCATAATAACTTTCAGGTTCACCAGCATCAGTATGTAAAATATAATACAAAGAAGGATAAAATATTTTTGGAGGTCTAATTTTCCTTGTTGACCATCTAACATTCACTGGTGTATGTGGTATTTATTGTTGCGGTTATTGACATCATGAGGAATGGCTATAATATTAGCTTTTGGAGTACCATCTAACACTATATTATCATCTTCTTTCTTCTCATGTTGCTGTAGCAGATCTTTGTACAAAACTTTCTTATCGAATATGACATCCTTGCTTCTTATAATTTTATGATTTTCAAAATCCCAAATCCTATAACCAAACTTATTAGTGCCATATCCAACAAATACACATTTGTTTGACTTATCTTCTAGCTTGGTTCTATTTTCAGAATCTATGTGAGAAAATGCTTCACAACCAAAAGTTTTGATAAAAGAATAACTCACCTTCTTACCAATCCATGATTCCTCTAGAATACCACAACCCAAAGGAGTAGAGGGACCTCTATTAATAAAATATAAAGTAGTATTGATAGCTTCCACCCACATGTGTAAGAGAAATCAAACATGCAACCTCACACTCCTTGCACACTCCATTGTAGTCCTATTCATACGTTCAGCCAATCCATTTTCTTGTGGAGTCTTTGGAACAATTTTTTGTCTACAAATACCATTAGTGGAGAAATAATCTTCAAATTCATGACTTCAATACTCACCACCATTATCAGATTTGAAACATTTTAATTTCTTACCAGTCTCATTTTAAACCAAGCATTTCCATTTCTTAAAAGTTTGAAATACATCAGATTTCTATCTAAGGAAATAGACCCATACTTTTTTAGTAGCATCATTAATAAATGTAACAGAATAATGAGAGCCACCAAGGTAATATACCTAAGTTGGTCCCCATACATTGGTATGCACAAGCTCTAATTTCTCTTTTTTGTTTTCCTTCCCAGTCTTCACAAAACTCACTCTCTTTTATTTTCCATACACACAACTTTCACAAAAATCAATATTAACACATTTTAGATCTGGTAAAACTTTTTTTGAATGAAGTACTTTCATACCTTTCTCATTCATGTGCCCAAGTCTGTTGTGCCATAGTGTTGTATCAGAATCTACAACTATTTGTTCTCCATGCTCAACTACAACAATTGTTCCTGAACAATCATTTTTCTCTGAAATAATTAAAGTAGAAGGAACAATATGATCTATACAAAGATATAATGTGCCTACTTTCACACCTTTTTCTACTACAAAGAAACATTTTGAAATATTCCAATTTTTATCATTAAAAGTAACTACACAACCCTCATCATCAAGTTGCCCTGCTCAAATTAAATTCCTACTTAGCCTTGGAACATGTTTTACCTCATTTAGTAGCTAATGATTCCCATTCTACAACTTAATCTTAACTTTTCCCTTTCCAAAAATCTAATAAGGTTCATTATCCCTCAAGTAAACAAGCCCAAAATCCCCTTGGACATAATCAATGAAATAACCTCTATGAGGTGTAGCATGAAATGAAGTAGTAGAATCTAAAGCCCATGAATAATCAACACTTTCTAAAGATAGAAGCAAAGCATCCTCTTCAGATTTGTCACTTACCACATTTACCTCCTTGTCTCCATCTAGTTTATCTCCTTCATTTTTATTCTAATTCTAGCAATCTTTCTTTTTGTGCCTTGGTTTCTTACAATACCAATAGTCATTTGGCCCTCTCAATTGAGAACTCCTCCCCTTTGGCTTTCCTCTTGATTTTCCACAATTTCTAGAGTTACTTCCTCTCTTAGTCATTCTACTCTTGCTTTGGGTATTCAAAGCACTTCTTGATGTAGATCCACCTAAGGTTTTTCTACGAGTTTCCTCACTCAAAATAACACCAATCATATCATCATATTTTAAGATACTAGATCTAGGAATAGAATTACTCACAGCCATTCCAACTTTCAAGCAAAGAACACAAAATCAAGAGAGCCTAATTTATTCATCAAAATTAATTCCCATAGAAGATAAATAACTAGTGATAGTATTAAACTCATTTAAATGATCTATAATATATCCATCTTTTTCCATTTTCATACTAAATAAATGCTTCATGAGAAATACCTTATTTGAAGCGTAGGGCTTTTCATATAGTGTCGCTAGGGTTTTTATCAATTCTTTTGTTGTCTTCTCTTTTGTAATATTAAATTCCACTAATGGTGTCAAGCATAATCAAATGCTTCCAAGTGCCTTTCTATCTAAAAGATCCCATTCATCATTTGACATAGATCCCTGATTCTTGGCTTTACCTTCCAATGGCTTTCATAAATTCTTCTGATAAAGATAGTCTTCCATTTGCATCTTCCATAACTAAAAGTTTTGCCCATTAAACCAATCAACCCTTAGCTTTCCCTCATCTTCCATCACTCTCACTCAACTGGGAGACTGCCACTCAACCGTGAGACTTTCTTATAGAGGATAACTCAAAAAACAACCTCGCTATAATACTACTTGTTAGGATTAAACCATGAATAGAAATAAAAATTACATTCAAATATAACCAATAACAAAAAAAAATAGATCACAAAGAAAAGAACATAGGACACCAAGATTTAGCATGGTTTACCCAATCCTTGGGCTATGTCCACCAAACAACAAGTTTGATATTATTACAATCTAGTGACTATAACCTAATTACAATCCATAATCCCTTATAGCTCAATACCACCACAAGAACCAATTTCACATCACAACTATAATAAATATACCTAACCCTAAGCCTTTTTATACAAGTAATTTTATGCCACTTTAGGTTACAACATGTCAGCCATATGTCAACCATATGTTAGCCCTAAACCCCAAAGAATTTATGAAGTATATACAGTATTTTTTTGATCATTCACCACAAACTAACAATTACTATCTCAAAATGGAAAAGGAAATAAGGGAGTCTACTTTGGCTCATGTAATGCCAAACCTTACAAAAGGTAAAATAATAAAGGCTAGAAAAAGGCATGGGAGAAATTTTGCCCCTAAATATAGAGCCTTCAGAATTTTGCAAAACCAAATAGAAGATGTTGTCCAAAAGTTGACACAAATGTGGAAATTAATATATGGTTTGACAACTATGAAGGAAGGATAGGAAGACTCATTTAAGGGTATAAATGATGGAGAAGAAGAAGAGAATGAGAAAGAGGAAGAAAGAGAGAAAGAAAAAAGATGAAGAGGAAAAAGAGACAGAAAAATAGATAGTCGAGAAGACACATGGTGAATAGGCAACAATTGAGGAGTAGCAGACTGAATAGAGTGTCCAAGACACCCAACTGCCACCACCAAGTCTTCCACATATAAAATCTATAGAAACAATAATTGTTAATGATGTTCCTAACACTTTAGGTTAGAACATCAATCCACTGACTATAGAGGATCTCAAGAAGATTCTTCACCAAACCACACTGCAGTCACAACTTTGTACAAATCCAATTTTTGTGAGTGTGGATAAATTGTAGAAAGTTTTAGCAAAGATAACAAGGGAGAAGTAAAACATTCAAGTACCATCTACACAACCTCGCACAGCTACACCAGGTCAACCCAAAGAGCAAGAAGACCATGACAACATTGCTAAGGTTGATTCTATAGTCAGATTGACAACAACTATCAAGGAGCCAACAAAGGAACAAATAGGGTAAGATGTTCCTACTGCACAAAGTCAAGGTGCACCTCCTCAAATTATCATTATTGAACAAGGTAGTAGAGAAGAGGAGAAAGAAGAGGAGAAAACCCCTAAGGAGCATGAGGCAATATAGACATTGGTAAACTTTCCTACCTCAGGGACACCTACTAAGAAGCTGAGCACTGATGCAATACTATTGCAAATTTCAGCACTAGGCTCGAGCTTCACCAATATTGCAAGGGTACTTCACTATGGAGACCCTACACTTGATGAAGAAATAGTCATACCTAGTTATGACTCAAGGACTATGAGCCTACAATAGATAAATGAAGTGCAAGAGGCATAGAGAGAAGGAATTGACAAGAGATACTTAGAAATGAGTTTAAGTAGAAGCAAGCACTGGTGAAAATCAAAGACATATTTCTTGATGCTTTCAGCTTTCAAGTACCTAATGAAACCAAGCACATCATGGAGAAATTGGCCAACATAGTGGACCAAGTACAAAATGAGGACCTTATCACTAATGTTAAATGATTGGAATGGTCAAAAAAGAAATTTTAGATGAAAGTGAATGAGAAAATATCAAGTGAAATAGCACTTTAACAAGTAGAATTGGTTAAGAAAATTGAAAACGTGAAGAAAGTGTTGGTGTGATTTTTCATAGTATAGGAAAATTTTCTGGTACTTGGGTGAAAAATCAGTTATGTCTTTGTTTTGTGATGCCTTCATTTTCAAATTTTTAAAAAAGAGGCATTTTCTTCAAATATATAGGCGGGGTTTTTATCTTAAATATTTTATTTACATCAGAATGCCTTTTGAAAACCCTTTGTGTACCTTTAAATTGCAACATTCCATTTGAAAGGCTGCCATGTTGAAGTGTTTTTCAATCACCGTTGATCTATCATAGATCAAGGGTCAGAGCATCCCCGCACTATAGAGTTGTAGGTTTTTTAAATAAAGCGAGGAGGCACGATGATGACACGTAGCCCCTAATGTTTTGTGAGATCCAGTACGCTACAAAAGCTCTTATATGTCAGATTTGTCAATACTTTTGCACACGTTTTGTTTTTTCCATGATATCATTGGTGGATTCATCGACAGAGCTATGAAGATTATTTACCAAGCCGTATCACCGTTGATCCTATCTTGATCAATGGTTGACACATCCCCGCATAATAAAGATGCAGGTTGTTAAGTAATGTGGGGAAGCGCAGTGGTGACACATGGCATTTTTCAAAAAAGACCGTAAAGCCTTGTTATTTTTAAATCAGGACCGTGCGATCTGATAAAATCTATGGATGGGATTCAAATTTAAGTGCAAATTGCAGGCAACGGTTACTAAGAGTAAATGTGATTCAGACCTAGTGCATGCGATTTTTAATTCATAAAAAGAGCCCACGATTTCACCATTAATGAATCACCAAAGTACAGAAAGAAAAGGGCATTCAAGATTTCAGAGCTAAGGCACAGAATTTCTCGGTTAATATTCCAATAAAATTGCAGAAGACATCATATGGTGCAAAAGTGCGATTTCTAGCGGGTAGTTACTCTGTGACTTTCTGAGTAAAGTTTGAAGCATCTGCTGTTGTGAATTTTCCAAAGTGCATGATGATTTTCTCAAACAATTCCCTTTATCAGTGCATGAAATACCAAAGGGAAGGGAGCACATTCCAAAAAACCCTAGATTGGTTGTGGCAGAGGGATTTTATGACAAAGCTAATTGGATACGGGATGCCCAGGTTTCCATGGGAGGTTTGGAGTTGTTTAAGAAATGGTTTTCAGACCGAAAAATAGACACTCCTATGAGCAATGTATGGGAATTTGACATTGGAAAACTAATAGTCCCCAGTGTTTTCTTTGATAGTGATTTATTGATGGACCTGGCAAAGAGGTATGATCCTATCACAGGGTGGGTAAAAAACCATTTAGGGGTCAACCTTTTTATGGTTTTCCCAAAATTGTTCAGTGAGGTTTTCAACTTGAACCCTAACCACGCTGTGCATGAAATTATTGATCTGGATGATTTGCAAGCTAGATATGATGCACAACGAGTGTACTTGAGAATAGGACTACTATAGGAGCATGCTGCTAGGGTTGGAAACTTGCCTGTGATCACAGCCAGTACTCCAGAGCCATTGTTGAGAAGACATTTCAATCTGAGAGCTCAAGCACTATATTTTTCTCTTTGCAGGATCTTGGGGATAGATGAGGGTGATCAAATTCAAAGTTCTGTGGTCCTTATAATTTCTCAAACCCTTCAATTTGGAATGAGTACCATTCTGGATTTTGCCACTTTCCTAGCAAAATAATTCACAACAGGCTGGATGGAATAGCAAAGGGGAAAGTAAAGAAACCATTCTGTTGGTATTCATTGGTGATGCATGTATGTTTATAAAAAGGATATGCTTTCTTCTCCAAAGGTATGGAGTTAGAAACCACAAAGCATGGAGAAAGAAATCTAGTACAATTATGGAGTGTGGATATGACTTCAGAGGCCACTGATGCTAGTTATGCAAGATTTGATAGGTATTTTGAATCAAAGCTTAGACTGCTTTTAAGAGGAGATAGCCCTAGAATACCACAAGCATTATTAGAATTAATTAGACCCAAGGATCATGCTAAAGGGTTACTTTTCAGTCACAACTGGGGGGATATAATTCCCTACAATGTTTCAATAGTAATAAGAGTTTATGGTTTCTTAGGAAAACCTCATGTGTTACCTTTTCATGCACCTTTGAAGATAAGGATAGCCGAGCTCTTGTGGCAGATAGTTACTATAGATGAGAGGGAATTGGTCAAGAAGGGCACTTTCTTTTCAATGGTTACTATAGTGCATGATTTTTTTTTTGTTAAAAAAGGGGTGGAAGCATTTAAATTTGTTTTTGAATAAATATAACATGGCATAATCTCACGCCAAATTCATTGACCCTGAAGGATTCTATGATCTATTAAGAGAAAGGGTGAGAGCTTCCCATATGGTACATCGGGTTTACTATCTGGAGGATATAATTAGAAACATTTTCACATTGCAAGAGCAAGAATTAAGGAAAGAGAAATGGACAGTTTTTAGTAAAAATGTGGAATTAATTAATGCTTTTGACCCCCAGTACGACCCATTGAAAGATAAGAAATACTGGGGAGATAAAATACAGGCATTAATGAATAATTTTGCTATAATAATTCAGACTATGAATGAGAAGAAAGATATATTTATTAAGGCACACCCAGACAAGGCAGCAAAAATAAAAAGAAGAATGAGTGGTAGAAATGTAGTAACTCCTGGCCAATATACATTGCAGAAAAGGGCAGGTTATGTCATAGTTCAGAGTGTACAACAGGTACCCACTCATGAGAAGCCAAGGCCAAGAATTCCATCTACAGCTAGCTCTCCAAAAAGACAAAAATTGGAGCAGGGGTCTTCTTCTTCTCAAAAAGAACTATACTCCCCAAACCAGTCTCCAATCCAAATAGATGATGAGGTATCTCTAAAGGAACAACTTAGACAAATGGGAGGAGATGGAGATTTGATTGTCACTTCTACAAACATGAATGTTGGAGAGCCACAAGAACCTCCTACACCTTCCTTGGACCTGACCATTGCTGATTACCAAGGTAAGGAAATTGACCCAATTGTTGCCCAGGCTTCTAAAAGATTTATTAATGATTAAAATTTTGTAAGCTCTATGGCTTTTGCTTAGTTTTTATGGAGATTAAATATAAAGAATTTTGAGAAAGCTTGTGAGAAGATCAAGGCTGAGAAACCAAATAAATTTGACCCGGTTATCAAGGAAGAGGTAAAATCAAAGTTTTTGAATGATTTTGCTCGGTTCACTCCTGAAGCTGGAAGGCAAATGGTTAGACAATTAGGAGTCCTCCTTCTGCAAGAATGGGATATAGTGAATGCTATTGTTTTTGATTTAGTAAGGAAGTAGAAGGATCTTCAACTAACAACTGCTGAAGAAGTCTTACAGGCTCATAGAGGGATCAAATTTAGTGATGACCAGCAAGCCCTTGTTTTGTGGTCCATAGATAAGAGAGAAAGTACCAGGATGCATGAGTTTCCCACTGCAGAAAAGAATGGTACATTGACAGTATATAGGGCTAGTGAGGTAAGTAGTAAACAAGTAATGGGAATGGCTTTAGAAATGTTAAAATTGGGTGGTGTTGTATCTGGACAAGAAGAAGATAAATTTTCCCAACTCAATGCTAGGTTTGAAGATGTTTTGAAGGCATATGAGGAAAGGGGTATATGAATACAATCATTGGAAAACAAAATGTCTCAAATGGAGAGGATACTGGGGAAAAGAAAAATGGGAGAATCTAGTGCACCTACAATTGCCTACCCTTCACAGCCATTGGTTGGATCTAGATCAACCCCTATTATTGAAATACCTGACACCCCTGAAAGGCCCCAATTCTATACTGTAGAGGAATTTGAAGAAGAAAAAACAAAATTGCATGAGTTGCAGATAGAATTGAGAAATCAATATGAAGAAAAATTAAAGCAGGGTGTAATATATCTAAGGGATAAAATTCAATGGTCAAATTTTTTTGATCAGTTGACAAGAATTGCAGCTCTCATGGATGAGTTGAATAGGGATAGGCATAAACTAACTCTTCTTGCACAGAAATGGAGGGAGAGAAATAATGATATTATAATCATATGTATATCTGCAGTCCAAATGCCATATCATCAAGTTGAGAAGATTTTTGATTTATTAAATAAGCTAGAGAATTTTGATGATGAAAGAGATTCTTTACAGAGAAGATTAACACTCTATTTTTCCCAATACATTGCTGAAAAATTCACCCTATTTCCTTGTGCTTTAGAATCTATTGATACAATAAAAGAAAAAGAAAAGTGGAAAAGGGAGATGGATGAGTTATTAAATGAAAGAATAATAAACATCATAAGTGAAACTAGCCACTGGTTCTGGGCAAAGACAAATGAAGAGCTAGTAAAAATACAGTTGTTTTATTCTAGTATGAGGAAAGAATTTGATGTTTTAGAAGAAAATGCAAATTTTTAATAATGATACAAAGAGAAGCTCTAAGCTTTGATTGGCCAAATGATGATGCATTTAATAAATGGAAAAATTAGCTTCTAGAACAAATGTCAGAAGATGATGATGAGGAAAATGTAGAAGTAAAAGTCACCCCCGAAGTTAATAATGAGGACATGGAAAATCCCCAGGTTGAAGTAAATTTATAGTTAAATAAAGGCAATACATCACTTTCAAACCTCATGGCTACTTACTCTGAGGATGAAGAATAATTGGAGAAATCAGATCCTATCTTCTTGTTAAAACAAATGAGAAGTATAACAGAAAGGGACCCACCTAGGATGGTTTGATGTGTTAGCTTTTCTGTTATTTGTTTTTGTCTTTTACTATAGACATTCGTCAGTATCTTTTAAGGGGACACATGTCACTCTCTTTAGCCCAAAGCTTGTTGCATCTCACATTATTTAAGTGACATTCCAAGGCTAAAGAATGGTCCGAATTCTATTTCTTCTAAGTATTGTGCTTAGTCTGGTGTTTGGTCCAAATTTTGAAAGCAAGTTTGTAATGTATTTTTTTGTCAAATTCTCTGAGAATAGATGAATATAGAATGACCTGTGTTTCTTTCTAAAGGCCATTTTGAGTCTACTGTAAAGGATATACCATTTTCAAAGGAAATGAATACAAATCATGAACTGTCCCCATATCAATTCTTTTTGAATTTTGTCTCCTTTTAAATACTTAGCTACCTTGATGTTGTATGAGTAAAAGCTTGTGCAATTGAATGTAATCAAATTAGGTTATATATCCATTTATCATTGCTGTTAATTCAATGGATTAAATAAAGGTTTTGATGAATGTGATAAGATTCCTTAAGTATTGAAAAGGACTTTTGACTGATAAATTTCTGATAAGAATTGTTGATAGAATTTTTTGTAAGGCAACAAATTAGATCTAAGAATTTCCTATAGACTCTGAACCCCAATGGATTAGGCACTGATCAAGTTATTTCATCTGAAGGAGAAATATCTTACAAATGGTTTTTAAAATGCATCATCAAGTCAAATTTTACTTTTATTCCCTGTAGATCTTCAAAGTTGGCTAGCACTTGTCTGCATGGAATGTTTTAGCTTCAGTTAGCCATTGTTGTTGAAAACATCTGCAGATCTATAGAAGAATTCTTGGCCATATTTGTTTATGGGATGTGTTTTATCAAGTTAGTAAGAATTATGTATATGTTCAAGGATTTTGAAATGAGAATCAGAATGAAACTAAGAACAATCCTCATACATTTGTTTCAATTTTGAACCATCCCTAGGTACACCCACCCTAGTTTTGCAGAGCCAAAAGAGTAGAAAACCATCTATGGTTTTGTTGAAGTTGGGTCCAAATACCTTACATATGCAATTGTTAATAAGAATAGGCTAGTCTTTAGATTGTGTATGTACTATCATTTTGGTATTAAGCATTTTGTCGCTTAGTAGTTTTAGCACTTCTTAAAACACCAACAAAATGGCGACTTTGTTGGGGAGGCTGTGAAGTAATTCACTGTTAAAAGGACAAGAATCTCTGGTATATACTTTGAAATTTTCAGTTCTACTCTCAGTTGGCTTTTGCACATCCAAGTCACCAACAAAATGGCAACTCTGTTGGGGACTTGTCCAACACCTCTGTGAAAAGTACTGCAATTTCTTTGGTCCTGCTATGTACATGTTGTGTCATGTGATCTGTGTTTTGCCCATGGTTATAAGGGAATCTTTTAGTGTGAAACCTTGAGAATTTAAAGAAGATAAAGCCCAAGTACCATTGCTACACACTGACGTACCCAACCTATCCAAGTGTCTTATCTAACAAGCAAGAGTTGCAGTCTTACAACATCAGTGATTGGTCTGTCTGTGCCATTTATTTTTGTTCCTACTTGTGTATTATTTTCTTTTGTTCAAGCTAAAAGTGTCATTATATATTTTCTCAAAATAGGGTGGCAAATCAGTCAAGCTTTTGAAGCTAGTGCTTATTGTAACAAAAGGTGAATATGGCTGACAAGAGAAAAAACACAAGAGCTTACATGAGAGCCAATCTCGATGTATCAATGTATACTGATTTACCCCAAGGTGGTAGGAAGAACCAAAATAAGAAAAAGATAGATCCAAATCCCACTTGGAAACCCAGAGGTAATGCATCCGTTAATTCCCATTATCAACTAGTAATAGGAAGAGAGTCTTCTTCACTTAGCTCTGAATCCGAAACTACAAGACTCTTAGGAGGCATTTTCAGTACCCCATTACCAGATGAGAGAGTTTTTCAAGACAAGGACGTGTCTACTATGGGAATTGCTTCATTAAGACCAGATCCTATAGCCAATATGAATTACAGGCTAGGATTTAGGAGTTCATCTGATAATCCTTTTAATCCCAGAGTAGCCCCATATGTAGAACCAAACCTTATAGATCTGGATGACCCTGCTGATTCCGAGGCAACTTCTGCATATCCTAAAGAAGTTCACTCTGAGATAGAATTTTTGAAGAAATGGATTGCTAAGGAAGAAGGTAAACGCATTCGTCTTGAAAAAGAGAAGGATCAAGCCACCTTAGATGCCATAATAGAAAGAGATGCTCTACTAAGAAGGATGGTTGCTTTGAAAGAGAAAAATAAAAAATTAGAAGAGAATACCACAACTCTCCATAAGGATGTTTTTGGAGATGTTGATAATCTGAGAGCTAAAGTGCAAGAATAGGAGAAACACCTAAATCAAAGGCAAGAACTAGTTATTGCTCAAGTTCAAGCCTATAAACCTGTTCAAGTTGATCCTGGAGAGCCCACTGCAAAAGCTCCAAATAAAGGGAAAGGCAAGGCTATAGGAATCCAAATAAATGAGCCTCAAGCTATACTAAGAAAACCTATACAACCCTCCATGTCGAAGTTAGATCTAGATCTTGAGAAGGCTTGAAAAGAGAGGGAATATCTTGCAAAAGAGCTTGAGAAGGTTGAGAATGAAGCTCAAGCTGCAGAAACTAGAAGGAAAATCCAATTCATAAATTCTAATTCTGCATTGGCTTCATGGCCCAATTTGTCTATCCCACCTACAAATAATGCACTAGTTAGCACTCCCACAATTTCAACTCAGGGAATACCCCAATTTGCCCCTACCTCATCCTCCAATATTGGCACCCAAGTCCCATTTGTCCTACCACAACAGTCCCAAGCCACTCCACTGAGTCAAGCTAATATAGCTAGTACCTCAAATGTTCCTGGTTTCCAGAAGAAAACTATATACCTGGAAAAGTATAGACAGATATCATTTGCTGGTATTCCTAGTGCCCCCCATCCCATATCTTTTGATTTAAGGGATAAAGTGGTTAAGTTTTTTTGGAAATAATGCTATTATTGGTGAAAAGCATTTGAGGATTTTCATTGACATGTTGAATGATTATGAAGTTGAACATGAAGACATGGTAATGAAATTGTTTGTGCATTCACTAATAGAGGATGCAAGGGATTGGATCAGGAGGTTGCCTGATGACAGTATTACCTCATGGAGTGATCTGGAGAAGTTGTTCAAAGAGCAGTATGAGGACAATACCAATGTAGGATTCATGTTGAACAAGTTCAAAAATATCAAGAAGAACCCAAATGAGTCCACATTTGATTTCAATGTGAGATTCCAAAAAGGTGTGTACAAACTTTTTCAATTCATGAGGTTAAATGAAGACATTTGTCTCACAACCTATTTTAATGCTTTTGATAGCAAAATGGCTTATCAATTGAGGGATAAAGATCCTAAAACTTTGAAAGATGCTTATAGAGTTGCAGTAAATATAGAGAATAATAGAAAGGCATCTAGAAAATTAGGTAGGAGGGATGATCCTAAGCTTTTTAATTCTAAAAATAATAATTAAAGGGAGGGTGACAAAACTCCTATAGGAAAAAAGCCCGAAGAACCTACTATAGGCCAGGTTTTAGAAATGCTCAAGAAGATGAATCCCACTAGTTTCAATAAGCCAAATGTTGCTGAAAGACCCCCTGTGAATAACAACAACTTCAATAGGCAGCCTAGGATGTAGAATTACCCTTATACCACTCTAGACCCCCTACAAAGGAACACTGTAAATATGAATAATGATGTACCATGGTGCATTATATGCCAATCACCTCATTCTGCTGATTATTGTGTTGTTGCTCAGTCATTTGCCCAAGCCCAAGGAATGCAAGTTGACGAAGAAAAAGAAGAGAAAAACCATGATGATATAAGCTGCAATATGGTGAGTATGTGTGATGATTTGATAGATTCTAATTCAGAAGAGCCTAAAAATGATGTTACTAGCCAAAGAATTGCTTACCAACTACATCATTAGCAAGTACTTTCAGATGATGAGGGGTACGATACAGATAAGGTATGTAGTACATTTTTTGATGTAGGTCTCACAAGTTTAAGAATGCCCTCCAAGGAGGAGATTGACAGAATTACGGCCAAAATGATTTCACAAGTCCATAGTAATTATAATTTGAGGAATAGAGTAATAAATAATGATGCAAGAAGGCCATCTAGTGTCTTCATCAAGGACATCACTCATAAGATGAATGATCAAGACAAGAAAGTCAGTGTAGATGTGTCTAAAATCAAGGAGAACAAGGGTAAGAAATGGGAACCAAAGAAGAAGGTTCAATTTCAGATAAGTGAAGCAACAAAACCAGTTGTGCAACCAAAGAAGTCAGAACCAAATGTTATCAAGCAAAATGTGGTGCCTACTATGCAAAAGACTCTGATTCCAGGTACTATTGTAAAACTTACTATGGTTGAACCTATTGATATGATATCCATGTTATCTCAAATTAGTGTAAAAGTGCCCTTTTCTGAACTTTTTAGAATTGAAGAGCATAAGAATAAGGCTTTGTCATGGTTGGGTGGAATAGCAAACAATAATATTATTATAGATCAAACTATGTCCCAACAGACCCCATTAGTAATAGAGGATAGTGGTATCATATCCTAGATTCCTCAAATATTTCTAGATGATTCCTTAGTGGCATTCATAGAAGATATTGATCCTTTTTTCCTCAGTCTAATCATAAAGGGGAAGACCTTAAAAAATTGCATGATAGACTCAGGAGCTTCCAACACTATAATGCCTTTCAAGGTAATGGAAGCCTTAGGATTGAAGGTAGATACCAATCAAGACAGATGTAGAGGGATGGATGCTAGAGAAGTCCTAGTCATAGGTACTATAAATGCCCTACCATTCAAACTGGCTGCATATCCTGAAGTAGAATTGACCATGTCTATCCTTGTGGTAGATATACCTCCACACTACGAAATGTTACTCTCCAGAAAATGGAGTGCTGCCATGGGGGGAAGCCTACAATGTGATCTTACTTATGCCACTTTTCATATAGGGGACAAAGCTATCAGGGTAAATAGGGAACCAAGGGTTAACCACATCTTAGGTGAAGAAATTGACAAAGATACCACTTGTTTCCTAGATACTAGGATTAATGCTTTCAGGGCTGAATTAATTATTCAAGAAGTTGAAAATTTACCTGCTATCATCGAAAATGAACTTGAATGTTGCATGAATTCACCAAAATTATGGACAATGTTCTTTGATGGGGCTAGTTCTAAAGAGGGTGCAGGGGTAGGTGTAGTCTTTGTGTCCCCTGAGAATAACACTTTTAAGTATTCATTCACCTTGAAGTTTGCTTGCACCAATAATATTGCAGAGTATGAAGCATTGCTGCTAGGGCTCAAAGTTTCCATACATCATAAAATTAAGAAATTATATGTCATAGGGGATTCTAAACTAATTATCTCTTAGATCAAAGGAACCTGCTCATCCAAAAATAGGAGATTGAAACAATATAGAAATGCAGTCTGGGATCAGATAGAATTATTTGATGCATTTAGGATCTCATGGAGAGATAGGACCCAAAATAAGATGGCTGATCTGTTGGCAAATGTAGCCATCAAGCCAAAAGAAATATCATTTGCAAGAATCTCCCAGATTGAGGTGCAAAACAGGCCTTCCATACCTGAAAACATTGAAAATTGGCAGGTTTTTGAAGATGACAAAGATATTACAAATTTTTTGTTAAATGAAGACAAGTATCACAGTCAGGAGATGGATTACAGTGGATTGATTGAAACCATAAATGGGAAGGAAACCATTTTTGGTCAAGAAATAATGCAATTGAAAACAAATAAGATGTTGAAGGGGTTAGTAGTCTTGGAAAATATTTTTGATAGCCAAGACAGAGTAAAATCAGGAGTTAATGACCCCAAACCCCAAGAGTTAGAAGAAATAAACTTGGGTACTGATGAAGTTCCTAAAAGGGTTTATATTGGCCAACATCAGCCTATTGAAATCAAGAAAACATTGATTGACCTACTTAGAAAATACAGACATGTTTTTTCTTGGTCATATGATTACCTTAAGGCTTACATGGAGGATCTTTTCCAGCATGTCATACCATTGAAGGAAAATGTAAGACCTTTTAGGCAAAAATAGAGACCAATCAATCCTACCCTTGCCCCAAAAATGCAAGAAGAATTGACAAAACTAAGAGATGGTGGGATAATCAAACCAATCAGGCATTCTACTTGGGTTTCAAACCTGGTTCATGTTAGGAAGAAGAATGGAGATATTAGGCTTTGTGTTGATTTTAGAAATTTAAACATTGTATCTTTGAAAGACAATTATGGCTTACCTAATATGGAAGCCATGTTACAACAAGTGACTGGCTCTGAATTGATGTCAATGATGGATGGTTTTTCTGGATATAATCAAGTTCTAGTAAAAGAAACTGAGCAGTTCAAGACAACCTTCACAACCCCTTGGGGAACATATGTGTATGTGAGGATGCCTTTTGGCTTGATTAATGCAAGAGCTACCTTCCAAAGAGCCATGGATGTAGCATTTCATGAGTATATTGACAAATTTATGGTTGTGTATCAGGATGATCTCACAACATATTCTAATAAGGCTGAAGATCACTGCAAACATTTGGAATTTTTTTTTATAAAAGCCTTAGAATATGGAGTATCTTTAAACCCAAAGAAATGCACATTCAGGGTCACAGAAGGCAAATTATTAGGACACATAGTGTCTAAGGATGTGGTAAAAATAGATCCTGAAAGGGTAGTAGCTATTGACAAAGTCCCCAAACCAAAAAATGTGAAAGGAATTCAGTCCTTTTATGGCTAGGTCAATTTTTTGAGGAGATTTGTTACCAATTTTGCTGAAATCAGTAGACCATCTCAAAGATGCTCAAGAAAGGAGCCGCTATAGATTGGAATGGTGAACCTTCACAAGCATTCCAAGATATAAAAATTGCAATAAAGAATGCTCCAGTATTGAGGACCCCAGATTATGCAAAGCCCATGCATATTTTCTCTTTTGCATCATTCCATACTATAGCTGCAGTCTTATTATAGAAAAATCAAGAAGGATATGAGCAGCCTATTGCCTTTTTCAGCAAATCACTACAGCCTGCTGAATTGAAGTATGAAATAAATGAAAAGAAAGCATATGCTTTGGTAAAAGCTGTAAAAGCTTTCAGAAGTTACTTGGTAGGTGCTACTATTATCGCTTTTGTACCTAGTGCTGCAGTCAAGGATATATTCTCTTAGCAGGAAGTTTCAGCAAGGAGGTGTAGGTGGATCAATCGAATCTAGGAATTTAACATTGATATACAAATAAAAAAATTAGTAAGAGGTCAAGGTTTGGCCAAACTCATGGCTGAAACTAATCTAGAGGCTAATTAGATAAATATGGTAAATGATGATCTCAGAACTGACTTATGTGACATGGACCAATGCGATTGGTACACCAATGTCATATATTATTTGCAACATATGGAAGCTCCTCCCCAACTGCTTGAAAATGAAAAGAGGAATACTAAATTGCAAGCCATCAGGTATGTAATTGTCCAAAATAACCTATGGTGGAGAAATTTTGAGGGAATTCTGTTGAAGTGTGTTGATAAAGAAAAGGAAAAAGAGGTTTTGAAAGAAATGCATGTTGGAGTATGTGGGGGACACTACATGGCCAAAACTACAGCACATAAGATAATGAGAGATGGATTCTGGTTGCCTTCTCTGTTCAAGGATGCTCAAGTTATGGTTAGGAAATGTGATCCTTGTTAGAGGTTTGCTGGAAAGCTGAAATTCTTAGGAAATACTCCATTGAAGCCAGTTGAGATTCAAGCACCTTTTCAACAATGGGGTCTGGACTTCATAGGAGAGATTTTCCCCAAGTCTAGCACTGGCTATTCTTGAATTTTGGTTGCCACTGAGTACTTTACAAAATGGGTAGAGGCTATCCCCACAAGAAATGCAACAAGTAAAGTGGTAAATAATTTCCCATTGAATAATATTATTTCTAGATTTGGATGTCCACAGAGAATTGTAATAGATAATGCTATGTGCTTCAGATCTGAGGAGTTTATCAAGTTTTGTGATAAATATGGAGTGACAAGGTCATCATCTACTCCATATCATCCACAAGGGAATGAACAAGCTGAGTCCACAAATAAGAGCCTGTTGAAGGTCATTAAAAGAACCTTGGATGATAATAAAAAGGCATGGGATTCCAAATTACAGTTGGCAATATGGGCTGACAGAGTAACTGTAAAGAAAGCAATTGGTGTAACTCCATTTGATTTAGTGTATGGGATTCAAGCCAGAATGCCTCAGAATAACTTGATGGGACTATAAAATTACATCCAGTTATATGATGAAGATACTACAGATGAAATGAAACAAAGAATGGATGAATTGGTAGGATTGACCGAAACCAGAAGAGAAGCATATTTAAGGAATCAAAAGTTGCAATTACAAGTCAAGACACTCTATGACAAAAGAACTGTAAGCAAAAAATTTGAAAATGGACATTTAGTCCTGATGTGGAATGCTAGAATTGAGGATAAAGGAAAACATGGCAAATTTGATCCTATTTGGTTAGGCCGATATCTCATTGAAAATACTTGGGGTGAAGATTCTTATATACTCAAAGATATATTTGACAATATTCTTGAATTGCCAATTCATAGACAGTTCTTGAAGAGGTATTTTTCTTGAAAAATACTTATTTTTCTGCCATGAATAGTAGTTTTAGGGTTTCCTGTTGTTTTGTGCTTTTTGTGCTTTCTGTAAATCCTTGTAAATATCCTTGTGTAATCTGGTGCCTTGTTTTTGTGTGTTTCTTTGTGCTCTTTGAAGAAGTTTTCATCTTACCAAATATGTGGTCTGCTCTCCCAGAGATTCTAAATTCTTGCATAGACTCAAGTAGTCCATCATCCCCAGACAGAGCCACTGCTGGTGTGATTTTTCCTAGTATAGGAAAATTTTCTGGTACTTGGGTGAAAAATCAGTTATGTCTTTGTTTTGTGATGCCTTCATTTTAAAAGTTTTTAAAAAGAGGCATTTTCTTTAAATATTCTGGTAGGGTTTTTATCTTAAATATTTTATTTACATCAGAATGCCTTTTGAAAACCCTTTTTGTACCTTTAAATTGTGACATTCCATTTGAAAGGCCGCCAAGTTGAAGTGTTTTTCAATCACAATTGATCTATCATAGATCAAGGGTCAGCACATCCCCGCACTATAGAGTTGTAGGTTTTTTAAATAAAGCAAGGAGGCGTGATGATGACACATAGCCCTTAATGTTTTGTGAGATCTAGTACGCTGCAAAAGCTCCTATATGTCAGATTTGTCAATACTTTTGCACACGTTTTGTTTTTTCTGTGATATCATTGGTGGATTCATCGGCAGAGCTATGAAGATTACTTACCAAGCCGTATCACTATTGATCCTGTCTTGATCAACGGTTGACGCATCCCCGCATAATAAAGATGCAGGTTGTTAAGTAATGCGGGGAAGCGCAGTGGTGACACGTGGCATTTTTCAAAAAAGACCGTAAAGCCTTGTTATTTTTAAATTAGGACCATGCGATCTAATAAAATCTACGGATGGGATTCAAATTTAAGTGCAAATTGCAGGCAATGGTTACTGAGAGTAAATGCGATTTAGACCTGGTGTGTGTGATTTTTAATTCATAAAAAGAGCCCACAATTTCACCATTAATGAATCACCAAAGTACAGAAAGAAAAGGGCATTCAAGATTTCAGAGCTAAGGCACAGAATTTCTCGGTTAATATTCCAATAAAATTGCAGAAGACATCATATGGTGCAGAAGTGCAATTTTTGGAGGGTAGGTACTTTGTGACTTTCTGATTAAAGTTTGAAGCATCTGCTGTTGTGAATTTTCCAAAGTTTCATTAGAAATGTCGCCTCGAAAAGAGTTTACTGGACAAAAAGATTATCTGAAACGTTCAGTGCATGATGATTTTATCGAACAATTCCCTTTATTAGTGCATGAAATAACAAAGGGAAGGGAGCACATTCCAAAAAACCCTAGATTGGTTGTGGCAGAGGGATTTTATGACAAAGCTAATTGGATACGGGATGCCCAGGTTTCCATGGGAGGTTTGGAGTTGTTTAAGAAATGGTTTTCAGAGCGAAAACTAGACACTCCTATGAGCAATGTATGGGAATTTGACATTGGAAAACTAATAGTCCCCAGTGTTTTCTTTGATAGTGATTTATTGATGGACCTGGCAAAGAGGTATGATCCTATCACAGGGTGGGTAAAAAATCATTTAGGGGTCAACCTTTTTAGGGTTTGCCCAGAATTGTTCAGTGAGGTTTTCAACCTGAACCCTAACCACACTGTGCATGAAATTATTGATCTGGATGATTTGCAAGCTAAATATGATGCACAATGAGTGTACTTGAGAATAGGGCCACTACAGGAGCATGCTGCTAGGGTTGGAAACTTGCCTATGATCACAGCCAGTACTCCAGAGCCATTGTTGAGAAGACATTTCAATCTGAGAGCTCAAGCACTATATTTTTCTCTTTGCAAGATCTTGGGGATAGATGAGGGTGATCAAATTCTAGGTTCTATGGTCCTTATAATTGCTCAAACCATTCAATTTGGAATGAGTACCATTCTGGATTTTGCCACTTTCCTAGCAAAAGAGATTCACAACGGGCTAGTTGGAATAGCAAAGGGGAAAGCAAACAAACCATTCTGTTGGTATTCATTGGTGATGCATGTATGTTTATACAAAGGATATGCTTTCTTCTCGAAAGGTATGGCGTTAGAAACCACAAAGGATGGAGAAAGAAATCTAGTACAATTATGGAGTGTGGATAAGACTTCAGAGGCCACTGATGCTAGTTATGTAAGATTTGACAGGTATTTTGCATCAAAGCTTAGATTGCTTTTAAGAGGAGATAGCCCTAGAATCCCACAAGCATTATTAGAATTGGTTAGACCCAGGGACCATGCTAAAGGGCTACTTTTCAGTCACAACTGGGGGGATATAATTCCCTACAATGTTTCAACAGTAATAAGAGTTTATGGTTTCTTAGGAAAACCTCATGTGTTACCTTTTCATGTACCTTTGAAGATAGGGATAGCCGAGCTCTTGTAGCAGATAGGTACTATAGATGAGAGGGAATTGGTCAAGAAGGGCACTTTCTTTCCAATGGTTACTGTAGTGCATGATTTTGTTCTTGTTAAAAAGGGGTGGAAGCATTTAAATTTGTTTTTGAATAAATATAACATGGCAGAATCTCACGCCAGATTCATTGACCCTGAAGGATTCTATGACCTATTAAGAGAAAGGGTGAGAGCTTCCCATCTGGTACATTAGGTTTACTATCTGAAGGATATAATCAGAAACATTTTCACATTGCAGGAGCAAGAATTAAGGAAAGAGAAATGGATAGTTTTCAATAAAAACCTGGAATTCATTAATGCTTTTGACCCCCAATACAACTCATTGAAAGATAAGAAATACTGGGGAGATAAAATACAGACATTAATGAATAATTTTGCTATAATAATTCAGACTATGAATGAGAAGAAAGATATATTTATTAAGGCACACCAAGACAAGGCAGCAGAAATACAAAGAAGAATGAGTGGAAGAAATGTAGTAACTCCTGGCCAATATACATTGCAGAAAAGGGTAGGTTATGTCATAGTTCAGAGTGTACAACAGGTACCCACTCATGAGAAGCCAAGGCCAAGAAGTCCATCTACAGCTAGCTCTCCAAAAAGACAAAAATTGTAGTAGGGGTCTTCTTCTTCTCAAAAAGAGCTATACTCCCCAAACTAGTCTCCAATCCAAATAGATGATGAGGTATCTCTAAAGGAACAACTTAGACAAATGGGAGGAGATGGAGATGTGATTGTCACTTCTACAGATCTAAATGTTGGAGAGCCACAAGAACCTCCTACACCTTCCTTGGACCTGACCATTGCTGATTACCAAGTTAAGGAAATTGACCCAATTGTTGCCTAGGCTTCTAAAAGATTTATTAATGATGAAAATTTTGTAAGATCTAGGGCTTTTGCTCAGTTTTTATGGAGATTAAATATAAAGAATTTTGAGAAATCTTGTGAGAAGATCAAGGCTAAGCAACCAAATAAATCTGACCCAGTTATCAAGGAAGATGTAAAATCAAAGTTTTTGAATGATTTTGCCTGGTTCACTCCTGAAGCTGGAACGCAAATGGTTAGACAATCAGGAGTCCTCTGTCTGCCAGAATGGGATATAGGGAATGCTATTGTTTTTTATTTAGTAAGGAAGCAGAAGGATGTTCGACTGACAACTGTTGAAGAAGTCTTACAGGCTCATAGAGGGATCAAATTTAGTGATGACCAGCAAGCCCTTGTTTTGTGGTCCATAGATAAGAGAGAAAGTACCAGGATGCATGAGTTTCCCACTGTAGAACAGACTGGTACATTGACAGTATATAGGGCTGGTGAGGTAAGTAGTAAACAAGTAATGTGAATGGCTTCAGAGATGTTAAAATTGGGTGGTGTTGTATCTGGACAAGAATAAGATTAATTTTTCCAACTCAATGTTAGGTTTGAAGAAGTTTTAAAGGCATATGAGGAAAGGGGTATATGGATACAATCATTGGAAAAAAAAATGTCTCAAATGGAGAGGATACTGGGGAAAAGAAAAATGGGAGAATCCAGTGCACCTACAATTGCCTACCCTTCATAGCCATTGGTTGGATCTAGATCAACCCCTATTATTGAAATACCTAACACCCCTGAAAGGCCCCAATTCTATACTGTAGAGGAATTTGAAGAAAAAAAATAAAAATTACATGAGTTGCAGATAGAATTGAGAAATCAATATGAAGAAAAATTAAAGTAGGGTGTAATATATCTGAGGGATAAAATTCAATGGTCAAATTTTTTTGATCAATTGACAAGAGTTGCAGTCCTCAAGGATGAGTTGAATAGGGATAGGGATAAACTGACTCTTCTTGCATAGAAATGGAGGGAGAGAAATAATGATTTTACAATCATATGTATATCTACAGTCCAAATGCCTTATCATCAAGCTGAGAAGATTTTTGATTTATTAAATAAGCTAGAGAATTTTGATGATGAAAGAGATTCTTTACAGAGAAGATTAACACTGTTTTTCCCAATACATTGCTGAAAAATTCACCCTATTTCCTTGTGCTTTAGAATCTGTTGATACAATAAAAGAAAAAGAAAAGTGGAAAAGGGAGATGGATGAGTTATTAAATGAAAGAATAATAAACATCATAAGTGAAACTAGCCACTCGTTCTGGGCAAAGACAAATGAAGAGCTAGTAAAAATACAATTGTTTTATACTGCTATGAGGAAAGAATTTGATGTTTTAGAAGAAAATGCAAATTTTTTAATAATGATACAAAGAGAAGCTCTGAGCTTTGATTGTCCAGATGATGATGCTTTTAATTAATGGAAAAACCAGTTTCTAGAAAAAATGTTAGAAGATGATGAGGAGGAAAATGTAGAAGTAAAAGTCACCCCCAAAGTTAATAATGAGGACATGGAAAATCCCCAGGTTGAAGTAAATTTATAGGTAACTGAAGGCAATACATCACTTTCAAACCTCATGGCTACTTATTCTAAGGATGAAGAATAATTGGAGAAATTAGATCCTATCTTCTTGTTAAAACAAATGAGAATTATAACAGAAAGGGACCCACCTAGGATGGTTTGATGTGTTAGCTTTTCTGTTATTTGTTTTTGTCTTTTACTACAGACATTCGTCATATCTTTTAAGGGGACACATGTCACTCTCTTTAGCCCAAAGCTTGTTGCATCTCACATTATTTAAGTGAGATTCCAAGGCTAAAGAATGGTCCGAATTCTATTTCTTCTAAGTATTGTGCTTAGTCTGGTTTTTGGTCCAAATTTTGAAAGCAAGTTTGTAATGTATTTTGTTGTCAAATTCTCTGAGAATACATGAATATAGAATGACACGTGTTTCTTTCTAAAGGCCATTCTGAGTCTACTGTAAAGTATATACCATTTTCAAAGGAAATGAATACAAATCATGAACTGTCCCCATATCATTTCTTTCTGAATTTTGTCTCCTTTTAAATACTTAGCTGCCTTGATGTTGTACGAGTAAAAGCTTGTGCAATTGAATGCAGTCAAATTAGGTTGTATATCAATTTATCATTGTTGTTAATTCAATGGATTAAATAAAGGTTTTGATGAATGTGATAAGATTCCTTAAGTATTGAAAAGGATTTTTGAATGATAAAGTTATGATAAGAATTGCTGATAGAATTTGTTGTAAGGCAACAAATTAGATCTAAGAATTTGCTATAGACTTTGAACCCCAATGGATTAGGCACTGATCAAGTTATTTCATCTGAAGGAGAAATATCTTACAAATGGTTTTTCAAATGCATCATCAAGTCAAATTTTACTTTTATTCCCTGTAGATCTTCAAAGTTGGCCAGCACTTGTCTGCATGGAATGTTTTAGCTTCAGTTAGCCATTGTTGTTAAAAACATCTGTAGATCTATAGAAGAGTTCTTGGGCATATCTTTTTATGGGATGTGTTTTATCAAGTTAGTAAGAATTATGTATATGTTCAAGGATTTTGAAATGAGAATCAGAATGAAACTAAGAAAAATCCTCATACATTTGTCTCAATTTTGAACCATCCCTGGGTACACCCACCCTGGTTTTGCAGAGCCAAAAGAGTAGAAAACCATCTGTGGTTTTGTTGAAGTTGGGTCCAAATACCTTACATATGCAATTGTTAATAAGAATAGGCTAGTCTTTAGATTGTGTATGTACTGTCATTTTGGTATTAAGAATTTTGTCTCTTAGTAGTTTTAGCACTTCTTAAAATACCAATAGAAAGTACTTGAGAATGTATTCTCATTGTACACTAAGTTGTATGATTCATCTTACTTCACACAAGAGACTAGCCAAAGGATACTCAGCTTGGAACAAAAGCTCAAGATTTCTAGCACTTAGCTACCCAAAGATCCAACTCAGAGTGAGAAGCATTTTGCAACTACGTTTCACACATAGAAAGAGTTAGCAGTATGGATACCAGAAGAGGCCAATATTAAGGCCAAATTGATGCAAATTCAATCTTCCATTACCCCACATCTGGAAGTACTCATAAGGAACAAGCCTATGCAAAAAATGTTTTGAACAAAGATCCTAATCTTTCCACTTTAGGTCTTGTTCATCTTGCAGTAGTGACAACCATCCAACACAAGTCATTAGAAATAGCATTGAACAATTGGGATGCTTCTCTCAAGATGATTATGGAGGTAAATAAATTTTTTTTGGAAAATTATTATATTCATCTTTAGGACCCTTTAACATAAGTGTAAAAGGGGGGAGAGATAATAAAGGGAGGGAGAGATATTTGCAGATTGCATTATGTAAATAAATGGGGGAGATATAGTGTGTAAATAGAAAGGGGGAGATATTGAGATATCAAAATTTTGAGGAAGTAATATAGAGTATAGAAAGTAGAAACAAGGTACCAAAATATAGAAACAAAGGTAGACAAGGTAAAGAGTATCAGATACATTCACATGAGACAAATTTAGCACAAGAGTTTTGGTTACAGAAATGGAAATGGCACATCAACTTAGAGGGAGTTACAACATTTTGAGGTATACAGAATTTTTGAATAAGTTTTTGAAGTATTGTACATATGACAAATAAATTACTTTTTATACTCATAGAGATCAGATTCACAATGTTTAAGTTAAGTGTTTTTGTCACTCATGCCAAAGTAGGAGATTGTTAGTCTCAGATTGGTTTTGATATTTGAGTGTGAACACACTTAACCATTTCTCAAGATGATGCCAAGCATAATATAGATGCTGAGCTACAATGTATGCTAAGCTAGAGAATTCAATAGGTGTTGAGTGAACTTCAGGTGCTAAGAAATCTTTAGGTGCCAAGTGAAGTTCAAGTGCCAAGTTACTATAGTTGCCAAGCAGAGTATAGATGTTGAGTGAAACAAAATTACTAGAGGAGCCAAGTGAGCTAATTTTCCTATATGTGTCAAGCATCATCAACTAGTAAGTGTTGAGTAACACAAAATCAACATATGAGTTTGTGCCTTTAATAAATTAGATGTAAACCATTTTTGGAGCTAACATAGGATGAATCTTGAATGATCTTCAAGGTAAGATCAAATCTTTTGCATTAGATATGTAATCAGCATGCAACCAATAAGAAAAATGGAGAAGGCATGAAACCAATAGGATAAGTGAAAGAAATGAGTGGGAAATGAAGATTTAATATTGATCATAGATTCATACCTAACCCTAAGTCTTCAAAATCTTCAAAAGGAGGACAAAACCCCATTGTATATATGTATGAGAAGTGTATGGGTGAATTATAGCAAAATTCAAAGAGGTGTTCAAAGACTTAGAAGGAAGGGTAACATTACAGGATTTAATTGATCAAGAATAGAGTATCAAAACCTTGAAGAGTGATATATTAGATCAAGCAAGGATTAGATCAATTAGAGCTGAACAATGATCTGTATTTAGTAATTGAAGATTGCAAGTAATCAAGTCAAGACTTTCTAATACTCTCTAGCAATTGTATTAGATATGGAAATCCTATGGAGTTAGGTTGGCCTAGTAGCCATTTGTAAATCCTTTAACAGGGTTGAATTCTAAGTGAATGTACTAAAGTCCTTTAACCAGGCTTACTTGTAGCAAGGTAGTGAAATCCTTTAACTAGGTCACTTTTAATAGGGTGTAAAGTCTTTAATAGGACAAGCCTTTCACATGCCAGACCATTGAAGTTGTCAAACATTGTAACCTTGAATAGTTACACATTGCTACAGCGATATTTTGTGGGTGTCATCCCCATCCTAGTTTTAGCTTCTCATTTTGGGGTTTTTCTAGGTTACCAAATCTTGTGTTATCTATTTTATGCATGACTTTTACTTTCATGCTTATTAGATGGATTAGATGCATGTGAATGTTGTCAGCTAAAGATTTTGAATGGTTAAAGTTAATTACTTCTAATTCACCCCCCCCCCCTCCTCAGAAGTACATCTTCCCACCTATTAATTGTAACAACAATGACCTCAACAAAGTTATATGTAATGCATTTTAAATTGGGAAGATAGCGCACAAGAACCCTATATCAATCTGTCTAAAGGAAAAGAAATGGAAAGAAGAGGAACCAATGGAGGCATTCACTCTATTGTTTGGACATATTCCTCTAAAGTTCTGAATCCTTTATCAAACTTTAACAATTTTCTTAGACTTCCTTAAAATTATATCTAATGCTAACCATTGTATCAGGAAAAAAAAATTCATGAGGCCTATTAATTATCAAATCATAATCGTAATTTAAACTTAGGTTGAAATAAAACAAAATATTTTTGTTCAAGTTGCCAAAGAATAGAGGGTTTTGGTTATTTTTTTCTATTCAATTCAATCATAATCCCTATCTTTCCAAAAGTGTATTTTGTCTAAGTAGCTAGGGTAGAGAATAAAGTACACAATTACTCTATCCAAGATACGTAAGAGAAACAAAGAAAACAAATTCTAGAATAAATTGCACCATTTTATTTTCATATTCCTTTCCAAGGTATATATATGCATAAAGGCTTTTAAATGAAAAAGAAGAAGAACCTAAATCAATGGAATTCATAATTGAATGAATGCTTTCCTCTAGCTCTAGTACATGGTCTGTGCTACTGCTAATAAAGTTGTTGCTCAAAAGTATTATTTTGCTATATTGCCAAGGTAGGTGAAAATATAACATATATTATTTTCTTTTTATTTTATCTAACTCGTGTTGTTCAAAATTTTGACCAACTTGAGCATAAAACCCTCATTTGGTCAAAATTTTGACCAACTCGAGGATAAAAATAAAGAAAAGATGAAATCATAGGCCAATATGGCCTTTGGTCAAAACTTTTGGTAGAAAAACAAGGGTAAATATACTAGTGGTTAATCCTCAAATAACCACAAGTTAGGGTTCTTCATAGAATATTATTTAAGCCATGTACTAGTTACAACCATCACACCTATATGGTAGTCTAAACCTTCATCATCTGTAACCAAGTGATCCATTGTTTTTTGGCCTACACACAATGACAAAAATAATAACATTTCCCTTCTTCATTTTCCTTAGGTGTAATAACAACACAAACATGGCCTACAGTAATAAATGCACATAATGTGGTCATGAATTTAGCAAATACTTAGGTAAATGTTATAAAGTTACATTACTAGGTTGTACTAGATCATAAAAGTGATCAAAGTCATTGGATGAATCCATCCCTACCATTTGAAGTTATTATGGGGGATGATAGGAGTCAATTGGGTCTAAAATGTGCATATCCCATTAGTCCATCTATTCAGCCGACCCACACTCATGCCAATTTTTCTTTGCATATGATGGACAAAAGCATGTCATTTTTCATGTGTGGATACTCCATGAATCTAAATTAGAGATTCTAAAATAGTGCAACTCACATGATCCTATTAGTGTGCAATAATCCTCATATGGTGCAATTTTAGTAAATTATCAATCAACCAAAAAAAATACGAATCATAGACTCACCTTCCTTACTTGGACCCATTGTAGCATCACATCACTAGATGATGGATTTTGCATCTATCAATGTTTCTCCATCTTTGTACTTTAATTCTTCATGAACTAAGGCTCTTTTGATGCATTTAGTTACACCATCATGCTCTCCCTTTCCATAACTAGCCTCTATGAAATTCCATATATATTAAATTCTAGACAACATGTGCATCCTACTCAACCGATAGAACATTTAGGCATTCTTGAATTGAAATGCGTGATTCTCTGACCAAATAATGTGTTGGTGATATGGTATGACCTTATTAGCCAAATCTCCATAAAATAGTTAACAACAACCATGTATGAATTTCATAGAATGTGATCGATCATCATTGATGTAAAAATAGTAATCCCTAAATATCTTCCTATCATCATTTGTACTTGTAGGTGAATGCATGAATGTTATGTGAACAAATATGGAAACCTATTGAGAAGTATAATATTCTTCTTGTACCTCATTTTGTGGTTGCAGTGTGTAGTTCTTTGCGAATGCTACAACTGAAACAATAGCATCCAGTAGAAACATATCCTTGCAAAACTTGAATTGTGAATCCAACCATCAAGCTATATGTGTATACCTTGCATACTTGTAAATAATTTGTTCATGAAAAATCTTCTTAAATTCATACACTTGAATCTTTTCAATGACTAAATCACATCTTTTACCCTATTTCCCATGTTTTAGAGCATATCTCACTGTCTTATATTTTTTGTTATCTACTATTTGATTTCCAATTGCATGTGTATTATCCATATGCTAACAAGTTGAAAGAAGCTGCAAAGAACCACAAAACAAGCATGTACCATCCAAGCATGGCATCTTGTATAATTGTTGATCATTCCCTATTTCAAATAGAATATTGGATATGAATTCACTTGAAGGTCTAGGTGGCTATTTCTATATAAAGAAAGAAAAAAACTATTTATACCCCCTTTTAGCACCACAACTTGGTATACTTACCTAGAAGGCTAAGTTGCAAAATTGGAAAACTAGATTAGACAATACTAGAGTATAGGAAGACTAAACCATTAGAGCCTATGTACAAGACATCAATAATATTGTAATATAATATAAATAAAGAGAGTAGGAGGAGTTATATCAAAAGATGAGATTAATGGAAAATTTTAAAATCTTTAACACCAATATATGAGAACAAAGTCAATGCTATTGAGGAAGTCATTCCTCTCATCAAGGGAAACAATAGGGAGATACTAATTGTTGAGTTACAATATTCTGAAACTAAAAGACTAAGAGATGATTTTCCTATAATTGAAACTAAATTTAATCCTAGGGTGCATAACGATGAAAGGTTACTAACAAAGAGTGTGAAAACTAGTTGTAGAAACCATAGAGATTATGCCAATGATTTGGTAGAAATTTAAAAAGAAGAAATAAATTTGGATGAGCTTGAAGCTTTGAAATGAAAAGAGAGAAAAGAGGTTAGAAAATATTTAAAGGAAGTTTAATCTTTAGTCTAAAATTAAAGTAATCAAATTGGTGATTTTGCATCAAGATGTCATACAAGAGAATCAAAGAATAAGGCTATACCATATAAGTAAAATTTCACTAAGCAATTTCCTTATATTAGAGATGATGAGGTTTAATTCAAGAAAATTAAATTTCAATATAGTGATAATGCGGATGAGATGGTATAAATTTTATAATTAAAGATGAGGGTCTTATTAAAGAAGAGAAAACACTAGTTTTATATGTTGAAAAGAAGAAATTGGATTATATTATAGACAATGGATGTTCACATCATATGATAGGCAAAAAAGATAGGTTTTTGAGTTTAAAATGTATGATGAATTTGTTGTCATATTTGGTGATAATATAGATTTCTAGATAAAGGGAAAAGGTTATACAACACTTGATGCCAAGAATAACACAAATGATGAGCTATTTGTTGATGACTTGAAATACAATTTTCTAGGTGTTAGATAGCTTCTTTTTGCCAAATTAATGTAAGTAGAAACTTTGCCCATCCTTTATGGATTGGACATCCAAAAAGAAGGTACTGGTTGAATCATAGGCTCATTTATCTTATCAACCCAAGGACATGGACTAGAAATAGTGCAACAAGGTATATGCACTAAGTTCTAGTAAATACCATCACTATTATACTAAAAGAAAATATTGCACTCTTGAAATTAGGTTCTAGAAAATAACTTATGTAAATAGGAATTGAAAAGATTCAACTAGCTTATGCTTAATTAGTAAAGATCTAGTGACCAAAATGAACCTACTTAGTATGCCTTTACTAGGGGAACACCCACAAGAGTTATTATCGGGTGCAACATTGCACTAGATAATGCCTAAGAAAATAAATGGCATTGAAATATTCACTCACCTTGTGGGTCCCCTTAGATAAGTGAATTGAAATGACTCAATATAAAGCTTCTAGAATAAAATTATCTATTTTATTCATAGCTAGAGATAAGTACATGTTGAAGATAAACTGTACTGACTAATACTGCCTAAGATTATAATGAAACTTACTGAAAAAATTAACTTCAAAAGTTTGGAGGAAGCTTAATTATAACAAGGACATCTTAATTAACCCCTACATTAATCACCATTTTAGTTTTTCGAGGATTTATCAATGTTTTAATTGATTACAAAAAATTGAGTAGATATTTACTCATCTTGATAGAATAAGTCTTCTCTATTAAATCTTCAATAGAAATATAAGCTCCTTCCCAACTAGACTTGTGTTTAGTCAAAGTGGTTAATGGTTTAACCCAATCAAATATTAGTTATTGCATTCATGGGACTCGATCATCCACTTCCTCCAACGACTGTTTAGTTACTCCAAAGTCCTAGTTGCTAACAAATTGCCTATGCTATATGACTTAGTCTTGAAAAAGATAGCTAGAAACACATTCCATATTTAAAACATACAATTATATCACTACTCTACTTTTAATAAGAACATTTATGTATAAATTTATTCTTGCAATAAATGATTCATTCGATTGCATGACAATGTGCACATTCTTACCATCCTTGAAAACATGAATTATAGAAGATGATAAATTTGTACATAACTATTTCTAATCAAGTATTTACTACTTGTATAACCATATAATAAAAAGCATGACTATAAAGACTTTATATGAGGTTTTTATACAATGTATGACCTTAACAAATTTTTGAGAAAATATAACAACATAACTCCTAGGCTGACAAAGTAGGAAAACATGTAACATAATAGACCATAAAATTGTCTCATTGGTAGGAAAGGGTTACCATTTACAATTCATGGATGATATATGTTTAATCAAATATAAGAAAGTAAATAAGATTCCAACTAGTACTAAGACCAAAGGTAATTTCTATCAATTAAATCCTTCTCAGATTATGTTTTTTTGTTGCAAAATTTGATGATAGTCAGTTATGTCATAGGATATGTTTTTATACAAACTTTTATAAAAAATTAAAGGTGAGTAATTCTAGTGTGTCAAAATATTTATCTAATATTATGAAACCCTCCAACATAATTTGTAAGGAATGTGTGGTGGAAAACTAGAAAAGAAATACATTTTAGAGAAAAGTACTTTCTACTATAGAAATGTTGAAAATTGTACATAGGTTTATTAAATGGACCTACACAAATGATAATATTTTATGGTGATAATTATTTTATTCTTTTCATTAGTGATTAAACTAGAGTGATGTAAGCTTCTTTCTTAAGAAATAAATTTCAAGCATTTGACGAGTTGAAGTTCTTTAAAGAAAAAGTTGAGAATGAATGTGTATTCAAGATTTAAAAGAAAAAACTTAAGTCATGGTAGAGGAGGAGAGTTTAAATTTGATAAATTTAATCCATAATGTAAGAATGATGGAATTCCCAGTAAGATTTCGTCCCCTAGAACACAACAACAAAATTGAGTAGAAAAATGAAGAAATAAAACAATTTGTGAGGAAGTGAAAATGCACTTACTTGAAGGTAATGTAGAACATGTATATTGGAGAGAAGAAATAAATATTATAGTATAGACATTGATTTTTTTATAGATAAGATAAGGTGCAAGAAAAAAACCTAATGAACTATGGTTTGGTCACACACCTATATTAAAGTGCTTAAGAATATTTGGAAGAAAAAGCTATATCAAGAGATGATGAAAGATAGAAGTTTGATCCTAGAATTGATGAAGGTGTATTTCTTGTTTGTTCTACTAAAAGTAAAATAGATAGATAATATAACTTAAGAATAAACACAATTATTGAAAGTGAAAATGTAGGAATTGATGAAATATTTTAGGTGCAAGAAAGAACTTTTGAGTATGATTCAGATGGGGCTACCAATCAAGAAAGCACAAGTTAGAGACCAATATAAAATCAAAATGTAGAATATGAACTATTCTTTGAGATTGGAAATGTAATTCATTTTCAGATTAATGAACCTAGAGAAGAATAGAGAACACAAAGGATATGTTGATTTAGGTCAGCATGATGAATAGATTATTGAAAATACAGATTGTGGTGTAGTAATGTAAAGAGGTAGAATGAGAAATGAAATATGTTCTATTTCAAAATATAGACCTAAAAATATTGATGAACAATGTAGAAATGAATCATGGACTAATTCTATGAAGGGAGAATTGGAAGAAATTGAGAACAACACATGGAAATTAGTTCCTAGGCCTAAAGACAAAATGTTATAGGAATTAATTGGGTATTCGAAAGCAACATGAATGAGCAAGGAGAAGTGTTAAGAAACAAAGAGAGACTATTCACAATATGAATACATTAATTTTGTAAAAACAATTACCCCTATAGCTAGATTAGAAGTAGTTAAACTATTTCTAGAAAATCTAGCTATCATTAAAAGTGTATCAAATGGATGTTAAATTAGATTTTTCGAATAGGGAATTATAGGAAGAAGTATATATTGAGTAGATAGATGGATTTACATTAATAGAGAAAGAATACATGGTATGTAAACTAATGTAGGAGAATTTTGGGTTTCCATGTAATCCTACAGTTTTGTTCATTTGAGTAGTCTAACTGAGTTCCAGCTATGTTGATCAAGCTCTCCAATATTACATAGGTTATTTTTGGTATTAACCAAGCCTAGAGTATCAACTGACAATGTCAATTGATCTCTTTAGTGTTGACCGAGTTTTGTAGTGTTAACTAAGTTGTTCTATGCTGACTGAGTGACCCTTCATTTACCAAGTGAACTTGTTGCTATTAATGCTTGGGTCCTTCTTTGACTGAGTTTTTTGTGTTTTGGGTCTTAGTTGGAGCTAGCTCTTGCATTTAATTTGGATTTTGAATTTAATGATAGGATCTTGTCTAGGAATAAGTATTGATTATTTTGAGGTTAGCCTTTCTTTTATGTAATGGTCTAGAATATTTTGTAAGTCATTTTGGAAAGTATAAGTAGAGGTATTTGATTTATTTTAGGAGAATACTTAGAGAGTCAAAGTAGATGTTTTTTGAATTGTGAATTTGAAGCTAGATTATAGATCTTGAATTAGTATTTTGTATCTGGCCATAACCAAGAAGGCCTTATAGTTGGGCATGTATGTTGAAACTTTGATGAATTAGAAAAGGTTATTGTTCTCTTTCTCCTTGGTGTTGCTCTCTATGTGTTTTCTTCCATTGCATTTTCTCAACAAGGTGGTTTGGATAGTTGGTTGTAACTTTAGCCCTAGCTGTTCCATGTCCCTCCTTGCATCATAAACTAAAGAAATCCATTTATGGATTGAAGCAGGCCCCAAGAGACTATTATGCAAGGTTAAGTAAACATTTGTTTCATTTGGAATTCAAAAAGGGAAGTATAGAAAGTAACGTATATCTAAGAATTAATATAGATGGGCAATTATGATGCCATTGGTTTTGGAGAAAATAATGAGGTAAGTGAAAAAAATTGTGATGAAAAGAAGGGTGAATTTGATATGTCTATGATAGGAGAGATGAAATACTTTCCTATATTGTAAATAACTCAAACATAAGATGGTATCCTTATATCTCAAAATAGGTATCTTAAAGAATGGATAGTAAATTTTGGTATTGAAAATTGCAAACTAATTGGAATAGCTATGGTTATAGGTTATAAATGTTGGTCCCAAATATACTATTTATAGTAAGAGGAGGTGAATCCATACAACACTTATAACTTTATATTTCTCCTTTAAAAATATGTTTAAATAAAAGACTATTGTCTAAATGATTACTCGATAAGTAAAAATGCATTTAGGACAAAGAGTAGTAGCACATAACACAAGTTTTTCTCATAGAAACCATACTAGGGTGAAAACCATAGCTCAAGAAGCTTGCACTCTTCTATCAAAAGATTACAATGACATTGCCAAGTATCACTTGGTTAGGAGATTTGGAGAAGACTACAATGTTACTTTCCATGTACAATAATTTTATTTTCCCCATTGGTGTATAAGGTTTTTCATGTATTAATCTTCCCCATTGGAATTTCTAAAAAGGGTGTCATTATTCCAATTATTGTAGTTAAATAATCTCCAAAACAATCTTGATATAAGATATTAATTCTTAGATATAAGTTACTTTTGGATAGAGTTATTGAGAAAGTAACTTTAATATCAAAACATATTAATTCTTATATATAAGTAACTTTTGGGTAGAGTTATTGAGAAAGTTACTTGTACCTTGCATGCACTATTTACATCAGTTTCATTACAATTTCTTTCACAACTTTAGGAAATAGTTCCTAAAAAGTGAACTCTTGAATCAACTCTAGAAAGATATATCTAATATGCCTTGAATTGATGCAATATGCATACTTTCATAGTGAATCTTGGATAGGGGAAGAACCACTAACTTACCTCTTAGACACTCAAAATCATCCTTAGGAAATTATTTAGTGAATATGTCTATAATTTGTTCCTTAGATTTCACATATACTAACCTCAAATACTTTTCTTGTACTTTCTTTCTCAAGTAGTGATACTTTATAGATAAATATTTGGGTTTTTCATGCATCACAATATTCTTGGATATATTTATTGCATTATTATTATCACAATAGATAGTGGTATGCTCAATAACTTCTTGCATTCCTTCCAATATTGTTTGATCTAAACAATATTTAAACAACTAGTTGTAGTAGCAACATACTCAAATTAAATAGTATTTTGTGATATGCAACTCTATTTCTTTCTCAAACACATGATCAATTTTTCTCTTAAAAAGAAAGCACAACCACTTGTACATTTCCTATCATCAACATCTCTAGCCCAATCAACGTTAGTGTAGTCTTTCAAATCAAAATCAACATCTTGTTTGTACCACAATCCAAAGGCTTATGTTCCTTTTATATTTTTGAATATCCTTTGAAAAATAGTCATGTGTTTCCTTAGGATTAGAAGAAAATATCTCATAATACCAACTCCATATACAATATCAATTCTACTATGCACAACATATTGTAACTTTCTAATCATTTATCTATATTGTGTCTCATTCACTTCAATAGTAGCATCCTCCTTAGATTAGTCACCATAGTCATAATGACTAGCCTTGACTCATGCATACGAAATGTCTTCAAGATATCCTTAACATAATTAGATTGAGTCACATATATACCATCTCTTGTTTCATGAACTTGTAATCCAATGAAAAATATGATCTCACTAAACTTAGACATTTCAAACTCCTTTCTTTTTAATTAGGAGATGATTTATAAAACAAATCATTCCAACCAAATGCGATATCATCCAAAAATATTTTTGAAATAAATACCATGTTTTCATCTTCACTCATAAAATATAGAATACTATTATCACTTGTTCTCACAAATCCAATCAATTAATCAAGTATGAATGCAACCTTTCAGATCACACTCTTAGTGTTTGATTTAGTCCATACAATTCTTTGATCAACCTCCAAAATAGGTGCTTGTAATATGGCTCAAAAAATTCTTTAGTTTGTCTAATGTATATATCTCTTCTTCAAGTATTCCATTTAGAAATGTAGACTTAACATCCATTTTATATAGCTTAAATTTATTATAAGTTGCACATGCCAACACAATTCTAACTCCTTCCAATATTGCTATAGGTGAAAAGGTCTCACCATAATCTATTCCTTCTTGGGCATAAAATTTACAAACTAATCTTTCTTTCTTCCTTAAAACCTCACCATTCTCATTCTATTTGTTCTTGAATATACACTTTGTTCCAATAACTTTCTTATCAGTAGGTCTTGACACCAATGTCCATGTTTTGGGTTTCTCAATTTGACCAATCTCTTCATTCATAAAATTTACCCAATCTTCATTATCAAGTGAAGCTTTCATAATTCTTATCTTAAACTCATCAATCAAACAAATATTAACTCCTTTAACTTATTGCTTTTCATGACTCCAACACTTTTATCTTCAATGATTTATTCAAACGTGGATGATTCATTCTCATATGCTTTTCTAGGACATGTTCTATTCTTTGACTTCCAACATTATCTCCACCTAGTTGGGGCTCAACATCATACTTGATTTATTTTACCTTTGGCTTAAGTAATGCTAGTTTTTACTTGGTAGCTCTTTATTGTTGCTCAAGAGCTACAATAAAAACATCTTCATATAAATAGACAACTTTTTTTTAATCATTAGGTTCCTTTTTTCTCTTGTCATAATTCTTATCCACAAGATCATTAATTCTTACATTTTCACTTTTAATGATGTTGTTAATTACTTTTTTCAAACATTTGGAAGCCTTACTCTTAGTGGAATAGCCAAGGAAAATAACTTCATAGCCCTTAGAATCAAAATTTCAATTCCTTTTATCTTTATAGATGTAACATCTACTCCAAAATATATTAAAATAACTCACATAAGTTATATGACCAAACTAGAGTTCATTAGGTGTTTTCTCTATTCCTTTATTTATTTGAACTTAGTTGAGAGTGTAGAATCCAGTACTAGTAGCTTTTATCCAAAACATTTGAGAAATTCCCTTCTCAATTAGTAGTTGCCTTGCATAATCCACAATTGATCTATTTCTTCTCTCAACAATCCCATACTGTTGTGGAGTTCTAGGTGGTGATAACTATCTATTTATTCCATTGTCAACACAAAAGTTAGTGAATACAACATACATAAACTCACTAGTTCTATCAGATCTCAAATATTGCAATTGTTTACCATTTTATTTTTTTAACTCTATCTTTATATATTTAGAACATATAAAAAGAATGTGACAATCATCATCCTAGAATAATCATCAACAAACAATGTGAAATATTTATCACCATAATAAATTTCTACTCTAATTGGTCCACTTAAATCTATGTCCTAATTCTAGAATGTCATTAGAAGTATGTCTCTTTCTTGGAAAAAAAGTGACTAGTTCATCTTATCAAGATGAAATTTTTGCGCATGGCATTCCCAGATTTATGCCAATTCAGTATGCCTCTAAGTTATTTCTCTCTATTCATTTTGACCATATTCTCAAAATTTACATGCCATAGCCTCTTATGCCACAACCATATATCTTTAACTTTTACAAATAGACATATATCAAATTGTAGGATTTGGGTAAAAAAAAATTCCTTTAGTTTTTTCTCAAGTGTCAATTAGATTTCTTTCATCATCATAGATCTTGACTTTCTTGTTCTGAAACTATAGCTTATGAAATGTATTATTCAACTAAGTAACATACAACAATTTTTATTTTGGTTCCTTTAATACCCCTAAATTGGCACATTCATATTTTGAACCAATTTCAATTGATCAATCTTACTTAAGTTTTATCGTACTAGGCAATTATGATTTTGATAATATCTACTTGACCTAAGTGTCAACTGCAAAGAATCACTAATTTTTATTAATCACTTACTTTACTTAATTCCACAATACTAATTGAATTAGCTAAATTAAACCTATTAATTTAATTAATTTAATTATAAGTCGTAAGTACTTTAATTAAATTAAATCTACCACATTAGCTAATACACATAAAGACAGAATTAAAATACTTTGGTTTAATTATAAATGTGTCATGCATATTGAAACTAATTATATATTTAATTTGAATATATTATTATGACCACATGTTTGAATGGATCAATATCCTTTCCTATTTCATCTCACATGAAAAAGGAATTAAGAATATTGATTAATTCAAATATGTCCTCATAATTGTTGAAACTAATTAATTAATTAATTAGAAAATCTATTTATGAGCACATATTTGAATGGATCATCGTTATCTCCTATTTCCTCTCATTCAACTCCATAAAAAATGGAGGACTTAATATTATCTTCAATCAGAACTGTACACTCAATTTGATCTTGATCATTGATTAAATTCCAAGATTCTATATAAGAAACCTTCATCCTCTCATTTTGGAGGATGCACATGAAAAGTATCAAAATAATGCTAGTTTAATTACTCAAGTGCTTTGCATTCAAAAATGTCCTTGCTTTCATATGGTCATTGTAAGGGTTTCATAATAGATGAAGATAATCACACCATTATCTTTCTTAAGGATACTATATTTATTTTGAAGACTACCTATTCCATTATGAAATCCAATTTAATTGTTAACCCAGGGACATAGGACTTGAAATGGGTCAGCACAATATGAGCACTAAGTTCTTTTATGTGTCTTAATACCTATGTTGTAGGAAAGTAAAATACATGAAATGAATCTACACTACTATAATCAAAATAGTAGACACACTTAAACTAACAATAGATAACTATAGAAAGATTTGGAAAATGAATCTAAACTAATTAACAACTCAAAACATCCACCATGATCATTTTTTGCAAGTGTTGTAGTAACTTTTACAATAACAATGCAGTAGGACTAATACAATAAATCTATCTTGAAAAGAAGAAATTGCAAGGAATGAATCTACTCTACCTAAATCTATTCCACCTCCCAAGTGGCCCCCCTTAGTTGGCTTCAACCAACTAAGAACACAATAGGTATTCCAAAATCACTCTTTCATTAAAATCCTTCTTTGATTACATCAACTGAATAATTCATGAAAAACAAGAAAAAGAGTAGCTTTTGAATCCTAAACTGGCATTGCCTATTTTCTCATTACTTGCTAAGATGATCAAAATCCATTATATAGAGGATTGGATAATTATTAAAAGCATGACATAAAAGTCTTGAACAAACATCACCAGAAAAGAAGGCAAAAGATCAACCATGGCATAGTACATTTATTACCAAGCAACATAATAACAACTTGTAGGAAATATAGCAAGTTAGGTCTCCTAGATTTTTTGGAACAATAACTTCTTTGTAGGCACGGCTTATCCATAGGAACTGAACTAGGCTTTCCTTGCCATGATCGGTCTCCATCATTCCTCTTCCTTTAATGTAGTAATCACCACCCTTTGTGTCACTCATTATTTCTTGAAAGTTAGAAACATTCAGAACACATATGCAAGATAAAATTCCTACTCTTATTCGGATATTAGAACATAGCTTAAAATATTTATATGAAATATTACATTCTATGTATAATATTAAGCAAAGTATGTCATACCCACTACCCATAGGTTTAGTAAGTGCTAGTTGTCTGTAGCATAAGTTCACAAGGATTTACACCAATATTTTGGAAATGTTTTTAAACAAAGCACAAAGAGTAAGTCTAGACCATTAAAACTATATCAAAATTGAGACAATAATATGCCTCATCATCTACCCCCCACTATTCAAATGGTTATCCTCAAGCATTATACTTCTTTGCCATAGCTCTGAAATCTCCCACTATAGTTTACCCTTGCTTCTCACTTTTGAAAGTGTAGAAGAATCCTCTAATGCACTTCCAATGTTCACCCAGGTGTTCCTTAACTAATGAATCCATTCTTGTAGTATTATTATCATAAAGAGGCCAAAGAAAGGTAGAAGGCTGAAAAATCAATGGCATCCATGGCTCCTTTCTAATTTGTCTTCTCAATTGTATATACTTAGCCACCTTATTAAAAACTGCCTCCTAATTGACAGGGCTATGTGGTTTTTCCCTTTTGAAAACTTTTGGCAATCAATTCCATTATTTCCTAAGCCCTGTAATAGCTCTTTTCTGAGTAAAGTTTGGAAGTGTCTAATACTCTTTATACACCTTTTCTCTTTCTACAAACACTTTCTCCTTGATCTGTGGTTTCATTTTTCCACAGGTTAATCTAAACCAATCTCTTAGAAGGTCATCAAGCTTATGTGATTCAAACTATAGTGGTAATGGTTTAGATTTCTCAAGATCTCTATAGGTATTTGACTACCTATCATTATTTGTCTCATTGTGCATCAAAGACATTAAAGCTCTAAGGTGAACATCTCCTATGTAAAGTAGAGGATTCCACTCTATCTCATGTGGAATTATGAAATTATGTAAATAAAGTTCACACAACAAATTATTCTTCCAATCAGAACCTAGCTAACCAGGTGATTGCAACTTTGAACACCCTAAATGAGAATATCAATTATTTGGGTAGTTCTCTGAAGGAAGCTAGCTTTGGTAGAGATAAAGATGATAAAGCTTGTATGGACTGTGGGAAAATCAAGGAAGAAAAGAATGAGACCAAGGGACCGATCGATGATTAGAACCAAGATCAAGTAAGCACGAACAACTAGAAGGTCAATGAAGCTATAGAGACTCTACAAGTTCTAGATAGGGATAACTAATAGTTTTAGTTTTCATTTTATGTTTTTCCCTTATCTAGAGTTACTAGTTTTTATTTCCTAGTCATGGGCTTGTCTTTCGGTTTTGGCTTTTTATAAGCAGATGCATACTAGCTGGATTTTACTTTTTATTTATATTTTTGTTATTATGTAAAATATTTGGGTTTCAAGATCCTTGTAAAATCTATGTTACTTAATGAAAAACAAATTATCTTGCCATGAAGGCAAAGCCTGATACACATTGTAGAAATCTTTAACATTTATTAAATTCACAATCAACATCCTGTATTGTCATAATTAGTTGAAATAGTAGAAACTACTCCTTCAAAAAAAGGGAATACACCTTGGGTGGTGGCCTACAAGCCATCACCTGGTCAGTGAACTTTAAAGATTTATTCATTTATTGTTTTTGTTTCTCAGGTTGCTCTTTTAGTGACTCAATTTCCTCATCTTTGTCAAATATTATTTTTTGCATTTGGTCCCTTTCTTTCCTTCACAAGGCCTTTTGAAAAATGAGATGATTGTACAGAGCAAATAATATAGATTGAATTGTTGATGAAGGGAATTCTCGATCCATAGATTTCTTCTTTTGCTCCTTAGCAACTTGCTAGAAGTAATGGATATACTAGGAAGATCTATAATGCATGATAGAAACATTAGAATATATAGGGATTGGTGGCATGGTAGGTTTATCAATTTTAGGGGCTTTTTATGAGACATCAGTGGGGTTTGACTCACACATTTCCTTACTCCCTTATGGCATTTCATTAATAGGCTCATTTTCATTTGTTTCTACATTTTGGGTGTCCAACTATAAAGGAGAGTCATTTGGAATATTCTCAACTACTAATTCTATATGAGATTTTGAAACTGAAGCATTTAAGTTTTCAATGGAAACTGGGGATACTCAAACTTGTATGTGAGGGCTTCTACAAATAGGAACCTCTTTAGGTTCAACCATTTTGTGGGTCTGCTTTGGTTTAGGTGTGATTGGGGTAGATGCTATAGGAGTGGTTGTTGCAGGAACAAACCTTTTTCTTTTTGTTAATTTAATAGAAGGGTTTTGGTCTTCTTTTTCAAGATTAGGGCTCTCTTTACCAACCTTACACTTGCCTTTATCTCTGGAAGATCTAGGTATATCACCCTTTGAAATAGGCTTAACAAGTTTATCAGGAGAGGGTAATACTGGTTCTTTTTTTATTTCAGCCAAATTTTGACTAGGCTCTACAATTTCTTCCTCATTCCCTAAATTTTGCAAAATAGGGTTGGCTTGAGGTTGTAAGGTTTTAAATTCAACAAAATCTACCCACAATATGGGGGAGGAATCCCTAAGAGACCTTTCAACTAAAATTTAGATGAGGGCACGATGAGAAATAAAATTTGTATTTCCATTCTGAGTTTCTTCAACACTAATACACAACATATTATAAAGGAAATTAGTGATATTAACTTGAATGTTATGTCTTATACAACTAAGTATCTTAAAATAGTGAGCATGCAAGTTTGAAAACATGCCTTCGCAAGTCAAATACCTGATGATATGGGTTTCCAATTTTGGATATGGAGCCAAAAGAGAGAGTATTTTACACCCTTTCTTTGAAATGTCCAGTTGAGGGTCACCTGGCTAAGAGAACTATGCCCGTGATGACCTGGAATCATGTTCATTCGAATAATGCTGCCCATTTAATGGTAGTCCTGTGACTTTTTCTATCCACTCCTTAGTAGAAATTACTCTTAATCACCATACTATGTCTTCTCCTTCATCAAATATTCTCATAAACTCCATTGCTACTTCTTCATTGAGCTCAGTTAACTACAGGAAGTAGCCAAGCTATCCACAGGCATGAAATCATTGGATTGCTTCTACATCTGCAAGTAAAATATTATGAACAACTAGCTCATATCTCTTCATCTATCCTCCCATATTCAAAATTCTTAGCCTCAAATTTCTTTATTTTCACCACCTTGATAAGTTTTATCCCCTTTAACACTTCTGCAAATACCCTCTTCTCAAAATTTGAAATTGATCTTTCTAAGAAAATGTTGATACCACATTCTCTTACCAAGACTCCATTATGTTTGGCATCTAAAATAATGATGCAATTAATTATGAAGGACATTAAGGTTTAACTAGATGTTTTCTTATAATAAATTATAGTCCTTTTTTTCAGTCATGTAAATCAGTGGAGATCTTTCCCAAAATCACAATGAAAAGGTATGGTAGATACAAAAAAGATTTAAAAAATTAAAATCAAACTACCACGAAAGTACAAACTATAACGTGGAAATTACTAAGGTGATGTGGAGATGACATTTATAAATTAATACACTTTCTCAACCCCCCACTAAATTTTGACAAGTTTCCACACTTAAAATTTTTGGCATAGGAATGAGAAACTAGCTTAAGGCTTAAACGATACATTTAATGCAATATTATATATAAATATTGAAACCTATGCACTAAAAATGAATAAAGAGTAAAAAATTTGTACCTAAAATTTGAGAGCATACTTCTACATGCACATTGATGAGGTAGAATTTGTGGGTGACATGGAGTGTGAGTGGATGATAGATAAATAAATGAGATGAGTTGATATGAAGAAAAGGAAAATGAATGAAAGAATGGACCTTAGATTAGATGAGGTTTTATTATGAGTGCTCATTGAGATTTTGTCATGGTATGGCTACAAGAAGAATGTTTGCACCTTCTACTATAGGAACTGTGCCAACTCATAAACTATTTAGTTGGAACTATTGTAGGAACTCATCTTTGGTCTATGGTTTATGATAGAGGTGCAAACTATGGCCACTTACAAGCAATTTGAACTGGATAGGATCAATGGTTGTCAGTTTGACTACTCCATTGTCAAATACATATTGAATTTCATAAGGCCCTAGCCACCAAGTCTACAACTTCCCTAGATTCTCATTGAAATGAGAATCATATAGGAGAGCCCAATCTCCTACTTGGAATTGTTTATTACTAATATGTTTGTCATGTCACTTCTTTTGTTACTGTTGAATGATCTCTATTCTTTCCAAAGCTATCTTTCTCATTTCATCCAGTGAGTTCAAGTGGAGAAGTCTCTCTTGTTGTGTTGGAGGAAGACTGATGCTCAATTCCAAGGTAGTGCATAGTGTTTTATGTACAAGTTCAATAGGCAACATTGTCATTTTTTCATAGACAAGTTCAAATGGAGTGGATCTAGTTTCTATATTCTTTCATAACTTTAGTGGTTAAGTTTGATGTGAACTAGGTTCCTTGATCTATGATAAGTTCTTTGGGAACTCCATAGTGTGTAAATATTTTTTCATATAAGAATTTAGCTACTTTCTCATCTCTTACTTTTTTCATTGCCCTGACCTCCACCCATTTAGCTGAATAATCTGTGCATACTAACATGTAGGATTTGTCATTTGGTGGTGGGTTAATTGGACCTATAAATTCCATACCCCACTTGTCAAAGGGTGTTACAATAATCTATGGATTGAGTGGCATCTCATCTAACTTGGTTGGTCGGCCCATCCTCTGGCATTTGTCACACTTGGTGGTATAATGTTTTGCATCCTTATGTCATGTTGGCCAATAATATCTAGTTGTAAGTACCTTTAGTGCTATTTTTTCCCTACAAAATGGCCTCCGCATGGTTTGTCATGATAGGCATGTATTATGTTATATATCTCATCTTCTCTGACACATCTTCTCATGATCTGATCTAGTCTAGTATAAAGGAGATTGTTATCTATCCATGAATAATGAAAACTTTTCTTCCTCCTATCTTTGTGAGAGAAGTCTGGGGGAATTCAATTTCTAGCAAAATAGAATTATATGTCTGCATAAGATGGTGTTTGATTTGCTATGTGGAACAAATGCTCATCTAGAAAGGTATCTTCAATTGGAGTCAAATCTTCATCAGCAATGTGCAGTCTAGACAAATAATCAACAACTATGATAGACTTGCTTGGCTTATCAACAATGGTAATATCAAACTCTTGCAACAACAGGAGCCATCTTGCCAATCTACCCATTATAGTAGGTTTTTTCATTAAGTACCTTATAGCTAAGTGGTTAGTTTGAACAAAAATAGGATATCCAATTACATAATGTCTAAATTTGTTCAATGCACAAACTACAGCTAAAAGTTCTTTCTCAGTTACTATGTAATTTAGTTTAGGACCATGGAGGCTTTTACTAATATAGTAGATTGCATTTTCAAGATGAGGAGGCTTTTTTCCTAATACAACACCTACAAAATAGTTTGATGCATTATTATGGATATGAAATGGAATTGACCAATCTGGTCCTTCAGAACTGGTGCTATGGTGAGGGGTTTCTTAAGTTGTAGGAAGGCTTCATGACATGTGGGTGTCCAATTGAATTTAGCTTCTTTAGTCAATAGTGTATACAAAGGATGAGCTATTTTACTAAAATCTTTGATGAAATTCCTATAGTATCCATCATGACGTAAAAGGATCTTACATCCTTTGGTTTTTTAGGTATGGGCAATGTTAGAATTACCTCTATCTTAGCCAGATCCACTTGTATTCCTACAACTGATATAAAATGACCAAGCACCACTCCTTCTAAATGAGCATAAAAAATTTCTCACTATTGAGTGATAGATTATGTTCTTTGCACTTAACATGAACCTTTTCAAGATTCATCAAGGCTTCCTCAAAGGTGAATCCAAAAATTGTGAAATCATCCATGTATATTTCCATGCAGTAATGTGATATATCACCAAAATGTTGATCACAACTCTTTGGAATGTCATGTGAGCATTACAAAAGCCAAATGGAAAGACACAATATGAAAAAGTACCCCATGGGCATGTAAATATGGTTTTATCTCGATCTACAGGAGCTATACTTATCTAATTATAACCACTATACCCATCAAGGAAGGAAAATTATTTCTTACTAGTTAGAGTGCCCAAAACTTGATCAATGAAGGGTAAAGTTATCCTTCTTGGTTGCATCATTCAATTCTTTGTAATCTACACAAATCCACCATTTCCCTCCCTTTTTAGGTACTATAACTAGAGGTGAGACCCATCTACTTGTAAGGAAACTCAAGTGCGGAAACAACTTCCTACACTAATCTCTTAAGAGAAGTATGGTGCAAATCCTATTAAAATCTTTTATACTTACAGATTCAATATCATGTAAACAACAATATTTCAACCAACCATGCATAAAAAAAATAAATAGAGAAAGAAACACATAACACAAAGATTTTTTGGTGGGGAAAAACCTTTCGATAAAACAACCCCACCCCTCCAGAACCTACACAATGTATTATCTTCAACACAAGGTTACAATACACTTGCAATGCAAGTTCAACAGTGACAATAGAAGACTCCAGTAGCAACTCATAGTACCGAAAATACACTTTCTCACATTGCTACTCTTCGCAACCCTAAAAATTCTTATAACATGCACTTCACTTTAGGGCTACTCCCAAAGGTAACCGTATTAGGGTTTTACCATTCTCCAAGAAAATAGGAACCCAAATTTTTTTTGGGGGCAATGCCTCGAACCCCACTATTGGGGTAGAGTGTATAGTACTCAAATTTATCAATTTCCACATGTCTTCACCTATCATTGAATTTGCCTAACATAGCTCTTACATGTCATAGGAATCCATCATAAACATTTTAGCGATGATCTCCTTATACACAATTCAAGATTTCGATACATCAACATTATTTGCAAGAAATACATTGTTACAAAAAAAAAAAAAAAGAATAGGAATTATCCAAGGTTGAGACACCTTATTCCTAACATTCTCCCACTTGTCTAATACCTTGTAAGAGCAATAGGAACATAACAAGAACTAACTGCTATAGGCCGAAAGGCCCATAGACTCCGAACACCATCTAAACTTCTCAGTGCCCATTGGTTTTGTTAATGCATCTAAAACATTCTTTACAATATCTACCTTCTCCAAATTTACCTTTCCATCTTCCACCATATCTCTCACAAAGTGAAATTGCACATCAATGTGCTTCGTTCTAGAATGGAAAGTTGGATTCTTTGCAAGGAAAATAGCACTCTGACTATCACACCAAATAGTAATTTGTTCTACATCAACACCAACATCAAAACACAATCTCCTAAGCCAAATGGCTTCTTTACAAGCATGAGTAGCAGCCATGTAGTCAACTTCTATAGTGGAAAAAGAAACCACAAGTTGTCACTTACTCATCCAACTGATGGCACCACTAAACATAGTGAACACATAAGCACTAGCGGATCTCCTGCAGTCAATATCACCTACCCAATCTGAATCCACAAACCCACAAATACAAACTGAATGCAAAAATCTAGAAGAGTTACCATGATAACATATGGAGTAATCTGATGTACCCCTCAAATATCTAAATACTCACTTAACTGCATCCCAATGTACCTGTCCAGGATTACCCATAAACCAACTCAGGACTCCCATTGCTTGGGCAATGTCTGGTCTAGTATAGACCATAACATACATAAGATTTTCAACTGCACTAGCATAAGGTACTCTACACATGTCCTCCACCTCACTAGGAGATTTTGGACAATCATCTATAGAGAACTTTGTTCCCACAGAAATAGGAACACATAGTGGTCTACAATCTGTCAAGTTGAACCTATCCAACATAGACTTCACATACTTACTCTGACTCAACCAAAGTTTTCTATTAGACCTATCTCTACTGATTTCCATGCCCAAGATGTCCCTAGCTACCCCAAGATCTTTCATCTCAAACTATGCTAACAACTAAGATTTAAAATAAAAAATCATACCCTTACCCTTCCCAAATAGCAACATATCATCAACATATAATGCAACAATAAGAAGGCGATAATTTTCAACTCTGAAATAAACACAATGATCTAATTTTGATCTTACAAATCCAATTGACAACACAAAGGCATCAAACTTAAGGTACCACATCCTAGGAGATTGCTTCAAACCATATAGAGATTTCTTTAATCTGCAAACTAAGGATTCTTTACCTTTAACAATGTAGTGCTCAGGCTGTGACATATAAATCTCTTCCTCCAAATCACCATGAAGGAAAGTTGTCTTCACATTCATCTGTTCTATCTCTAAATCATATGATGCAACAAGAGATAACAAAAATCTAATGGATGTCAACTTTACAATAGGAGAGAATATTTCACCATAATCTATTCCCTCTACCTATGAATACCCCTTTGCAACTAATCTAGCTTTGTACCTTTCAACACTGCCATCTGCACAGAATTTCTTCTTGAACACCCATTTATAGCCAACAGATCTTCTCCGTTTAGGAAAATGTACAAGGTCCCAAGTTTTGTTTTTCTCTAATGAAGCCATCTCATCATCCATAGCCTCAATCAAGGAACCTGCATCTTCCATGCCCAAAGCCTCTTTCACAGATCTAGGCTCATCAATGTTAGTAATCAAAGCAAAAGCACAACTGGAATCTAACATAGAATAACCAAACCTTTCTGGTTGCTTTCTTTCTCATGTTGATCTCCTCAAGGGCTATGGTTGAGGTTGTTCTTCCTCTTCTTCTAACCTATCATAACTGCTAGAGCTCTCCTCATCATTAGACTCAACATGGTCTCTCTATTTAGTCTTCTCAGGGGTAGGAGGCAACTAAACAACATCTTTTTCCTTTTCTTTTTCATCTAGTTGTAGCACAATAGGAGAAGATGTTAGCTCTCTAAAAATAACATTTCTACTATACAACACCTTACTAGTCACAGGATCCCAAAGCTTGTATCCTTTCACATCAGCACTGTATCTGATGAAAATACATTTAATAGCTTTGTTTTCCAACTTAGATGTTTTCTCCTTTGGAACATTTGCATAAGCTTCACAAAAAAAAACACAAAGATGTTTAATTGAAGGCTTCTTACAAGACCACACCTCCATGGGTTTCTTACCAACAAGGGCTAATGTAGGAGATCTATTAACCAGATAAGAAGTAGTGGGTACAGCTTCGGCCCAAAACCTTTGTTCTAAACTAGCTCCACTAAGCATACTCCTAGCCTTCTCCATCAGTGTCCTGTTCATTCTCTCTACAACTCCATTTCACTATGGGGTATAAGGAGTTTTCTTATGCCTCTTCATACCTTGTTCTTTACAGAATTGTTCAAAGTTTGCTAAGAAAAACTCACCACCATTGTTAGTTCTCATACACTTAATCTTCTTACTAGTCTGATTCTCTACAAGGGCTTTAAATTCCTTGAATCGACTAAAGACTTGTGTCTTACTTTTAAGGAAATAAATCCATGTCCTTCTATAGTAATCATCCGTGAAAGATAGAAAAAAGATAGACTTGGAGATTGAAGGAACTTTTACATGACCAAATACATCAGAATGAATAAGATCCAAAACATCAGAAGATTTGTGAGAACTAGAGTAAAACTGAACATGATTTTTTTTACCATAGACACAGTGTTCACAGAAGTAAAACTTGAGATTGCAATCATTTAACCCCTCAACATGATTTTTATTTTTCATGGTTTTGAGACCCTTTTCAGCAATATGACCAAATCTAAAATGCCACAACATTGTCTTTTCTATAGGAACCTTACCTTCCAAAGTGTTTGCATTACAATCAAAACCAATAACCATAGAATTCTTCACTACTCGTTTAGATGGTGAGGATGAAGAACTATTACATAGAGGAATACATGCATCTAGCTAAAATAAGGTACCTCTCCTAGTACCCCTTGAAAGCACTATCAATCCTCTCATCATCTTGCATCTTTATTTTGAAAAAAACAACTTGCACACCTACATCATTCAGCATACTTACAGATAATAGGTTTCATGCCAAACCTAGAATGTGCATAACTCTGTTGATTCCCTTTACTCGTCCATCAAGAAATTTGATAGTGACCCTTCCGCATCCAACTATCTTTAGGTGAGAATCATCACCCAAGTGCACCTTTCCACCATCAAACTCTTCATATTTTGAGAACCAGTTTCCTGAAGAGGTCATGTGAAAAGATGCACCTAAGTCAACCAACCACACATCATTAGATGCATGGGTTGCCAAAGCTACGATGAATGCATCGCCATCTTCTTGAGATCTTTCTAAAGCTAAATTTGAACCTTTCTTCTTCTTCTTTGACTCTTTGCAGTCTTTATGAAACTACCTAGATTTATCACAGTTCCAAAATTTTGCCTTGGACTTATTGGAAGTCTTTGACTTCTCATAGGATTTGGATCTACCCTTATTGTTAGACTTATTATCATTTTTCTTCCCTCTTTTCGTGGATCTCCCATGAATAGCAAGGGCTTCCTTTTCCAAAATGGAAGCCTTTCTCCACATCTCCTCTGATAGCAACAAAGACACCACATCATCCATTTTGAAAGTGACCAACGTGCTTCTGAGAGCCATCACAAGATGGTCCCATGAATTCAGTAAGGAACACAAAAGTGTGTAGCAACAATCCTCCTCCTCTAACTTGACACCAACTAATGTCAACTATGTAGCCAGTAGATTAAATGCATTTAAATGATCTGTTAAGGATCCACCTTCCTCCATTTGTAGAGAGTACAACTTCTTCCACAAGAACAACTTGTTCACCAGAGAATTGGCCTGATACATGGCCCCAAGTCTTTCCCACAAACTGTATGCAATTTTCTCATCTAGAACATTTAGAAGATCTGCATCAGTTAAATAGAGTCTTATGAGACCCTTAGCTTTACAGTCTTTGATATTTCAATCTGCTTGAGCTACAATTGCTGGTCTTGTAGCACTTGAAGTCACTTCCCATAGGTCATGATCTTCTAACATGTCTTCCATCTTGAGTTTCCACAACTCAAAATTAGTGCCATTAAATTTCTTCACCTCCATTCTTCCATATGATGAACTCACCATCTCAATCTAAAAATAAGATTTAGGATGCTCTACACAAGACTCCCACTCAACTTGACATTAGCTCAAAAAACTCTACCCAATAACTAGGATCAAAAGTTGATCAGTCTCTGATACCATTTGTAAGGAAACTCAGGTGCGAAAACAACTTCCTACACTAATCTCTTAAGAGAAGTACGGTGCAATTCCTATTAAAATCTTTTACACTTACATATTCAATATCATGTAAACAACAATATTTTAGCCAACCAAGCATAAAGAAAATAGATAGAGAAAGAAACACATAACACAAAGATTTTTCGGTGGGGAAAAATCTTTCGGTAAAACAACCCCACGCCTCCAAAACCTACACAATGTATTATCTTCAACACAAGGTTACAATACACTTGCAATGCAAGTTCAACAGTGACAACAGAAGACCCTAGTAGCAACTCACATACCAAAAATACACTTTCTTGCATCACTACTCTTCACAACCCTAAAAATGCTTATAACATGTGCTTCACTTTAGGGCTACTCCCAAAGGTAACCGTATTAGGGTTTTACCATTCTCTGAGAAAATAGGAAACCCATTATTGGGGTAGAGTGTATAGTAATCAAATTTATTAGTTGCCACATGTATTCACCTGTCATTGAATTTGTCTAACATAGCTCTTACGTGTCATAGGAATCCGTCATAATCGTTTTAGCGATGATGTCCTTATACACAATTCAAGATGTTGACACATCAACATTATTTGCAATAAATACATTTTATAAAAAAAAATACGAATAGGAATTATCCAAGGTTGAGACACCTTATTCCTAACACTACTATCTGATATAGGGTATATAAAACTAGTGTCAAGAAACTCTTGTAGTTCAATTTTAACTATTTCTCTAAGTTTTGGATTAATCCTCCTTTAGGGTTGACAGAGTGGCGAGCACCCTTCATTGATATATATTCTATGAGTGCATAATGTAGGACTCAACACTTTCATATCCCTATAGTCCCATACAAAATCCTTTCCATGTTTTTGAAGAAGCTCTGTTAACTATTTCATTTGTTTGGGAGGTAATTTGTGGTTGACATGGAGCTTATGACCTTTCAAAAACTCAACAGTAGTTGTAAGATCAACCATAGCAGCTTTAGATATTGGACTTGTATCTATTTCACATGGTAAAAGCTAATGGATAATGTATGGCTCCTTGGGTAAAAAACAATTCTCGTTAAATTCCTCATATGTAGTTAGTTCCAACACAAAACTATTAGATACATCCTTTTCTACCACACAAGTATTATTCAGGATACTCTAAATTACTGAATCCTCCTCCTATAGCTTTAGAAAAGATTGTCTATGTAACATCATAAGCTATGCTATAGAGTTTAACTCTTCCTCTCCATCCCCTAAATTTGGCCATATGGATGTAGTTAAATCTAGTTGGGGTTGTACTAGAAGATATAGGTCAAATTTCTTTGTTACCTATCCATCTAATATGGTCATACTCTCTAACCTACAAGTTATATTTGCATTGGTTGTAGCTAACCATGGTCATCCTAAAATGATAAGGTAACTAGATATGTTAACTTTTGGGGGCAAAATCATGAAATCTGCAAGGTACTCTAGAGAGTCTAGGGTTACTACTATGCCTTCTATCATCCCATTAGGAGTGAAAGTAGAACTATCTGCAAGTTGCAAAAGTGTTGGGGTGGCCCTTAATCCTTCTATATTCATATTTTTTATAGTATCCATAGTCGTAATATTTATAACAATACCAAGATCAATCAAAGCATTTTTAATAGACTAACCATTTATAATAACATTCACAACTAGACTTCTTGGATTAGAATATTTAAGAATAACCATTTTCCTATAATATGGACTGTGGTTGGGTCCTTTTTCTTTCTCCTAGGCTTTTTTAGATAGGCTTCTATAATGGCTTTTCCATAAGTAGGAACATCTTTAATAGCTTGGAATAAAGGAATTTGGACGTGCATTTTTTTTAGTTGATTAATGATGTCAAAGGATTATTCCTCTGTTTGTACAAGTTTACTTTGTATAAGCTTTTGTGCAAAAGGAGATTCAACTATTGTTTGATTTTGAGCTGAGCTAGTTACTTTGGTTGGGTCAACCATTTGTGGTAGAGAAGTTGTGAGTTCTAATGCTATACGAGTAACTGGTATTTCATTTATGAGAGATGGTTTAGGTGCTTGTAGGGTTGTACCTGATCTTAGATATATATCTACAATATTTAGAGCATAAGAAGGGTATTGTTGAGCATCATATGAATACATGGGTTGTTTTGTCTATTGGTTATTTGGATTTGGTTTAGGTTGTGCAGGCAATTGAGTCTAATTTTGAGGTCTACAACTTGTAGATGGTGGCATTAGTTTAGGTTGTTGAACTAGAGGTGGTAGTTGTGGATCACCAAGATTTTGGTTTGGCGATTGCTAAGGTCCTCTCCATTGGTTTGTAGAATGGCAATTCCCTTTGGGTGGTTGCCATTGGTTCTACTGATTCTGCCATTGATTATTTTGTTGATTAGAACATTGATTATTTTGCTAGTTTGACTAGGAAGGCTAGGAGTTTTGAGGCCATTGAGGTTGTTGTGGATTATTTTTCCAATCACTATTCTAATTAGGTTGACTATATTGTGGAGGACCTTGGGCACTACAGATTTTCCATTGATTTCCATATAGAATTTAAATTTTGTAAAGGGTCTAGCAGCATATGTTGATGGGAGGCCCATTGACAACATTGAGCAATGAAGAATACTTTCTCATCCTCTCCTTCTATCTTGATGTACTCGACCAATTTGCATTAACAATATTTCTTCTACTTCCATTAGTGTGGATAGTACTCATCCAATTGTACATTATCCTTTGCATGCTTCTTCTCTATAGTCATTGTGTCGAATGTCTGGCAACATCATTTAAGATGTCCTACTTGAAATCTAAGTGTAGATTAGATGTCTCAAGCTTTGAAATACCTTGACTGATCCCTTTAGTAGCTGTGAACTGGTGTCCTCTACCTTTCTTCATAGTTGACTTTGAGTAGTTAAGACATATTTTCTTGAATTCATCCCAAGAATATTGATACACATCACAACCAACCATTAGGTCTAGTGCTTCCAAACAATTATCATTCACCCCTCTCAAGAAGACTAGTTTTTACAAATCATCTTCCAACACATTCTGGGGGTTCTTCTACAGTGTATACAAGAAACATGAAACATAGTCTTCCAATGCTTCATCCTCCTTTTGTGATATTCTAAAGATATCATCTCCTCCTAGATCATTACCTTTGTAATACTCTTTGTATTTCTCTAGAAACAAAGTTGCATTTCATCCCAGGTACCTATTGGATTGGCTCCTAAACCCATGAACCATCATAAGGCTAATTCTTTTAGTGTTTCTAGAAACAACTTGATCTTATGGGCATTAGTATTATAGTCAAAGCTATGATAGAGTATATCAAACTCAAATAAGAAAGTATCAGGATCTTTAGTTGCAAGGCCATAGAACTTTGGAAGAGTAGTTTTGGGTATATTTATGAGATTAGCATTGGTTATGAGGCTTGGGAGAGGAAATGGAAAAGTATGTTGTGCCATTACTGGAGGTATTTGATTATGGGGTTGCTTCTAGAAAGGAACTTTGGCTATGAGATTGTTAACAACTGGTGGATTTGGACTAGAACTATGAAGAAAGCCAGACAAACTTTTAGCAAAAGGCTAAATACCCATTGTATCCAAGGGTTCTTCTCTAGAGGAAGATCTTGTAGGAAAATTAGGACTTTTGTCCTCAAAAGGCAACTCAACTTCTTCTTCAATTTCTTCATTCAAATTAATAGACCCCTATGGAGGAAATCTCTCATATTCATCCTATTATCTTCCTCTTAGATGTATGCAATTGAATTGGTGACTTGTTAATCAAGCCCACAACTTTCCAATTTTTAGCTAATAAACTAATCTAAAAATAAATGACTCATGAAGGTTCATAGTTTGACACTATCCCTGGAAACTATGCCAAAAATGTAAGGGTTTCATAATAGATGAAGATAATCACACTATTTTCTTTCTCAAGGATACTATATCTATTCTAAAGACTACCTATTCCATGATGAAATACACTTGAATTGTCAAACCGGGGACATAGGACTTGAAATGGGTCAGCACAATATGTGCACTAAGTTCCTCTAAGAGTCTTAACACCTTGTTGTAGGAAAGTAAAATGCATGAAAGGAATCCACACTACTATGATAAAATAGTAAACACACTAGGACTAACAATAGATAACTATAGAAACCTTTGGGAAATGAATTTACACCAGTTAACAACTCAAAACATCCACCATGATCATTTTCTACAAGTTTTGCAAGAATTTTCATAGTAACAATGTTGCAGGACTCATATAATAAATCTATCTTGAAAATAGAAAATTTCAAGAAATGAATCTACTCTACCTAAATCTATTCCAACTCACAAGTGGGCCCCCCTTGGTTGGCTTTAACTAACTAAGAACATAATAGGTATTCCAAAATCACTCTTTGATTACATCAATTGAATAATTCATGAAAAATAAGAAAAAGAGTAACTTCTGAATCTTAAACCAACATTGTCTAATTTTCTCATTACTTACTAAGATGATCCAAATCCATTATATAGAGGATTGGATACTTATTAAAAATATGATATAAAAGTCTTGAATAAACATTGCTAGAAAAGAAGGGGAAGATCAACCATGGCATAGTACATTTATTACTAAGCAACACAATAACAACTTTTAGGAAATATAGCAAGTTGGGTCCTCTTGGATTTTCTAGAATAGTAACTCCTTTGTAGTTGTGGCATATCTATAGAAACTAAATTGTGCTTTCCTTGCCATGATTGGACCCATCATTCCTCTTCCTTTAATGCAGTAATCACCAACCTTTGTGTTGCTCATCACTTCCTAAAAGTTATAAACATTCAAAATACATATGAAAGATAACTTTCATACTCTTATTGAGATAATAGAGCATAGATTAAAATATTTATATGAAATACTACATTCTATGTATAATATTAAGAAAAGTATGTCATACACACTACCCATAGGTTTAGTAAGTTCTAGTTGTCTCTAGCATAAGTTCACAAGGATTTATGAAAATATTTTGGAAATATTTTTAGACAAAGCACAAAGAGTAAGTCCAAACTATAAAATCTATATCAAAATTGAGACATTAATATTCCTCATCACTCATCATTTAGAATAAAATGCATTCATCTAGTTATTACTTTCATCATTCTTAGGTTAGATACAATTTCATTTAGATTAATCTAATATCTTTGCGTTTGAAAAAAATCAAAAATATATCTTAGATTGCATTTGTATTCTTCCAAATCCTTCATATTAGTTTGGTCTAGTTGTTGATCTCTCAATTTTTAGAGTGAATAGAAAAGCCCCATCTAATTAGAAGGCAACCTAGATCGCTTTGTTCAGTCATATTGAATGGAAAATCCCATGTACATTTCAAGATGTTTCTAACATGTAAAGATCATGTTAAATTGGGTGTGGATTTAGAGGCCATAATTATCACAAACATTTCTGGTGCACACCATGTCGTAGAAAAATTAGTTTTCAAGGCTCAACTTTTAATCATTTTTTGGCATCCTAACATTTTTTTTGCATACAATTCAATGAATTCTCATGTGATAAGATCAATCCTCACACAAAGAAATGGAATCTTTACATTCACCTTTGTAATCTCTCACCCAATAAAGTGTTTTCTTGCATGAAGAAAGAAATTTCTCATGCAACACATAATACTTCCTCGCACAAAATCCTATAAAATATCACATGAGATTCAACACTAGTAAGGTAGAACTACATTTTTTAACTCTATTTTTCAATAATGTCTTTGATTTGACACTTGTTTCTGAAGCATTTTCTTTTTATTTCTAATTTTTGAAATAGCTTAACAATGGTTTGTAGATCAATTGACAAAGACACCTTGATATAGAGATACAAATAGTACTAATAGTTTGATTGTGGGACGTTTAGTCAAAGGTTCACTTGTCAAAGAATAAATTCAAACCTACTCAAACAATGTGTATTTTTTAATTCTTTCTTACACACATGGTTTAATAGGGCTTGCAAAATTTGTAGGGATATAGACAAAAGAATAGGGGAGTATTCTCTTTACTATTTGGAAGTGATGCCCAAGAGTAAATAAAAAACCTAGATGCCTTTGGAAGATAGTACCCAAGGGAGGCAAGAAAGTTGGTGCTTCTCCCAAACAAAGATTTTTATGAAGAGATGATGATTTACTTTTAGGAAAATCAAAATCTTGGACAAAGATGCATTGGTAAAAATATTTGTAGAGCGAAAGACTCCAAAGCCATGTTAGTTTCCTCTTCTTCTTTATGATATCACATATCAAGAAAAGGCTTTGTCTATTGCACTAGGTAGTGCTATCCACAGTCTTGCTAGTCAAGTTTGTGCACTTATAGATGCTGGTGTAGGCTTTTCTTCATTTGTGAAGCCATTGAGGATTAATATGAATGGAATCCAAGTAAAAGAATTTGTAGATAGTTGCTACCCGATTCACCTCCAAAAGGGAGCATAATATTTCTACGAGGGGGAAGAATCTCTCCTATAGATCCTTGCCATAGGCATGTACCTAGATGCTAGAAGGTGGTATACACCCTTGACCCCTATCACAAGGGTGCTCATTGAGTGTATATGTTATTGAGTCCTTGAAATACACTAAAAAAATAGGAACCCTCTAGTGGGGTGACACGACTATGTGAGATGAACTAATGCACATAAGTTGTGAGACAAAGATTTTCCTACCTCTACCATTTCTACTTATAGGGATAAAATAGTATCTTTTTCAAGTTTACAAATTGTCCAAATCATCCAAACAAAAAAAGTTCAAGACTCCCCCATCCTTCCAATTTTTTTTGTCCTCGGTCAGATTGTTTATGACTATTATTTGCATCCCATGTTTGAAAAACAATTGTTTACTTGCAAACTAACATGATGTCAAAAATTTTAAAATGACGTTTTTATTTTCCTAAAAACTTCCAAAGACTATTAGTACTTTATTCAGAAACTACCAAAAGCATCAAAAAATTCTTTAAGAAAAGTTCAAACCTGGCAGTTTTGTCCTTTCCTTGCCTGCAACTCTACAAAACTTTTCTTAATAAAACACCTTTACAACTATTAGTTTACATTTCCTCACATGGGTCTTTGTATTTCCTTGCATGGGAAGATAAGAATCCTCACACAATATTATACCCAATCAGTAAAGTTTTAGTCAAAAACCTATCTTTGTTGTCAACTTGTCAATTCCTTACACAACTATGTATGAAACTTCATGTGAGAAAACACTTGTAAAATTGTTGTTCTAAATCCTTTCTTGGTTCACTATACTTTCCCATGTAGGAATATCTAAATCCTCATGTGAAATTTGGTCTTAAAACTATAAACTTACTCTATCAAAGGTGTTTCCTCACTTGGTTGTTTGAATTTCCTTGCCTAGAAGTCATTTCCTCTCACGAGTCTATCTAAAATTTTCCAAAAATAGTGAGCTATTCTGATCTCCATCATCAAAAATTGATCCAAATCTAATTTGTATCTAAAGATTTAGTCATTCCCCTATCTGTAACAGTTTTAAAACTATGATTTCTTTCTTGGTTGATCACTAGTGATTCGCATGTGAACTAGTCTTCTTACTTTGTTGTCCTATTTTTCTCTCTTGTATTTGTTATGCCTTGCATCATGATATTCAAAATTTTCGGCTATTCTATCCATTTCTTTGACTATTCATCCCTAGATATGCAACACACTTACTTACTTTGAGACAACATTCTAGTGTGATCCTTATTTAAACATTGTTTTAATTCATTGTCTATGACTGTTGCAACAATGAGTCGAAACATTTTTCCTTCCCATAGACCAAGACGAGGTAGAGGTAGAGGTCAAAATAATGGTTAAGGTCATTCTCAACCATACATGCAGTCTGAGTATAGTGAAGAGTCTTCAAGATCTCCTTCACATGTTACTTCATGTGGTCCTCAAAGAGTATTTTCCATCAACTTGCAATAATTTAGGAATTTGTTATATCAAGAGTATCCCGATCTTGACAAGACACCTATGTCTTTCAAAAAATAGTTGAACATTTTTTTGAAACATAAATACAACACAAAAAAATTGAAACCTCCAACACCCCTAGAATGATAGATAAAGATCATGAAATGAGTGAACATAGTAGGAGAACAAATGAAGAGGAATTCCAACAAAATGAAAAGATAGAAGGTTAATATAACTACATGAATGAATATGGGGAAACTGAGGAGATACCCCAAGAAGACATATAGGAATGTTGAAAAGCTAAAAAATTTTAGAAAATGATGGAAATCCTACTCCATGATGAGAAGGAGAAATATTTCCACAAAATCACTCAAGATGGAGAAAAATTACCTCAAAATTTTAATGTTGAAACAATTGTCACACAAGAAGAAGAAATTGAAACTTCCAAGTTACAAAAACAACTCTGAGATATGCAAGAGAAATTGACCCAAATGTTGCATAAGAAGGATAAACAAACTAAAAGATATTCAATAGACATCATTTGTCCATTTCCTTTTGAGAAGGACTTGTATATGTCTCATTTTCCTCAAAGAGTGGAGTTATGCAAATACAAAAAATCATTAGGAACATCTGATCCCTAAGATCACTTTTGGGAATTTGGTGCTTTGATAATGGAATTAATGCACAACCAAACATATCTTATGTGGTTGTTCCCATGGAGTCTAGGTTGGTCATGCTATGGAGTGGTTTTCAAGACTATCTCCTGGTGTTAAATTATTTGACAAGATTGCTAACATGTTTATTTAGCAATGCTCACATAATATACAATACCTAGTCAACATATGAGATTTATGTAACCTTAAAAAAAAGGGTTTGAGAACCTTTCCTAATGCTTCTCCAAAGATGGTGAAAATTGTATATCAAATATTCATGAAGAATCCTTGAAATAGAAAAAATTTATATCTTCATGGATAATCTTTTACCCAATTTTGGGTATGAAATACAACTTCAAGGTCCACACAAATTTGAAGATATGATTACACAAGCTATTGGAATAGAGTAATTAATGGTCAAAAAGGGTGAAATTAACCTTCAAAATGATATCAAACAAGGATCTACCTCTAGCAAAGATAAATCCAACTACATTAACAAGAACCGTGAAGTATTATATGATGGAGTGGTAGATAACATCTCTGGAGAAGAAAAAGAAAGAAGGGAGGATCAAAGGTTTTAAACCTTCTTCCAAATGCACCCCCTTTACACATCGGCAATTTTTTGATGATACTATTATGGGTGGAGAGGCCTCAGTTAGGGAGGCCAAGGCTATGAAAGACACTTTGGACACCTATTCTAGAGGGTTGGGGAAACTCATTAATTGGGACAAAAGCTCTATTTTCTTTATCAACACTTTGGAGGAAAGACATTAGAGAATCTCCAAAATCCTGGGATGTCAGGTGGGGAAGCTTCCTTCTACCTACCTTGGTATCCCCTTGGGAATGACCCCTTCTAGAATGGCATCATGGATAGGTTTAGTAAGAAGCTGGCTAGCTAGAAAGGAGCCATTCTTAGCCAAGCTAGAAAATGTCAACTAGTTAAATCCATCCTCCAAAACTTGCCAATATATGCCCTGAGCCTTTTCACCATATTGGTGAAATATTCTGAGAGGATGGAGAAAATCCAAAGGGATTTTTTATGGATGAGAACTAAAAGGAATAAAAGGTACCCCCTTGTTTCTTGGGAAAAAGTTTGCCTCCCTAAGAAGAATGGAGGTCTGGGAATTAGGAAGCTCACTCACATCAACAAGGCCCTCCTAGAAAAGAAAATTTGGTGCATCTTTAGTAGCATGGGGGAATGGAGAGACACTATGGTAAATAAGTATATAAAAAGGCCCTCTATTCAGTTCACTCTATTCAGTGAGAATATCCCAAGAGGCTCAGTTGTTTGGAATGGTTTCTTAAAAGCCAGGGACTTGGCTAATTCTAAAGTCTCTTGGAAGCTAGGTAATGGGGAGAATATTTTTTTTTGGTCTGACTGCTATCTTTTTTAGCCCCCCCTCATAAATAACCCCAGCTATGGAGTATGGACTAATGATTGCATCAACCTTTTTGGGCACAAAGTAAGCAATTACAGGACCGAATAGGGATGGAAGGACCTTTCCATTATCTCAAAGGACCTCAAACCAATCATGATCATGGTTAATTCCTTATCCCTCATCAACAATAAGGATGAACTGGTTTGGAGGGATAATGCCAATGGGCTTTATTCAGTCACCTTGGGTTACTCTACTTTATGGAGCTTAAAAGGGTCTCCCCCTTGGTCGAGGGCCTGGCTCCTGGGCCTCATGCCAAAAGTCAACATGTTTTTTTGGTTGGCTCTTCAAGACAAAACTCTCACCCAGGAAAATCTCATTAAAAGAGGTCATATCATGCCTAGCAGATGTGTTTTTTGGAAAGAAGAGTAAGAGACAGGTAATCATTTGTTTGTTCTATGCTCTTACTCCAAGACAGTTTGGGGCTTCCTCACCCAGGACCTTGGCCATAGCTAGTGCTTTCCTTCCAACCTTTTGGACTTTTTCTGTCAATGGCATGGCATGTTCAATGGGTCTGCCTTGCAGGAAATTAGCTCCTGGCTCCTGCTCCATTTTTGTTGGAGCATATGGAAGGAGAGAAACAATCAAAATTTCAGAGATAGGGAGGAGCCATCTTTAGTTGTTGAAAGGAAGGTCTTCAGTAAAATAAAGGATAATTTTTTTGTGAGGAAGGGGGGAGTTTTTGAGATAGGAGGTAGGAAAATGGAGAAGGTAAAAGACAAAGTGAGGAAAATACAGGAAGCCAAGTGGCTCCTACCCCCTGAAGGTTGGCACAAAGCCAACTTCGATGGAGCCTCTAAGGGAAACCCTGGATCCTTGGGTAGTGGAGGTGTGGTAAGGAATGAAAATGGAGTCAGTATTATATCTTTTTCTCTCCCATTGGGTTTCCAAACAAATCATTTTGTGGAAGCCAACATGGCATGCAATGTTGTAAAATTGGCTTTTGAAATAGGGGTCACCAATTTATGGCTTGAAGGGGACTCAAATAACATTATAAAGTGCATCAATGGAAATTCATATCCATTTTGGATGATTGCAAATCTTATTGATGAGACTAGAGAGACCCTTTCCAAATTTAATAAATTCCACGTCAGCCATACTTTCTGGGAAGTAAATTCGGTTGCCGACAGGTTTGTGAATATAAGGGTCGGCATAGACCAAAAAATGACTTGGCTTCCCAGAACTTGTTTGCCAACGAACATTAAAAGTCTGATTGACTTGGATAAAATCCAAGGAAGTACAGAGGAAATCAAGTTTTAATTATGAATATGAAAGGGTTAAGAAATAAGGGTACTTTTCATAATAGAAGCATGGGAAATTGTAAATACAGTAATCCTTTATTGATTAATCACTACGCTTTGTGGGTTTTTTATTGTAATCATTTTAGGGGCAACAACAAGGTTATTTTTCTCTGTTCTTTGCTTACTCTCGGTGGTCCATTTTAGTCATAGAGTGAAGAGTGCATGAGTAAAGTGGGTGTGCAGTGTGTGGAAATGGTGGGTGAGAGATGTAGAAAGGATCCGGTGGGGGACTTTGAGAAATGGAGAAGTAGGCCAAATGTGTGGGAAAAGCTTGAAAAGGGTGGGATTACCAAGTACATCATGAAGCTGCATGGTTTTGATCAGGAGGTGACCAAAAGTATGGTGGGGTCCTAGAAGGATGGTAAGGTTAAGGTGATTGGTATTTACTTTCGGATAATAGAGGAGTTGATTGTGGCTATCACCAAAATCCCTATTGAGGGTTTTAAATTCTTTAGGGATAAGAAGATCTCTGCCAATGCGGTTAGGGACTTTGTGGAGAGTGAGAAGGAATTGAAGGCATTGAAAAAGATTCACGCCTACTATGTCCCCAACTCCATGAAGAAGTGGTGGAGGTATATTTTGAAACCTGTTATTGAGTACATTACATTGGACCCTAGGTTTGATAGAGCCCAAACCCACCACTTTGTCATTTTGAATCATTTCTGAAAGAAAGCCAAAATTTCCTTTCCTTGTTATCTATTAACCTCAATGAGAAAGGCGGTGGACAGCTTCATAAAGAATCCCATTGCAAACCTGGCTCTGCACGAGGGGCTACTGCTGCTTATCCACGAGCACTTCAAAGCTCAGACTATAAGAATCACCCCCCTCATACAGAGAATGTGGAGTCTAGAAGTTCTAGTTACTCCTCTGACTCAGATGAAATTTAGAGCCTCAGCTCTAAGAAAGGTGGGATCTCTTCTTCGGGGAAAGTAGCAACTTACCATGCTAAAAAATCCCCCTCCCCCATAACCCCAAGTAGAAAAAGCCCTAGGGATCTCGGGAAGAAGCCTGCTAAGAAGGCTGGGGAAGGAGATAGCGATGATGAGGAGGAACTGGAGTCTAAGGAGGTGGTTAAGGAGACACAGAGGAAATTAAGGAGGAAAGTGGAAGGAAGAAATGCAAGAGGGAGAGTTTGGAGGAAGTGCACTCTCAATTTGACAAGGTGTCAGTGTTGCCCCTTTCTCCTATCCATCTCCATCCTGAGGAGCAGAAAGAGGAGAAAGCTGGGTATGCAAAAGGGGAAGTGCAGACCAATGACAGGAGGAAAGTGTGGATCAACTTCAATGTCAAGACTTCCAAGATGGGCATCTTTAGGGAGGCCATGAATCCCCAAATTCTCATGGATAATCAAGAAGAGCAGCAGCTAGAAGAACTAATTGATCCGACGATTGTGGCTATTTCAGACAGAGCCAGGGAGACAAGGATGAACCTCTTAAATAATGCTCACAATAGTATGATTGATAATTTTAGATCAATCAAATGGCTTTTCCACAAGCTTGAGGAGGTTAAAGATCAGGTGAAACATATTGAGGCAACAAGGAAAGGGATGGATGCCAAAAGGAGGATGGATTCGACTGACAGGCTCAGTCTGGTAGAAAAAAGGATACACAACCTAGACTACAATCATAACCTTGTGAATTAGATGTTCTCCTTGTTAAGCTCCATTAACAACAACATCATCTCTCTCATGGGATGGATGAAAGACAGAGAAATGCACGAAGATGAGGATGGAAAAGATAGGGATGAGGCCAGAATGGAAGATGACTCTGTAAAGGACAACTCCATTCCTGATCAGGACCAGGGGAATCAAAGGGCACAATAGATGGAAATGGAGGAGAATCAACTAGCCTTTGAGGCTACTCAAGTTATGCATGATCTAGAGTGAAAGAATGAGGAATAACTCTCACCTATTCTTTTTTTTATTGTTGTCTTTTGGCTTTTTGTTCTAGCTTTAGGCCATGACTTTGCTTGTTTTTTTTCCTAGTCTTTTCTCAGAACTCTTTCCTTTGGCTGGGCTTAATGCTTATTATCAGCCTATGATCTTAAACTTTTTTGTCTAGGCTTTCACACTTACTATCAAAATTTTTTTGTATTAACTATTGGATTTCTGGTTCCCTGTAAAACCTGTTTATCTAATAAAAAACATCTCTGGGTAAACCTTTAGATGTAGTCTATAAAACATTACTCCAAAATTAGATCATTACTCCACTGGATAATTCTTGTCCTTATGATCCACAACCATGACCTACATGGTGGAATGAGAATGTATATTGTGAGGATCATCAGAATAAGGGTCACACAATAAATAATTGTATTAACTTGTGTCACAAGGTTCAAGACCTAATTGATGATGGTGAAATAGTTGTTGGTGAACATAACAAGAATTTAGATCTCAAAGCTTTAATGAACCATTTACACCTTATGAAAAAGGAGAAAGTCCTAAATAGAAAAAGATTAATAAGGCTAATTATACATACACAAATGATGATAATTTTATCAACATGGTTGAACCTTTGGATATTGAATCTTGTGATGTTATCACAATTAAAGGAAGAAATGAAAACATAAAACCTACAACTCCATTTGTCTTACGAGGTGCTACATCTTTTACATCTAATCATGAACAATCACAATCTTGTGCCAATTTTGTTATATGTTCTCATGCCAAGATTGTACTCAAAGTCCTTGCACCTTCTTCTCCCTAGGTAGAACAACATAAAGACAAACCTATCACTAGTCCATCTAGAAAGAATATGAAAAAACCACAAAATCCTCCACAATTATAAACTAAAATATCCTCAAACAATTGCAATGGACAAATGCTTAGATAATAATCTTTGAATTACTCAAAATCTCACCTACTCATAGGAAGATTGTAGAGAAAGCCCTCAATGATACAAGTGTACCACAAGATCTTGATCTTAATAGGTTTCAATCTATGGTAGGTCACTTGACCTCACCTCATTATTTGTCCATTTTTGAAGAGGATGATAATTCATTGAGTCATCCTCTTAATCAACCATTGCACATTGAAATTATGATACATAAAAAAAATGTTTTTCACATGCTCATAGATAATAGAGATAGTTTAAACATCTATTCTACTATTTTTCTGAAAAAATTGGGTTATTCTAAAGAGTCTATTGATCCTTGTCACAACATAACCATCAAGGCATATGATGAAGTCAAACATAAATCGCTTGGTCTTGTTGTGTTTCCTCTTCAAGTTGGTCTAGTGGAAAGGGATATCAATTGTTAAGTCATTGGCATTCCATTAGCATACAATATCTTGTTAGGGAGACCATGGATACATTAAATGCAAGTTGCCTCTTCAATGTACCATCAATGCATCAAGTTTCCATTACAAGGATCTAAAGTGACTATACTTGCTAATACTAGTTACACCTATAACATCCTAAAATCTGTTGAAAGCTTTGTACCTACTAATAGAGAATCTATGGATCATCATTTCAATAAGCTAAAAGAAATGGAGAAGTAACTCAAGTTGATAGAAAATAGGATGGGAAAGTATCATGTTGAACCTATTCTATCTTTGACATCTCTTCCTAAGTCTCCCCATCATTATTGGAAACCATCTGAAGTAAAGAGACCTTTTGTGCTATAACCTTAGACTAATTTTAATATTAACTTTGTCAAAGCTACTATACCTTTTTAAGAATAAGATGAAAATAGGGCCATCATTGCATGGTTATATAAAGAGAAAATTCCAGCTAATCACACAAACCAGTCTAATGAGATCACTTCTAAAAAGCATGGTCTAGGTCTTAAGCTACTGAAACACTTTGGTTACAAAGACAATGGTCCAATTGGATCAAAAAATAATGACTTGATTGATCCTATTAAAGCAATATCTAGAAGGCCTCAGGACACAACAAGCCTAGGCTTCAAGAAGGTTCTCTTTCATTTAGGGATAAATAAATTCATACCAGAATCTAAAAGTTCATCTGACCATAAGTCACAAATCAAGTTAGAAAATTAGGAAAATAGCTCTGATGATGAGGATACTTTTCCTTACCCAATTCATTTAGATCTTACTAAGTTCTTTGTAGAACCAGATGACTTCATATCACATGTTAGTATTGTTGATGTTGACAATGATTCTTCTAAAAACATTACTAATACTTCATGTATTCAATAGGAACAAGGAGAGTCCAGTCATACTATACTTGTTGAATGACTTTGTAATAATAAAGATGATAATGAAAGTGGAGAATGGGTCCCCATAACTATCAAAGAGTTCTATAATCTCACTCCATGTAACATAGATTCTTAAGACTATAGATTTGATTCTCTTTAGAGGTAAACTTTAGACAAGGATCTAGATCAAGTACATACATATGAAAATAAATTTGAAATAGGGGAGTAATCTAGGGTTTGGTTAGATGGGTCTCATCCTACTAGTATTGATAAGTCATCAATTAATGTTGTTATAAATCAAAGGAATTTGAACATACCTTTGGACAAAATCTCTTTAGGTCTCAAATTACTGGTCCATGTATTTGATGACTATTCTATGAACACCATTGAACCCACCACTTCTCTCTCACTCACTTATCCTAAGTTAATAGAATGTAATTTCAATACTACATCTCATGAAGTCCCTATATTCTAGAATGACTATGCTCTTCATTTCTATTTACATGTTGTCGATCTAGTAACATCTTCCACCAATGAACATAGTATCAATATGAATGAAGCTAATATCAAATATCTCGATCACACAATTAAAAGAAAAATAAATAGATGGTATGATGGTGAAAGCCACATTGTGGTAGTATTAGAACCCAAAATAGTAAAATCAAAAGATGCATCCAAAGGTAAAAACCTCTATGAGGTAGCTAAGTGTGAGATATTTGATGTGCTTCTAAGTCATTTTTAGGAGAGGTCATTAGTGTTGATAGAGCCAACATAACCAATCAACTTGGGAATAGTGGAACATCCTCATATAATACACATTGCAAAATATTTATCTACCAAAGAAAAAGAGGAATATTTTTCCTTCTTTCAAGAAAAAAAGATTAATTTTGCATGGACTTATTCAGATATGCTAGGCTTAGATCTTGACCTCATAATCCATCATTTATCCATTGCACTACGAGTAAAATCTATCAAATATAAGCTTAGGTTAATGCATCCTCATGTTGCATTACTTGTTTAAGCTGAACTAGAAAAGCTTTAAGAGTTGGGTTCATCCATGCCATCGATTATGCTAAATGGATCTCAAATATTGTTCTAGTCTCCAAACATGATAAGTCTATCTGAGTTTGTATAAATTTTTACGATCTAAACTTAGCATGTCCAAAGGATGAATTTCCACTACCCAATATTGATATGATAGTGAATATGACTTACTCATGGATGGTTTTTCTAGCTATAATCAAATAAAAATTACACTGGAAGACCAGGAGAAAATTGCTTTCACTTTTGCATGGGGTACCTTCTGTTGGAATGTCATGCCATTTGGTTTGAAAAATGTTTTTTTCCTTATATCAAATGACACTTACAAAAATATTTCATGTTATGATGCCTAAAATGATGGAGGACTATGTCAATAATACCTTGGTCAAGAGTACACAGTGCAACACTCATCTATAAGATTTGGGACCAATCCTAGATTGTATGGAGAAATTAAATCTCAAGAAATTTGCATTTGGTGTCACATCCACAAAGTTACTTGGCTATATTTCTCTACAAAAGGAATTGAGGTGGACCTAGAAAATGTTCAAGCAATAATGGAAATTTCTTTACCCCAACAGGGAAGACTTCAATCCATTCATAGATTTATTTCACATTTGGTAGATAGGTCACAAAATTTTACTAAGAATATACATAAAGGTGTAAAATATGACTAGAAAAAAGATTGTGATTAGATTTTAACACAAATAAAATAGTATCTTACCAACCCACTGATCCTAATGCCTCCTATCTATAGGAAGCCTTTCATTTTATATATTTATACAATATATTTATCTCTTGGTATCTTGCTAGAACATGAGGACAATGATAACAAGGAACAAGCTATCTACTATCTTAGTTGTACATTGATTTCTTATGAAATGAGTTATAGAATTATCAAAAAAGATTTCTTGGTAGTTGTCTTTTCTTTTCAAAAGTTGAGGCACTACATGCTTTCTCACACTACATGATTGGTTGCTAAAATTGATCCATTAAAGTATTTACTTAGCAAGGAAACTCTAATAGGAAAGTTAGCTAAATGGTTCATGATACTAAGTGAGTTTGATATTGTATATGTTGAAAGAAAGACTATCAAAGGCCAAACAATTGCTGATCAATTAGCAAAAGCACCAATGCAAAGTCTTCTACCTTTGAATACTGGATTCCTTGATGAATCTATTTTATTGTTAACACATCAAACATGGGTAATTTTCTTTGATGGTTCCTTCACATAGTAGGGATCCAATGTTGGACTCTTATTTATAACACCATAGAAATATTCCTAGCCTAAGGCATAGAAGATTATTTTTCAATGTACAAATAATATTGCAGAGTACAAATCTTTAATCAATGACATGAAAATTGATGTTGAATGGAGGGTGGATGAATTGAATATCTTTGGTGATCCATAGCTAGTCATCAATTAGGTCAATGATGTTTATCAAAAAAAAGGACGAGAAGATGACTCCTTATAAATGAATTGTTGATGATTTCAAGAAATACTTTAAACACAGATCACTTTTCAACAAATTCCTCGGGGTGATAATAAGGCGGTCAATGCAATAGCTACTCTTGCTTCTATGCTACAAATGATTGAGAATTATTTTAGATACAAATTACAAGTGAAGACATTACCCTTCCCTTCTTATAATTCACCTAAATCTCAAATGATTTGTTCTATTGTAGGACATGATTTGTCCTGCTACCATCATATATATATTCTTACCTATGTGACCAAATCATTCTAAATAATCTAAACCAAAATGAAAAATGTCACCTAATCCATAGTTTGTCCTGGTATATCATTGAAAATGACTTGTTTAGGAGAGGTTTTGATGGAACACTCCTTAGGTGTCTAGAACCTAATGAGTCAAAATGCACATTAATTGATGTGCATGAGGCATTTGCGAATCTCACTATAATGGCTTGACACTAGTTCGTAAACTTATTAGAGATGGTTACTATTGGCTAGATATGGAGAAAGAGGCAATTAAATATGCCAAATACTGCAAATAGTGCTAGATCCATGGAAATATGATTCATGCTCTAAGGAGGGAGCTAATTCCATTTATCACAATTTGGCCATTTCAACAATGGACCTTTGATCTAATGGGTCAAATTCATCTATCTTCTTCAAATGGACATATGTTCATTATTACAGCTACAAACTGCTTCACCAAATGGGTGGAAACAATCCCTCTTTCTGAGGCTAATAGTAAAATAGTAGCTTTGTTCATTCTTAATTACACCATATGCAGGTATGGTGTACCATCCTATATCATTACTAACAATGGTGGATAATTTTAAAAAAAGGATCTCAAAGAGTTGTGCTCAAAGTTTAGAATCAAGCAACATTGATCTTCTATTTATTACCCTCAGGGTAATGGACAAGAGGAATCATCCAACAAGGCTATCCTTAAGATCTTACATTGCACAGTTAACAAATCTAGAAGGGACTAGGATCTTTAGATCATCTAGCTCTATGGGCTTATAGAGTAAGTATCAGAACTCCTATGACAAGAACACCCTTTACTTTGGTATATGTAGTGAATGTTGTGCTTCGTATTGAGATTTAGATTCCTACTTTGAGAATATCTCTGAAAGGCCTCATTAATGATGATGATTATAGAATATCTCAGCTTCAAGAGCTATAATTTCTAAATGAACATCACCAAGTGGCGTATGATCATCTCAGAGCTTATCAAAAGTGTATGTCTAAAAGCTACAACAAGAAAGTCAAACGAAATGACTTCCAAGTGGGTGAACTCATCCTGAAGAAAAACCCTAAAAATCAATAATGGATGTAGAAAGGGAAGTTTGTACCTAATTGCTTGGTCCATAAATCATTACTATAGTATTCAAATCTAATGCTTATCAAATTTCAACACCTGAAGGAGAATCACTCAAAGAGTCAATTAATAATCTTCATCTAAAAAGGTTCTATAGCTGACATGCTTTTGCAACTCTTTGTACATACTCAAATGTCTTGAAAAAAATCAATAATCTTGGTGAAAACCTAGCAATAGGCACCTTGGTAATACCAAAAAAACTTGAAATTTTCAAAAATACAAAAAAATTTGAAAAATATAGAAAATACAAAAAAATTGAAAAATAAGAAAAGTGCAATTAATGAAAATCTGAAAAACATGCATTGTGGTAGCAAAAATAGAATCTCTACCAAAACGATGAAAACCTAGTAAACAAGCAACTCTCTTTTCAAATACTACATCTTGTGGTGCATCTTCTTGCTTTTGTATAGTTGATTTCCTATTTTAGTTTGTTTCTTTCACTCATGCATCCATGGATTGAATCTAGTAATAGTGTCGGGAATGACATCCTATGGTGTCAAAGAAGATCTCTTTCATGTCAGTCACTAGCTATTCTAACTACATTTATCTATTGTCTTTTACTTTACTATAGAGATCCCTCTTGAAGAAGATCTCTTAAGCTTTAGTCACCATTTTTCCTAATTCCATCTGTCTACTATCACTAACTTTACTATAGAGATTCCTCTCAAAAAAGATGTCTTAAGCTTCAGTCACCACTTGTTCTAACTGTGTGTGTCTATTGTTGCTTATTTACTATAGAGATTCTTCTAGAAGTAGATCTCTTAAGTTTTATTTGCTAGTTGTTCTAATTGTGTCTGTCTATTGTTGCTTACTTTCCTATAGACATTCCTCTTGAATAAGCTCTCTTTCTCATTAGTTGCCAGTTGTTCTAGCTACTTCTGTCCACTATCGCTTAGTTTCCTACTAAGATTCTTCTCAAAGAAAAAATCTCTCTAACATCAATCATTAGTTTTTCTAACTGAGTCTATATATTGTCATCCTCCTACTGAAGAGATTTCTTACACATATGTTTAGAATATTGACATTTAACCTCAATCCTATAACACTAACACTGAAATGGAAACATTGACATTTTTTTAGTTATGTTGAGATTTTCTTTCTTTGTTTAGCTTTTTATTTGTCATTTCTCTTTGAGGAACTTGAGGATGTCTCTTTTGACTAGAGAAGCAAGAATTGGGATAATGATCTTTTCTTTTTTTCTTTCTACTTGTTGGTTTGGTTCCAATAATTTGAAGCATACATATAAAAGGGGTGTCCACTATAAGAGCCTTTATCTCATATTGGATAGCCATGTGTACCTTGACTCATTTTATATGAATACTTTAGTGAAGTTGGTTCTTCTCCTTGATTTTTTGAGTGAATTGTCTATGATACACTATAATATTGATGCTTGTCCCGCTAAGTGAGCATATGGGTCACTACAAGTATACTTGACACATTTCTATCTTAGGTTACAAACACAAGGGTTGTTGCGAATAGAATCTTTACTAAATACTTGGCATAAGAAGGACCTCTCATGTGTCTAGTGTGTTTTCATGCAAGAAACATTCTAGTCATCCTAATGTTTATGCTTTGATACTTTATTAGCTTATTACTTTAAAAGGGACAAATGTTCTGATCATTCTGGCTTCTTGTGCCTTAATGCTTACATTTACTCCCAACAAACCAAAGATTCTAGTTATTGAACTCATAAAAGTATCATCATATTCATATTCACTTGCATACGAGTACATTTTGATTACTACTTTACTTGCATCTTCCAACATGAGAGGTTGTTGGTTTCTTCAAGAGTATCATGTTTATTCTTGACTGCACAAGCATTCAGCTCCTTGGTTCATCCTTTTGACTTTCATGGGATGCTTTTCATTAACAAAATACTTGAAACCAACATGAGATGTTAATTCATTCACATTTTCATTTCATATACATATTTTTATATTCATCTCATTTACACTACATTCATACATTTCATCAATTTGAATTCATTACAATCATATCATTAACATCTCATGTATGCAAAACTATAAGAGAAAAAGTGATACATGCAAAGATACTTGAATCAAACTATCTCATATATATAATCTCTCCAATAGAGTCAAGTGTACATTGATGCAAAATGCATGCTACTCGAGCACTGTCAATCTCAAAATGATACAAAGTGATTTTGAGACATCCAAAATACATCCTCAAAAGGTAAGATAGAAGAAAGAAAGATAATTTTTTCCTTCTCCCTCATCCTCGGGTGGAGGAGTAGGAGGGGTACCTACTATCGTGGGTCAACATACACCATCTGATGGTCCAGCATACTCAAAAAATATGGGCATCTTCTCTACCGCATCAAGCAGTACTGTGATATATCCTTCATAGTCATAGGTTGCCTAAGCACCCTATAATTGAGCCTTTTCTTGATACTAATGTGGCTAAGCTCTTGAAGCTCATGGATCTCTCCATCTTGCTCCACTAGCCATGCATTTTAAACTGCAACCTAAATCTACATCTCACCCAACTGTCATTGTGCCATCCTCACTCTCTCTTTCAATCTCCTCAAAGTATCTTGGGTCTTTACCTAAGCCTTTTTGCTATGTGGCTCTGGAGTAGGTTGATCCTACATCTCTTCATCATCCACATCCTACTCTGGCTACTATAGAGGTTGATCATCAACATGCTATCTCTGTGCCTCTCCTCCAATCACACCTAAGGTCCCCATCTAATCCCAAGCATGTCTATAACAAGTCCTAGTCCCACCAACATCTAGAGCCAACCTCATCTAACATTGAGGGATCCACATCTATGATGTAAGCTACTTAGGTATCTACTATTGTGGTGCCTACACTAGCTGTATAGGTTCTACCATCCCTAATGGGTTTGTAAATTGAGGAAAGGGATGACTCACAAAATTCTCCCTATATGTCAAATTCATTCCCCTATCTACAACTATAGGCATATAATCCCAATGCATCATGGTAATGGAACTCACATCAATCATTGACCTCCCAAGGTCTACTCTAACCAACCACCCCTTCTCCACCTCTATGGTGAAGTGAGCATAAGTGCAATACTCTTCTGAGATGTCATGTGGCCTTTCATACTATCACTACATACATGTCAATGGAAATCTCTCAATCACTTGGATCGAGTGACCAATCAGTGGTCAAGAGGAAAACATGTATTCGAGTTCCACTTGCAAATCATCCCATGCCTTTGTCTCTTTCCATGGCCACCATATCACCAACACCATGTCATCTAACTCTGATCTCCACTTCTCAATCTTACCTAGAGTAGTCTGGGTCATTTGGCCTAGATACCTACAAATGCAAGGCTCATGGGGTTGTCTCATATCATCATAGATGGGTCTCATAATCGGTAAGTGCTCCCATGCCCAGACCTATAAAACATAAACACATGTTGCCATGCTCTTCTTCTCCCAATACATGAACTCATGCATCTCATGATACATGTGGGATAGCATACACTAATCCCATCCAAAATGGGTTGATTTCTCCACCATCCTCTACAACATTTGACCCTAACCACACTCCAATCTGTGTTGGCCTCTATTAGGCATCAAAAATAAACTCAAGAACACTCCAAGTAAAAATCCTAATCTATGTGTATCACCATAGAGCTACATCAACTCCTCCCAAGGAATGGCTCTACCCATAATGATCTCATCCTATAAGATGGCTCTCAGTGCCAATGTATTGAGTCTCGGTTGAATGTCATACTCTACCTGAGGTCTATGGAATGGGATACAAAGTATCTTGTAAATGTCCTCTGGCATGATGGTCATCTCCTATAGGGGAAAATGGAATATGTTCATTTCCAAATGGAAATGCTCAACAAGTGCAATCAACAATCTGTGATTCACCCGTAGATCGTGATAACCCAAGTGTTCCAATATGTGCCAACTCTACAACATCTAGCTACCTAATAAATGATCATATAGTTGGATAATATGATTTGAAAGAAATTTATGGAAATATGACCTAAAAACAAGAAAATAAAAATAACACAATTAGTTTGATATCTAAAACATCATACTAGTCTTACAATACACAAAAACATATTGCACATGTGCAACAAAGACTGACAACAATGCAAAATGATGGCTACAAATCACATTTTTGACAAATTACTCATACAAAGAATGCCAGAATCTCACGTGAGGATGTAGATTATTGCACAAGGGTTCATTGAATTGTGGGAGACAATAGTGCCATGCGAATAAACTTTACATTACATGTGAAAAACAACCTAAATTTAGGGTTTCTTGCACAAGAGATGGGTACCTCCTACGTGAGGAAACCCAACATGCCATGTGAGAAAGTGTCCTAGTGGCACTTCCTCATGCAAGGATGCTAACATCAAGAATTAAAAGAACTTAAGAACATATCAAAAATTTATCAAAACACATAAAATTTAAATGTAATGAAGGATTTTTGACTACTCACCAGAGGTCCATAGTCTGCTAGCCAACTGTTTCGCCTAGAGCACTTGAAACAATGACTCTACACTGGGACGACTATTTCCTCCTCAAAGCTTTTTTTTGCACAAAAGCCAAATACAAAAGTGAATTTAAAATAACCTTTTGGGCCCTTATATAGGTTTTGACAAAAAAATTTCACTTGCTTTGATTGACATGAAAATTACCCAGTTACCCAATTTGGTTGCTCTGAACTCATTTTTGGGATAAAATTAGAAATCTAACACACTTAAACAGCTAAAAAACACACTTCTAAATTTTGGGACCGACATGATTGAATGCATGTGCAGTTCCACTTACTGATACTTTGTGACTTTGACACTATTTTGAAAACACACATTACTTCAACCTTTTCAACATTTTCTAATTAGTTAACTCTAGTCAATTCTGGTCAACCATGATCAAATAGACCTTCAAAATGCTTCAAATCAATTTCATTCTAATGTGTCATCTTTTGACTTTTCTCTAGAGGGGGTAGGATGATGATTACAACATTGAACATCTTTGAATCTTTCAAATTTGGCTTCAAATCTAAATGTAATGTCCTATTCGCTAGGGGCATCTCATCACATTGGGGATCTTTGTTCCCCCAATCTGGCATCACATGCAAATTCAACAAAATGCATAAACTTTGAAATGCAATGAAGTATTTTTGACTACTCACTAGAGGTCCATAGTCCGCTAGCTGATTGTTTTGCCTAGAATGCTCAAAACGCTAACTCTACACTGGGACTGCCATTTCCACCTCAAAGCTATTTTCTCCATTAAAAGAAAATGCAAAAATGAATTTAAAATAACCTTTTGGACCCTTATTTACCGAATTACCTAATTTTTCAACTTGCTCTGATTGATGTGAAAATGACCCAGTTACCTAATCTGGCTGCTCTAAACTCATTTTTGGGATGAAATTGGAACTCTAACACACTTAAATAGCTCAAAAACACACTTCTTAATTTTGGGACCAATGTGATTGAATGCATGTGCAGTTCCACATATTAATACTTTGTGACTTTAACACTATTTTCAAAACACACATTATTTCAACCTTTTCAACATTTTCAAAAAAGTCAACTCTAGTCAATTCTCGTCAGCCATGGTCAACCAGACCTTCAAAATGCTTCAAATTAGTTTCATTCTAATGTGTCATCTTTTGAATTTCCTCTCAAGGGGGTAGGATGATGATTGCATCATTGAACATCTTTGAATCTTTCAAATATGGCTTCAAATCTAAATATAATGTCCTATTCGCTGGGACATCTCATCACATGGGGGATCTTTGTTCCCCCAATCTGGCATCACATATTATTCAACTAATCAGTCTTATAATACTCCTTTTCATAATTTGATGGATAGGTATTGCAACATTCTAACCCTAACTCCTGAGGGTTAAGCCTTGTTCTAGGGATGATTCTATGACTCATGATTAGGTATTGTTAGCTTTTTACGAGCTAGTATTTAGTGTTCTATTTGGATTGTGTTGAATTAAGCTCCATTCTAGAGATAATTTTAAACTCTTTCTTTCAATCACTATTTAATGGACAGGTATCTAGGAAATCTAACCTTGACTCTTGAGGATTAAGCCTCATTCTAGGGATAATCCTATGAATTTTGATTAATCTTGTCGTCTTCTAATGGATAGGAATTAGGGCAATCTAACCTTGACTATTGAGAATTGAATCTCATTCTAGGAACAATTGTGTGATTTTTGATAATCTTTGTTCTTTCATATTCATATCAAGGTGTTTTATTGGGATTCCCTAATGCTAAGCTTTGTTCTAGAGATAACCTTAAAAACCTCATCAATTGGTCTCTATGTTATCAATCTCAGAACCAATCTCAGCTTTTGATCTATATTCTCAGACTTCTAATTTCATTGAATCAATGTGCTTCTCGCACATTTATTCAAAGAGGGGAAAATGTAATACCCCTAAATTGGCACATTGGTATTTAGAGCCAATTTTGGTTTATCAATCGTACTTAAGTCTTATTGTACTAGGCAATTCTGATTTTTATAATCTCTACTTGACATAAGTGTCAAATGTAAAAAATCACTAATCTGCATTTATCACTTACTTTACTTAATTCCACAATATTAATTGAATTAGCTAAATTAAACCTAATAACTGAATCAATTTAATTATAATTTAATTATAAGTACTAAGTACTTTAATCAAATTAAGTCTACCCCTTTAGCTAATATACATAAAGAAGGAATTAAAATACTTTGGTTTAATTAAATATGTGTCATGCTTATTGAAACTAATTATTTATTTAATTAGAATATCTAATTATGACCACATGTTTGAATGGATCAATATCCTTTCCTATTTCATCTCACATGAAAAAGGAATTAATAATATTGATTAATTTAAATATGTTCTCATATTTGTTAAAAATAAATAATTAATTAATTAGAAAGTCTAATTATGAGCACATATTTGAATGGATCACTATTATCTCCTATTTCCTCTCATTCAACTCCCTAAAAAATGGATGACTCAATCTTATCTTCAATCAAGACCATACACTCAGTTGATCTTAATTGTTTATTGAATTCCAAGTTTCTATTTAACAAACCTTCAACCTCTCATTTTGGAGGATGCAAATGAAAAGTATCAAATTAATGCTAATTTGATTACTCAAGTTCTTTGCATTCAAAATTGTTCTTTCTTTCATATGCTCATCATTTAGACTAAAATGCATTCATCTAGTTATTACTGTCATCATTACTAGATTAGTTTCAATTTCATTTAGATTAATCTAATATCTTTGTATTTGAAAAACATAAAAAATATAGCTTAGATTGCATTTGCATTTTTCCAAATGCTTAATATTAGTTTGGTGTGGTTTTTGATCTCTCAATTCTGAGAGTGAATAGAAAAACGCCATCTAATTAGAAGGAAATATATCACTTTGTTCAGTCATACTGAATGGACAATCCATCCAATATGCATCATCACATATGATTTATCATTTAATATCAATGAACCTCTACTTTTCACTAGAAAAGGAACACCATTCCCTAGTTTAATAGATCCAACATCGTATTCATCAAGTTTATCAAACTTACTAATGTCTCTAGTCATGTGATCTAAACATCCACTATTGGTGATCCATGTGTCATTCTTACTAATATGTAAAATAAGAGCTTTTCCATCCTCGTACCTTTTCTAATTAGGGCCTTCTTTCAAACCAATATACACCACCTCTACTCCTTTCTCATATTCAATGATTGACTCAATGTGCTCTTCTTCAACAATATACCATGATTTCTTCCCTTTTTCCTTGTAATCAAGTTGTTCTTTATGTGTTTGTGATTATTCTCATCATTTTTTCATTGCCTACTCTTGTTAGGATATTTAGCATCAATATGACCTATCTCATAACATTTAAAACACATCAAAGGTAATTTAATTTTGGATTCACCTTTACCTCTCAGTAACCTCCATGAAAGAAATGCTTCAATCTCTCACATGTCATTCTTGAATCACTTTCAACTTTACTACTCATTTTTTACTTTGAAGTGTTAATTCTTAACAAAGTCTTGAAAGCATTCCCAATTGTTGGCACATTATTATCAAAGTTACATAATTAAAATGCAATCAAATGACCAACTAAACCATCAAGAGTGAGATCACTACCAGACATACCTCTAATTTACTGAATTATAGATAATTTTATAATGTAAATAGGTAAGTGTTCTATGAACTTTACTTATAACTTCTTCATTGTTGATGGCACCTCCTACAACTTTGATAGCACTCACCACTTATTTTATTCAACCCACATAGAAAACTATATTCTCACCTTCTTTCATTTTCATATCATATTTGCCTCTAAGACTTTCATCTTTTTTGCTCAATACATTCTCATCTCTAACATATACAAGTTCTAACTTGTCCTACATTTCTTTAGCAATAGCACCAATTTTGACATCGTCAAACTTGACATCATTTAGGGAAGATGCAATCTCAATCATAAAACTTTTGTGTTCTCTCTT